>JAIFGZ020000335.1:1200000-2400000 GCA_019925245.2 Oryza australiensis
GATGAAGCAGAAAGGTCTTCGTGGCGAGCAGATCACTCGACACTTCATCAGGTGCCGACTGGCGCCAATCAAAGAGCGGTCGAAGCCAGCCTTCGAATACGAAGGCGGGAAGGACCCCAATCGGGAAGATCAAGATCCACTCAGTTACGAGATCCTGAAGATCCGGATGTACAAGATCTTCTCGACGGAATTGCGATCGAGCGCGCCCTCATACGCGCCTTCCTTCACATCCATTGGCCTCCTCCTCCGTAAGCCGACCGACTTCTTCGTATTGTCTTGCAACCTTGATGTCATGCCTCTTAGTACTGTGAGAATTTCTCTGGTAGGAAAATGCTTCTGTTATCTCAAAACCATACAAGGTGCCTCATGATGACGTGCCGCTTCGCCCTGCCAAGAAGCCGGCTGGCGGTATAAAGATTCAAAGCGATCCAGTCGGGAAGCGAGCGGCCCCGAGTGAGGACACCAACAAGCGAGCGAGCAAGAGGAGGCTCGTCATCGACGACTCGGACGATGACGTCCCGGCTCCTCCGGTCGAGACGCCCCCTCCAAGGCCATCGCCGAAGGCGGCGCCGAAGATCCGTCGGTCGTCCAGGTGTGCTTCATAACCGAAGTCCGAACTTTTTTGTTGAAAATTTTCTTTGTCTTCATTCCAACTGCATTTGTTGTTGCAGGAGACCCCAGGACATAGATCCTGTCGGGAGGAGTGAAGGGCCTACTCCAGCTGCTGCTCCCGAGGCATCCAAGCCGGCGGAGCCAAAACCCCGGAGCCCGCTCCCGAGCGAGAGTGCTCCGGGCAGAAAGCCCTCGTCTCCAAAGAAGGATGTCTCGAGGAAAGAGCCCCCGACCGCGCCGGACGTCCCGACCGGGAACCGGGCCGCAAGAAACCCTGTGCGGCTGGCCGAGAGAACCCCGATCGAGGGCCGCCGGCGAAAAGCCGAAGAAGGACACCAGCCGGGTCGCTCCACCCAAGAGTGCAGCCACTGAAGCCGGTAAGTCTTGAATCAAAGTCTTGTCTTTTACCTTTTAACTTAAATCTTTCGTGTCTTCATCTATTCTTCCTATCTGCCAGCCACAGTGGAGGAAATCCCCAGGTTACAGTCTTCTGAAACCTGGGTTCCCCCGATCAAGATCGAGTGGCGAGACTCGGAAGGCCAGAGGCAGGGCATCATCTTGGACAAGCAAGCCAAGAGCGAAGAAAGGGATGCCCTTGTCAATAGCCTAAATGAGGCGACTCGGCTACTCAATGTAAGCCCAGATCTTCTCTTTGTCTTGTATCATCATTTTTCTTCAGTCGGTCAATCCTTGGATCTTGCGTGCAGAAGGAGTATTGCCGCTCCATGGCCAAGTCGGAGGCGCTGGAGAAGCTGGTCCCGCACTTAAACTCTCTGGAGGATATCTAGCTGAAGCTGAAGACCACCCGAGAGGAGGCCGCGTCGAGGGAGACAGCCCTGAGGAGGGAGATAGCGGAACTCCGGGAGGAGAACCTCGACCTCCAGGGATCAGTCGGGAGTAAGCTCATCTCTCCGAGTTTCTTTATGATTCTCATGCTGATCCCGGTTACTGATGACCTTCTTTGTTTGTAGAAAATTCTTCGGAGGTCCACTCGCTCCAGGTCCAGCTGGAGGCAGTCAGCCTCGACAAGGCCGAATTGGAGGCCGAGTTTGAAGGTAAGCTTCTTTGGAGTAACATTCTCTGTGCTGCTTTGTTTCCGAGTGCTCTGCGTGATCAGATTCTTTTTGGCAGCTTACAAAGTCAAGACCCGGGCTCAATATGACGTCTTGCTCGAGCGGGTCAAACGAGCCAGAACAGTCCGGGAAGAGGTTGCCAATGCAGCAACGCCGATCTTGCTGTCCCTGTTTCATCAGGGGGTCGGGGCCAGTTCGCTAGAACCACTGGAGATCTTTGACAAGCTGCGGAGGGCCCCTGACCAATATTTGGCGAACATCACCGAGGTCGCCAACATGGGGCCGGTCTGGCTCTTGCACATACCAAATCTCTCTACCCCCGAGTGGATATCAACTCGGTGGGAGAGGGCTTCGCTGACGGGACCTCGGATGAGCATGCCTTGGACATGCTGAGTGAAGCGCAGGAGTCAGCGAAGAAAATTTTTGTCGATGTAGTGAATAACTTCCGGGTTTGATTTGTCTTATGAACATTGTCTTGTAAATGTCGTGTGATGTTCTGATGCAGACTTGTGATATATTTGGTTTATTTATGTTAATGCCTTGATCCGAGTTTTTGTGTGAAATTTCTTAAGTAATTTTTGTCCGACGTCATCGAGCCTAGGCTCGATTAGGCCATCAGAAAACTCTCAGTCCTTAAACACTGAACTCGAATCAAGGAACATTAAACAATGATAAACCAAATCATGTACAAAAGTTGATGAGGAAAACTTATGCTTTATTGACATATGTACAGCCCCCGACTGCTAACTCAAGAAGTCATCTTGCTTGAGGTTGGTAGTCAAGGAAAACATGAAACTTTAGTCAAATTAAGCATAAAATCGTCGAAGATGGTCGATGTTCCAAGAGTTCTCCACCATAGATCCGTCTTCACGCTTTAGTCGGTATGCACCGGGCCGAGTCACCTCAGCTATTATATATGGTCCTTCCCATAAGGGGGATAACTTGTGACGGTCTTTGGTGGTTTGAATCTTGTGAAGAACCAGGTCGCCAACGATGAAAGCTCGTGCTCGAACGTTGCGACTGTGGTATCGTCTGAGCCCTTGAAGAAATTTGGCCGACTGGATGAAGGCTGCCTCTCGGGCCTCTTCCAGTCGGGTGAGGTCGTACACTCGGTCGGGGTCGTAGCGTTCATCGTTGAAGCTGCGGACTCGGAGGGATTCGTACTCCATCTCGTTTGGCAACATGGCTTCTGTGCCGTAGACCAGAAAGAAAGGAGTTTGGCCGGTAGCCTGACTGGGTGTGGTCCGCAAAGACCATAGAACCGAGGGGAGCTCTTGGACCCACTTGCCTGCGTAAGGGTTTAGACGATCGAATACGCGGGCCTTGATGCCTTGAAGGACCATGCCGTTGGCCCGTTCGACTTGTCCATTACTTTTGGGATGGGCAACTGACGCATAGCAAATCTTGATTCCGAAGTCTTCGCAGAATTCCTTGAAGATGCCTCCCGTGAACTGAGTCCCATTATCGGTTATGATCCTGTTTGGGACGCCAAAGCGGTGCACGATGTTGAGGAAGAAATCTCGTGCCTTGTCAGCAGTGATTGTGGCAACCGGCTTGGCTTCAATCCACTTGGAGAACTTGTCGATTGCGACGAAGAGGTGTGTAAATCCTCCTGGAGCTTTCTTGAAAGGGCCGACCATGTCCAAGCCCCATACCGCGAACGGCCAGGATAGTGGATTGTTTGTAGCTCCTGGGCCGGGACATGGCTCTGTCGGGCAAAAAATTGGCAGCCTTCACAGGTTCGTACCACTTTGTCTGCGTCGGAGACCGCGGTAAGCCAGAAAAAACCCTGTCTATAGGCTTTGCCTACCAAAGTGCATGCTGCCGCGTGGCTTCCGCATACGCCCGAGTGGATGTCTTGGAGCAACTGTCTGCCTTCCTCGGGTGTAATGCATCTCATTAGGATTCCGGAGGGGCTTCTCTTGTATAATTCGGAGTTAACCATGACGTAAGCTTGGCAACGACGTCGGACACGCTCTGCCTCATCCCGGTCTTTCGGCAGCTCTTGCTGTGTTAAAAATTTGATGAGAGGTGTCCTCCAGTCGGCGTCAGTCATGGCGATTTCGTTCGCAGTTTGTTCGTTGGAAGTTGTCTTTGCCATGATGGTTGGCTCATAGAGGTGCTCGACGAAAACGTCTGTTGGGGCAGCTTCGCGCTTGGACCCGAACTGTGCCAACTCGTCAGCTGCTTCGTTATTGTGTCTCAAGACATGTGATAGTTCGAGTCCGTCAAATTTGTCTTCAAGTTTGCGGACCTCTTGTCGATAGGCCTTCATGGTGTCGTTTAGACAGGACTAGTCCTTCATTACTTGGTTAACGACCAGCTGGGAGTCGCCTTTCACGATGAGCCAACGTATCCCGAGTGAAACTGCGAGCCGCAGTCCATGTAGCAGGGCTTCGTACTCGGCGACGTTATGTGAGGCGGAGAAGTGGAGGTGGAGGACGTATCTTAGCCTTTCCCGGCCGGGAGATCAGCACAACTCCCGCCCCCAAGCCGGTGATCCTCTTGGATCCGTCGAAGTGCATGGTCCGGCGTTGGAGGTCTTCCGAGGTACGTTCTCTTGTTGTTCACCCACTCGGCCAGAAATCCGCCAAGGCTTGTGACTTTATGGACGTCCTCGCCTTAAAAGTCAAGTCCAGTGGCATCAGCTCCAGAGCCCACTTAGCGATGCGCCCAGTTGCCTCCCGGTTGTGGATGACATCGCCGAGTGGAAAGGAGGTGACGACGGTGACCGAGTGTCCCTGAAAATAGTGTGCCAAATTCCTCGCGGTTATCAGGACACCATAAAGCAATTTTTGTACCTGAGGGTAGCGAATTTTGGCTCCTGCTAACACTTCGCTAACAAAGTAGATCGGCCTCTGGATCTTCTGAGCCCGTCCTTCTTCTTCGCGCTCAACCACGAGAACCGTACTAACCACTTGGTGAGTGGATGAAACATACAGCAACAGATGCTCCTGGGGCTGAGGCGAGGCCAGGACAGGCGGCGTTGTAAGGAATTTCTTGAAATCTTCAAAGGCCTTGTGGGCTTCCGCGGTCCACTGAAAGTCGTCCGTTTTCTTTAGTAATCTGAAGAAGGGCATGCCTCGTTCGTCGAGTCGAGAGATGAAACGGCTTAGTGCCGCCATGCAGCTAGTGAGCTTCTGGACGTCTTTCTGGTTACTCGGGGGCTTCATGCTTAAGATATCGTTGATCTTCTCTGGATTGACTTCAATGCCGCGATGTGACACCATGAAGCCGAGCAGTTTGCCTGATGGGACGCCGAAAGTGCACTTCTCCGGGTTCAACTTTATTCTGAAGGCCCGGATGTTGGCAAAGGTTTTTTCTAGGTCAGCGATCAGGTCTTCTTTCTGCTTGGTCTTGATGACAACATCGTCGACATAAGCTTCTACGTTCTTGCCGATCTGCGTCTGGAAACATCTCTGGATCATGCGTTGGTATGTGGTGCCGGCGTTCTTTAGGCCGAAAGGCATGGTGCTGTAGCAGTAGGCCCCAAACGGCGTGATGAACGATGTCTTCAGAATGGATTCTTTTAAGCGATCCGGTGATAGCCCGAGTAACAATCCAAGAAGCTCGGGAGTTGGCCGGCGGTTGAGTCTACGACTTGGTCAATGCGAGGCGCCGAATGGATCTTTGGGACGGCTTTGTTGAGGTCGGTATAGTCAACGCACATGTGCCATTGCCCCGTCTTCTTGCGGACCAGGACTGGGTTGGCCAACCAGTCGGGATGTAGGACTTCTTTGATGAAGCCGGCAGCCAAGAGCTTTGTGAGCTCTTCCTTGATAGTGTCTTTTCGGTCCTGCGCGAATCTGCGTAATCATTGTTTTATCGGTTTGGCGTCATCTTTGACGTGCAAAGAGTGCTCGATCACCTCCCAAGGAATTCCAGACATATCAGATGGTTTCCAAGCAAAAACATCTTTATTATTTTCAAGAAAGGTGACGAGCGCCCTTTCCTATTTGGGATCTAGTTCAGCGCCGATTACAGCAGTTTTTGTGGGATCCGATGGATCAAGGGAGATCTTCTTGGTCTTAGCGTCGCCGGATCTCGATTTGGCTATCTTCTTCGCGGGGACTTCGCCCTCTACCGAAGTCGATGCAGCCAATCGGACTTCTTGCTGGCCACGCAATCTCTCGCGAGATTGGGCCATGTCGCAGCTCTCCTTGTCGCAGGTGAAGGCTTGCTTCACATCGCTGCGAAGAGTGATGACGCCGTTGGGACCCGGCATCTTCATGTAGAGGTAGGTGTAGTGTGGGATCGCCATAAATTTGGCAAGCGCAGGCCTTCCGATGATGGCATGGTATGCTGTCTCGAAGTCGGCCACCTCGAAGGTGACGTTCTCTGTTCGGAAGTTCTCTCGAGGCCCGAAGGTGACCGGGAAGGCGATGTGCCAGAGTGGTGTAGATGATAGCACCGGGATGACTCCATGGAAGGGGGCTGAGCTTGCCTTCAATTCGGTCCTCGGAATCTGCATCTCATCCATGGTCTTGGCGAACGAATATTGAGGGCGCCGCCCCATCGATGAGGACGCGCTTGAGCTCGATGTTGCGGACCACGGGATCCGGGACGAGTGGATAGCGCCCGGGTGAACCACTCGGTCGGGGTGATCCGAGCGGTCAAAAGTGATGGCCACTTCCGACCATCGCAGGTACTGAGGGACTTCAGGTTGAGCCGCGTTGACCTCTCGGTCGGTTAGCTTCTGTTTCCTCTTGGATTCATAGGCTAGCGGCACTCGGAAGATGTGATTGAGCTCTCCCATAGGGTCTTGGAAAGGTTCAGCGTTCTCAGCCGCATTGTTTTTCTTGGCGCCCGATGGACCAGCCTCATCAGTCGGCTTCTTGTTGAGTTGCGCCGCGTACTACTCGGCGAACTGTTTGTAGATGAAGCAGTCCTTAGCCGCGTGCTTGTGATTGGGATGATTAGTGCACTGGGCGTTCATGATGGCGTCGTAGGCGGCGACTCGGGGGCGGCGTTGAGAATTGGAGGTTGCGGCCACTAGATCCTCGGATCGGCGCTTGCGGTCTTTTTGGCCCTGGCTGTTGTTGTTGCCGTTATCCTTCTTAGGATTCCAGCTTCCTCCCGCCTGCTTGTCTTCCCTCCTGTCGGACTGGTCTTGACGGGCTGCCTTGATGGCGTCGTTGGATTTGGCATAGGAGTTGGCCGTCTCGAACATCTGTTTCACCGTCTTCGGTGGCTTGCGCCCGAACTTTCCGATTAACAGTTCATCGCGGACTCCCTTCTGGAAGGCGGCGATGATGATGTCATCGGTAATGTTGGGGATCTTGTTGCGCTTCTCGGAGAAACGACGGATGTAATCCTTCAGAGGCTCGTCCGGCTTCTGGATGACGTTGTATAGATCGAAGTGTGTGCCGGGCCTCTCGAAGGTACCCTGGAAGTTGGCGATGAAGTGGTCCCTTAGCTCGCTCCACGAGCCGATTGAGCCTCTTGGCAGGTTCATGAGCTAGTTTCTGGCCGAGTTAGCGAGGGCCACGGGCAGGTAATTGGCCATTGCTTTGTTATCGCCGCCTGCTGCGCGGATGGCGAGAGTATACACGGTAAGCCATGACTCGGGGTCGGTCTTGCCGTCGTACCTTTCTATTCCTGTGGGCTTGAATCCACTAGGCCAGTACACTCGGCGAAGCTCCCGAGTGAAAGCCAGCACTCCGTCGTCGCCACTATCGGGTGATCCCCTCCGATCTTCCCGGGTGCATCGGTCTCGCTCCTGGTAGCGGCGATCGAGGACTTCCCGCAGATCACTCGGCGGGGTCTTCGGTTGGCTAGTTGGGTAGCTGGAGCTGTTGTTGCGGCGAACGCGGTGGTGGACGGGTGGACGTCCGTGTCGTTTGTCGCGGGAGTCGACTGTTTGCTCCTGGTACTTCTGCGTGGACTCGTGACGTGGGCCTCTTGGCCTAGTCGTGGACCGGTCTGGCTCGGGCCTCTTATAGTCTCCTGACCTTAGAGGCGGGAGTCGGCTTTTGTCGGGCGTTTCAGCCACGGACTCAGTCGGTCTTCGTGCCGAGGTGGTGGGATGGCCGTTGGCTGTGGCTGCGACGATGGTCTTGATCTTGTCAAGTATTGGAGTCACGTCGGCGGGTGCCGTCTCCATGACGGTGTCCAAGAGCGTGAGTGCGGCGACAACGTTCTGCTGTGGCGTCTAGAAGATGTTGGCATTGCGGACCCACGTTTGAAGGATGGCCTCCTGAGCGGATCGTCCGGCTGCGCGTAGATCTTGCTTTCTCTTGTCAGCCTCTTCCCTGCGCTTCTTCCCCTCTTCAGCCAGCTTGCACTCCTGTTCGATCTTGGCTCGCTCTTCCTCAGCGAGCCTGCGGGCCATGGCTGAGTCGGACTCGTCCGGCTCGGCCATGAGGACATCGAAGCACTTCGGCTCGTAGTCCTTGCGGGCGGTCGGAGTCGTCGGCTTCGCGAGGGATGCCATGAGGTCGTCAAAGCCGGCGGAGCCGAGGTATTCGTTGAGCTCCGAAGATGAGCATGAGCCGAATGACGGGAGGATGACGGCGACCTCCCTCGATCCTGGGTAGCCCGGGTCTGGATCGTTCTAGTCCGAGTCAGAGCTTGGGGATGCGGGCTCCTCCGAGTGGGTCGACCTTGACTCGGGGGGGAGGACTTTGCCGTAGATCTCGGCGACGTTTGGTAATCCAAACGGCACCGAGAGGTCTTCTTCCGAGTAGATCGTCTCCGTTGGGAGACGAGAAGATCGGTGCAGATTTCGGCGGTGTTCGGTAATCCGAACGGTGCCGAGTGAAGTCCTTCGTTGAAGAGGGTGGATTGCATCTTGGATTTGAAGATGTCGTCGAAGATCTCGATGCTATTGGGGAGCCCGAACGGCGCCGAGCGGGTTTTTCCTTCTGACTGGTTCGAATCCGAGTCGAAGGAGAAGTCGTCGAAGTTGTTGGCGGCGAAGTCGCCGAATCCTGAAGGAGATCCCATTACGCTTGTCGGCGAGATTGTTGAAGAAGTCTCGACGCGCGGTCCCCTACCTGGCGCGCCAACTGTCGAAACTTGGTTTCAGCAATGTAATTTTTGGGGTCGCAGTCAAGATCGTCAAGCACGATGGGTTAGAAGGAAAAGAAGATTTAGACAGGTTCAGGCCCTCTCGTGAGGTAATACCCTACTCCTGTTTCGATGGATTCGATCCGCCGAGTGTCTTTATTGATCTCGTGATCTAAAGTTGAAAGCTAGAAGCTGATCTCCTATCGGAATTATCTGATATCCCTCAAGAGACACCCCTTACCCCCCTTATATAGTCCCGGGAGGCGGGCTTACAGATCAGAAACCCTATCTTACTCTAAGTCGGTTTTCTCAATCTTACCAAACCGTGACTATAGGCCGTTGCCTTATCTCTATCGGCAACGTAACACCCAAGTCATGTTTGGTTTACAGATATGTCAGGCGCAATTTATCCCTACCTCCAGTTGGATAAGCTTGCCATGTAGATATCCGATTGCCATAATCTCCATAATAGGGGCGAGGGCGCACGCCGGCACGACGCCGCCGCCTACGCCTACTGCTACCAGCAGGTGCGCGCGGTGAATCGATCCGTGGCGATAAACCTTGATATGATAAGACCAACGCTATTTCCATCAGCCTACTACACTCTCCTCCCTCCCTCCTCCCCATGATCCCGTCTTCTGTTCATCTTCTTCTCAGATCACAAATACACTGATGCCTGAAGGCTGAAGCACTCTCTGATTCTCCCACTAACCTAGCCTGTCTTTTGCCTCCTGGGTGGTGACGGGGTGGTCTGAGGTGGGGAAGTGGAGGAAGGGACTCCTGTCCTCCGCGGCAGTGGCAGCGCTGACGAGGAGGAGCATGAGCAGTGTTGGAGATAAAGAGAGAAGAATCGGAGATGGAGGGAAGATTGGAGGGAAAAAAAATAGCTCTTACATGTGAGATTCACGTGGCTCTACACTGGTTTTACAAGTTTCAGTTAAAGGACATGTTATATATGATATTATAGTTTTGATATTATGGTTTGACGACGTATGTCAAGATGAGAGGTACTTCAAACTATCTAAAGTAAACTTATTCTTAAAAACTAAAGTAAGGAAAAAACTAAAGGAAGGAAAAAACTAAAGTAAGGAACAGCCCAGGACCCCAGGTGTGCTACCGTTAGGGGCCTTATAGCCCAATACGGGTGGCCCATCAGACCTGCCTGCAACTTTGCTTCAAGCCACTTCACATTTGTTCAGGGAGTAGATGATAAATACAGTCCTGTTATCCACAAAGTGGGAGGATAAAAGAGTTACTCTTTATTTGAACAGCCATTTGTCTGTCAATATACAGTTCAATAACAGACATCAGAATTTTTATGGAATTAAAAGGAATGCAAACATCATCGGTTTAATGCAAACTAATGAGACATAAGGTACCATGTTCAATACATTCTTTGCTTGCAGTCAGGCTTCAACAGAGACTTCTCACTTGCTCATCTGAAAACACCAGGTGCACCATAGAATGCTTCAGAATATAACGCTTCTTCTGAAAAGGAACTTGTCAAATACCTGCACCTCAACAAATTATTCGTAGCAATGCAGATCTAGCCACTTTACATTTTCTTTCAGTACATCCGGAAGAAGTAATGGCATGTTACATCGTATCATTCATTTCCTCGAAACTAGCTTTCAAGCTTTCCGAAAACCAACTCAGAAAGCTGACTATTTGTTTGCTTTCCAGCTTCTGGAAAGCAAAAGCTGAAAAACTATCCAAAAAGCTGAAACAAACAAGAGCCTTACCATTGTAATAAATTGTAACACTTTGTTGCCAAAGAAGCCACTTGGAATGCTTGCAATTAAAAACAAATAATGATCAACACACAAATACCATATCACACATCTTGCGTGAGAACCTCCTGATGGAGCATCTGAATTAGAGATTTTCCAGATGAACACCGAAAGAGGTGAATTATATTTTGTAGATACGAGTACAAGTCAGGCCAATAATCTAGTACGCCCTTACCTAACTTTCTGCAGCGATTGCAAGATGCAAGGGCCTGCGTACCTTAACTTCTGTTTAATTGGAAGTCAGTTGCAGGTCCTCAACTTAGCAAACTCACATCAGCACTTGATAGTAAGACTGACAGCCAGTAACACAAGTAGTTGTTGACAAAGTGACACCACCAGTAATGTTTTGGAAACTTTCCCTGCTTTTCATACTGCAAAAACCTTATCTGCGTGGGAAACTTTGAGCTGCCTGCACACTCTCCTAAGCACAAAACAATTCAGCATCACACTAACACAGAAATTGAGCTTCTTAGGATAGGTATCATGAAACAATGATAGAGCACTCAATAGAATTCACATCAATTTTCACATGTAGATGTATTGAGTATTTGAGCTGCTCACGGTGGGAAGCATCCATGTCTAATACAATATTTGTGCATGCATATGTAGGAATATTAGATGGTAAACAATTATTGAAATCTGCCTACTGTGCTAGATGAAACTCATTCAGACAACACTAGCAACCATGTGAGTCAACTATAATAAGGCATGCATAATCACATGACAAGCATATCATGAAATGAGAGAACGACTGATTTGTGATATCTACAGATAGATTTCAACAAGGCAGCTAGATGCCACGGTGACTAAACATCCCATGGTGCATACGTTAATTAAGTAATCACCATATATCTTGAAATAAGACCTCTTGGCTTAAACATTCTGCATATTCTCAATTTCTCATATATCTAATCTTGAAACAAGGCCTCTTCCAAAGCCTTTGCAGGTCATATTCAGATTGAAGACCTCTCATCAACTTCTATTTTTGGTACCAAAGGGTAATTCGCATATTGCAAATAGGTGTTAAAAATCACATGGTTGTAACTGCAATGTTTATAATTGTGTTATCATTACTGCTCTACATATTTAAACTTACTGAATACCGATTATAAACACTATTTACCATGTCATGCAAAATCTGCAGGTACTCCTCAGAGTTCCCTCGTTCTAAAGAGAGCAATTTATCAAAATATGTCAATATGAAAAACAACTTCATTTTTCACTTTTAGTAGTAATTGATCAGGATGTGCTTACTCTGTTTTATTGTCTATGAATGAGGTGTGAAAGTCCCTACGGGAATTATACACACCATAAAGTTCTCAAGAAATTTATTGGCCAATCTGCAAAAGCAGCACTGAAGAGAATCCTAAAGCAGAATAAATAACAAAAACGAAAAGGTACCAACAGAAGTTCGATGGAGTGTTGCCACATTTAACATACAGCAAACCATGTGGCAGACTCCTCCATCGACATGGACCTACAGAAGGATGCTTTACAAGCCTCCGACTTCGGACCTGGAAAATTCATGAGAAGTATCAGTTTCCATTTTTTTCTCATTGCAAACTTCGCCAAGAACAATCCTTGAGTGGTAATTTCCTTAGTACAAAGATGCATTGTAAAGTCAGTTAGCTATCTAGACAAGAAATGGCATCTGAAGAAAACATACTGAATTGCTTGCTGTGCAACAATTTTTTCTTAATAGTGAGATTCTCACCATGATAGGTCCTGCACAAATGTTCATGCTATGTTGAATAAAAAACAATGGATCAAGTAGCCAAGTAAAGTAAAATAATCGGCAGCATATAAAGACTCAAACATATACAACTGGACTTCACTAACAAAGACTTCACTTTCATATTGCACCACTAAACTGAAAGTAGAGTTTGATCATAGTACTGTAAAATTAAATCAGATGGTCACAAGCAACATAAGCAGCATAAAGCTACAAACTTCAGTGCGAAGAAGTGAAGAACAGTAATTTTTTGAGACAATGTAGCAAAATTTCATATTTCTTGGCAGGTCTATGATACAAAAAAGGATCTGACTAGGTAATAACAGGTAATACAGAACATCAACTACTCAAGTACCACATACTTAATGGGATTTCCCAAATTACAATGATTTCAAGACAACAAAGATGTCATAAATGTCACCAAGAAAGTAACTACAGCTGCTATCTAGAAGTAACAGCCGAGGAAACCAAATTCCTCAGCTCAGCTAGATGTTCATCAGTTGAGATGTTCAGCGTAAGCCTTAGATTAGTCAACAAAGCCTCCTGCTCCCAGCTAATTGACCCACAAACATATAATGCCAACATTGTTGCACGATAAGCATGCAACTCTAGCAAATGTGTATCTTCCTTTGGTATAATCTTATGATGTTGAGATGTTGCTCTTTCAGATACGGCAGCTTCGGCACCATCAATTCTACTACAGATATCACCACTTCGGTAAGCTGAGTAAAATTGTCGTGAACTATGGGGACTACTGCTGGGACTACAACTACCAACAGAGGATGAGACACTCTCGGTGTCACTAGGATATGCATTTGTTAAAGGACAGAATATTTCAGTATCTGCATTTACCCCAGCCAAGTTAGTTTTACGAACACCATTTTTTCTCTTATTTAAGGAAGCATGCATGTATTTTTCACCCAGCATTAAGCATGGGGAATCAACAGCATCTACCTTTTCAGCCAAATGAGGAGAAACTCCAGCAACCAGCGGTGAGTGCCTTCCATCTCTATGGGGTGTCTGTAATCTCTTAGTCACTTCACTGCACTGGGTAGGGTGTGTTGATATAGCAGATGATTTTCTCTTCATGCCTCTGGACTTATCACCCTCAAAAGCTTTTTGGTTCTTTAGTAGAAGATTGTTGTCCATTGCACCATACAGCTGCCTTTGCTTGCCAAAATTTCCAGATTTTGGTTGACTTCTGAATGAACCATCGAAGCATCTTGTAGAATCCTGAAATCAATTGAAGACAACTCATTAAAGTGTTTTATTGATACATTAGAATCGAATTTATTTTCCCACAGATAAACATCAAAGAACGTCCAATTTCCGATAACAGATTTGCTGAAGATAAGACCGTGCCGAACTGCCAACAAATTGATTCAACTTAAGGAAATAAATTAGATTATTCTATTTTTATGACCTTATCATAAATAATTTCATAACGGGGATTTGAAAGAATGAGCCATTACCTTCTGAAGAACAGTCCATTTGCCATCTTTCCAATGCTTCCTCAACCGAAGTTCCGACGCATGTGTTCTCAGCTCCAGCGACGATCCGAGAAGCCTGACGAGATAGCAATCCTTGCCAAGCACTCTCACCATCTCAGCAATCTTCCATGAGTAGCTATCAAAAGCCTCAAGGATGTCACCTACAACCCAGCATACTGAATCGTCTCGAGGGGGCCAAGGCCTTATCAACCTTCTCTGCACCCTCTCGACTGCGGCGCAAGAGTCAACCGGAGAAGGATCATATCTCACATACAAGCCATGCGCATTACCTAATACAATCTCAGCACCTCTCCAAGAACCTAGAGGCACCTCCGCCTCCTGCAATACCTCCACCTTGCTCCCTTTGACTAACTTCATTGAGCTGTTTCCCTTCCAAAACTCTGGTGCAAACAAAAGAAAAAACATTAATAATCAATAATCGAGTAAAATAGATTACGGGATGAATCAAAATCCAGTTTTTCTCATCTTCTACAAGGTCTACTGCACATTACACAGACAAAATCGTAGCCTAGTTTTCAACATTTCTAAAATCACAACAAATTGCAATGCGAAATCTGAAATATGTTATGAGCAAGAACTCGCGAGTCAATAAATCGTTTTGACTATTGCCCACTACTTCACGCAATTTAGGTTATGGAAATCGGAAGCATTACAGCCGGAGCATACGGGTGTATTGATCTATTACAAGAACAGAAGAACAAACTCGCAATGGATCACATGGAGCGGTCGAAATAACGCACGGACCATCTATCACCTCTGCACGAGCGATTGGCGGCAGATTGCAGCAAAAGCAAAACACCTATTCCGCCGCAAATCGAACAAACGAAACAACACAACGAGAAAGAAATACACCCTCCCCCAAAACAACAACTCAGCTAGACGAGTCATCCAGCTCAAGATTTTCCAAGAAAAACTACGAACACCAAACAAGCGATTCCCCAAAAGAAAAACATCAATCACAACACAAGAAGCGCAAGAACAGCCCCCCGACGATACCAGACCACGCGTACCATGACGATCTAAGCGTCAAATCAAACCCGAGCATCAACCAAAGCAAGAACATTTGAACTGGTCAATCGGGCCAAGCAACAGTAGCAGCAATCACCAATAGACAATAACCACCCCAAAATTTCACGGCGCTCCACCCCCTCCCTTTCCCCCCAATTCCCGCACAGGAACAACACCAAAAACAACAAGAAGAAAAACTGAACACAGAATCGAAAGGGGTCACGAACCTTGCGATCCCGGCCGCGGCAGGAAGGGGCGACGAGAAATCCCCGCGAGAACTCCCTCTTCTCCGGCGACTCCCTGCTGCAGATTGGGCGAGCAGAGAAGAGAACCCAGGGCAACAAATTCGTAAAGCGAAACGTGGAAATCTTTTGCTGCTAATGCGGTGTGATTTCTTTTATTTTTTCTTCTTGTGATTAGACTCGTTAATAATCCGTGATGCGGCCGCGGTTATATGCGAGGGTGGGATGGGTTCGCGTGGCATCTCGGCCGTTGGATCGGAACGGCGCTGAGCGCGGCAGCTGCTGGCCGTCCGATTGATATCGGACGGGAGCGGAAAATAGGGTTCTTGGTGGCAATGCTGCCTCCGGTAACTGGCTGACTGTCGGTTTTTGCAGTTGCAAGTCGATTCTTTTCCTGTTCGGAGAAGGGTCAGTAATCGATGGGGTTTTGTTTATTTTGTTCATTTTTCTATACTTCCTTGAGAAATACTAATGTCATGTATATATTTAAACGTATTGATTCAGTCGTTCGAAAGAATTTATGAGGTGTCATAATAATTTACGTGGTAAAAAAAGTTTGATTTTTCAAGCATTATTGGTATGATATTAAGGAATTTTTAGTTGTGTTATTCATCTTTTAATTAGGTATTTGTTAAATATACATTCAAAACATAAATGTGGGCAAATTACGAAACAAATTATTTGGTGTCGTCCGAAGGATAATCATAAATCATCCATAGAATTTTTTTGAACAGTTTGGTGAAAACCTAAAATAGAAAAATGAAGAGCCCTAGACTTAGAATTTACACTCACGTAGGCTTCATCACTACCCATAATAAATAAAAATAGGCATAGTACTAATTAATTACTTTAGGTTTATTGTTTAATCCAATAACTATTACTACTCTATTTCAAAATATAATAACTGATATGTCTCATTTGATATTTGAGACGAAGGTAGTATGATTTTGTAATTAACTGAACCGTTTATTAAATATGGAGCTTTGGATAAAAATTTCAGCGCAGCGGCAGCTCATTCATGTTAGCAATTTTTTATCAAATTGAGTGTAATAAGTATATAATTTTTTTATTTTTAGAAAATACGGATACACATTATACTCGCACTTTTGTTTTAGTACATGCTCAACAACTCGAGACAATGCGTTAAACATCACTAGGAATTATTAACAGTGCACCTATATATACACAATTATAAAATTATAGACACTAGACTCTAAACTCTATTATGGAGAGTTATGCATCAACTGCTCTTTGACCGGAACTTCAATGCTTCATTTATTTTTTTACTAATGGATTAAAACCTGATCTCTACACCATCAACAAGGGTGAACACAGCCATGATGCTTCATTTACTGAGAGTAAGTTTCTTATTTCTAATTTCAATGGTGACCAAGCTAGGTTTAGCACATAAATTATACTTCTGGCATTCATTCGTTGGGTTGCTTCTGGCTTGGCAGTCAAGTTTAGGAGCAACCGTCAGTTTTGCTTTGCTTCATCACTTGGCTTTCATATTCCTTGCTGTGCATGAAAGGACGAGTGGATGACCAAAAAAAACAATAAAAACTGCACAAAGATAAGTTTTTTTTTACGATTAATCAACCAAAAAAAACCTAGATTACAAAATAATTTGAGATAGTACGAGTTGGACACAAAGGGTACAACATTCCTCAGCACTAGTCGCTTTCTAGCCTTGTTTGGTCGGACGCAACGGGTGGCTCCCATTGGCCTGGCCAAATTTAGAAGGTGACATCTCGAATTTTTGTTGCGTTGATTGGGAAACATAAAATTCTTTTCGCCATAATTTGTACGGGTTCGAATTTTTTCTGAATTTCGCTTTTTGTGTTTGTGGCCGTGTACAGAGTTGCAGATTTTGCTTCACGCATATAGCAACCATCCAAGCCTAGCTATCTCACTGGATAGATCATACTTTTCTGGTGAAACAGATGGATCCCTTTTGTGATAGCGTATGATAATATTATCAATAATATGGTTGCTGCCAGAGTGAAACAGTGACAGTTTGGTCTGTCATTTACTTGCCATCCACAAAAATTTGGTTTCTGGGTGCCAAAATCGACAAAAAAAAGATGGCTCGACATCTTTTTGTCCAAATGGCTATGGCTATGACAATATCACCAAAGAAAAATTCCAGCTAAAAAAAATTAAAACCAACACTGCCATGAAATGGGTTTTGGATTAAGTGCATGAAGTATTGTCCCTTTATACACCGGAGGATGCAATCCAAGAACCTAATAAAAGGATAACTTAGAACAGAGATATATGCACAACACAAACTGGATGTAATTAGTTAAAAACAAGAGATGCTTCTTTGAGCAAAGACATGCAACAGACATTTGCTTCTGCTAGAAATCACATATCCACGTGTATAGAATGTGAAAGAATCGCATCTGATGTATGATTACATGTAGTGTAGGAAAAGAGTACACACACCCTTTGTATACAAACTCCAATCTAAAGTTCAAAGAATATATATACCGAAAACAGCTACCCTTTTTCAGGGAAAACAAAAAAAATATAACTGTAGCGGATGAGCTTCTTGCTGTGGTAATCCTTTTGTAACTTACATCTCCGTGTTTTACTTGATCATGCCTGATCTAGTTCACTTGTATTTTGTTTTCTCTATAAACTCTACATTGTGGCGTCAGATCCACTTGAAACACCCATTGGTTATCAATCTGCATACATCAGAAAAATTTGACATCAGAAAGCATTTTGGGGCGAAAGCAAACATTTATAACCACATTTCCGCACAATCACAATGACGGATGCAAGCATAAAACACAGAGTAGAGTTGCCTTTCATACATGGGTAGCAAGAGGGAGCTTATGCTCCGGCGTGTGGGGCTTTATGGGGAAGGGCCCTATGTATCATGAGCAATCAAATATATTGAAGAACTTAAAGAAGGCAAGTGTTTATCACACAGACAAGGTGTATCTTTTCCATCTCTGTCATGCATTGCAAAATCAGTTTATGCGTACTGCAATGGAAATCACACTTCAAGCTGGTGTCACACTCCTTAATCAACTGACAATTGCTACAAAAATTTGGTTCATTGGTCAAGAGGTAGAGTAATCGTAACAGAGAAATTGCTATGTGGTTTAGTAGTGCTGGCATACAAGGATACTGCTCCAAGGCGAAGTGCATAACATTTCCTGTTGTACTGTGCTGTCATAACAGAGCATATTTTCTGCAGTGATAACTGATGGAACCAAAAAAAGACGGCATAGATTGTAACAGAAGGATCAAGCAAACTCAAAGATACAGGAAGGAAGGCTGGACGCTGATTACCATAAATAAGGATCAAACTTTCTCTAACCCAGATCATCCAACATCTCTTCCTCATAAGCAACAAAAGCTTGGGTGTAACAAAGAGGATTGTTCACTAGTCTGAAAAAGTGAAAATGATCATATAGTCCATGTAACACAGTGGGGGTACTTGAAACTTCCCCTTCAGCTAGTTAGACTATCAGATTATGTCTTCTCGTTTTTTCAGTACTTGTTTCATCAAAGGTAAGAAACATTTTGACAAAAGAAGTGCTGAAGCAACTATATTTCTTGAATTTCTTTTTGGAAAAAAAAAGTCCCAGGAGCTCTAGCACTCACATTCGGTAGAGGGGATGGACAGCCATAGTAGCATGCCAATAGTACTCAATTACTCGAGTTGTCGGGAGCTTAAAATGTTAAATAGCCTCCTCGCCACCAGACCATTCGCCTTGAATTAATTCTAGTGCAGTCTAGAATACTTTGAGCCTATTGCAGATCTGCACTGAGCAAGAAGGAAACGGGCTAATCCTGATGGAGAAACAGACGATCTCAAAGGGGATGGAATAAAATTGATTACCACAGCAGGAAGCCTATCGCACAGAGATGTAAGTTAATCCTTTTGCTAGAAGCTTTGCTGAATGGGATGGAATACTAACTTTCCAAGAAGATTAGTAGTCAAGGAAAACAAAAAAAAATAACTGTAGTAGTCAAGGGAACGTTAGTCTGCGGTACTGAGGGAAGATTGCAAAAAGGGAGTTCAGCAACGAAATTTATGAACAAGGAGAAGCTCAAGAAACAAAGCTATTGGGATGATATCCCAAACGGTTACACATTGCAATGAGATGGTATCAGTCTTGAGAATTGAGATTGATGGGAAAATTAATCATCTTTCTGAGACCATTTGGGATTATTGCTGGTTGCGCCATTAAATTTTCAACAAGAAACACCCTTTTTCGATCTCCCGACGCGTTGAAAATGGGGAAGATTCGATCAGATCAAGCCGCGACGATCACTATCCTACGGAGCTAATTAGCATCTCGTTGTGGAGATAGAGAGCGGTAGGGAGACTAGTTGGTAGTACTCACCGAAGCGGGAGGAGGAAGAGGCTCATGAGGCGGCGAGCCAGAGGAGGAGCGCGCAGAGGATCAGCACGAGCGGGATGCAGTGCACGGCGAGCTCCAGCGCCCGCACCCGCGCCGCCTCCCTCCGCCCCGCCGCCGACTGCGGGTCGCACGTCGGCAGCCCCGCTCCGTCGATGTCTACGCCTCCGCCTCCGCCCTCCGACGACACGCGCGCCCCGCTCGACGACCGTCGCATCACCCCCCTCCTTTCCTCGCCGACCCACAGCGCAGGGCGGCGAGTGGAGTAGGCGACGTGACGCGACCGCGTTGGCGTCTTCTTCGCGGAAGCGGCCTTGACGCGTCTCTCCACCCAAGCTTGACCGGTTCGGCCAACGAAATAAGTTCACTCTAGGTCCTTCAATTTATTCCAAGTCTAAAATTCGTTCCTGAACCCACACACGAGGTATAGCACATCCCCTAACTCATAACACCATATTAACTTTGGCTCCTCAATAGTATAGTTGTCGGTTTTGGCTTACGTGGTGAGTAGACCCCACGTGAGCTCCAACTCTTTCTCTCTTCTCCCTCTCCCTCTTCCCTCCCTCTTCCCCATCTCTCTAGGGCAGCGCGGCAAGGAGATGGATGGTGCGCGGCGTGGTGGAGGCGAAAGCGGTTGCCCTCGATCCCTACATCCAGCGCATCATCGACGGCGACACCTTCCCATCCTACAATTTCTTCAATGAAAATCTCAACGAAAATGGCGACATCTGCTCCATCCGTGAAGCCAATTAGGTCTACATCGGTGCGGCCATGACGGAGCGCGGGAAAGAGCTTCTTGAGATCGATGACCTTGCATTGCGTCCATGCCATGACCTCGCCGGGAGACGACGTCTCCCACGCTCACAGGCGGAGGCTGCGGTTATGTCCGGTGGTCAAGCCGGCGAGCCCCAATGACCACTCGTCCTCTGTGGCCATGAGCATGGTGCCCCACGACGACTTGCACCCGTGTGGCAAGCGGATCGCCGATAGGCAATGCATGACCATGTCATATCTAGGACGCATTTGACAAGGAGGAAGTAGAGTGTGTCAGCGATGAGGACGCCCTGCTACTACCCGCAGATGTAGGTATCGATGACAACGAGGGAGGCCAAGGCAGTCCAGCGGTGGTCTCCGACGAGTACATCCACATGCGCGTGACCCTATCTTCCATTGTGTGGAACAGGCCACCTCGGGCAATCGATGTGGTTGCAGCCGTCGGTGGTGCAGAGCACCACGCTTGAAGCTGATAGGGATAGAGAGGAGCATGGATTGGTCATCTCCCATTGGCGACACATCACAAGGTCCCAAAAGAAAGAGACGACGGTGCCCCGAGGATTTCTCGAGGTTGAGGAAGAGGAAGAGGCTGTGGCAGCAGTCAAGGGCATTCAAGAAGCTGTATTGCGGGGGGTTGTGGGGACAGAAAGACTTTGGAGGGTTTTGCTTGGCTTGGCCGCAGATCTTGTGAGGGTCGGTGGTTAAAACTCCGACCCCCTCGATCCCTACATCCAATGCATCATCGACGGTGACACCACACGCTTCGACCATGTCTTGGGTGATGGCAGGTAGTGAGGACGAGGACGACTCCATCGCTGCCTCCGCTGCTGCCATGCCGCTCCTCTCCCGGCGGCTACCATGCGCCACACGCTGCCCTGGAGAGATGGGGAACAGAGAGGGAAGAGGGAGAGGAAGAGGAGGAAAAAAAAGTTGGCCGCTGACATGTGGGGCTCATGTGGGTCCCTCTCACCCCACATTAGCTAAAACCGGTCATTATACTGCTGTGGGGGGTGTCACCCCGAGGTACCTCACAGACTGGACTCAAAGGTAACTGAAGTCGGACCGAAAGTCCTCAGACGGGGTCGCCCGCCCGACCTCATCCTAGGGTTGGACGCCCTAACCTCTTCACAAGTCTGACCTTGGCGTCTTTTTCTCGACCTCAACTTGTCAGCTCGACATGAGACCTCCTCGGGAAGGAAGGCTTGCTTTGCAAGCTCACAGAGGAGGCAAGGAGGGGACAACCCAGCAAAAGATGATGTCACCCGACAAGGCTAGACAGGTGGTACCTGCGAAGGACGGATCCCAAGGCAGGATAAGACACAAGACACCCATGACACGCAATACCAAGAGGGATTTCTATGTACCTTTTTTAGATATTGTTTGTACTTACTTTTTTGATCGTTAGTCTTTGCTTTCTTGGCCTCCAAGTCCTCTTGTAATTGCCCTCCTTGGATTATAAAAGGGAGGACAGGACAGGCGGGAGAATGATCTCTCAGACTGTTCTTGGTCGGCTTCTTTCTAAGCCTCAAGAACACTCACCATTGTAATCCTAGTTCATACTCCACCCCATCAAAGAACAGCTCACACTGGACGTAGGCCTATTATCCTTCGGGAGGGCTAAACCAGTATAAATTTCCTTGTCTTTGGCCCGTTTGATACTCGAGTCAACCATCAGAACCATCGGTGAGACGTCCCAATCATCCTCATTTACCTCCTCGGGTAGCCCCCTTGGAGGATTGCCGACCATCCGTCGACAATTACCGAGGGACCAAAGTTGACACGGTATTGTGAGTTGGCGGGTGGGCTATACCTGGTATTTATGTTCACGACAAATTTGAGACTCGAGACAAATTAAGGGATCTAAAGTGAACTTATTTTTGGCCAAGTACTACTCCACTGTCAGGTGGGCCTCCATTTCTCTCTTAGAGTTTGGCCCACTAAAGCTTCGAGCCCATATATGTAGATGGGATGGGATTTTCATTTACAGGCTGGGCCTTAACTGAGGACAAAACGGGCCCATGCGAAGAGCCGCGCCCTATTTTGATTTTGGACTCACGAAACCAAACAACCTCGAAGGGTAGAAGGGGGAACAAAAAGGCAAAAATATTTGAAGAGAGCTCACGAAAATGGCGGCGATGGTGGCGCCGCTCGCCATGGCCGCGATAGCCACCGCCGCCACACCAGCAGCGCTAGTGTTCGGGGCGGTGGAATCCACCCGGTGCTTCGGGATGCGGCCGCTCCTCCGCCGCTCGCCGTGGGGCATCACCTGAGCCCTTCGCCTGGGGCCCTCCAAGTACAAGGTCACTTCGCAATTACTGCTTCCTCCTCTAAACCCCTAGGTTTTTACTATAGAGTAGTAGTGTAGATGAGATGGCGCTCTGCGACTGTGAGCGAGTGGAAATTTGGGTGGTGGTGAATTGCTTAATTTTTTGTGTTTTACACCTGCTCTCGAAAGAAGTTGCAGAATTGTATATACTATTTCCCTTCTTGTACTGACCTTATCTTATTTTGCAGTTGGAGAATATTATCGATTTATAGTTTGTTGCGTGCATATTTTTATCACGGAATCTGTCGTAAAGGATGTGTTTGATATTATGTGTCTGTCCCCTAAATGTTCCCTCACATAATCTGTGGCTGGAAGGCTTGCTGATAAGGTTTATGTATTGCATAATAAAATTCATAATGAGGAGCTTGTAGCAAAGGATGACATTGGCGGTGGTAGCGAAGACGATGACGACACGCTAGAAACAATTTTTAAGTAGTTGGAAGAAGATCTCAAGAATGATGATCTGTCTGTTGAGGATGATGATTGTCACGCCCAAAAATTCATGTCTGACATTTTCCAAGCTGAATATATATTACATCCCTATCTAGGACCAGCTAGGGTACACAAACGATAACCTGATACACAAAATCCACGTCTTAAAAATATAAAAAAGTCTTACATAAATACAACAGAAAAATAAACGAGCTAATCTACACCTTGGCGCTCGCAGCGTGACGACTCCACTCCACGGGCATCATCTGACCTAAACTCCAGCTCTGAGATAGGAAAAAGGAAACAAGACTTAGTACTACCCACTGTACTAAGCAAGTTATATCAAAAGGAGGTATGATGCAGGTAATTCCAAAGGAAGGCTTGGGGTTATTTGCATAAAGCAAACATTTTAAAGATAAGAGTTAAAAATAGTAAAACTGTTAAATTTAATTGAGCAGAATTAGCCATCACTGTTCAACGTTACACCACGTTGAGACAGGCCCAACCCATCCATGTAATCTATGCCAGTTCCATTAAGTCAAATTATTAAATATAGGACTAATCACGACAAATCTGGTTGATTGCCAATAACCATAGGCACGACTATTAGAATAGTTCTACTATGATCAGAGATGTACATCTGTATCGACAAGACACAGCCACGACACGTTTTCGTGCGTCGACATGTTGCCACAACATACAGAAAAGGGAACTATGATATGACCCTTCACATAACCCTCCCTGACCAAGCGATACCACACTTCAGGTTTCGCCCCTACCCCTGAATCCAGGGTAAGCAGCCCCCCTTATGCCTAGGTGAATCCGGAAGCCGCATAGGCCTTGTCTGGCCCATCCAAACTCCATGACGGCCACCCTTGTCTGGGTATGTCGGACAGGGAAAAGCTATACTAAAAGCCCAGCCGTTGCCCATGCTGGTTTGTGGTATGAACGGTAATTCTTTTAGGGTTTCTCGCAAACCGATCCTTAACTACCATGGGTGCGTCTATCAAAACCATGCACCCACAACCCACCATTAATCATATTTTAGTTGAAACTGATACCATAATGGTACGTGTCCATAATCATCTTTCCTAGCTTCATCATAGAATAGTGGTGACATTTTCCATAGTGAGCTAGTTGATCCAAACATGACTAAGCATTCCCTAATCCAACATCTAGTCACATTAAATCCCAATTTATCAATGACATAAGGTAATCAAACTAGGCTACACACCTTAGGTCCCATCCTACATGACATTATAAAATAATGCAATTTAATAGAAAAGCGAGGTACCTTATAATTAGGTACAGTTCGATCAATGTAGAACGCATGACTTGCCTTGCTCTTGCTCTTGAGGGACTTATGCAACTATTTCAAAATAAACGGGAGCGTCAGAGGTGCCGGAATCTAAGTGACAAACAAAACACCACAAAACATGTTATAAGTCTACTAAAACAAGCATCAAAACCATTTTTAATGGATTCTAGGCATTTTTATGAGTCATCTGCAATTTGAATGGACTAAAACGGAGTTCGGATGATTTCTATGAATTTTAGAAGTTTCACTGTATTTACTATAAAAAGAAAAAGAATTAAACGATTTATTGCACAACCCTCCCCTAGGGCTGACATCACTGTCACGCCCAAAAATTTATCCCAAATTTCGAGACTATTTTGTGTATTAAATCTCTGTTCAAAAATCAAGCAGGGTACACAAAATAACAAATTAATAAACAGATCCACAACGTAAAATAAAGCGTAACATACTTACAGCAGAGGCACTTAGTCCTCACATCCAAAAAAAAGCAGCATCAACTGGGGTATGATCCTTGGTCTTCTAACTTCGTCTTCGACTTAGAAGCACTACACTTCTATAAAAGGGGAAATAGCAAGACTGAGTACAACCATCGTACTCAACAAGCCATGACGAGGATGCAGATGTGTAAGGGGAGAGAAAGAGGAGCTTGTAGCTATTTGCATAAAAGCGGTTGCAAACATTTATATTTTAAAACGGTAAAATAGTTGTTTAATTAAAGCAAGATTAACCGTCCACTGAACAATGCTAAACCACGTTGAATATGTTCAACCATTCCACCTGAACTACACTAGTTTATTAAGTCAAATTATTAAGGGTGAGACTAATCACGGTGAATCTGGTCGATCGCCCATAACCACGAGCACGACTATTCGAATAGTTCTACTCTGATCAAAGATGTACAACTGTACCCAAAAGACACAATCCACCATATGTCACCGTGCTTGTCCGGGCACGTTACCATACGAGTGATTGTGACAAGACCCTTCACATAACACCCCCTGATCAAGCGATACCACACTGCAGGTTTCGCCCCTACACCTAAATCCAGGGTAGGCAACCCCCCTTGTGTCGTGGTGAATCCAGAAGCCGATCAACCGGATGCCCTAGTCGACCCAACTCCATCATGCCCACCCTTGCCTGGTTACGTCAGCCAGGGAAAAGCTACACTATAAGTCTAGCAGTGCCCATTCTTGCATGTGGTAAGTACACTAAGTCTTCAAGGTTTTCCCGTGAATCGGTCCTTGATTGTCATGGGCGCAACAAATAAAACCATGCACCCACAGCCCACCATTAAGTCACATTTTAGTTGGATAATCATGACCAATAAGCATGACCTAGTGTCTTGAGCTCACGGCTCAACAAGGTAATGAATGTAGTTAATGTGATTATCCCATTAGGTGAGTTAGTGGTAATTAAGCATGGCTAAGCATATGTAATTCTAGAAAAGTCAACATAAGTAACTTAATCTAGTCAAAATTATCACCCAAGTTTGACAAAGTAATGGGTATCAATTAAATACGACACAAGCAAGCAGATAGGTAAATCCATAATCCCATGTAATTAGCAAAATATGAATTTTATTTGCAAAAGGTAAAACATTTCATAAAGTGGAATCAATATGTTTCAAGGAGGAATGTGACTTTCCTTGCTTCTTGAAAACAATCTTCTGAACTCTTTTCCTTGTGAGCACGAACTTTCGAAACGACAGAGTCTACATACTGGCACCCAAAACGAGAAAAACCCTAATAAAACAAAATAAGAGTACATGAAAAGTAAACAAACATATAGATCTCAATTTTAGATGAATTCTGCAAGTTGAATGGTTCAATTTGGAGTTCGTATGAATTAGATATGAATTTTAGAAGTTTTGGGCCATTTAAATAAATTCTGGAAATTAAATTCATTTATTGCATAATTATTAATTATTTTTACAAAAGTAAAAGGCTAGGGCTGATGTCAGCGCTCGATCCACGGGTGCCGGTCCACGGTGGACCAAGTCCATGGGATCGAGGAGGTGCGATGCACCACGTGGCACACACGTGGCGCCGACGTGGCTGCCATGCGGGTGCCGAGATGGGCGGCCCCGATCCGACGAGGGCACATGGGACGGCGAGGGAAGCGGCGCGGTGCGGGCGCGTGGCCGGCCATATCACGTGGCGGCCAGCGACCGGCCAGCGCCAGCGGACGGCGGCGTGAGGCGCGGAGCGGCGCGGTGATGCGCACACAGTGTCGCATGCACGGGATAGAGCGGCACGCGCATGGGCGAGCGAGAGAGAGGGGAGGGGCTCACCGGAGCACGACCGGCACGGAGGAAGACGACGGCGGTCGGCGACGTTTGTCACACCGTGGAGTTTTTCCCCTTTAAAAATAATTTAATAATTCCCCAAAAGAAATTAATTGTTGAAATTAACCTGGAGCAAAGAAATAATTTTAAAATGCAATTTATAAGTTAAAATGGCATTGTAGAATTTTTCTTGAGTTCTACATGTCAAAATACATTAACTGAATTTTTAATGAAATTTTCATAGCACTAGAAATAAATTTTTAACCAATTAAATCAATTCTCGGAATTAAATAAATCTCTAGAATTCTTTTTCTTTTTCAAATTTCCTTTTCCTACCCAAAATCGCTTCCCGGGCCGATGGCCCAGTCCCGCTGTGCGCGTGCCCCTTCCGTCTCTCTCCTCTCTTGGGCCGGCCCATGTCACATCCTAGAAAAACTTGTATTTGAGAGATCAAGTAGAAAGTATGGTGTAAATTTTGAACCCAAAAATTTCCATTTGAACGAAGAACGGATACCCAATTTTTATGTACAATAGAGTGCATATGCATATTGAGGGCATGATTTTTCCTTGGATTTTAAAATAAAAAAAACCCAAGAAAATTTGGGGATAACACCCAAAAACATGAAAGGGACCTCAGCAAACTAACCCCCAAGATTTAGGGACACATCACTAAGGCAAAAGATAGAAATTTACTAGAAACTAGATTTTTACCCTAAGGAAAATTCTCTAAGAGTTGAGCTGGCCGACCCGAACTCTGGAGCCGACTTTGAGCTGTTGCCAAAACTAATCCAGCAAGCCCCAGGCGGTGAAACTTGGCAGTATGGTAGATTGAGTCACGCTTTACAAGTTTGCCATAGAGCACCGCCCCTGAATCGGCCTGGAAACATTTTTAAACGGAGCCTAAAGTTGGAAAGTCGCCACTATATCAGGACAAAATTTCAGGATTTCCATCTCTTTCGCTTGCTCACTGCCATGCGGGCCCTACTGACCGGTGGGGCCATAACGACAGTGACACACCGCGCTCCACCTTGTCCAACACGCGTGCCACGCACGGGAGCACGCGTCGAGCGCGAGGAACGCGCCAGCGCATGCGTTGTTCGCTGCTGCGTCGAGCTCTCTCTCCCGCGCATTGCCGACGACCGCATTTAAACCCGACCAGCCGATCGCCACGGACCTCTTTTCACTTCTATCACGTTCCATGAAGAAACCAACGCCGAACACCCCGAGAACGCCGTGAAACCTCCAAAGAATCCTCTCTGTCGGTGAGCAAGATCCAACCGCATTGGAACTCCGGTGAGCTATTCCCTTAGGCAATGCACGTTCCCAACTCCCTGATCCTTGCTCTCTCTGACAACCAAGTTTCACTCCAAATTACGCAGCCGGTGACCGGGAACGTCATCAAGCCGAGGCCGTGAACCATGCGCTCTGTGTCGACCGTCGCCGAACCACCTGCTCGTCGCCAGCCGTCCACAGTGAGCCCCTGTCCGAACCCTTTCTTCCTTTGGCTCAGAGCATCTCTAGGTTCACCATTATAAGGGCCCACATTTGGATTTGACAGCCGGCCACCGTAGCACCCTGTCGATGTTCACCCGAAGTGAGGAATCGCCGCCGCCTTGGGACCCTACATGGCGCCACCGTCACCTTGACCTCTCCAGCACCCTGCCTTTGCTCGGTAAGATTCCTTAGTGTCCCTAGTAGCTATTTCCGTCACATGCACAACCAAGCAATAGCTAGGAACACACATGCATGTGAGTCCCGAACCTCACCGTCGCCCGCTCCGTCGCCGGCAACTATTCTGACCACGGTAGCATGCAAGATAACCACCGATAGATTCGCCAAGCTCCCTGCTACATTTTCTCTTTTGGTCGCGACCACTCACCGGCCGTCGTTCGCCGCTGGCGCCGGCGAGAACTTCGCCATGCGCCGCTGTTCTGTTTCCTCTCTCCATAAGCCACTGACAACCAGGGCCCACCTAACAGGCGCGCCATTAGATTGTTTAAACATGGCTGACGCTGACAGGTAGGCCCCACGCTAAATAAAAGATTAAATCCGAATAGAGGTATTTCAAACAGAAAAGTAGCTGCACTTTGAAAATCTGTAGAAAATTGAAAACAACACCTTTTGACTTGGAACCAATTTTGTTAGATCCATAAGATTATGTAGTTTGATGCTGTGGAATAAAAATGACTACTTCCAGTAACAGATTTAGCCATAAAAATTCATTTTGTAAACACTGCTAAATAGGACAGGTTAAACTTGTAAAAATCATAGGGAAACCATCTTAGCTCTGAAAAATGTGAAACAAGACTCTGTAGAAACTGTGAAAGATGTATATTAAGACAAAAATAGGAAACCATATACATTCTGTGGCAGAAAAACCACTTATAGATTTATCTAGCAAAAGAGTTATTCTAGAACACCCAGATTTCCAAAAATCATAGTGGGCCCAATAAAATTCCTAAAAATATAAACTAAATTTTGTTAGGACCATTCTTCTGTGTTATATCAACTAAAAATAACACACCTACCAGAGAACCCAAAGTTTGGTCCTGAACAAATTAGGAAGAATACAACGCTATATCCTTGCATTACAAAATGGACTATAAATAAGCCTCTCACTTTAAAAGGAAAAAGACTTAATAAAAACCTCGCTTAATATGCCAATCTGTAAATAAAACACTTTCCCCTCATATGCATTCATCTTAGTACGTAAAGGTTCTCACGAATGCTTAAGGTCTAAGTTATTGTACATTTGCATTAGACGAGCCGTCGGTATCCTTCGAGGAACCCGCATACTTGTACGATCCGAAGGAAGAAGAACCAGACAAGTCCTCACCTCCCCCCTTGAACACATTGATCCTAGTTTTATGGAGGTTATTTGAAATGGTTGGGAACTTGCATGATGTTTGATGTATAAAACTAAAATCTTGATACAAATGTGTTAGATACTACACCAATGTTGCATGCCCCTGAGAACTCCACATACCATCTTAGCCAATTCCAAACCCTAGAAATAATCAGAAGCTAAAATTTTAGTGAACCAATCTGAAGTCTTATGACTTAATTATCCCCATGCTTAGTTTGCTAGTAGTATACATTTTCCCATGATTATTGGGCTAAGTACCGATGTTTTATTTGCAAAGCTTTCATTTTCCAAAGGTTATGTTATGA
This sequence comes from Oryza australiensis, assembly GCA_019925245.2. Lineage (NCBI taxonomy): Eukaryota > Viridiplantae > Streptophyta > Magnoliopsida > Poales > Poaceae > Oryza > Oryza australiensis. Next base: position 1,229,664 of record JAIFGZ020000335.1, read on the forward strand.
CAAGTATGCTTATGTTACAAACAAAACATGGTACAACTGGTTTTCCAAGTTTGGGCCGCAAGTGGTATACATATGATGTTTAGTTGTATACCGATAGGGGGAGTGTATGCCCAGACTACCCTAAGGACTTCACTCCATGATTATTCATTTCGAATACAGTACAACCACATGTGCTAATATGAGATAGCCATAGCTTAGTATACTATTTGTGGTTTAGCCTCACATTTCAGTAGGCCGAAGTGTATGAGTTCGTATAACTCAGAGGAGTTTCCAAATGCCCCGGCGAGGCAGTTTGGTGACTAAGCCTGTCCAATACAACGATAATGTGCCACGTGGGTGGGTTCCCGTCGTGTCTGCCCCCACAGCGTTAAGTTTAAGGCGTGGGCCCACCACTTAACGATCCTATACCATATTTCCAAAATGGTATAGGATGGAGGGAACACATATCGTGCTGGTGTAAGGCTAAATCACGGATAGTTGAAGGGCTTTGTTGTGTATAATAAATCGGATACTTATATGTATCGCGTGCCATGCTTTGCATGATTATTATGTCACATCATGTGGGTAATGTGTACGCACTCTCCAGAGTTTAAAACTAATCGGTTAGCCATGCTCATGTTTACGAGCGTCGTGTGAATGTGTCGTGGGTATAGTTTTCTGTGTTTGAGAATATTTGTACAACTCTTTACCAAAAGTATTCAAAATTGCTTGCTCTCTGATTTAACTCTTTGCTGCCCCAACAAGGCAAAGGATGAATGGTTTAAGAACATTGTACTCCTTTGCTGCCCCGTAATGCAAAGTGAGAAACTTTTATGAGCTATACTATGTATTAATGACCAATATAGAGAACTACTTGTTGGCTAGAATTTATTTCTCAAACTTGGGTATTTACAATTGGGCTTTGCTAAAATAAAGTTAGCTTTGTGCTAAAATGAAAACCCCACATGAGCTTTACCTTGATTATGCCGTTCATGTAGTCCTAGGCTTGATTGGGTGCTTCCCAGTACAATTTCTTGTACTGATTCTTGCTATGTATGTCTATACTTGTTTGTGCATAGATATGAATGCAGGGGAAATTCCTCTCGAGGAGGAAGAATTTGTCGAGGAAGTACCATTCTACCCGGACGGTTCATACTAGGGCACTCCCTAGTAGAGGTGGCCAAACGGGCCGCCCGGCACGGCCCGGCCCGGGCACGCCCGCAGCACGGCCTGGCCCGGGCACGCCCGCGGCACGGTCCGTTACGGCACGGCCCGTTAGGCACGGCTCATGAGCGGGCCGTGCCGCACGGCCCGCGTGTCGAGCCCCCGGCCCAAGCATGGCCCATGGGGTGGCCGGGCCGTGCCATGCGGCACGGGCCCGTTAAAGGCCCATGGGCCAAGGTTGGCCCGTAACACTATTTTGTACTGTTTTGTACTGTTTTGCACTGTTCTGGCCCACTAGAAGCCCATAAAAGCCCACGATACAGTGCAGTTACTACAGTATTTGTGCTACATTACATTTGCTACAGTAACAGGCCGTGCCGTGCCGGCCCGCGGGCTCGGCCGGCAGCCCAAGCATGGCACGGCCACTCGTGCCGTGCCGGCCTGGCCCATTAAGCCATGTGCCGTGCACAGGCCGTGCACAGGCCGTGCTCGCAGGAATATCGTGCCGGGCCGGCCCACGGTGGCACGACCCATTTGGCCACCTCGCTCCTAGTCGGTTGGAGAAAGATCCTCGGGAATGTTGTTTGCTTCCGTTTGCTATGACTATCTATATAACTATTTGGTCTGACGACCATATGTATCACTAGACCTATTATGTTGTAATAGCTTAAGACTCATAATGGGTCATTGAGCCAGTTGTCGATACCATATGCTTGGATGAAAGTGGTTAGCCCATTCCTTTTGTTAGGAACATATTAACCATGAGTATGAGTTAAAGATAATTGAGACAACGTAGATCTTTAGCCATTTGATGTCAAGTCTCCTGGTTGTGTAATACATCTGGTCACCGTCATCGAGTGGTTTGACAGGCACAATCCAGGCTGAAGTTGACTGGCATGCTAAAGGCCCAGCGATGTCTCGGTTATCTCTCTCTCGGAGCGTCGGATGTCTTGCTATACTTTGGAGATGAATGGTTGAGTTCCATTCGGCTCCTAAGTATATCGAGAGGTCTGAAGCGTCCCGACAGTAAGTGGTATCAGAGCCAAGACTGACTGTAGGAACCTTTTATGAATTGGGCGATAGAATGGCTTCAAAAGAAAAGTATTTTGGAGAATCACTCCCTTACAAAAGTATTTTCGAAAGATGAAATCTAGTCTTACATCTTATCTCTCTTTAGGAAGATATCTTTCCTACTTACTCTATATTTTGGTTTGAAAAGCCTCATCTCACTTCTAAAAGGGCGGGGAAAGACCCTAAAAATATAGTATACATGTACTAGGGATAAAGAAACCAAAATTTGAAGTAATGGCAGCCATGGGGAGTTTCTAAAGACCTCTGTTAACAAAATGGGAATGCTCACTCTTCTAAAAATGAAATTCAAAACCCGAGTTTTCTACACTAAGCCTAGAAACGGGGTAGAACGGGATAGGGACGAAAACTTGTGTGTCAAAGCCCTAAATTCATTGACATGTAGAGGTCACCAGATGCTGTGAATCCATTGCATTAAACTTATTTTGTAGCTTGACCTGGGTACGAAAGGTCTTGCATACATGCGTCATGTTTTAAAATGCCGAACACTTGGAGCCCTGCAGATTCCAGAACTCGTAGCAGTCTGCCTTTATAATTTTGTACAGACCAGGATACTGCGCCAACAATTCTGAAAATTTACCAGTGGTTACTTAACTTGATCCTGAAACCCCAGAAAATTTTCCAGAATTTTTGCACGACTGGAGAATAGAGTAAAAATTCGACCAGTACCACCTGCACTACAATCCAGAACTGCGTCACTTAGATTCAGAATCCAATTCGGAAAATTTCGAATGTCCAAAGTTTCGTAAACTTGGTTATAAACGTGAGACATTCGGTTATATCTCTCTCGGAGCATCGGATATCTTGCTATACTTTGGAGAGGAATGGTTGAGTTCCATGCGGCTCCTAAGTATATCGAGAGGTCTGAAGGCGTCCCGACAGCCCAGTGGTCGCGACCCATTTGCCTTCAGCGCGCATCACCAAAAAGTCCGTTTTGCCCCCCTCTATCTCCCGGGTCTCTGACAGGTGGGGCCCACCTGTCAGCCCCATCTTCAACCTCGGCCACGTTGCCGCCGCTCGTGCCTACCTCGCCGCCGTGCGATTCCCGGCCGCCCCGGGTCTCCCGCGCGCCCTAACTCACGAATTACTTTGCCTTAACGTCGTCGGTGTTGCCACACCCACCCGCGCCGCATCCGTGCCGTTAGTGGCCGAATCAGCCACCCGCACCGGCCGTTTTCCCCTCATTACCCCGATGAGAAATTCCCGCCGCCCCCGGCTGTTATCCCCTCCCCCGAGCACTATAAAAGCCGCCGGTCTCCCCCTCGGTTCTCCCCACACTCCCGTCAGTCTCTGTCGCCGTGCACCCTAGCTCTGCCGTCTCCCGTCATTGTTTGGCCACCATTCCCTGCCGTCCTACGCCATGTCGAACTGCGCCGCCACCGCCATCCTCTTCGCGAGCGCCCATGCTTTCCTGACTACTGGTCGTCCTCGCCATCCGCTTTCTGCACGTCGCCAGCCACCCGCAACTTCCTTCGCTCTGGCCACCCACGGTGAGCCACACCTCTCTCTCGCGCGTCCCGTACGCCCGTCGTCGCCTCGCACCGTCGCTCGTTTGGCGCCGGCCGGTTGTCGGTCGCCGTGCACCATGCCGCATCGCGCCGCCGCTCGCATCGCTCTCAGCCTTTTGATCTACCGAAGATCGGGGCCGCCCATTTCCTCTTGCTCGCGTGGCAGCCATGTGGCCGCTGCATCAGCGCCACGTGCTGCACCGGCCCTTCTCGACGCGTTGTCCCGGTCCACTGTGGATCGACGCCCCGTGACCGCTGACGTCAGCCCTAGCCGCTGATGTCATCAACAGAGATTTATTGTGTAATAAAATATTAAGGAATTGGTGCTTTGTGCTAAAAGTTAAACCCTAGCCAATTCCTTGTCTCTCCTTGCATTCATACCCCCTCTTCTAGTGTGACTTGCTGAGTACCGTGGGAAGTACTCAACCTTGCTCAATCTCCCCCACCAGAGCCAGTCTCCGAGGCAGATGAAGTCTTTGAAGAGGAGTAGGCTTCGTCCGCCGTCCGAGGATGCCTGTGGAGTGGTGGTGCCACGCTGCCAGTGTCAAGACTAGGCTTTAGCCCTTCTTTTCTTTTTCCGCTGCACTTTTGTAGTCTTTTTTATTTTTTTAAGGCGTGGATTCTATAATATCAATAATTGTCATATGTGTACCCTGGCTGGTCCTGGACAGGGCTTTTTAATACACATATAGTCGTCCCTCTACGCACCATGGTCAAGGCATGGATGGTTTCATTTCTGAGCTTGCTCATATGGCCCTGGCAGTGGGTTATGCGGACGCACCAGTGTACACCGTCATCTCGTCTCTTAGTAGCGAGCTGCCCCATCAGGTCCGATTGGAGGTGCACGGTTTTATCGTCACCAATCTCCCAAACATGGTGGTCACTGCTTCAGGAGGCACTGACGAACACGCCTGCCAAGAGGCCGCTTACCTGATGATGGCGAGGATGCGGGAGATGCACAACTACTACCTCCGCCACTCCGCCTACCGCTACCATCCCTGCCGTGGTAGCTCTTCAGATGTTAGCTCCTTCCAGTCGGAAGCAGAGGAGAATGACTCCACTTTTGGTCACATGCGGTCTATGATCAAAAGCTTGGACAAGATGCACTTAGATCTTCACAAGGCGGCCAAAGCCTTGAATGACAAGAAGATGTTGCGGATCGTGAGCTTGACGGACAAGGTGTTCTGCCTCAAGAAGGAGGTTGCCGCCTTAAAGGGACTCCTAGCACCAGGTGGCTTCTGGATCAGAACGACGCCCCGAAAGACCACCACAACTCCTGTGCACATTCGGCTGGCGCCCAGGAACCCACTTTCGGCTCCTTCAGCAGCACCTGCCCCGGCTCTGGCTCCCGCTGCAGGACCCGTCCTCGCGTTTGCTTCGGCTTTGGCGTACCAGGGAGACGGTGGCAGAGGCGAGTGGATCTCGGCTTCCAGCACCAGCAGCAGCGGAGGCAGCAACAACTCCAGTTCTAAGACTTCGGGTGGAGGTGTGGAGATGGTGGACTCCGGAGCCGCTCGAGAAGGAGGGAGACGCTCGGGAGAGAGGCTTCGACTCCACTGACCGCAGGAGCCGCTCGGGCCGTTAGAGAGTTGCTACCCTTAGATTTTCATTTTTCCTAGTTTGTCTTCTTGTTAGATGTTGTGTGCTATGCGTGTATGTTTGTGGGGTAGTGGTCAACCTATATCAAGTGTTAGTATGGGCTGCCCAACTAAGGATGTTGAGTGTGTTTTAATTGTTTTAATCAAGATCATATCAAAGCAATTATTAATATAATAAAGTTCAGCTTCTGAGTTAGTCTGTTTTCCTCCTTTTCTCTCCTTTTCGGTCTGTCCCTTCAGATGGTGAACAGAAGGAACGGTGGATCCAACGTCAACAATTAGCAGAATGGAAACAACCATGGTGCAAATGGCAACGCTCCGCCACCGCCACCACCTGAGAACCTCACCATTGTTCAGGTCCTGGCACTCAAACCCAAATGATGGCTACAATGATGCAACAGATGCAACAATAGCACTAGCAGATGCAACAACAGATGTTGTAATAGATGCAGCAGCAGTAGCAGAACAACAATTAGTTTGCTCCTCCACCTCCCCCTCAATCCAAACTACCGGAATTCCTCCATGTCCGGCCACCGACCTTCTCGAGCACAACAAATCCGATGGAAGCAAATTACTGGCTTCATGCAATTGAGAAGAAGTTGGACCTCCTCCAATGCAATGATTAAGAGAGGGTGTTGTTGGCACCTTTTTTGGCAAAAGGCACGAACACGATCGATTCACCTAAAGATTTGCGGTGGTTCTTGGTATGGAGTCGCCAACCACTTCAATCTAGCAAAAAACTAGAACAAAGTGGGTTTTGTAGATCAAATTGGCTAGCGGAACCGATTTAGATAGATAGATCGATAAATACTCGTCTCGTTAGCAAACGGAAGGTTTTCGGGACAAACCTACAAAGAGATGTCGCACTCTCGCAGCGGTGGCGAACGGTTTACGACGCAAACCGACAAAGATGGACTAAACTAGGGCAAAGTAGAAAATATGGCTGAAAAGTAAAGAATATTGAAAAAACAATCCAAGTAGATTGTATTGTATGTTGTGTTATTTTTTTTACAATTGAACCGGCCTTGTCCCTTAAATAGGGGTTGGTCTTGCCCTCCACAGGCCCTTCTCCACGCCCAATTCGGGATAGACACGTTTGGAAACCCGAGACATACCGTATGGAGGAAGGAAACCTGAGTACCGACGAAGTCGTCTAGGTTTCGGATCTCGCCGGTCGACCGGCCACATGCCTCCGGCCGACCGGCCCCACGCCCGCTCCGACCGGCCTATACACGGCGGTCGACCGGCCTCTCCGAAGGAAACCGACAAACTTCCAAATATTGGCAATCTTCCCTATTTTTATCCCTAGGTGCCAATTTTGGGTGTAAACAGATGCCCCCTGCCTTTTATGATGAACATCGTGAATCTAAAAGCACAAGACATGTTCACACTTATGACGACAACTCAATTATCAGCCACAAAACTCTCTAAGCATCTTGCCAAACACTCAGGAAGTATTTCTTCAAATATTTACCATTGATAGCCCGCTGCAACTGTTCTCCTTGAAGCGTCTCCAAGAAATACGCATTGCCTCGAACGATTTCGCATATCCGATAAGGTCCCTCCCAACTCGGCGACCACTTACCGAATTCTTTAGATCGGGAACCTAAAGGCAAAATAGTTTTCCATACCAGATCTCCCACTTGGAACGTCTTTGCCTTCACCATTTTGTTGTATGCTTTAGCCACTCTCTTCTTTTCTTTTTCTATTTCTTCCAAAGCCTTCAAACGTTTGTCGACTACTTCATCAATATTATCACCCATCAAGAACTTGTAGTCTTTAGCTGACAAATCGTCTTGCTTTATATATCGAAGAGAGCCAAGATTTACCTCAACCGGTAAAACGACTTCTTGTCCATACACTAGCTCAAAAGGGGTCACCTTGGTGGCACCATGCTTGGATATCCTGTGCGCCCATAAAGCTTCAGAAAGCACCTCATGCCACCTTCTCGGATGTTCCTTGATCTTTTTCTTGATCAGTTTCAACAATGTCTTATTACTAGACTCGGCTTGTCCATTAGCCTGAGCGTAGTAAGGAGACGAACTCAACAACTTAATACCATAAGATTCGGCAACACTCTTCAGTTCTTTAGACATAAAAGAAGCCCCTTGATCCACAGTTAATGTTTGAGGAATGCCGAATCTATGTACAATATGCTTCAGAATAAAATCAATTACCTCCTTATGCGTCATATTCCTGATTGGCATGGCTTCGGCCCACTTGGTGAAATAATCCGTCGCAACTAGCACGAACCGATGCCCCTTTGAAGATGGAGGATAAATCTGACCAACAAAATCTAAAGCCCACCCTCGGAACGACCATGGTTTAATAATAGGATTCAACACCGAAGCCGGTGCCAATTGAACATTGCCGAACCGTTGACAAGCTTCACAACCTTTATAGTATCTGAAGTAATCATCAATCATTCTCGGCCAATAGAACCCGCTCTTCTAAGCAGCCAGTTCATTTTGTGGGCCGATTGATGAGTCCCGCAAATTCCTTCATCAACTTCGCCCATAGCAACTTTAGATTGATCGGTATCCAAACATTTTAATAATACACCATCTATATTTCGGCGATATAGCTTTTCATCAAGCAAAGTATACTTATATGCTTGCCACCGAATTTTTCGATCAACTCTAAGACTAGGATGTTTCAAATAGCTAATCAAAGGAATTCGCCAATCACTTACTGTTTCCAGGGCACATATGTCCGAATTTTCAAGTAATTCGGCATCCGTATTGAGAAGATTGTGCCCCCCAGCACCTTCTGTGAAGTCGGTCTGACTGGCCAAGCAACACCGGTCAGACCGGTAACCATCCACGGTCAGACCGGCCATATAACGCCGGTCAGACCGGCTGCCATCCACGGTCAGACCGGCGACAATGCGCCGGTCAGACCGCCTACGGTCTGCTTCTTTGCCAATTTCGCCCAAAAAATTATAATCAAGCACCGATTGATCTAATATGAAAAAAACCTCTTTTGATGATATAACTAGATGCTTGTTGAGCTAAGTCATTTGCCCTAGAATTTTCATTCCTAGCAATATGCTTAATAGTAAAATCATCAAAACTGGCAATAATATCTAGGCATTGATCTAAATACCTGTTCAATGATCCGTCGAAGCATTTGTAGACCCCGGCAACTTGTTGCACCACCAATGCCGAATCACCGAACGCTTCTACGTGTGTAGCTCCAATGATCTCCATTACTTGTAAACCAAATAACAAAGCATTGTATTCGGCTAGATTATTTGTACAATAATACTCCAAACGGACCGATGCTTCAAAGCATTGACCATTGGGCGAAACTAAAGCTACACCTATGCCTTGACCCTCCTTACATGAAGAGCCATCAAAAATAAACTTTCCAAGGTGTAACACTAACTAAACAGACTTCATCTCCACAAGCAACATCTATATGGTGATCTACTATAAAGTCCGCTACAATCTGGCCCTTCATAGAATTCAACGATTCATAGGCCAAATCATATTCAATTAATGTATACGCCCACTTGCCAATTCTCCCACTTAGAATTGGCCTTTGCAACATGTGCTTAATAACATCGGTCTGACAAGCAACTATGCATGTACTAGATAACAAGTAATGATGTAACTTGGTACAAGCATAGTATAAGCAAAGCAAAGCCTTTCTACAAATACATACCTCGTTTCGGCATCCAGAAGACGGCGACTTAAATAAGTAATTATGTATTCCTTGCCGTCTTCCTCTTGTGTCAAAACGGCTCCAATAACTTTGTCCTCAGCAGCGATATACAACCGAAATGGAATTCCGGTCTTAGGCGCTTGCACCACAGGTGGAGTAGACAAGTATCTCTTTAAACCTTAAAACGCCTCCTGTTGTGCTGCCCCCAAGTAAAATCGGCTTCTTTCTTCAAGCATAGAATAGGCAAAAAGCATCGATTTTACCTGCTAGGTTAGATATGAATATTCTCAAATTGTTTACTTTACCTAGCAACCTCTGAACTTCTCTCTTGCATGTCGGCGCTTTGAAGTCTTGAATCTTCTCAACTTTCTTAGGATCAATCTCAATCCCTCGCTCATGAACCATGAATCCTAAGAATTTACCCGCCAACACACCGAAGGCACACTTGAGTGGGTTCATCTTCAAACCGTACCGACGCATCCTCTCAAAAGCTAACCTCAAATCGGCCATATGTCCATCCATATCATCCGATTTGACTACAATATCATCAATATAAATTTCTAGGATAAAACCTAACAAATCATGAAAAATTAGGTTCATCGCTCTTTGATACGTTGCGCCGACATTCTTTAACCCAAATGTCATAACTACCCACTCAAACAACCCGACAAATCCTGGACATCTAAATGCTGTCTTATACATATCCTCTTCTGCCATGAAGATTTGGTTGTAGCCGGCATTGCCATCTAAAAAGCTAATCACTCTATGACCTGAAGCATCATTTATTAGCATGTCGGCTATAGGCATAGGATACTCATCTTTAGGAGTGGCTTTATTTAAGTCTCTAAAGTCTATGAACACTCTAATCTTGCCGCTCCCCTTCTTTTCTACCGGCACTATGTTAGACACCCACTCCGCATACCGGCATGGCCTAATAAACCCCGCTTTCAATAATCGGTCTATCTCTTCTTTGACACGATCATATATAAGTGGGTTAAACCGACGAGGAGGTTGTCTATAAGGCCTAAATCCCGACTTTATCGGAAGCCGATGTTCAACAAGATCACGGCTAAGTCTAGGCATTTCATGGTATTCCCATGCGAAGCAATCACTATATTCTCTAAGCAGCTCGATCATCTTAACTTTATGATCGGCTCTCATGTTTTTATTTATGAAGGTCGGTCTTGGTATGCTCCCATCTCCTATGTCTATTTCTTCTAATAGGTCGGCTGATGTGAACCCTTGACCGAGCTTCTCTACCTCGTCAAAATCTTCTAGTCTCTCCAATATCGTTCTTTGTTGACCGATATTCTTGAACCCTCTTTTGTAACCATTCCAAATTGGCTGTTTTATTCATCATATAAATTAATGTCGCCCAGCGGTGCTAAACTAGCCGGCTTTACAGAAATGGGTACAAAGCCTTCTTTGGAAACACTAATAAAATCAAAACTAGAAAGATCTAGCCCTGACAAGCACTGCATGTCTCCATGTTTTCATCCTACAGAAACATCGGCCATGGCAACCTCAGCCGATGTATCCGCCTGAACTACCTCAACCTCATCACCATCCCACTGTACTAGGCACTGATGTAAAGTAGAAGGAACACAACAGTTGGCATGAATCCAACAACTCCCAAGATGACACTATAGTTACCTTGTACATCGACGATGAAGAAGGCGGTAGGCAACGTCTTGTTCCCTACCGTAAGCTCCACGGACAGGATCCCCTTCGCCTCCGTTGACTCGCCGTTGAAGCCATTGAGAAGCATGTTGGTCTTCTTCAGCTCTGCCTCTTCGCGACCCAACTTCTTGAAGAGAGAGTAAGCCATCAGGTTCACCGCTGCGCCTCCATCCACTAGCATCCTCGAGACCGGCTTCCCATCAATGTGACCCTTCAAATAGAGAGGCCTCATGTGACGGTTGGACTCGTCGGGCTTCTCGAAGATCGTGTCCCTTGGACCTAGCGACATTTGAGCGACCTCGGCCTCATCCATGGCACAAAACTCCATGGGCAACATGCAAACCATGTTGACATCCATGTTTTCGCTGGATGATGCCTCCACAGCCGGTTGCTCATCCTTTTGAACAACCACCGGCTCTTTACCTTTCGCCGATTCTGACTTCAATACCTTCATCGGCGGTGGCCGCAACTCCTCAAACTCCCTATCTCTCCTCTCTTCGGCTTCCTTCTCTTTTAATTCAGAAGCACGAAGATGCTGCAACCTCCTCTTCTGGGTAGCCGTTAAATCCTTAGGCATCCACCTAGGATTCGACTCTGTTCCAGGAGGCAAATAATGTCCCCCGTTGTTTTTCCGCGAAGAGGGCACCATATTAGAACCTCCCCTGACAGAACGTCGGTCAGACCGGCCATGGTAGCCGGTCAGATCGACCTTGTGCCCACGGTCAGACCGGTTGACATACCCGGTCAGGCCGGAGCGAGGCCGTGGTCGAGACCGGCCAAATGGCTCGATCGACCGGCCACGGTGTTGCGGTCGGACCGCCGAAGGCTCGGTCGAGCGCCGAAGGCTCGGTTAGACCGGCCACAGAGCTGCGGTCAGACCAGCCAGGATGTTCGGTCTGACTGTCCTCCTGTGCAGTATCCTTCGCGGCTTCGGTTCGTTTGCCAAATACCATCCTAGCCTGCTCTCCAGATGGTATTGGCACGTCGTAAGACCCTATCTTGACGGTGATTGCCTCCGAAGCCCTCTCCTTGGGCTTGGCGTGCTTGTACGCCCTTTTCTCGCCATCAAACCGATCCTTTGTGGAGAACCGGCTTCCACCAGAAGTAGATGCATGCCCTCGCGGCGATCTCCTCTCCCTTCTCCATCCTTGGTGACCCTGCATCGGAGGCATGTTATACATAGGCGGGGGTGCCCCCCAAGGCATAAAGTAAGGGAACGGATAACCTGGAGGCGGCATCGGGCATGGTCCCCATGGCATGACTTGAGGACAATGGGGGAACGGTGGCTCCAAAACCCTCGACGAAGGACCAAATCGCTCCCTAGGGGGCGATCTTGGTCTCTTTCCCTTGGCACGCTCCTTCTCGGCACTCTTCTTCTCGTACTTGTCAAGGAGCATGTCGAAGGTCACCTTGGGCTTATGGGGCTTCCTCGATGTGGATGTCTTGGCCTTGTTCTCCTTCCATGTCCCAACCCCTGGGCTCTTCGGCACAAGCATCTTGGGCCTAGTCTCTCCAATGACGACTTCCTTCCCCTTAGCTGATTCGGCTTGCTCCGGCCGAATCAACACCTTCTTGCCATCAAGGTCGATGGCATTCACAGGGAAAGGATCGCTGTCAAGCTTCATCTTCGGGCCCTCGGTGAATTTCAATCGTCCTTCCTCTATGGCCGATTGAACCTGTCAACGAAAAACATTACACTCATTAGTAGAATGAGAATAAGAATCGTGCCATTTACAATAAGAACGACACTTTAATTCTTCTAATGAGGGTATGATGTGGCCTTTAGGTAACTTGATTTGTTTCTCCTGCAAAATATAATCAAAAATCCTATCACACTTGGACACATCAAAACTGTACTTAATCTCACTTTGCCGATCCTTGCGAGGAGTTGACGTCAAGCTAGAACAAACAAAGGGTTTGTTCTTGTTTGTCCAAGACCACTCAGCGACATACATGTCATGATCGCCCTCATCAGAATCATAATCACTATTAGGACAGTCGATCATGCTAACATGAGGTTTCTTATCACTGGGCCTAACAAACTTTTTAGCATCTCTGACTTGGCTTTCCTGAGCCAGAGCCTTCTGCATCACTTGGCTAACATCCAGAAATTGTTGGCCATCTAACCTCTCTTTAATGGGAGCAAGCAATCCATTAAAGGCGAGGTCGGCCAAATCTCTCTCGGTTATGCTCAAGCTAAAACACCGGTTTCTAGCATCTCTAAACCTCTTAATGTAATCTGTAACAGATTCATTATACTTTTGCCTAACCGATGTCAAATCACAAAGTCTAAGCTCAGTCTCACCAGTGTAAAAATAATCATAAAATTTTTGTTCTAGCTGAGCCCAAGTATGAATAGAGTTAGCCGGTAAAGATGTAAACCAAGTAAAAGCAGTACCGGATAGAGATAAAGAAAATAAGCACAATTTAAAAGCATCCAAAGTGCTAGCCTCCCCACATTGCGCTAAGAATTGGCTGATATGCTCCCATGTGGTCCTGTTATCCTCTCCACTGAATTTGGTGAACTCAGGGACTCTATAACCACGAGGATATGGGATGTTATCGAAATAGTCAGGATACGGCTTTTGGTAAACCTTAGCGCGATTCCTGGGCTCAATTCTGAATGAAACTCTAATAATGTTCCTAATTTGGTCCTCCATATTTTCAGCCTAGGCGGGTCGGGCAAGACCGCGGTCAAAGGTGGTCATCGCGGCGCAATATTATCATATTGGTGTCACGCTCCGCTTTTCTCCCTAGATTAAAAAAATCACCGGTGAAAAATCGTAAAGAAGAAATTGCTGGAAAAGCTAAAGAAAATCAAAATCCTAAATTAAAAATCCATTTAATAATTGTAAATGGCTTGGTGGAATTTTTCTTAAATTTCCCGTGTCAAAATACGCTAACAGGATTTTTATCAGAATTTTCAGAGCATCGGAAGCAATTTTAAAAATTAAATTAGGCTAACTTTAATTAATTTCCTTAAGGAAAAGGGCTTTTCTTTTTCTTTTTCCTTTTTCTCCCTTTTTCCTATTTTTTCCCCTCCGTGGGCCTCCGGCCCACTTCTCTCTCTCTTTTTTCCCCCTTCTCCCCGCCGGCCCGCTGGCTGTTGCTGCCACGACCCCAAGCCCCTTCTTCCTTCTCTCTCCTTCCTTTCCTTTTTGGGCCGGCCCAGCACTATTCCTACCGCACGCGCTAAGTCTGCTCGTCCTCCTTCCGGCCTAGGGCGATGACAAGCGGGGCCCGCTTGTCATCCCCAAGCTTTAGCCGCCCCAAGCAGCAGCCGCGCATGCCGTGCGAGCCGCCGCATTTCCGGCCACGTTCCCGCGTCTCCCGGCCACGTTCTCCCACATTTAACCGCGTCATCATGTGTTCCCGGCTTTACTCCGTCGTTTCCCCTATTTTCCCCATTCCTCCGCTCATCGTGTGCGTCGGAACGGCTGAGTTAAACTCCATTATTCATAGCCGCCATTAATGCCGCACCTCAACGGTTTTCGTCCGTTCCCCGCTTCTCCCGGCCATGCCCGAGCTCCCTTGCCGGCCTATAAGTTTCCCCGCACCCCGGAACACGTCCCATACTCACACTCGCTCGCGTTCACTCACTCCCGTGCTCCCGCACCGTGCGCCGTTCTTTTTCCGCCCCCGAGCTCACTATTTCCGTCCGTTCCCGCTAAACCGTTGCTCATCTCGTCAAACCACCACCACCTCCACCTTTGCAATCACCGGGAACGCATTCCCGTTGTTTTTTCCCCAATTTTCGATTGACGAATCGCATCGTTGCCGTCTTCCTCCCGAGTCCGGCCGACGGTGAGAAGCACCATCTCTTTCTCCTTTTTCTCCCTTGCCGAGCCGCCTCACGCGTGCGCCCGTCCAGTGCCGCCGCTGCCGCGTGACCAATGTCGTCACCCGTCGCCGGCCGTGGTCGATGCCGCCACCCAAGTGCCGCCGCCCATCGCCATTTTGCGCCGCAGCCGTCGCCGCCTGTCGTCACTTTCGCTGTTCGCTGCCACAGCCGGCGAGGCCGCTGCTGCCGCCGCCGGTCGGTCAAGCCCGGCCGAGCCGTACATCCCTCCTGTGTAGCCGCCCAAGCCGGCCAATCCGGTGCCGCCATGTGGCGCGCCCATTCCCAAGCCGGTGGACTCGGTCCACCGTGCACCAGTGAATTTTCTCTCTCTTGCGTCACTGTTCAAGTGGGTCCCGCAGTGATGTGAGCCCTAAGACGCTTGCGTCATAAATCGTTTTTCTTTTGCTTAACTAGTAAAAAGGCTGAAACTTATAAAATTCGCAGAAAATTCATCCAAACTCCGTTTGAGTCTATTCAAGTTGCAGCGGATTCGTAAAAATGTCAAGAGTATATTAAAAATGGTTTAATTGTCTGTTTTAGCTGTCTAATAGCCTGTTTTTGCAATGCTTTATTTGTCGGTAGATTCTGGTTCCGAGGACGCTCCGGTTTACTTTGAGGTTGTCGCTGAGGTTCCTTTGGATCAATATCAAGGCAAGTCATTTTCCTTTGAGCATATTGTACCCACTTTGTAAATTATTCTCGCTTTATCTATTAAATTGCATTGTTTTTATAATGTAATCAGGATGGGACCTATAGTACTGAGCCTAGTTGGTTTACCCCATTTATTTGATCACCTGGGAATCAATTTGACTAGAGTCAGGGCTAGGACATGCTTATTATGCTTAGTACAACTAGATCATAAAAGGGAAAATTAATTTACTAGAATTATTTCATATGAAATGTCGGTCTCCGACCAGATGTACCGTTGGTACTGTTAATCGGTAAATTAAAACTTGACTTTTATGGTGGGCTGTGGGTGCCCGGTTTTGCAAGTCGCACCCATGGTAGTTAAGGACCGGTTCGCGGGAAAACCTAGAAGAATTATTAGTGCGTACCACAAGCCAGCATGGACAACGGCTAGGCTTGTAGTGTAGCTTTTCCTGGCCGACGCATCCAGGCGAGGGTGAGCGTGATGGAGTGCGGATGGATCGGGAAAGGTCTATGCGGCTGCCAGATTCACCTAGGCACGAGAGGGGGCTGCCTACCCTGGATTCTGGGTAGGGGCGAAACATGAGGTGTGGTGTCGCTTGGTCAGGGAGGGTTATGCGAATGGTCCTGTCACAGACCCCTTTTCAATATGCCATGGTGGTATGTCGACGCACGGACACGTGTTGTGGGGCTGTGTCTTGTGGGTACAGACGTACACCTCTGGCCAGAGTGAGAAACTATTCGAATAGCCGTGCCCTTGGTTATGGGCGATCATCCAGATTCACCATGATTAGTATCACTAAAATAATAACTTGATTCAGTGGAAGTGAGATAGAATAGTTGGGTGGATTGGGCCTGACTCAACATGGTGTAGCGTTGAGCAGAGTGTTAAAATATTATTTAATTACTTTAAATTACTACTTTTACTGCTTTCAACTTAATTCTGTGAAATGCCTGCTTTATGCAAAAGTTATACCTAGCCTATCCTTGGAATTTAACCCTGCATTCGTACCTTCTTTCGGTATGACTTGTTGAGTACGTGGTTGTACTCAGTCTTGTTTCCCTTTTCCCCACCTCAGAGTTAGAGGATGAAGCTGCTGATGGGTTTGCTGCTGAATAGGCTCGTCGCTGCCGTCAAGGGTTGCCTGTGGAGTGGTATCGCTGCCCCGCAAGAGTCGAAGCCTAGTTCTTAAGTTTATTTTACCTTTCCGCTGCATATGTAAGATTTTTTTAAATGTTTTAAGACGTGGATCTGTATATACAATTTGTCATTTGTGTATCCCTGGCTGGTCCTGGACAGGGTATTTTAATACACATTCAGCTTCAGAAATTCGGGTGCTAATTTATGGGCGTGACAAGTTGGTATCAGAGCTGACCTTGACTGTAGGATGAGCCCACTGGTTATCCCTAAGAGCCTTCGAAACTATTTCATCCGCATGTCCCTCTTGCATTTGGAGCTATTTCGAGAAAATTTTGGAATTCTCGTTTTCAGAAAAAAGAAAAAAAGTTGACCTTCTGAATTGGATTTTCCGAGTGTGATTAGACTAGGGTTTTAGAAATTTTTGCAGTTAGAGTTGGAGTCGAATTGACTTTTATTCAACTGTCGTTTGGGAATAGTCGGGATTATGCATTAAGTCGCGTCTAGAATTTGTGGGTTACAATATTTCATGCGTGTTATTATTAATATGTAATTATTTTGCTCATTAATTTATTGCTTAATAGAGTCTGTAGTATTTTATTTGCTCTCATGTAAAATTATTTCATGCATAAAAATATGCTTCTTATTTGGTTATTCCCTTGAGTCCTTATTGATTTATTTAATCTGGATCTGAGCATGCATTGATTTCCCCTCCTTTGTCTTCTATAGATGGCAGACCTTCCCTCGACGCACTACGGCCAGAAACTAGGTGACTTTGTGGCAGAACTGAGAAAGATGGCGTTTTTGGTCGGATACCCCAGCCTTCCGGAGTACACGAAGATTCGCCACCTCAACGGCGAGTTCCCGCACCGAGTTCGCTTGAAGGTGCATGGCATCCCCACCGTGTTGCCCAACATGTTGGTGGAGTCCTCTGGAGGCACCTTTGAGCACGCTTGTCAAGAGCCAGCCTACTTGATGCTTACCAGACTCCGGGAGCATCACGACGTCGATTTTCGTCGCACCGCCTACCGCTACCACCCCAGCCGTGGCGACTACGACGACACTAGCTCCTTCTGCTCAGCTGTGTCAGAGAATGACACAACTTTCGGGTGAATGACCGCAGTCATGCAGGGGTTGGACACCTTGCATGCTAATCTGCACAGGGCAGCCAAGGCCCTGAACGACCAGAAGTTGGTGGAGATCAACAGGTTGAAGGGTGAGGTGGCCCGCCTCAAGAGGGAGAATGCCATTCTCCAGGGCCGCTTGCCTCCCAGGGGTGCCAGGATCTGCATCACTCGAAGGAAGACCACCACCGCTCCTGTGCGTATCCAGCTTGCGCACCTAAACCCTCCTCCAGCTCCAGAGCCGCTCCCAGTGTTCGTGCCGCCTATGCGTCCACCGTCTCCCGTTCAGTTTCCGCTGCTGACCTCCGCCCTAGCTGCAGTAGCCGTTGGCAGCAGTAGTGGAGGATGGCTGTCCGTGACGTCCAGCTCCTCCGATGAGATCCTCGACCTCTCCAGCCAGCTCGAGCAACAAGAGCTCCTGCAAAGCAGTTAGCTTCTAGCAAAGCAAGGGCAAAGGAGCCCGGTGGTGGGGACGTACCGCAGGACTCCCGCAGCCGATCGAGGAGGTTGGAGATGAGGCCGAGTCCGACTTCAACTCCACCGACCATTCCCCTAGTTCCTCGTGGTCTAGTCTTTGTCTGGTAGTTGTGTGTTCAGGTGTGTTGCTTGGGGTAGTTGGCAGACCATACCAGCTGGATGTGGTATGGTTGTCCTTAATTAGGAGTTGAACAGTTTACTTTCCATAATGTCAACTATCAGATCAGTTAATCAATAATAAATTCTAGGTTTCTGAGCAGCCTATTTTTCTTCTTGTCTTTGTGTCTTTCTGTTCGCTCTCTCTCAAGATGATGAGCACCAGGTCATCCAGTCAGGTCAACGGTGATGGCAACAACACAGCCAATCAGAATCAGGAAACCATTCCCATTACCGCTGCAAGCCATGGTCCCCCTCCGCCGCTAGAGAATTAGACGCTCGCCCAAGTCTTGACGAGTCAAACTCAGATGATGGCTGCAATGATGCAGCAGATGCAGCAACAGCACCAGCAGATGCAACAACAAATGCTTCAGCAGTTGCAACAAACACAGCTTCATGCCGCAGTTGGTCCAGTCCCACCAGTTCAGTCCAAGCTGCCGGAATTTCTACGCGTTCGCCCTCCCACCTTCTCAAGCACCACCAATCCCATGGAGGCAAACGACTAGCTCCATGCAATTGAAAAGAAGCTCAATCTTCTGCAGTGAAATGACCAGGAAAAGGTGGCGTTCGCCACTCATCAGCTCCAGGGTCTCGCTTCAGCATGGTGGGACAATTTCTTGGTGACTCGTCCGGGGACGAGTTTCTTGGGCAGAATTCTGCTACAACTTCCGCAAGGCACAAGTTCCTGATGGCATTGTGGCACAGAAGAAGAGGGAGTTCCGAGCTCTGGAAAAGGGCAACAGGACCGTTATTGAATACCTCCATGAGTTCAACCACCTCGCACGCTACGCACCAGAGGATGTGCGCACTGACTCCGAGAGGCAGGACAAGTTCTTGGCCGGCCTTGATGATGAACTCACCAATCAGTTGATCTCAGGTGATTACGCTGACTTCGAGAAGCTGGTGGATAAAGCCATTCGCCAGGAGGATCAGAGGAACAAGATGGTCCGTAAGAGAAAGGCGGCCCAGTTCCGGATGAATCAGGGAAATGTCCAAAGACCTCGCTTCATGTCTGGACAACAAGGTGGACCCTCCACTATGGTTGTCCGACAGCACCGTCCCTTTCACCCTGGGAATTCCAACTTGCATCCCAACCCCAACTTTAACCGTGGCAACATCAGCAACAACAGTGGTCAGTCTCACCGCAATCCTGCTCCACGCCCGCCGATGGCACCAGCTCAGTCTGTCCAACCCAGGAAAGACGCTGTAGGGAAACCGTTGGTTTGTTTCAATGCAACGAGCCTGGTCACTTCGCTGATAAGTGTTCGAAGCCCAAGCACAATGCACCCAAGTTTGTTCAGGCCAGGGTCAACCATGCTTTAGTTGAAGAGGCTCGGGATGCACCGAACGTCATTCAGGTACGTCCTCGTAAACTCGTTCTTGCTCTTGTTTTGTTTGATTCGGTGCAACTCATTCGTTCATATCAAAAAGATTTGTTGGGGAACATGGGTTAAGAAAAGAGAAACTTGTCACACCGATGAGTTCACACCCCAGGAAATAGCCTCGATGTCGATCGGCTATAGTCCTTCGGTGACAATAGAAATTCAAAGATCACGATTTCTAGCCAATCTCATCCTTCTTGAGTCCAAAGACCTAGATGTCATCCTAGGGATGGATTGGTTGACAAGACACAAAGGAGTGATAAACTGCGCAGCACGCACCATCATCCTAACCAGTCTGGAAGGAGAAGTGGTTACTTTCCAGTCTCCATTGTCTGTAAAGCAAGGGGTTAGTTTGAATCAAATTACCGGTCAGGATGAGTCAATGTCAGAGAAACCAGAATCCAAGAAACTTGAGGATATACCTATAGTTCGGGAGTACTTGAAAGTTTTTCCAGATGATCTCACAACCATGCCACCCAAGAGGGAGATTGAGTTCCAGATCGACTTGGTACCAGGAACCGCTCCGATCTACAAGAGACCTTACAGAATGGCTTCTAATGAGATGGCTGAGGTCAAGAAGCAGGTTGATGAGCAATTACAGAAGGGATACATTCGTCCGAGCATGTCGCCTTGGGGGTGCCCTGGTGATATTTGTGGAGAAGAAAGATAAAACAAAGAGGATGTGTGTGGATTACCGCGCACTCAACGAGGTCACTATCAAGAATAAGTACCCGTTACCTCGAATTGATGACCTGTTCGATCAACTTAAAGGAGCCAAGGTGTTCTCCAAGATAGACCTGCGGTCAGGCTATCATCAGTTAAGAATCAGGGAAGAAGATATTCCAAAGACAGCATTCACTACTTGATATGGATTGTTCGAGTGCACCGTCATGTCCTTCGAACTTACTAATGCACCGGCTTTCTTCATGAACCTGATGAACAAGGTGATCATGGATTTCTTGGATAAGTTTGTTGTGGTCTTCATAGACGACATTTTTATCTATTCAAAGTCTGAAGAAGAGCATGAACAACACCTTCGTCAAGTACTTGAGAGATTGAAGGAACATCAGTTGTACGCCAAGTTCAGTAAATGTGATTTCTGGCTCAAGAAAGTTCAGTTTCTTGGTCATATTATAACCGCTAAAGGAGTAGCTGTTGATTCGTCAAATGTGGAGTCAGTTACTAAGTGGACCCCACCAAAGACTGTTTCTCAGATATGAAGTTTCCTTGGACTCGCAGGTTATTACCGCCGATTCATCGAGAATTTCTCCAGAATCGCAAGGCCAATGACATAGTTGTTAAAAAAAGAGGAAAAGTTTAAGTGGTCTGCCGAGTGCAACAGAAGCTTTGAAGAGCTCAAGCAGAAATTGGTAACTGCACCGGTCTTAATCTTGCCGGATCAGACCAAGGATTTCTAAGTTTACTGTGATGCATCTCGTCACAGGTTAGGATGTGTGCTGATGCAAGACGAAAAAGTGGTTGCATATGCTTCACGCCAGTTGCGACCTCATGAGACTAATTATCCTACTCATGACTTAGAGCTAGCAGCAGTGGTTCACGCCCTGAAGATTTGGCGGCATTATCTCATCGGTAACCGTTGTGAAGTTTACACTGATCACAAGAGTCTGAAGTATATCTTCACCTAGCCAGATCTAAACCTTCGTCAGCGAAGATGGTTGGAGTTGATCAAAGACTATGACATGGGGATACATTATCATCCCGGCAAAGCCAATGTGGTAGCAGATGCTTTGAGTCGAAAGAACTACCGCAACGCCACTCATACGAAAGAACTATGCGTGAACTACAACGAGAGTTTGAATGTCTGAACTTGGGAATTGTCAATCATGGTTATGTGGCTGCTCTTGAGACACAGCTGACACTCATGGAGCAAGTCCGTCGGGCTCAAGCTAATGACCCTGCATAGCTGAGTTAAAGAAAAACATGAGGACTGGTAAAGCCAGGGATTTCTCTGAAGACGAACATGGAACAATCTGGATGGGAGAAAGATTGTGTGTACCTGAGAACAAGGAGTTGAAAGATCTGATTCTTAGCGAAGCTCATCAATCCCAGTACTCAATTCACCCCGGAAGCACGAAAATGTATCAAGATCTCAAGGAAAGATTCTGGTGGGTTAGCATGAGGAGAGAAATCGCCGAGTTCGTTGCTTTGTGTGATGTCTGTCAGCGAGTCAAGGCAGAACATCAGCGACCCACAGGATTGTTACAACCTCTCAAGATTCCGGAATGGAAATGAGAATAAATTGTAATGGACTTCATCACTGGTCTGCCCAGAACTTCCGCTGGTCATGATTCTGTTTGGGTAATTGTGGACCGACTCACAAAAGTCGCTCACTTCATACCCGTGCATACAACTTACTCAGGGAAGAAACTGGCAGAGCTCTACTTGGCAAAGATCATGTGTTTACATGGGGTACCGAAAAAGATTGTATCAGATCGAGGGAGTCAGTTTACCTCAAAATTCTGGCAGAAATTGCAAGAAGAATTGGGAACTCGTTTGAACTTCAGCACCGCTTACCATCCTCAGACCAATGGTCAGACAGAAAGAGTTAATCAGATCTTGGAAGATATGTTGAGAGCTTGTGCACTTGATTTCGGTGGAGCTTGGGATAAAAGTCTACCTTATGCCGAGTTTTCGTATAACAACAGTTATCAGGCGAGTCTTCAAATGGCTCCGTTCGAAGCATTGTACGGCAGAAAGTGTCGCACGCCACTTTTCTGGGATCAGACTGAAGAACGCCAATTGTTTGGGACTGATGTCTTGAATGAAGCCGAAGAAAAAGTCAGGCTGATCCGTGAAAGATTGAAAACTACTCAGTCTCGTCAGAAAGTTACGCTGACAACCGTTGAAGGGAGTTAAGCTTCGAGGTTGGAGATCATGTATACCTTCGCGTCACTCCGCTTCGGGGAGTGCACCATTTCCAGACGAAAGGGAAGTTGGCACCATGTTTCGTGGGACCATACCGAATTCTGGAACGCCGCGGAGAAGTTGCCTATCGGTTGGAACTTCCTCCTTCCATGGCAAGCATTCATGATGTGTTTCATGTGTCCCAGTTGAAGAAATGCTTAAGAGTGCCTGAGGAGAAAGCAAGTCCTGATCACCTTAACATTCAAGAGGACTTGACTTATGTTGAGAAACCAGTTCGTATCCTCGACACCAGTGAAAGGAGAATCAGGAACCAGGTTATCAAGTTTTGTCGTGTGCAGTGGGAAAGAGAAGATGAGCTGAAAGCCGCTCACGCGCACCTCTTCGCCAGCACCTCCGAATCTCAGGGTCGAGATTCCGTTTAAGGAGGGTAGGTTTGTCACGCTCCGCTTTTCTCCCTAGATTAAAAAAATCACCGGTGAAAAATCGCAAAGAAGAAATTGCTGGAAAAGCTAAAGAAAATCAAAATCCTAAATTAAAAATCCATTTAATAATTGGAAATGGCTTGGTGGAATTTTTCTTAAATTTCCCGTGTCAAAATACGCTAACAGGATTTTTATCAGAATTTTCACAGCATCGGAAGCAATTTTAAAAATTAAATTAGGCTAACTTTAATTAATTTCCTTAAGGAAAAGGGCTTTTCTTTTTCTTTTTCCTTTTTCTCCCTTTTCCTGTTTTTCCCCTCCGTGGGCCTCCGCCACTTCTCTCTCTCTTTTCCCCTTCTCCCCAGCCGCCCCTGCTGTTGGATCCGACCGCCCAAGCCCCTTCTTCCTTCTCTCTCCTTCCTTTCCCTTTTTGGGCCGGCCCAACACTATTCCTACCGCACGCGCTAAGTCCGCTCGTCCTCCTTCCGGCCTAGGGCGATGACAAGCGGGGCCCGCTTGTCATCCCCAAGCTTTAGCCGCCCAAGCAGCTGCACATACCGTGCGAGCCGTCACATTTCTGGCCACGTTCCCGCGTCTCCCGGCCACGTTCTTGCACATTTAACCATGTCATCATGTGTTCCCGGCTTTACTCCGTCGTTTCCCCTATTTTCCCCATTCCTCCGCTCATCGTGTGCGTCGGAACGGCCGAGTTAAACTCCATTATTCGCAGCCGCCATTAATTCCACACCTCGACGGTTTCCGTCCGTTCCCCGCTTCTCCCGGCCATGCCCGAGCTCCCTTGCCGGCCTATAAGTTTCCCCGCACCCCGGAACACGTCCCACACTCACACTCGCTCGCGTTCGCTCACTCCCATGCTCCCGCACCGTGCGCCGTTCTTTTTTCGCCGCCGAGCTCACTGTTTCCGTCCGTTCCCGCTAAACCGTCGCTCATCTCGTCAAACCACCACCACCTCCACCATTGCAATCACCGGGAACGCATTCCCGTTGTTTTTTCCCCAATTTTCGATTGACGAATCGCATCGTTGCCGTCTTCCTCCCCGAGTCCGGCCGACGGTGAGAAGCACCATCTCTTTCTCCTTTTTCTCCCTTGCCGAGCCGCCTCACGCGTGCGCCGTCGTCCGTCCGCCGCCTGCCGTGTGACCAATGTCGTCGCCGTCGCCGCCGCCCAAGTGCCGCCGCCACCCAAGTGCCGCCGCCGTCGCCATTTTGTGCCGCAGCCGTCGCTGCCCGTCGTCTCTTTTGCCGTGCGCCGCCATCGCCGGCGAGGCCGCCGCCATCGCCGGCGAGGCCGCCGCCAGTAGGTCAAGCCCGGCCGAGCCGTACATCCCTCGTGTGTAGCCGCCCAAGCCGGCCAATCCGGTGCCGCCACGTGGTGCGCCCATTCCCAAGCCGGTGGACTCGGTCCACCGTGCACCAGTGAATTTTCTCTCTGTTGCGTCACTGTTCAGTGGGTCCCGCAATGATGTCATCCCTAAGACGCTTGCGTCATAAATCGTTTTTCTTTTTCTTAACTAGTAAAAAGGCTAAAACTTGTAAAATTCGCAGAAAATTCATCCGAACTCCGTTTGAGTCCATTCAAGTTGCAGCGGATTCGTAAAAATGTCAAGAATATATTAAAAGTGGTTTAATTGTCTGTTTTAGCTGTATAATAGCCTGTTTTTGCCATGCTTTTTTTGTCGGTAGATTCTGGTATCGAGGACGCTCCGGTTTACTTTGAGGTTGTCGCTGAGGTTCCTTTGGATCAAGATCAAGGCAAGTCATTTTCCTTTGAGAATATTGTACCCACTTTGTAAATTATTCTCGCTTTATCTATTAAATTGCATTGTTTTTATAATGTAATCAAGATGGGACCTATAGTACTGAGCCTAGGTCATTTACCCTATTTATTTGATCACCTGGGAATCAATTTGACTAGAGTCAGGGCTAGGACATGCTTATTATGCTTAGTACACATTTGGAAACCCGAGACATACCATATGGAGGAAGGAAACCCGAGTACCGACGAAGTCGTCTAGGTTTCAGACTCTGCCGGTCAAACCGGCCACATGCCTCCGTCTCGCCACGGCGCCACGCCTTGCCTCGACCGGCCTATACACGGCGGTCGACCGGCCTCTCCGAAGGAAACCAACAAACTTCCAAATATTGGCAATCTTCCCTATTTTGATCCCTAGGTGCCAATTTTGGGTGTAAACAGGTGTCTTTCACCACTCATCAATTACAAGGTCCCGCCTCTGCTTGGTGGGATAACTATTTGGTCACCTGCCGAGTAGGTGCAACGGCAGTTACTTGGGAGGAGTTCTGCCAAAGTTTCAAAAATGCACACATTCCAACGGGAATCGTGACGCAGAAGAAGAGGGAATTCAAATCCCTCGAACAAGGCAGCATGTCTGTCACCGAGTAACTGCATGAGTTCAACCGGTTAGCATGTTATGCTCCGGAAGACGTGCACACTGACGTAGAAAGACAGGAGAAGTTCCTATCAGGGCTCGATGATGAACTTGCAGATAAGCTCATCTCCGGTGAATATGCCAATTTTGAGAAGCTGGTCAACAAAGCAATCCTCCAAGAAGACCAGCGTAACTAGATGAGCAGAAATAGGAAGGTCACGCAGTTTAGGCCTCACCCTCAACAAGGAAATAAACAGAGGCCGCGTTTCATGCCTGAAGGTCAGGGTGGACCTACCACCATGATCGTCCGCCAGCATCAGCCCTATCACCCCGAGAACTTCCACGCTGGTAGTAGTGGTAGTGGCAGCCACATGAACTGCAGTGGGCAGCAGCAACGGAAACCTGCTCCGTGCCCTCCAATGGCACAGTCTTAGTAGCAACCCAAGCCAGCTCCGCCGAAGAAGGACTTTGGAGGAAAACCGGGCGCTTGTTTCAACTGTGGTGAGCCTGGACATTTTGCCGATAAATGTTCGAAGCCCAACCGCGTTGGACCTCGGTTCATCGAAGCGTGAGTGAATCATCCTTCAGCAAAGGAGGCACAAGCATCATCGAAAGTAATACTGGATACGTTCCCTATGAACTCTTTTACTGCAACAGTATTGTTTGATTCTGGTGCAACGCATTTGTTTATATCAAAGAAATTTGTTGGGATACATGGGATATCAGTAGTGAAACTTAAGATACCTATGTGGGTTCAAACCCCTGAAAACCATTTGAACACCGCTCACTACTGCCCCTTGGTGGCAATAGAAATTGAAGGATCCCAATTTCTAGCTGATCTTATCCTTCTGGAATCAAAAGGCCTAGATGTCTTTCTTGGGATGGATTGGTTGAACAGATATAAGGGAGTGATTGATTGCGCAAGTTGCACAATCACCTTGATCAACGGTAATGGGGAGAAGACCGTTTTCCATTCCCCAGTGCCACCGAAGTTGGTAGCAAGTTTGAATCAGATTTCTACGAAGGAACTGTCAGAGGTAGAAGTGAAGACCTCAAAGAAATTAGAGGATATTCCCATAGTTTGTGAGTATCCTGAAGTGTTTCCGGAAGATCTAACCATGATGCCACCTCAGAGAAAGATAGAGTTTCGGATTGATCTAATCCCAGGAACTGCTCCGATCCACAAGAGACCATATAGGATGGGATCCACAAGAGGCAGAAGTCAAGAAGCAAGTTGACGAGCAGTTGCAGAAAGGCTACATCCACCCGAGCACGTCACCTTGTGGTGCTATGGTAATCTTTGTGGAAAAGAAGGATAAAACTAAGAGGATGTGCGACGATTATCGCACACTTAATGAGGTTACTATCAAGAACAAATATCCTCTACCCCGGATTGATGATCTGTTTGATCAATTGAAGAGAGCAACGGTGTTCTCCAAGACAGACCTGCTGTGGAGATTATGGCAATCGGATATCCACATGGCAAGCTTATCTGACTGGAGATAGGGATAGATTGCGCCTGCCAAATATGTAAACCAAATATGACTTCGGTGTTACGTTGCCGATTGAGATAAGGCAACGGCTCATAGTCACGGTTTGGTAAGATTGAGAAAACCGACTTAGAGTAAGATAGGGTTTCCGATTTGTAAGCCCGCCTCCCAAGACTATATAAGGGGGGTGAGGGGCGTCCCTTGAGGGATATCAGATTTATGAGTTTTCTGAGCTACAGATCTTGAGATCAATAAACACTCGGCGGATCGAATCCCCGAAACAGGAGTAGGGTATTACCTCACGAGAGGGCCTGAACCTGTCTAAACCTTGTTCTCCATCTAACCCATCAAGCTTGGCGATCTTGACTGCACGCCCAATTTTCTATTGCCGAAACCAAGTTTCGACAGTTGGCGCGCTAGGTAGGGGCCCGCGCGTCATGATTTCTTCGACAATCTCGCCGACAAGCGCGATGGGATCTTCTTCAGGATTCGGCGACTTCGTCGCCAACGACTTCGACAAGTTCACCTCCTTCGAATCGGATTCAAACCAGTCGGAAGGAGAGACCCACTCGGCGCCGTTCGGGCTCCCGAACAACGCCAAGATCTACGATGAAATCTTGGATTCCAAGATGCAGTCCATCCACTCTGAGGAAAGAACTCACTCGGCGCCGTTCGGACTACCGAACGCCGCTGAGATCTGCAGCGATCTTCTCATCTCCCGGTCGGAGCCAATCCACTCGGAAGAAGACCTCTCAGCACCGTTTGGATTACCAAACACCGCTGAGATCTACGGCAAGCTCCTCCACTCCGAATCAAGATTGATCCACTCGGAGAGATCCACGTCTGCAAGCTCTGACTCGGACTGGAACGATCCAGATTCAAACTACCCGGGCTCAAGGGAGATCGCCGTCATCCTCCAGCCCTTCGGCTCATGCTCATCCTCGGAGCTCAACGAGTATCTCAGCTCCTCAGGCTTTGACGACCTTTATCGCATCCCCTCAGATGAAGCCAATGATTCCGATTGCGACAAGGGCTACAAGCCGAAGTGCTTCGACGTCCTCATGGCTGAGGTGGCCGAGTCCGACTCAGCCATGGTCCGCAGGCTTGCGGAGGAAGAACGAGCCAGAATTGAGCAAGAGCGCAAGCTGGCCGAAGAGGAGAAGAAACGCAAAGAGGAAGCCGACAAAAGGAAGCAAGATCTAAGGGCAGCTGGTGTTAGTGATATGCCCTAGAGGCAACATGGAGATGTTGGATATCACGTCAATGTTTATGTATAAATGAATAAAGTGTTATTCAGTTCCATGAAATAGACATCTTGTATTGATCAATAAGTACGTGACTTATTTATGAGACTCTATATGTATGAATCTATTTCTAAACGATCCCTGATCATATGTCATATTGTTGGAATAAATATGATTCTAAGATCGGCATGTTTATTGATTGATGATCATGTCTCATAGATCATGGGTATGGAGATACCAAATCAATAAACATGGACACATGTGTTGGAGAACACATTGTTGGATAGACCCACCATGAGACACTACGGAATTAATGTGCCATTAGTTGGTCTCAGGTAGTGTTGGTACAAAGTCCTTAAACCGAGATCACCATGGATTCCAACATGTGTAGTAGCCTACTTTGGGACTACCAAACGCTATTCCGTAATCGGGTAGTTATAAAGGTAGTTTTCGGGTTTGCTATGAAACATGGAGTGGGATGTGAGTGATCAAGATGGAATTTGCCCCTCCTTTGGAGAGATATCTCGGCCCCTCGAGGTAATGGATTATGGAAATGCATGGCCATGCTAAGTTGATTGAGGAGTCAATCAACGGACGATAATCCAATACGGTTCGAGTGAATGGTTAAGCTATTGAAGGGATGGCACACATCTTGCCTATAGCTTAAGCGGTATCGTGAGACAAAGGGATTTGTGTACACATTACAGGTTCGAGCCGATATTATATTCTTGTATACTATGGTGTCAATATGTGCTGCTAGGCGCCGCTATTGACAGGTCGGCTGAGTTGGACTCGAGCCGACGATCGGCTAAGTTAGACTATAGCCGAAACCGAGTATACCTGAACCTACAGGGTCGCACGCTTAAGGGGATAGAATAGATATTCGAGTTGGACTCGGATACGGCTCGATCGGATAGGGATCCGATCGGATAGAGTCCTATGGGCTTACGACGTATGGGCGGCCAACTCTATGAGATACGGATGAGATCCGATTCAAAATAGAGTCCTAATCGGCCACTAGTCCCAGTCGGCCAACTCTATATAAAGGAGGGAGGGGTGGAGAGCTGAACGTCAATTGCATCGCGTGCAACAGAAGTCGCCGAGATCAATCTCCACGGAAACCCTCCCCACTTTCGAGCCAAACCCTAGCCTTGCATCGCGTGCTAGCACACGGGTGTACGGCGTTTTGTCCCCGGACGTGTGGATACCGGTAGAGGCGCTGCTACGCTTGTGCGCGCCGTTGATCGGCTACGGCATCTGCGAATCGGCTGATTGGCGAATCGGCGTCGTCGGGTATCGGCATCGGCTTGCGAGAATCGGCTACACTATTCCGGATCGGATAGCCCCGATTGGTTGTTTCCGCGCACACTCCAATCGGTAACGATCTATCGGCCCTTACTTGCAAGTGTTCCTGGTTTGCGCGGTAGAAAATTTTTGTTTTCGGCTAGCGTAGCTTCCGCGTAACCCTTCAGTGGTATCAGAGCTAATCTTGCTTAGTTCGGGTTTTAGATTGGATCTGGAACAAGTTTTGCGCACGGGTTGATTAGATCAATCGGTTTTACGGGATTTGTTGAGGAGAGTTGATGGTAATTGCGTTCCTTGATAGTGTATCGGAACGGCGTAATGTGATTACGTCGAAGCAATTTCCATATAACTCGGTTTGAGTCGGCTTCGAGATAGCGTTCCTTGATAGTGTATCGGAACGGTATAATGTGATTATGCCGAAGCTATCTCGTAGTCCGATCTTGTTAGCTGCCTCGCGCCTACGCAAACCATCTCCCTTGATAGTGTATCGGGACGGCATAATATGATTACGTCGATATGGTTTCCGTAAGCGATTTCATAGATTGGATCTATGGGACCGCCGTGTGCGTACCCCCTTATAGGTCGTCTCGATGCCGTAGCTCTGCGATAAGTAGAAAACGTTTCTACGCCTAACTTGGATTTTTGCAGAGAATGCTTTGAGATGGTATGGCCCTATTGTAGAGAATGCTTTGAGATGGTATGGCCCTATTGTATGTATGAGATGCATGTGATGCATGTAATATTCTTTCATATGTGCAATCCCTGTAATATTCTTTCATACGTGCAATGCTTGTAATATTCTTTCACGACCTGCGAGTCGATGTAATCTTCAATTAGAGCTTCTATAGTAGTAGCTTAGTTTGAAGAAATCAAGCATTCGGCACTCGAAAGAACGGTGATGAAGACACCGGCATGGAGATGGAGATCACCATGTGAAGGGGGTCATACTATTTCACTATATGCTATTCTTCTTGCTTTCATATGTGATATGTTTGTTTGATAGGATAGCATCCCTCGCAAAATTAAGTAGTAATGATGCCCTTCCAAATGTTGCACCCGTCACCGTTATGCTCGTCAATGGTGGGTCCGCCAAAGCAGAGTGCCATTCTCTATCATAACACGAGGGGTATATGTCGACATATACATGCAGGAGCATTTGGTTTACTTAACAAGGCTATCAAAATAGTTTTGGGCCTTGGGGCATAGGTTGGCGCCGGGCATGGAGATGCCACACCAACAACAAGAGTCACATAGAGATGTGATTAGCAAGGTGTTGCTTATCGATGTTATTAATTTTCTAGCGTGATGCCAAAGCTCACTAGAAAATTAATTAACATGTGGATCTTGACCCAATACGTAACCTAGAGGGAAGGTGGAAAATACGTAATGGGAGTCTAATGTTAAATTGTTTAACAATAGACATAGCATAAACATTGTGCTAAACTTTGCTTTTTCTGTTGTAGAATAAATGGCGGCTAATACTACACCCAAGTACCTTTAATTTGCGATCTATTCTCGAAAAGGAAAAATTAAATGGAACAAACTTTATGGATTGGTATCGCAACTTGAGAATTGTTCTCAAGCAAGAGCGTAAGGAGTACGTTCTTGAAGTACCCTATCCCGAGGATTTGCCAAATAATGCCACCGCAACCGCACGGAGAGCTTACGAGAAGCACACTAATGATGCCCTAGATATAAGCTGTCTCATGCTTGCTACAATGTCCCCGAGCTTCGAAGCAATATGAGAGCAGTGATGCTCACACTATTATTCGGGACTGCGTGGCATGTTTGAGAACCAAGCTCGGGCCAAGAGGTTCAACACCTCAAAGTCCTTGTTTGCGTGCGAGCTTGTTGAGGGAATCCCGTCATCCGCATGTGATAAAGATGATTGGCTATATCGAGAGTCCGGAAAACTAGGTTTTCCCTTAGCCAAGAGTTGGCTACCGATGTGATTCTCCGCCGCTCCCTCCGAGCTTCGAGCCATTCATATTAAATTATCACATGAACAATATGGATAGGACCTTGGCTGAATTGCATGGGATGCTAAAGACATGAGGAGAGTATCCAGAAAACGGTCATCATGTGATGATGATGCAGAAGGCTAAGCGCAAACCACTGTCAAGAAGCTTTGCACCAAGAGGAAGTTAACTCCCGATGAGATCGCGAGTGCCTCCAATGCAAAGAAGGGCAAGAAGGGGTCGGCGGCATCGATGCCGTTTGCTTATATTGCAAGGAGACAGCCACTGGAAGAGGAACTGCAAGAAGTACATGGAGGATCTCAAAAAGAAGCAAAGTACGACTTCTGCTTCAGGTATTAATGTTATAGACATTAATCTTGCTACTTCACCTACTGACTCTTGGGTATTTGATACCGGATCAGTAGCTCATATTTGCAAATCGTTGCAGGGAATGAGAAGAAGTAGAGGATTGAGAAGGGGCGAGGTGAACCTGCGCGTCGGCAATGGAGCAAGCGTTGCTACGTTCTGCGGCACCGTACCACTTCATCTACCTTCGGATTAGTTTTGGAATTAAATAATTGTTATTGTGTTCCAACACTATGTCAAAACGTTATTTCCGCTTCATGTTTGCAAGCGGAAGGATATGATTTTAGATCAATGAACAATGGTTATTCAATATATCTCGAGATATGTTCTATTTTTATGCTCCATTGGTGAATGGATTATACGTTTTGAATCTTGAAGCGTCTCCCATCTATAACATTAATACGAAAGGCAACTCTCTAATGATATAAACTCCACGTTTATCCGGCATTGTCGCTTAGGCCATATAAATCGAAACGCATGGAGAAGCTCCATAAGGATGGACTGCTTCACTCTTTTGATTTTGAATCATTTGAGACATGTGAGTCTTGTTTACTTGGTAAGATGACAAAGGCACCTTTCACGGGACATAGTGAGAGAGCAAGTGACTTATTGGCACTCGTACATACCGATGTATGTGGACCAATGAGCTCAACGGCCGAGGTGGTTATCGTACTTCATTACCTTTACCGATGACTTTAGTAGATATGGTTATATCTACTTAATGAGGCATAAGTCCGAATCCTTTGAAAAGTTCAAAGAATTCCGAATGAAGTACGAGAATCATTTAGGGAAAACAATCAAGTTTCTACGATCGATCGTGGAGGGAATACTTGAGCCAAGAGTTTGGTAATCATCTCGAAAGATTGTGGAATTGTTCCACGTTGACTCCGCCGGAACTCCACAATGGAATGGGGTGTCCGAACGGAGAAATCGCACCTTGTTGGACATGATGCGGTCGATGATGAGCCAAAGTGATCTTCCGTTATCCTTCGGGATATGCTCTTGAAAGCATTTGCGCTCACACTAAATAGAGTTCCATCTAAGTCGGTTGAAAAGACACCATATGAGATATGGACAGGGCAACCCCTAGTTTGTCTTTTCTCAAAATTTGGGGATGTGAGGCTTATGTAAAACGTTTACGGTCCGACAAGCTCACACCCAAATCGACAAGTGCTTCTTTGTGGGATATCCTAAGGAAACTAAGGGATATTACTTTTATAATCGGGAACAAGGCAAAGTGTTTGTCGCCCGACACGGTGTCTTCTTGGAGAAAGAGTTTCTTTCAAGAATGGTTAGTGGGAGCAGGGTGCATCTTGAAGAAGTTCAAGAAACACGTAAAACGTTTCAGCGACCACGTAACCACAACGGAGGAACAAAGTGTTGCGCCACCGGTTGTAGATACACCGCCCCACGGAGTCGAAAGATCACGTCGTGCGCCCGACAGTACACGGAACAACGTGATATATTGTTGTTGGACAACGATGAACCTAAGACCTATGAGGAAGCGATGGTGGGACCCGATTCCAACAAGTGGCTTGGAGCCATGAAATCCGAAATAGAATCCATGTACGACAATCAAGTTTGGAACTTGGTTGATCCACCGATGGTGTCAAAACCATTGAGTGTAAATGGGTTTTTAAGAAAAGGCCGATATGGATGGAAATGTTCACATCTATAAGGCGCGATTGGTGGCGAAAGGTTTTAAACAGATTCAAGGAGTTGATTATGATGAAACCTTCTCGCCCGTCGCAATGCTTAAATCTATTCGGATTATCCTAGTGATTGCTGCATATTTCGATTATGAGATATGGCGAGATGGATGTCAAAACAGCTTCCCTAAATGGAAACCTAAGCGAGGATGTATACATGATACAACCTCGGGGTTTTGTCGATCCTCAATCGCCGGAAAGATATGCAAGCTACGAAATCCATTTATGGATTGAAGCAAGCATCTCGGAGTTGGAATATTCGTTTTGATGAAGTAATCAAAGGGTTTGGTTTCATCAAAAATGAAGAAGAGGCCTGTGTTTACAAAAAGGTCGGTGGGAGCGCAATTGTATTTCTAATCTTATATGTGGATGACATATTGTTGATTGGAAATGATATCCCTATGCTTGAATCCGTCAAGTCTTCATTGAAAAATAGTTTTTCCATGAAAGACTTAGGGAGGCAGCATATATATTAGCATTCGGATCTATAGAGATAGATCCAAGAGGCTAATTGGATTAAGCCAAAGTACATACATTGACAAGGTGTTGAAAAGGTTCAACATGCATGATTCCAAGAAAGGTTTCTTGCCCATGTCACATGGCATTAATCTTAGCAAGAATCGTGTCCTCGGACACATGATGAGCGGAATAAGATGGGTATGGTTCCATATGCTTCGGCAATTGGATCCATCATGTATGCCATGCTTTGTACACGCCCGCATGTCTCGTACGCTTTGAGTGCTACGAGCAGATACCGTCGATCCAGGTGAAGGTCACTGGATCGCCTAAAGAATATCCTTAAGTACTTGAGAAGAACTAAGGATATGTTCCTAGTCTATGGAGGTAAAGAAGAGCTCGTTGTAAGTGGTTACACCGATGCTAGCTTCCAAACGGACAAGGATGATTATAGATCGCAATCGGGTTCGTGTTCGCTCGAACGGAGGCGCAGTCAGTGGAAGAGTTCCAAGCGGGATACCGTTGCGATTCTACAACGGAGGCCGAGTACATTGCTGCTCGGAAGCCGCAAAGGAGGCTGTTTGGATCAAGAAATTCGTTTCGAGCTTGGTGTGATGACTAGTACGACCTGGTCCAATGTCTCTCTATTGTGATAATAGTGGAGCCATTGTGCAAGCCAAGGAGCCGAGGTCACATCGAAGTCCAAACACATACTTCGGCGATATCATCTCATCCGCGAGATAGTGGACAGAGGTGATGTCAAGATATGCAAAGTGCACACGGATCTCAACATAGCCGATCCGCCGACAAAACCTCTCCTCACCGAAGCATGAGGCGCACACAAGAGCAATGGGTATTAGATACTTACATGATTGACTCTAGTGCAAGTGGGAGATTGTTAGTGATATGCCCTAGAGGCAACATGGAGATGTTGGATATCACGTCAATGTTTATGTATAAATGAATAAAGTGTTATTCGGTTCCATGAAATAGACATCTTGTATTGATCAATAAGTACGTGACTTATTTATGAGACTCTATATGTATGAATCTATTTCTAAACGATCCCGATCATATGTCATATTGTTGGAACAAATATGATTCTAAGATCGGCATGTTTATTGATTGATGATCATGTCTCATAGATCATGGGTATGGAGATACCAAATCAATAAACATGGACACATGTGTTGGAGAACACATTGTTGGATAGACCCACCATGAGACACTACAGGAATTAATGTGCCATTAGTTGGTCTCGGGTAGTGTTGGTACAAAGTCCTTAAACCCGAGATCACCATGGATTCCAACATGTGTAGTAGCCTACTTTGGGACTACCAAACGCTATTCCGTAATCGGGTAGTTATAAAGGTAGTTTTCGGGTTTGCTATGAAACATGGAGTGGGATGTGAGTGATCAAGATGGAATTTGCCCCTCCTTTGGAGAGATATCTCTCGGCCCTCGAGGTAATGGATTATGGAAATGCATGGCCATGCTAAGTTGATTGAGGAGTCAATCAGCAGACGATAATCCAATACGGTTCGAGTGAATGGTTAAGCTATTGAAGGGATGGCACACATCTTGCCTATAGCTTAACCGGTATCGTGAGGCAAAGGGATTTGTGTACACATTACAGGTTCGAGCCGATATTATATTCTTGTATACTATGGTGTCAATATGTGCCGCTAGGCGCCGCTTTTGACGTGCTCGGCCGAGTTGGACTCGAGCCGACGATCGGCTAAGTTAGACTATAGCCGAAACCGAGTATACCTGAACCTACGGGTCGCACGCTTAAGGGGATAGAATAGATATTCGAGTTGGACTCGGATACGCTCGATCGGATAGGGATCCGATCGGATAGAGTCCTATGGGCTTACGACGTATGGGCGGCCAACTCTATGAGATACGGATGAGATCCGATTCAAAATAAAGTCCTAATCGGCCACTAGACCCGTCGGCCAACTCTATATAAAGGAGGGAGGGGTGGAGAGCTGAAAACGTCAATTGCATCGCGTGCAACGAAGTCGCCGAGATCAATCTCCACGGAAACCCTCCCCATTTTCGAGCCAAACCCTAGCCTTGCATCGCGTGCTAGCACACGGGTGTACGGCGTTTTGTCCCCGGACGTGTGGATACCAAGAGGCGCTGCTACGTTGCGCGCCGTTGATCGGCTACGGCATCTCGCGAATCGGCCGATTGGCGAATCGGCTGTCCCCGGTATCGGCCGTGCGGCTTGCGAGAATCGGCTACACTGTTCCGGATCGGATAGCCCTGATTGGCTGTTTCCGCTGCACACTCCAATCGGTAATGATCTATCGGCCCTTACTTGCAAGTGTTCCTGGTTTGCGCGGTAGAAAATTTTTTGTTTTCGGCTAGCGTAGCTTCCGCGTAACCCTTCAGCCGGACGATCCGCTCAAGAGGCTATACTTCAAACGCGGGTCCGCAACACCAATATCTTTCAGACACCGCAACAGAACGCTGTCGCTGCCCTCACTCTCCTAGACACCGTTATCGAGATGACACCCCCCGACGTAACCCCAATCCTAGACAAGATCAAGACCATCGTCACAGCTACGGCCAACGGTCATCCCTCCTCCTCAGCACGAAGGCCGACTGAGTCCGTGGCTAAAACACCCGACAGAAGCCGACTCCCGCCGCTAAGGTCAAGGGATTACAAGAGGCCCGAGCCAGACCGGTCGACAACCAGGCCAAGAGGCCCACGCCACGAGTCCACGCACAAGCATCAGGAGCAAACGGCCGACTCCCGCGAGAAGCAACATGGACGTCCACCCGTCTACCACCGCGTCCGCCGCAACAATAGCTCCAGCTACCGAAGCAGCCTTCCGAGGACCCCGCCGAGTGATCTGCGGGAAGTCCTCGATCGTCGCTATCAAGAGCGAGATCAACGCACTCGGGAAGATCGGAGGGGATCACCCGACAGTAATGACGACGGAGTACCAGCTTTCACTCGGGAGCTTCGCCGAGTGCATTGGCCGAATGGGTTCAAACCGACCGAAATCGAGAAGTACGACGGCAAGACCGACCCCGAGTCATGGCTGACCGTGTACACCCTCGCCATCCGTGCAGCAGGAGGCGACAACAAGGCCATGGCCAACTACTTGCCCGTGGCCCTCGCCAATTCAGCCAGGAACTGGCTCACGAGCTTGCCAAGAGGCTCAATTGGCTCGTGGAGTGAGCTGAGGGACCACTTTGTTGCCAACTTCCAGGGCACCTTCGAGAGACCTGGAACCCACTTCGATCTCTACAACGTCATCCAGAAGCTGGACGAACCTCTGAAGGACTACATTCGACGCTTCTCCGAAAAGCGCAACAAGATCCCCTACATAACCGACGACATCATCATCGCCGCCTTCCAGAAGGGAGTCCGTGATGAGCTGTTGATCGGGAAGTTTGGGCGCAAGCCACCGAAGACGGTGAAACATATGTTTGAGACGGCAAATTCTTACGCCAAATCCAACGATGCCATCAAAGCGGCGCGCCAAGACCGACCCGACAGGAGGGACGACAAGCAGGCGGGAGGAAGCCGGAATCCTAAGAAGGATAACGGCAACAACAATCAGGGCCAAAAGGACCGCAAGCGTCGACCCAAAGATCTAGTTGCCGCAACCTCCAACTCCCAACGCCGCCCCCGAGTCGCGGCCTACGATGCCAACATGAATGCTCAGTGCACGCATCATCCCAATCACAAGCACGCGGCTAAGGACTGCTTTATTTATAAACAGTTCGCCGAGCAATATGCGGCACAGCTCAACAAGAAGCCGACTGATGAAGCCGGTCCATCGGGCGCCAAGAAGAACAACACGGCTGAGAATGCCGAGCCCTTTCAAGACCCCGTGGGCGAGCTGAATCACATTTTCGGGGGGCCGCTAGCCTATGAATCCAAAAGGAAACAGAAGCTAACTGACCGAGCGGTGCAACCCGAGGTCCCACAGTACCTACGATGGTCGGAGGTGGCCATCACTTTTGACCGCTCGGATCATCCCGACCGAGTGGTTCACCCGGGGCGCTATCCACTCGTCTTGGACCCGGTGGTCCGCAACATCAAGCTCAAGCGCGTCCTCATCGATGGGGGCAGCACCCTCAGCATTTTGTTCACCAAGACCTTGGACGAGATGCAGATCCCGAGGGCCAAACTGAAGGCAAGCTCAGCCCCCTTCCATGGAGTTATCTCGGGGCTGTCATCTACCCCACTCGGGCACATCGCCCTTCCGATCACCTTCGGAGTTCGAGAGAATTTCCGGACGGAGAACGTCACTTTCGAGGTGGCCTACTTCGAAACGGCCTACCACGCCATCATCGGAAGGCCTGCACTCGCCAAGTTCATGGCGATACCCCATTACACCTACCTCTGCATGAAGATGTCGGGTCCCAACGGCATCATCACTCTTCGCAGCGACGTGAAGCAAGCCTTCACCTGCGACAAGGAGAGCTGCGACATGGCCCAGTCTCGCGAGAAATCTCGTGGCCAGCAACAAATCCGATTGGCCGCATCGACTTCAGCAGAGGGTGAAATCCCCGCGAAGAAGATAGCCAAATCAGGAACCGGCAACGCCAAGACCAAGAAGATCTCCCTTGATCCTTCGGATCCCTCGAAAACTGCTGTAATTGGCGCTGTACTAGATCCTATAGGAAAGCGTGCTCATCACCTTCCTCCAAAATAATAAAGATGTTTTTGCTTGGAAACCACCTGACATGCCTGGAATTCCTAGGGAGGTGATCGAGCACTCTTTACACGTCAAAGATGACGCAAAGCCAATCAAACAACGATTACGCAGGTTCGCACAGGATCGAAAAGACGCCATCAAAGAAGAGCTCACAAAGCTCTTAGCCACTGGCTTTATCAAAGAAGTTCTACATCCCGACTGGTTGGCCAACCCGGTTCTGGTCCGTAAAAAGACAGGGCAATGGCGCATGTGCATTGACTATACCGACCTCAACAAAGCCTGCCCCAAAGATCCATTCGGGCTGCCCCGCATCGACCAAGTCATAGATTCAACGGCCGGCTGCCAACTCCTGAGCTTTTTGGACTGTTACTCGCGCTACCACCAGACCAGTTTGAAAGAATCCGACTGCCTGAAGACATCGTTCATCACGCCGTTTGGAGCCTACTGCTATATCACCATGCCCTTCGGCCTGAAGAATGCCGGGGCCACATACTAACGCATGATCCAGAGGTGCTTTCAGACGCAGATTGGGAAGAACGTGGAAGCTTATGTCGACGACGTCGTCATCAAGACCAAGCAGAAAGAAGACCTGATTGCTGACCTAGAAGAAACCTTCGCAAATATTCGGGCCTTCAGAAATAAGTTAAACCCGGAGAAGTGCACTTTCGGCGTCCCATCAGACAAACTGCTCGGCTTCATGGTGTCACATCGCGGCATTGAAGCCAACCCAGAAAAGATCAACGCTATCTTGAATATGAAGCCCCGAGTAACCAGAAGGATGTCCAGAAGCTCACTGGCTGCATGGCGGCGCTAAGCTGATTCATCTCTCAACTCGGTGAACGAGGCATGCCCTTCTTCAGATTGCTGAAGAAAACAAACGACTTCCAATGGACCTCGGAAGCCCATAAGGCCTTTGAAGATTTTAAAGAATTTATCACGACGCCGCCCGTCCTAGCCTCACCTCAGCCCCAAGAGCCCCTGCTACTGTACGTTTCAGCCACTCACCAAGTGGTTAGTACAGTCCTCGTGGTCGAGCGCGAAGAAGAAGGGCGGGTCCAGAAGATTCAGAGGCCGATCTACTTTGTTAGCGAAGTGCTGGCAGGAGTCAAAACTCACTACCCGCAGGTACAAAAAATGCTATATGGTGTTCTGATAACCGTGAGGAAATTGGCGCACTATTTTCAGGGTCACTCGGTCACCGTCGTCACCTCCTTTCCACTCGGCGATGTCATCCATAACCGGAGGCAACCGGGCGCATCGCGAAGTGGGCCCTGAGCCGATGCCGCTGGACTTAACTTTTAAGGCGAGGACGTCAGTAAATCACAAGCCCCGGCGGACTTCTTTGCCGAGTGGACTGAACAAGAAGAAGATGTACCTCGGGAAGACCTTCAATATTGGACCATGCACTTCGACGGATCCAAGAGGATCATCGGCTTGGGAGCAGGAGTTGTGCTGATCTCCCCGACCGGGAAAGGCTAAGATACGTCCTCCACCTCCACTTCTCTGCCTCACATAACGTCGCCAAGTACGAAGCCCTGCTACATGGACTACGGCTCGCAGTTTCACTCGGGATACGTCGACTCGTCGTGAAAGGGGACTCCCAGCTAGTCGTGAACCAAGTAATGAAAGACTGGTCCTATCTAAACGACACCATGAAGGCCTACCGACAGGAGGTTTGCAAACTTGAAGACAAGTTTGACGGACTCGAGCTATCACACGTCCTAAGACACAAAAACGAAGCGGATGAGTTGGTGCGTTCGGGTCCAAACGTGAAGCCGCCCAACAGACCTTTTTGTCGAGCACCTCTATGAGCCAACTATTGCGGCAAAGCCAACTCCCAACGAACAAGCCGCAAACGAAGTCGCCATGATTGACGCCGACCGGAGGACACCACTCATCAAATTTTTAACACAAGCAAAGAGCCGCCGAAGACCGGGATGAGGCGTAACGTGTCCGACGTCGTTGCAAGCTTATGTCATGGTTGACTCGACTTATACAAGAGAAGTCCCTCCGAGTCCCGATGAGATGCATCACACCCGAGGAAGGACGACAGCTACTCCAAGACATCCACTCGGGCATATGCGAAGCCACGCAGAAGAAGACGCACCTTGGTGGGCAAAGCCTACAGACAAGGTTTTTTCGCTTACCGCAGTCTCCGACACGGACAAAGTGGTACGAACTCGTGAAGGCTGCCAATTTTTCGCCCGACGAGTCATGTCCCAGCCCAAGAGCTACAAACAATTCCAAGTGTCGCCATTTGCGGTATGGGGCTTAGACATGGTCGGCCCTTTCAAGAAGGCTCCGGAGGATTCACGCACCTATTCGTCGCAATCGACAAATTCTCCAAATGGATCGAAGCTAAGCCGGTTGCTACAATCACCGCCGACAAGGCACGGGACTTCATCCTCAACATCGTACACCGTTTGGCGTCCCAAACAGAATTATAACCGACAACGGGACTCAATTCACTGGAGGCATCTTCAAGGAATTTTGCGAAGACTTCGGAATCAAAATTTGTTATGCGTCAGTTGCACATCCCAAAAGCAATGGACAAGTCGAGCGTGCCAACGGCATGGTCCTTCAAGGTATCAAGGCCCGCGTGTTCGATTGCCTAAGTCCTTATGCAAGTGGGTTCAAGAGCTCCCCTCGTTCTATGGTCTCGTGGACCACACCCGTCAGCTACCGGCCAAACTCCTTTCTTTCCGGTGTATGGCGCGAAGCCATGTTGCCAAACGAGATGGAGTATGAATCCCTCCGAGTCCGCAGTTTCAACGATGAACGCTATGACCTGCACCGAGTGGATGACCTCACCCGACTAGAAGAGGACCGTGAGGCAGCCCTCATCCAGTCGGCAAAATATCTTCAAGGGCTTAGACGATACCATAGTCACAACGTTCGAGCACGAGCTTTTATCGTTGGCGATCTGGTTCTGCGCAAGATTCAAGCCACCAAGGACCGTCACAAGTTATCCCCCTTATGGGAAGGACCGTATATAATTGCTGAGGTGACTCGGCCAGGCGCATATCGACTAAAGCGTGAAGACGGATCTATGGTGGAGAACTCATGAAACACCGAGCATCTTCGATGATTCTATGCTTAAACTGACTTAAGTTTCATGTTTTTCTTGACTGCCAACCTCAAGCA
Organism: Oryza australiensis; assembly: GCA_019925245.2. Taxonomy (NCBI): domain Eukaryota; kingdom Viridiplantae; phylum Streptophyta; class Magnoliopsida; order Poales; family Poaceae; genus Oryza; species Oryza australiensis. The sequence continues at coordinate 1,271,186 of JAIFGZ020000335.1, forward strand.
AGATGACTTCTTGAGTTAGCAGTCGGGGGCTGTACATATGTCAATAAAACATAGTTTTCCTCATCAACTTTTGCGCCTGATTCGGTTTATCATTGTTTAATGATCCTTGATTCGAGTTCAATGCATAAGGACTGAGAATTTTTCGATGACCTAATCAGGCTTAGGCTTGGTGACAGTCGGATGGAAATTACTTAAGAAATTGTACATGAAAACTCAGATCAAGGCGTTAACATAAATAGACTGAATATTTACAGGACGCATCAGAACGTCACAATCATACAATGTTACAAAACAATCAAGGCCGGAAGTGATTTACTACATCGAAAGCCACCTTTTTGGTCGATTCCTATGCCTCACTAATAAATTCGAGAGCCTGCTCATGCGAAGTCCCCTCAGCGAAGCCCTCCTCGACTGAATCGATATCTACTCGAGGGTAGAGTGACTTCGTTTGTGCAAGGGCGAAGCCCGCTCCCATGACAGCTGCCTCAGAAATATTGGTCAAATCAGGGGCTCGCCTAAGCTTGTCAAAGACTTCAACTGGGTCCAGTGAGCTGGTCCCGACTCCATGATGGAACAAGGATAGCAGGATCGGTGTTGCTGCGTTAGCAACGTCTTCTCAGACCTTTCCAGCTTGTTTGACCCTCTCAAGCAAAACATCGTATTGAGCTCGGGTCTTGACCTTGTAAGCTGCCAAAAGAACATGATCACGCAAAGTACTCGAAGACAAAGCAAGATACAAAAATGTTACTTCAAGAAGCTTACCTTCAAACTCGGCCTCCACTCGCCTTGCCGAGGTTGATCGCTTCCACTGGGTTTGAAGTAAGTGGACCTCCGATGAATTTTCTACAACAAGAGAGGTTGTCAGCAACCGAAATCAACACAGAAGCCATAAAGAGACTGAGAGGGTTAGGCTTACTCCCGACTGAACCCCGGAGGTCGAGGTCTTCTTCCTGGAGTTTGGCTATTTCCCTCCTCAGGGCTGCTTCCCTCGACGCGGCCTCTTCTCGAGTGGTCTTCAACTTTTGCTGGATGTCCTCCAGGGAGTTTAGATGCGGGACCAACTTCTCGAGCGCCTCGGACTTGGCCATCGATCGGCAGTACTCTTTTTATGCGCAAGACCTGAAGTTGGCCGACTGAAAAGGAATAACGATGCGGCAACGGAAAAGGATTGAGACTTACGTTGAGTAGCCGAGTCGCCTCATTCAGGCTGTTGACAAGGGCATCCCTTTCCTCGCTTTCCGCTTGCTTATCCAAGGCGATGCCCCGCCTTTGGCCTTCGAATCTCGCCACTCGATCTTAATCGGGGAACCTGTGTTTCGAAGACCGCAACCCGAGGATCTCTTCTACCGTGGCCGATAGATCGGGAGGAATGATGAAGATACGAAAAGTCAAATTGAAGATTAAAGATGACTTGTTAATCCAAGACTTACCGGATTCGGTGGCCGAATCCTTAACCGGAGGCCGGCCGGCCTTTCCTTCGATTTTTGACCGACCGGTCTTCGCCGGGGCCTTCGAGCCGCAGCGGGGGCTTTCCGTGGCCGACCGGTTTCCGCCGGGGTGTCTCCGGCGGCGGCCTGGGGCTCCCTCCTTGGGATATTCTCGCCGGGAGGTGAGGGCCTTCCGCCCTGAGCACTCTCGCTCGGGAGAGGGCTTCGGGGTTTGGGTTCCGCAGGCTTGGATGCCTCTGACGCGACAGCTGGTGTTGGCCCCTCACTCTGCCCTGCAGGGTCTATGTCTTGGGTTTCCTGCAAAGAGAACGACAAGAGCGATTGGAATGAAGACAAATGAATTTTCAACGATGAGTTCAAACTTCACTCATGAGGCGCACCTGGACGACCGGCGGATCTTCGGCGTCGCCTTTGGCGACGGCCTTGGAAAGGTTGTTTTGACTCGAGGGGCCGGGACATCATCGTCCGAGTCATCGACGACGAGCCTCCTCTTGCTCGCCCATTTCCTGATATCCTCACTCGGGGCCGCCCTTTTCCCGGCTGGATCACTTTGGATCTTCACGCCGCTGGCTGGCTTCTTGGCAGGTCGGGTCAGCACATCGTTGTGAGGGATTTTGTAGGGCTTCGAGATGATGGAGGCATTCCTGCAAGAAAGTTTCTTACATTACTAAGAAGTGTGACATCAAGATTGCGAGGCAATGAAAGAGTTCAGTCGGCTTACCGGAGGAGGAGGTCGGTAGAGACTGAAGGGAAGGACCGGCAGCACGAGGCTGCGCTCGACTGCGATTCCAGTCGAGAAGACCTTGTACATCCGGATTTTAGGATCTCAAAGCTAAGGGAGTCCGTCTTTCCGATTGGGGTCCCTCTCGCCTTCATACTCGAAGGCCGGCTTCGATCGTTCTTTAATCGGCGCCAGTCGACTCCTGATGAAATGCCGAGTGATTTGCTCGCCGCGAAGACCCTTTTGCTTCATCTCCAAGATCTTCGATAGCAACTTGTTGGCGTCATCCCAGTCTTGGGCTACTGGCACAGTGCTCCAAGTAGGCCTAGGCACGGGGGAAGGCCAACGAAGTTCGGCAAGCTGGGCTCAAGATTGCTGATATAGAACCAACTAGCATGCCAACCCTTGTTGGAAGACTTCAAAGGGAGAGAGAAATACTCCTTGCGGAGGGATCCGCGGAGCTGGAAACCTGCCCCACCAACAACGCAGGGCTGGTCCTTATTGGAATGCGGCTTAAGGTAGAACATGCGCCGGAAGAGCTGGAAGTGGGGAAGAATGCCAAGGAAGGCTTCACACACGTGGATGAAAAGGGCGATGTGAAGCATGGAGTTGGGGTTCAAATGATAGAGACGAAGACCATAATAATCAAGAAGCCCCCTAAAGAACTCGGAGGTGGGGAGGCTGAAGCCACAGTAAAAGAAAGAAGTGAAGACGACGAGCTCACCGGTGTTCGGGGTGGGAAACTCTTCACCCGCCACCGGCGCCAACCCACGATCTCTTGGGAGGAAGCACTCCGTGCTTCACCATCTCCTTGAGGGTGGATTCCCTCACAACCGAAGTGGCCCACTGCTCAAAGGGGATTTTCCTATCGTCCGCCATGAGTGTGGTTTGGATGAGGGGTAGATCTGGCAAAAAGGATGGGGATTTGAGGTGGGGGTCGCGAAAGATGGATGCGGAGGCTAGCTGTGAGCGAATCGCGGGCTTCTGGATCGATGGATTGGGCGTGCGCAAGGGCTTAGGGTTCTCCGCTGTAAGCTGATGAACAGTGTTGCGATTGGGGAATTTCTCTAGGAAGACGAAGTGGTGGGGATGACCTCGAGGCTTTGTATAAAGATTTGAGGGTTGCGCTAGGTTTTCTCGAGATTGGGCCGAGCCCATGAGAGACCTGCGGCCCAGCTAAGGTGTGGCTTGATGCATGTTCTTAGGGATTTAAGTGGATGAACTTAAGCAGATTTGCCTTGGCAATATGCACGTGTCTGAGTGCCCTATACCTTTGGAAATCCTTTCATACCGTGGTTTGCTTGACTTCGTGAGAAGTTAGCACGATGCAATTTGAGAGGTGACCAACAGCTAAGCTTTTTATAGCTGCCTTGATGACAAGGGCTGTTTGGTTCTCTAGCATTTGATTGGATGACTATATCAATGCTATTTTTTCCACCTTGGTGAAGATCTTTTATAGATTGAGACCAGTATTATGGCAAAGGCTATTTAATAATTTGGTCAATTTTTTAAATGATTGAAAAACTTATTTATCCATAAGGGGTGAATAAAATATTTAATCCAAGATGACTCGGGCAGATTCATTCGGATAAGCATGAGCTTACCGAGTGCTTTTCACCCACGAGGGTTGATTGAGTTATTTGTACTGAGATGACTCAGGCAAAATTGCTCAGATAAGCGCGAGCTTGCCGAGTGATGAGGTTGCTTTAATCTTGAGCTAGGCATCTACATAAGGATGATTTTTTATAGTTCTTGACTGTATGTTTGGTCTGTTTTTGGCTAACCACACAGTCGGGGGCTACACCTAATTAGGTGTATCGAGAGATACATCTAGGTATTTATTTTTTTGATATTTTCTAGCCCTTCGCAGACTTTGGAGCCACTCGGGAGATTCAGGCAGAGATGATGGAATCACTCGGTGCCAGAAGCACTCGGCCAAAAAGTTGTTTGGCTGTATACTGTCTTGGTTTGATGCTGAGTTGTCTCGTCGACTGAAAAGGACTCGGGGGCTACTGTGGAGATTATGGCAATCGGGTATCCACATGGCAAGCTTATCCGACTAGAGATAGGGATAGATTGCGCCTGCCAAATATGTAAACCAAATATGACTTGGGTGTTACGTTGCCGATTGAGATAAGGCAACGGCTCATAGTCACGGTTTGGTAAGATTGAGGAAACCGACTTAGAGTAAGATAGGGTTTCCGATTTGTAAGTGTCACACCCTGGGCTTTTCCCTAATTTATTTAAATAATTTACCTTGAAACAATCGGAATTTCTGAAATTAACCTGGAGCCAACCAATAATTTTAAAATGCAATTAATAAATGGAAACGACATGGTAGGATTTTTCTTGAATTCTGCATGTCAAAAAACGCTAACAGGATTTTTACTAAAATTTTTAGAGCACTCTAAGTATTTTTAATCAATTAAATAAGAAAGTCGTCGCCGTCCGATCGCCGCCACCCCTCCCCGATGCGCACCACGTGCCCCGCTCTCTCCGCCGCCGCCGTGGACTCGGTCCACCGTGGACCGCGCCCGCGCCGCTTGCGTCAGCCGCTTGCGCCAGCTGACGTCAGCCCTACCGCTTGCGCCATGCTTGCGTCACCCGGGGGCTTAATTGCGCAATAAATCGTTTTAATCTTTTCAGTTTAGTTAAAAATCGCAATTAAACTACTAAAATTCATATCTTTTGAATCCGAGGTCCGTTTTAGCCCATTCAAATTTCATTAAATCCAGAAAAATGTCAAGAATCCATTAAAAATACTTTTCAGTGCTGTTTCAGTAGACTTTTTAGGGTGTTTGTTGAGTGCTTTGTTTGTCGTGTAGATCCCGAGTTTTCCGGCGAGCCCGTTCTCTTCAAGTAGTCGCCGAGGTTCCTCGCCCCGAGCAAGGAAAGCCATACCTTACTTTGACCATATTGTACCTATTTTATGTAAATATCTCTTTTTCTTTCAAATACGCATATGTTTTAGAATGTCATTTTATGGGATGATTATACCTATTGTACTCAACCATAGGATTGTTTACCTTATACCATTGATAACTTGGGGTTCAATATGACTAGATGATAGCTTAAGGTTTGCTTAGTTATGCTTAGCGCAACTAGCTCACTTAAGGAATCACACTAATCAAGTTTCATTACTGGAAGTTAACTCTCGATGATGTTAAGTTGTGACCCGTTTCTAATAATATTGATTTATGAAAAGGTGGGTCGTGAGCACATGGTTGGACTTTGGTTAGCGTGCTCATGACGATTAAGGACCGGTTCTCGGAAAACCCTGGAAGAAATGTCGTGCATACCACAAGCCAGCATGGGTAATGGCTGGGTCTGTAGCGTAGCTTTCTCTAGTTAACGTATCCCAGAGAGGGTAGGCGTGATGGAGTTGGGTCAGCCCCGGTTTTAAGGGTTGATCAGCTTTCGGATTCACCGCGGCACTAGAGGGGCTGCCCATTGCCCAATGGGAATGGGGGCGAAACCTTGGTGTGGTACGATTGACTAGAGGGGGTTATGTGAAGGGTCCTGTCACGGTTCCTTTCCGGGGCACCATGGTGGTGCACCGGCGCACGTAACGTGTTGTGGGATTGTGTCTTGTGGGTACAGATTGTACACCTCGATCGAGTAAAAACTATTCGAATAGCCGTGCCCACGGTTACGGCGATCGACCGATTCACCTTGATTAGTCTCACTTATTTATTTGAATGAAATGTTGAAGCATAACTAGTGCGGTGGATGGATGGGCTGTTGCAACGTGGTTTGAGCGTTGGACAGTGTTTATTTAATACTTGCTTAAATATTACTACTGTTTACTTGTCTTCAAATATTGTTATTATATTCGCAAATGCTGTTTATGCAAATTGAACCTCTTGACCTTTCCTTGTAATATATCTTGCATCATGTCCCCTTTTCCGGTGTGACTTGTTGAGTACGATGGTTGTACTCGGCCTTGCTTCTTTTTCCCCTTCGTGCCGAGGTTGAGATCGAGGTCTCCGAGGAGGTGTAGGCTTGTTCTCGTCAAGGCTTAGCCGTGGTGTTGGTGTTCCGCTTCGCTCGTGTCAAGTTTAGGTTAAGTCGGTTTTATCTTCTTTTCCGCTGCATTTGTGTTACTCTTTTTGTTGTTTCTAAGACGAGGATTCTGTATTATCAATAACATCGATTTGTGTACCTCGGCTGATGCCTGGACGAGGGTGTAATGCACAAATTAGCTGCAGAAATTCTGGTGTGAATTTCTGGGCGTGACAAGTTGGTATCAGAGCCTTCCTGCGACTGTAGGACAAGCCAACCGGAAACCTTAAGAGCCCTCTAATTCTTTTTCATGTGCTTATGTTTTAAAAAAGGGGTGTGTGAAAAAGTGGAGTCGGTCTAGGGTTTAGGAATTGCGAAAATGGGATGTTGGTCGTGGGTTTTGAGCATGTTTTGATTTTTCCCACTCCTTTGTTTCTATAGATGGCAGGTTCCCCAGCGACGCACTGCGGAAAAGGGATGACGGGCTGTGTTGCAGAACTGGCGCGTATGGCTCTTGCAATTGGATATCCCGAAGCACCGAGTATACAACGGTTGCGCCTCTCGGTGGCGAGTTGCCCTACCGTGTTCGGTTGGAGGTTCACGGGTTCGTGGGGACGTGTCTTCCCAACATGGAGATCACAACTTGGAGACACGTCGATCACGCTTGTCAAGAAGCCGCCTACGATGTTGGCCAGATGAGGAGCTGCATGATGCGACCTTCGCACCTCTTCCTACCGCTACCATCCCCGTCGGGTAGTTCCTCGAGGTCGGTGCATTCAAGTCTACGGCGAGGAGAATGACTCTACCTTCGGCCACATGTGCACCGTGCTCAAAGGACTGGATCGATGCACTCGACCTACACAAGGCAACCAAAGAGCTGAACGACAAGAAGATGTTAAGGATCGCGCGGCTACGGGACGAAGTGGTTCGTCGAAGAAGGAGGTAGCGAGTTGAAGGGACTCCCGCCACCGGTTGGGGTAAGACTCCGCACTACGCCTCGGAAGACCACCACCGCGCTGTCCGTATCCAGTGGCACCTCGGATTCCACCGCCTTCTCTAGCTCCACCCGCTCCGGCCAGCCAGCGGTTCCAGTTCCTCCCGCTGCAGCTCGCTCTCACCTTTGCTCGCTTCGGCGAATCAAGGCGAGAGGTGGCGTAATGGTTGGATCTCCGTCTCCAGTAACTCAAGCTCAGAGAATTCGGCTGAAGACATGGACTCCGAAGAGACTCGAGATTCCTCGGAGGGAAGAGGTAGGATCGGTTGGGCTACGGCAACCGATTCGAAGAGTCCAAGTCTCGAGGTGACGCGGAGGACTCTAGGAGCCGTTCGGAAGAATGGGGATCTTCCGAAGGAAGCGCTTCGACTCCTCGTCTCGTGGATCGTTCTAGTTGCCCTCCTTAGTTTTACCGTTTAACTTAGTTTGTCTTCTTGGTAGTTGCTGTGTGTTAGGCTGCTGTGTGGGGGATAGCTAGCAGTCGATATCAAGTGTGATATGACTGACCAATTAAGGATGTTTGGTGCTTTTCCTTGTTTTAGTCAAGATCAGAACAATGCATTTGAATTCTAATAATAAAGATTAGTTCTAAGTCTGTCTTTTTCTTCTTTTCTCTCTCTTGGTCGGTCGTCTCCTTCGGATGGTGAACACCGGGACCGGCGAGGCGAACAACAACAATGGGCGTCGGTGCCAACAACCACGAGGCTCACGACGCCAATGGCAATGCTCCTCCACCGCCACCCGAGAACCCCACCATCGCTCAAGTGCTCGCTTCACGACACGAGATGATGGCGGCAATGATGCATCGATGCAACAACAACACCATCGATGCAACAGCAGATGCTGCAACAAATGCAAGCAACAAGCAGAACAACCGCTTGCCGCTCCACCACCCCACCAAGTTGCCGAGTTCCTTCGTGTCCGACCGCCAACCTTCAGTACCACTAATCCCATGGAGGCTAATGATTGGCTTCATGCCATCGAGAAGAAGTTAGATCTCGCTGCAAGTACACGGATCGGAGAAAGTCTCGTTTGCCACTCACCGTTACAAGGCCCGCTTCGGCTTGGTGGGACAACCACTTGGTTACTCGCCGGACGGAGCAGTTAGCACGGAAGAGTTTCGTCGCAGTTTCGGGACCGCACACATTCCTGCGGGAATAGTTGCACGTAAAAGCGCGAGTTCGTTCTCTTGAGCAGGTAACGATCGCTTCGAGTATCCGCACGAGTTCAACCGTCTTGCCCGTTATGCCCCGGAAGATGTGTACCGATGCGTAAAGGCGAAAAGTTTTTGGCTGGTTTGGATGATGAACTCACGGACAAGCTTATCTCCGAGAGTATGCTAACTTTGAGAAGCTGGTTGACAAGGCCATTTGGCGGGAAGATCAGCGCAACAAGATGATCAAGAAGAGAAAAGTATTCCGTCCCGACCTCCTCTACGAGTAGGGAAATCAACGAGGCCGCGTTTCATGCCTCGGAAGTCGAGTGGACCTACCACCATGATTGTTCGTCAGCATCGACCTTATCACTCGTGGAATTTCCCAACCGGTAGTGGCGTGGTCAACAACAGCAGTACTCCGGCCTCGCGCCCTCCAACGGCGCCATCCCGGCACCAATCTCGGCCACCACCTCCAAGGAAGGACTCGGGGGCAAGCCAGAGTCTGTTTCAACCGTGGTGACCCCGGGCATTTTGCGGACAAGTGTCCAAAGCCAAGACGCGCTGGGCCAAGGTTCATCCATGCTCGAGTCAACCATGCGTCCGCCGAGGAAGCACGACCGCTCCCGAAGTTATACTGGTATGTTTCCTGTAAACTTTACTCCCGCACACGTATTATTTGATTCGGGGCTACACATTCTTTTATCTCAAAGCAATTTGTTGGGGCACATGGGTTGTTAGTAGTGGGACTTAAGATACCTATGCGGGTTCAAACCCCGGAAACCACTTGGAGACCACTCGCATTGTCCCTCGGTGACCATAGAAATCCAAGGATCTATGTTTCTAGCCAACCTCATCCTCCTTCGGTCCAAAGGCATAGATGTCATCCTTGGGATGGATTGGTTGTCCGACATAAGGAGTAATCGCTGCGCTAGACGCACCATTACTTTAATCAATACGAAAGGAGAAAGAATTGTTTTTCGCTCTCCCATGCAAGTCAAGTCCATAGCAAGTTTGAATCATATTTCCACCGGGAATCGTCCGAAATGGCGGCCAAGACCCCGTGAAGTTAGAGGATATCCCCATCGTCGAGAATACCCCGAAGTTTTCCCCGAAGACTTAACTCGATGCCGCCGTAAAGGGAAATTGAATTCGGATTGATCTAGTACCGGACCGCCCCAATACACAAGAGGCCGTATAGGATGGGAGCCAACGAGTTGGCTGAAGTAAAGAAGCAAGTGGATGAACAGTTGCAAAACGGGTATATTCGCCCGAGCACGTCGCCTTGGGGTGCTCCGGTGATTTTCATGGAAAAGAAAGACAAGACCAAGAGAATGTGTGTCGACTATCGCTCACTCAATGAGGTTACTATCAAGAACAAGTATCCCCTACCACGGATTGATGATTTGTTTGATCAACTCAAAGGGGCCAAGGTGTTTTCCAAGATAGACCTGCGATCGAGCTATCACCAGTTGAGAATTCGGGAAGAGGACATTCCCAAGACCGCTTTCACCACTGTGTATGGCCTGTACGAGTGTACGGTCATGTCGTTTGGGTTAACCAACGCACCGGCTTTCTTTATGAATCGATGAACAAGGTGTTTATGGAGTTCTTGGATAAATTTGTGGTGGTGTTCATTGACGACATTTTGGTCTACTCTAAGTCGGAGGAGATCGTGAGCAACATCTTCGGATAGTACTCGAGAAGTTGAGAGATCATCAACTCTACGCCAAGTTTAGCAAGTGTGCTTTACGGTTAAAAGAGGTACAGTTCCTCGGCCACATTGTAAATGCCCAAGGAGTAGCCGTGGATCCAGCAAATGTGGAATCAGTTACCAAGTGGACCCCACCTAAAACGGTTACGTAGATCCGAAGTTTCCTTGGACTTGCAGGTTACTACCGCCGCTTCATTGAGAACTTCTCCAAAATCGCCAAGCCGATGACTCAACTGTTGAAGAAAGATGAGAAATTTAAGTGGTCAGCGGAATGCAACAAGAGTTTTGAAGAGCTTAAGAGGAAGTTGGTGTCTGCACCAGTGTTGATCCTGCCAGACCCGACAAAGGACTTCCAAGTTTATTGCGATGCATCTCGCCAAGGGTTGGGATGTGTGTTGATGCAAGAAGGTAAAGTGGTCGCTTATGCATCTCGTCAATTGCGCCCACACGAAAACAACTACCCCACTCATGATCTGGAGTTATCCGCAGTGGTTCATGCACGAAGATCCGCGACACTACCTAATTGGTAACCGTTGTGAAGTATATACGGATCATAAAAGTCTTAAGTACATTTTCACCCAACCGGATTTAAACCTCCGACAGAGAAGATGGTTGGAACTGATTAAAGATTATGATTTAGGGATACACTACCATCCCGGCAAAGCTAACGTGGTTGCGGATGCACTAAGCCGAAAGAGTTACGCACCACCCTCGTGTCGAAGGAATGTGTGACCGTTGCAGCAGGAATTCGAGTATCTAAATCTACGAGTGGTGGATTTTGGTTTTGTGGCTGCTCTGAAGCCCAACCCACTCTCATTGATCAAATTGGCTGCTCGGGCATCGATCCCGAGATGGCTGAACTCAAGAAGAACATGAGAGTCGGAAAAGCTCGTGGTTTTACGGAAGACAAACACGGCACAATCTGGATGGGAAAGAGATTGTGTGTGCCAGAAGACAAGGATTTGAAAAAATGATCCTTACGGAAGTTCACCAAACCCAATACTCAATTCACCCGGGCAAGACAAAGATGTATCAAGATCTTAAAGAAAAGTTTTGGTGGGTCGGCATGAGGAGGGAGATAGCTGAGTTTGTTGCACTTTGTGATGTTTGTCGGCGGGTTAAGGCGAACATCAACGGCCCATCGGACTATTGCAACCACTTCAGATTCCGAGTGGAAATGGGAAGAAATTGGAATGGATTTCATCACGGGTTTACCCCGCACAACGTCAGGATATGACTCAATTTGGGTCGTGGTGGACCGACTCACCAAGGTGGCCCACTTCATACCAGTGCATACTACCTACTCAGGGAAGAAGCTAGCAGAGCTTTATCTCGCAAGGATCATGTGTCTGCATGGCGTGCCCAAGAAGATCGTGTCCGATAGGGGAAGTCAGTTTACTTCCAAGTTCTGGAAGAAGTTGCAAGAAGAGCTCGGTACCCATTTGAATTTTAGCACGGCCTATCATCCGCAAACAGACGGTCAAACTGAGAGAGTGAATCAGATTTTGGAAGACATGCTGAGAGCATGCGCGCTCGATTTTGGAAAAGCATGGGACAAAAGCTTGCCCTATGCAGAATTCTCTTGCAACAACAGCTATCAGGCCAGCATTCAAATGGCACCGTATGAAGCACTGTATGGACGGAAATGCCGCACACCCCTTTTCTGGGATCAGACTGGTGAACGCCAGTTGTTTGGCACAGAAGTAATAAGTGAAGCAGAGGCAAAGGTCCGAACGATTCGGGAAAGGTTGAAGATTGCGCAGTCCCGACAGAAGAGCTACGCAGATAATCGTCGAAGAGACCTCGCTTTTGAAGCAGGGGATTTTGTGTATCTTCGCGTTACACCACTCCGGGGAGTACACCGTTTCCAAACCAAAGGTAAGTTGGCACCACGTTTCGTGGGACCATACAGGATTCGGGAACGTCGAGGAGAAGTGGCCTATCAGCTTGAGCTTCCCTCCAACATGACTGGTATTCACGACGTGTTTCATGTGTCCCAGTTAAAGAAGTGTTTAAGGGTACCAGAAGAGCAGGCGAGTCCAGACCAGATCGAAATCCAAGAGGACTTAACCTACGTAGAGAGACCAGCACGTATTCTTGAGGTCAGCGAGAGAAGGACTCGGAACAAGGTTATCAGGTTTTGCAAGGTTCAATGGACTCATCACTCCGAGGAAAAAGCTACTTGGGAACGAGAAGATGAGCTAAAGGCCGCGCACCCGCACCTTTTTGCCAGTACCTCCGAATCTCGGGGTCGAGATTCCGTTTAAGGGGGGTAGGTTGTCACACCCTGGGCTTTTCCCTAATTTATTTAAATAATTTACCTTGAAACAATCGGAATTTCTGAAATTAACCTGGAGCCAACCAATAATTTTAAAATGCAATTAATAAATGGAAACGACATGGTAGGATTTTTCTTGAATTTCGCATGTCAAAAAATGCTAAGGATTTTTACTTGAAATTTTAGAGCACTCTAAGTATTTTTAATCAATTAAATAAGAAATCGAATTAATTAAGCCCCAAAAATCCTTTTTCCCTTTTTCTTTTCTTTTCCGTACGGGCTGCACAGTACTCCCGCTCTTTCCTTTGGGCCGCCGGCCCGGTCCCCTCCCCGGCCCAAGCCGCCCGCGCGCGCGCCCCGGTCGTGGGCCGAGGCCCGCAACGCCCGCCGCAACGCGCAAGTCCGCGGGCGTCCTCGCCCGCGGTCACCGACGGGTCGGTCCCGCCCGTCGGCTTCCTGCCCCCGCGCCCGGCCGGTCCGGCCGCCGCCCGCCATGCGCGCGCCGCTCCGCTCCTTTCCGTTTGAACCGAGCCACGTCGGCCCCGTGCCGGGCCCAATCTCGCGACGCCGTTTCCATCTCCGCAACCCCCGCGCCCGATGGAAACCCTATCCGCGCGGAATCCGTCGCCGATTGTTTCCCCCTCTCTCTCCGATTCCGTGAACAACGGCGACGAATCCGCGCCGTTTCCGTGTTTGTTTCGGTCCCGTTGTACCCCTATAAAACTCCCCCTTCACCGCCGCGCGTTTCCCCTTTGTTTCCCCCTTGCGCTAGCCCCAAATCCGCCGTCGCCATCGTCGTCGTCTCCGTCGCCCGTGAGTGCGCCGCCGTTCTTTTCCTCTTTGGTTTTTGGGTCTACTCCCGAACCGCTCCCGCGCGCATCGTTCCGTCCTCCGCCGTGGTTCCCGCGCCCGCAGCACCCTCCGCCGCCGTCGCCGTGCCGCCGGAGCTCGGCCGCCGCCGCGCGGCCATGACCGGCGGGCGAGTTCGAGCCGCCGCCGCCCAAACCCTAACCCTAGCGCCGCTTCCTCTGCGCCGTTCGATCTTTCGGATCGGGAGGATCCGCGCCGTCCAATCGCGATCGATCCGTCGCCGTTCGATCCGGTCGCCGCACGCCGGATGGGCGCCGCGTGTCCGCCTCGCCGCCGCCCGAACCCTAATCCTAGCCGCGATCCGCACCGTCCGATCTTTCGGATCGGGCGGATCCGGACCGCCCTCTCGCGCGCAAAGCCGTCGCCGTCCGATCGCCGCCACCCTCCCCGATGCGCGCCACGTGCCCCGCTCTCTCCGCCGCCGCCGTGGACTCGGTCCACCGTGGACCGCGCCGCGCGCTTGCGTCGGCCGCTTGTGCCGGCGACGTCGCCCTACTGCGCCATGCTTGCGTCACCCGGGGGCTTAATTGCGCAATAAATCATTTTAATCTTTTCGTTTAGTTAAAAATCGCAATTAAACTACTAAAATTCATATCTTTTGAATCCGAGCTCCGTTTTAGCCCATTCAAATTTCATTAAATCCAGAAAAATGTCAAGAATCCATTAAAAATACTTTTTAGTGCTGTTTCAGTAGACTTTTTAGGGTGTTTGTTGAGTGCTTTGTTTGTCGTGTAGACCCCGAGTTTTCCGGCGAGCCCGTTCTCTTCGAAGTAGTTGCCGAGGTTCCTCAGTCTCCAGAGCAAGGCAAGTCATACCTTACTTTGACCATATTGTACACCTATTTTATGTAAATATCTCTTTTTCTTTCAAATACGCATATGTTTTAGAATGTCATTTTATGGGATGATTATACCTATTGTACTCAACCATAGGATTGTTTACCTTATACCATTGATAACTTGGGGTTCAATATGACTAGATGATAGCTTAAGGTTTGCTTAGTTATGCTTAGCGCAACTAGCTCACTTAAGGGAATCACACTAATCAAGTTTCATTACGGAAGTTAACTCTCGATGATGTTAAGTTGTGACCCCGTTTCTAATAATATTGATTTATGAAAAGGTGGGTCGTGAGCACATGGTTGGACTTTGGTTAGCGTGCTCATGACAATTAAGGACCGGTTCTCGGGAAACCCTGGAAGAAATGTCGTGCATACCACAAGCCAGCATGGGTAATGGCTGGGTCTGTAGCGTAGCTTTCTCTAGTTAACGTATCCCAGAGAGGGTAGGCGTGATGGAGTTGGGTCGGCCCCGGTTTTAAGGGTTGATCAGCTTTCGGGTTCACCGCGGCACTAGAGGGGGCTGCGCATTGCCCAATGGGAATGGGGGCGAAACCTTGGTGTGGTACGATTGACTAGAGGGGTTATGTGAAGGGTCTGTCACAGTTCCTTTCCGGGCACCATGGTGGTGCACCGGCGCACGGTAACGTGTTGTGGGATTGTGTCTTGTGGGTACAGTTGTACACCTCTGATCAGAGTAAAAACTATTCGAATAGCCGTGCCCACGGTTACGGGCGATCGACCAGATTCACCTTGATTAGTCTTACTTATTTATTTGAATGAAATGTTGAAGCATAACTAGTGCAGGTGGATGGATGGGCCTGTTGCAACGTGGTTTGAGCGTTGGACAGTGTTTATTTAATACTTGCTTAAATATTACTACTGTTTTTCTTGTCTTCAAATATTGTTATTATATTCGCAAATTTGTTTATGCAAATTGAACCTCTTGACCTTTCCTTGTAATATATCTTGCATCATGTCCCCTTTTCCGGTGTGACTTGTTGAGTACGGTGGTTGTACTCAGCCTTGCTTCTTTTTCCCCCTTCAGTGCCAGAGGTTGAGATCGAGGTCTCCGAGGAGGTGTAGGCTTGTTCTCGTCAAGGCTTAGGCCGTGGTGTTGGTGTTCCGCTTCGCTCGTGTCAAGTTTAGCTTAAGTCGTTTTATCTTCTTTTCCGCTGCATTTGTGTAACTCTTTTTTGTTGTTTCTAAGACGAGGATTCTGTATTATCAATAACGTCGATTTGTGTACCTCGGCTGATGCCTGGACGAGGGTGTAATGCACAAATTAGCCACAGAAATTCTGGTGTGAATTTCTGGGCGTGACAGTAAGCCCGCCTCCCAAAACTATATAAGGGGGGTGAGGGGCGTCCCTTGAGGGATATCAGATTTATGAGTTTTCTGAGCTACAGATCTTGAGATCAATAAACACTCGGTGGATCGAATCCTCGAAACAGGACTAGGCTATTACCTCACGAGAGGGCCTGAACCTATCTAATCCTTGTTCTCCATCTAACCCATCAAGCTTGGCGATCTTGACTGCACCCCCAATTTTCTATTGCCGAAACCAAGTTTCGACACCTGCGATCAGGCTATCATCAGTTAAGGATCAGAGTGGAGGACATTCCGAAGACCGCCTTCATCACTCGGTATGGATTGTACGAGTGTACGGTCATGTCGTTTGGACTTACCAATGCACCTGCCTTCTTCATGAATTTGATGAACAAGGTGTTTATGGAATTCTTGGACAAGTTTGTCATTGTTTTCATCGATGACATACTTATCTATTCCAAGTCCAAAGAACACGAGTGGCATCTTCATTTGGCGCTCGAGAAGTTGAGGGATCATTAGCTCTATGCTAAGTTCAGCAAGTGTGCTATCTGGTTAAAGGAAGTGCAATTCCTCGGTCACATCGTGAATGTTCAAGGAGTAGCAGTGGACCCTCAAATGTGGAATCCGTTACCAGGTGGACTCCACCGAAGACTGTTACCCAGATCAAAAGTTTTCTTGGACTCGCGGGTTATTACCGTTGGTTCTGTTTACACCCAAAATTGACACCTAGGATTGAAATAGGAAAAATTGACAATATTTGGGAAAGCTGTTGGTTTCCTTCAGAGGGCCGCTCTGACCGCCATCTATGGGCCAATCAGACCGGGCCTAAGGGCCGGTCAGACCGGCGGCATTTGGCCGGTCAAATCGGTGGAGTCCGAAACTAGGACGATTTTATTGGTACTCGGGTTTCCGTGCTCCATAAGATATGTTTTGGGTTTTTTAAAGATGTTTATCCTGAATTGGATGTGGAGGAGGGCCTGTAGAAGGCAAGATCAACCCCTATTTAAGGGTTAAGGCGGTTCAATTGGCAATAGACATATACACAATACTCAAGATCAATCTTGTTTCTAGTTTTTAGCCGATTGAATCGTTCTTTTACTTTTTCCACATTAGTTCATCCATCTTTGTTGATTTGCGCTGTAAATCGTCCGCCGCCGCTGCGAGAGTGCGACACCTCTTTGTAGGTTTGTCCTGAAAACCTTCCATTTGCCCACAAGACGGGTATTTATCCATCGTTCTATTCAAATCGGCTTTGCTAGATGGTTTAATCTATAAAACCCATCTTGGTTTAGTTTTTGCTAGATCGAGGTGGTTGGCGACTCCATATCACCGCAAGGCGTTTAGGTGTGTCGATCATGTTTGTCTTCTTGCCAAAAAAGTTACCAACACGATTTTTGGCGACTCCACTGGGGACATCAGTTCAATGCCATCTCAACTTCGACGCCGCGATGTCGAAGCAAGCCACACAGGAGGTGAGTCCATCTAATGTCATCCACATATCGTTGGATGATCTTGATGAGGAGGCACACAAGATCATGGAGGAGCGGATCAAAGTAATCACGCAGGAGATTTTGGACAAATCATGCACCAAAACTCGTCAAGGCGTGGTCCTCAAATCTGGGAGTCCGCTCAAGGTCGTCCGTGATGAGGTAAGTGCTGATAATGTTGCACTTCCAATTCAAAAACTCGTAGCAAGTTCAGTAGATGAATTCGTTACTGCTGCCGTTAATAATAAACTCAAACCTGCTATTGAATCTTGCTTTAATAAGATGATGGATGCTTATATGAGTTCTAAATTCGGCTTTATCATGGCCGATTTACCATCTACGTCTGCTGCAAGTGCTAAACGAGGCCCTGTTCATCAAATATTTAGCAAAACCGATGGGGCGACCATGCAACAAGCCAGGGGGGAGAGTTCTGCCGCTCCTACCGGTCTGACCGGACCTTCGGCCGGTCTGACCGACGCATCCTATATCGGTCAGACCGGCCAATAGGCCAGTCCGACCCCCCTTCACCAGTCTGACGGCGGCTATATGGCCTGTTAGACCACACCCCACACTGCCGGTCAGACAGGGCCCTGGGCCGGTTAGACCGGCGCATTGGTGCCAGTACAGGAGGTTGACCCAATTACGGCCAATTCGGTTTTATATCATGTTCCTGTACATGATCCCCCTGTAGCTACTGTTTATCCACAAATTCCTCCACATATACCTAATCAATACAATGATCCTAATAGGGGTTATCTGCACGATACTAGGTATGGCCAATATGGCAATATTGCGCCACAACAACCGCTTTTTAGGCTGCCAAACTTGCCCGATCAACCAAGGCCTGAAAATATGGAGAAACGGATTAGAAACATCATTAGGGAATCATTTGGAATTGAGCCGAGGAATCGTGCTAAGGTTTACCAAAAGTCGTATCCCGATTATTTTGATAATATCTCATATCCTCGTGGTTATAGAGTTCCTGAGTTCACTAAATTCAGTGGTGAGAATAGTAAGACTACATGGGAGCACATAAGCCAATTCTTAGCGCAGTGTGGAGAAGCTAGTACTTCTGATGCTTTTAAATTGCGCTTGTTTTCTTTATCTTTGTCCGGTACTGCTTTTACATGGTTTACTTCTTTACCAGCAAATTCTATTCATACTTGGGCTCAATTAGAACAAAAATTTCATGATTATTTCTATACTGGTGAAACTGAGCTTAGGTTATGTGATTTGACATCGGTTAAGCAAAAGTATAATAAATCTGTCACTGATTATATTAAGAGGTTTAGAGATGCTAGAAATTGGTGTTTTAGTTTGAATATAACTAAAAGAGATTTGGCCGATCTTGCTTTTAGTGGTTTACTTGCTCCTATTAAAGAAAGGTTAGATGGCCAACAATTTCTTGATGTTAGTGAAGTCATGCAGAAGGCTCTAGCTCAGGAAAGCTGAGTCAGGGATAGTAAGAAATTTGTTAGAGCTAATGACAAAGGACTGCATGTTAGTATGGTTGATTGCTCCAATGATAGTGATTCTAATAATGATGAGGGCGATCATGATATATATGTTGCTGAGTGGTCCTGGACTAATAAAAATAAGCCTTTTGTTTGCTCTAGCTTGATGTCGACTCCTCGCAAGGATCGGCAAAGTGAGATTAAGAATAGCTTTGATGTGGCCAAATGTATCTTTGATTATCTCTTGCAAGAGAAGCAGATTAAATTGCCTAAAGGCCATGTCATACCCTCAGTAGAAGAATTGAAGCGTCGGTCTTACTGTAAGTGGCATGATTCTTATTCTCATTCTACTAATGAGTGTAATGTGTTTCGTCGACAGGTTCAATCGGTCATAGAGGAAGGACAATTGAAGTTCACTGAGGGCTCCAAGATGAAGCTTGACAACTATCCTTTTCCTGTTAACGTCATTGACTTCAATGACAAAAAAGTGTTGATGCGGCCAGAACAGGCCGGATCTGGTAAGGGGAAAGGGGTCATGATTGGGGAGTCTAGACCCAAGATGCTCATGCCCAAGGATCCAGAGGTTGGTGTTTGGAAGAAGAATGAGGGTAAAGCTTCAAGTTCAAGAAACCCCCGAAAGCCGAAGGTCTTTTTTGATATGCTCTTGAACAAATATGAGAAGAGAAGCATGGAGAAGGAGCGCAACAAGGGCAAGAGACCAAGATCACCTCCTAGGGAGCGATTTGGTCATTCGCCGAGGTCGTTGGAGCCATCGTTCCCGCATTGTCCTCAAGTCATGCCATGGGGGCCTTGCCCAATGCCGCCGCCGGGATATCCTTTCCCTTATTTTATGCCATGGGGGGCAATTCCACCAATGTATGATCATATGCCTCCAGTGCAATTTTATCAAGGATGGGGAAGGGAGAGGAGATCAGTACATAAGCGCATTTCTTCGCCAAACGGAAGCCGATTTCCATCGAGGAATCGGTTCGAAGAGAAAAAGAGGGTGCAAAAGCGTATTAAGGTGGAAGAGAGGACTTCGGAGGTGGTTACCATCAAGATAGGGTCTCATGATGTGCCAATACCATCTGAGGAGAAAGCTAAGGTGGTTTTTGGTGATCGAACCAAAGTCGACGCATGTTCTGCACAAGAGAACAGTCAGACCGGGCCTGCTGGCCGGTCTAACCAGAGATCTATAGCCCGTCCCGACCGGGCACGTTGGCCGGTCCGACCGAAGGTCCGTAGTCGGTCTGACCGGGTCCTCTCGACCGGTCTAACCGCAGTATAAGACCGGTCCGATGGTTACTAGCGCCGGTCTGACCGCCAGTCTTCTGGAAGTGGTTCGGGTTTTGCCTCTTCTTCACGAAGGAACAATGGGGGGCATTACATACCTCCTGGTATGTAGCCGAAGCCAAGGTGGATGCCTAAGGATTTGACGGCTACACAGAGGAGAAGGTTGCAACATCTTCGGGCTTGTGAGTTGAAAGAGAAAGAGGCCGAAGAATGGAGAGATAGAAGATTTGATGAGTTGTGACCGCCTCCAATGAAGGAATGGAGATCCAAACCGTTGAAGGGTGAAGAGCCGGTGGTTGTTTGAGAGGAAGAGGACAAGAAAGAAAATGAACAACCAGCTGAGGTATCATCACCGAGTGAGAGCATGGACATTAGCATGGTGTGCATGTTGCCCATGGAGTTCTGTGCTTTGGAGGAGACTGAGGTTGCTCAGCTTTCACTAGGTCCAAGAGATGCAGTTTTTGAGAAGCCCGATGAGTCTAACCATCATATGAAGCCTCTTTATCTCAAAGGCTATATTGACGAAAAGCTGGTCTCAAGGATGCTGGTAGATGGAGGTGCTGCTGTGAACCTGATGCCATATTCGCTATTTAAGAAGTTGGGCCATGAAGAAGCTGAGTTGAAGAAAACCAATATGATACTCAACGGCTTTAGTGGTGAATCAACGAAGGCCAGGGGAATCCTGTCCGTGGAGCTCACAGTGGGAAATAAGACGTTGCCTACCGCTTTCTTCGTCGTCGAGGTGCAAGGTAATTATAGTGTTATTTTGGGGTGTTATTGGATTCATGTCAACTGTTGTGTTCCTTCTACTATGCACCAATGCTTGATTCAATGGGACGGCGATGATGTTGAAGTTGTTCAAGTAGATGCATTGGCTGACCTTGCAATGGCCGATGTTTCGATGGGGTGGCAACATGGGAATATGCAATGCTTATCAGGGTTAGATCTCTCTAGCTTTGATTTTATTAGTGCTTGCAAAGATGGTTTTGTACCCATCTCTGTAAAGCCGGCTAGTTTAGCACGGTTGGGTGGTATTACTTTGTATAATGAGTAAGAAAGCCAATTTAGAGTGGTTGCAAAGGAGGGTACAAGAATATCAGTCTACAAAGAACGATATTGGAGAAACTATTGAAGATTTTGACAAAGTAGAGAAACTTGGTCAAGGGCTTACATCGGCCGATCCATTAGAAGAAGTGGACATAGAAGATGGAAGTATTCCAAGGTCGACTTTTGTAAACAAAAACATGAAAGCCGATTATAAGGTTAAAATAATCGAGCTGCTTAAAGAATATGTTGATTATTTTGTGTGGGAGTACCATGAGATGCCGGGACTTAGCCGTGATCTTGTTGAGCATCGGCTTCCTATAAAATTAGGATTTAGGCCTTATAAACAACCTCCTCGTCGCTTTAACCCTCTCATATATGATCGTGTCAATGAAGAAATAAACCGATTATTGAAGGCGCGGTTTATTAGGCCATGTCGTTATGCGGAGTGGGTGTCCAACATCGTTCCGGTGGAGAAAAAGGGGAGTGGTAAGATTAGAGTATGCATAGATTTTAGAGATTTGAATAAAGATGAATATCCTATGCCTATAGTCGACATGTTGATAAATGATGCTTCGGGCCATAAGGTGATTAGTTTTTTGGATGGCAATGCCGGCTACAATCAAATCTTTATGGTGGAAGAGGATATGTACAAGACGGCTTTTAGGTGTCCGGGATTTGTTGGGTTATTTGAGTGGGTTGTCATGACGTTTGGATTGAAGAATGCCGACGCAACATATCAAAGGGCAATGAACTTGATTTTCCATGATTTGCTAGGTTTTATCTTAGAAATATACATTGATGATATTGTTGTCAAATCGGATGGCTTGGATGGGTTATTTGTCTACTCCACCTGTGGTGCGAGCGCCTAAAGCCAGAATTCCGTTTCGGTTATATATTGTTGCTAAAGACAAGGTCATTGGAGCCGTTTTGACACAAGAGGAAGATGGCAAGGAATACATAATCACATATTTGAGTCGCCATCTTTTAGATGCCGAAATAAGGTATGTTTTTGTGGAAAGACTTTCTCTTTGCTTGTACTATGCTTGTACCAAGTTGCGTCATTACTTGTTATCTAGTACTTGCATAGTTGCTTGTCAAACCGATGTTATTAAACATATGTTGCAAAGACTAATTCTGAGTGGGAGAATTGGTAAATGGGCGTATACGTTGATTGAATATGATTTGGCTTATGAACCCTTGAAATCTATGAAAGGCCAAATTGTAGTAGATTTTATAGTAGACCATCATGTAGATATTGCTTATGAAGATGAGGTTTACTTGCTTGGTGTTATATCTTGGAAGATTTATTTTGATGGTTCTTCGTGCAAAGAAGGTCAAGGTATAGGTGTAGTTTTAATTTCGCCCAATGGTCAATGTTTTGAAGCATCGGTTCGTCTAGAATATTTTTGTACAAATAATCAAGCCGAATACAATGCTTTATTATTTGGTTTACAAGTGATGGAGATCATTGGAGCAACACACGTGGAAGCGTTTGGTGACTCAGAATTGGTGGTGCAACAAGTTGCTGGAGTTTACAAATGCCTTGATGGGTCGCTAAACAGGTATCTTGATCAATGTTTAGATATTATCACCAATTTCGATGATTTTACTATTAAACATATTGCTAGGAGTGAAAATTCTAGAGCAAATGATTTGGCTCAGCAAGCATCTGGTTATAATGTCAAGAGAGGGATGTTTCTTATATTAGAAAAACCGGTGCTTGATTATAATTTTTTGAGAGAAATTGGCAAAGATACAGATCGTAGGCGATCTGACCGGTGCATTATCGCCGGTCCGGCGACCGTGGATGGCGGCGGTCGACTCGCGGATTACTTGCCCAGTCATTGCGAGGTGGTCGGCGGTCGACCGGTGTTGCTTGGCCGGTCGACCGGGTTCATAGAAGGTGCTGGGGGGCATGACTTATCTGATGCAGAGGCCAAATTAATTTTAAATTTGGACGTTCGTACCCTAGAAATAGCTGAAAATTGGAGAATTCCTTTGATTCAATATTTGAAAGATCCTAGACTTAAGGTTGATCAAAAAATTCGGTGGCAAGCGTTCAAATATACTTTGGTTGATGGAGATTTATATCGCCAAAATATAGATGAAGTGCTATTAAAGTGCTTAGATAATGATCAATCTAAAGTTGCTATGGGAGAAGTGCATGAGGGTATTTGTGGAACTCATCAATCGGCCCATAAAATGAATTGGTTGCATAGGGGAGTGGGATTCTATTGGCCGAAGATGATTGATGATTGTTTCAAGTATTATAGAGGATGCGAAGCTTGTCAACGGTTCGGCAATGTTCAATTGGCACCAGCTACGGTGTTGAATCCTATTATTAAACCATGGCCGTTCTGAGGTTGGGCTTTGGATTTCATTGGTCAAATCTATCCTTCATCATCGAAAGGGCATCGGTTCGTGCTAGTTGCGACAGATTACTTTACCAAGTAGGGCGAAGCCGTGCCGCTCAAGAATATGACTCATACGGAAGTAATTGACTTTATTTTGAAGAATATTATATATATATATATATATATTCGGTATTCCTCAAACATTGACTATGGACCAAGGAGCTTCTTTCATGTCCAAAGAGGTGAAAAGTTTTGCCGAATCTTATTGTATCAAGTTGATGAGTTCTTCTCCTTACTACGCTCAGGCTAATGGACAAGCCGAGTCGAGTAATAAAACTTTTTTAAAACTAGTCAAAAAGAAGATCGAAGAACATCCAAAGAGGTGGCATGAGGTGCTTTCTGAGACATTGTGGGCACATAGAGTATCTAAACATGGTGCTACCAAGGTAACCCCTTTTGAGTTGGTCTATCGACAAGAAGCCGTTTTTACCAGTTGAGGTGAATCTTGGCTCTCTTCGATATATAAAGCAAGACGATTTGTCGGTTGAAGACTACACATCCTTGATGGGAGACAATCTTGATGAGGTGATCGACTAGCGTTTGAAAGCTTTGGAAGAAATAGAGAAAGAGAAGAAGAGGGTGGCTAAAGTCTACAACAAAAGGGTGAAGGCAAAGACATTCCAAGTAGGAGATTTGGTACGGAAAACAATTTTGCCTTTGGGTTCTCGATCTAAATAATTCGGTAAGTGGTCATCAAGTTGGGAAGGGCCTTATCGGATATGCGGAATTGTTTGAGGGATTGCGTATTTTCTGGAGACACTTCAAGAAGAGCGTTTTCAGATAAATACCTGAAGAAATACTTTCCGAGTGTTTGCTTAGGATGTTTTATGGCCGGTAATTAGATTATCGCCTCGAGTCAAACATGTTCAATGCTTTTAGATTCACGACGTTCATCATAAAAGGCAGGGGGCATGTGTTTACACCCAAAATTGGCACCTATGATTGAAATAGGGAAAAGCCAATATTTGGGAAAGCTGCTGGTTTCCTTCAGAGGGCCAGTGTGACCGTGTTAACGGCTAAGTTTGGTAACCAAATCCCTAAGTCTCTGCCGAGATGGAAGCGAAATTGGATCGGAAGAACAAAGGTCGAGTCGGCTGCGATACAATCGGCTACAAGGCCAATCGGCTGAGGATGAGTTGGCCAAGGACAACCGATAGCCGATGCTGAGTCAGAGAAGAAGATGGCACCGTTTCCGATGAAGGTGCTTAAAGATAAATAGAAGATTCTGTTCCCAAATTGCGTGTTAAAAGATATTGCCATCTATGGATATGGTCCTGTAACGGCAATTGTATCTGTAAATTAGGAATTTATTTAGATTTCCTATTGTAATGCGGCATGATGTCCCGGGATATTGTCGTACCATGTATAGTAGATTAGATAGAAACCGTGTCTTGCACGGGTAGTTTTATCTTTGGGTATAAATAGGACCCGAGGTCCCTGTAAATAACACACAATCAATACAACTTCGGCGCATCGCCTCCTTTTTTCTTCAAACGAACACTTGATCTGGCTTTGGGCTGCATCGTATCGATCCCCGATTAAGGTAAATATTTGTCATTAGTGGTGTATCTCGTCGAATTTAGTGCTTCCATCGCTATGATACTCTAGATTCAATGATTTATGATGCGCTAGTTATCATATATCACATATAATCTAGAACGATGTTTAGATCTGTCTTGATACCGGCCTGTTTCTGTCAAGAACCAACAGCCAATAGAGCTAGATCTAAAGGTTGGCCTAGATTATATGCGATATCTGCCGTCTCGATGGGTTTACATCAGCTATAATAGATCTAATTGTTCTTTTTATACTTAGTGCTGCATCTTTTTGGCCTATTAAGTCATTTTTAGAGCTCTTATGATATATTCGGCTAGATGTATATGCTTAGAGACAGTGCCAGGGTTTCAATTGGTCTTATCTGTTTTAATATTCTTTTGGTATATTTCCTATTAGATTTATTAAAGCCGCCTCTTATATTAAGATCTTGCTCTAGTTAAATGCCCTAAGCCAGAATCAGCCTGTCAGCTACAGCCGACAAAGATACAATGAAGGCGTGAATAAATGCAGATGAATGGTTTAAAAGGGGGAGAAGTGTGAAGTCACTTACCGTCATCGGTCGAGCAGGGCGCCTCGGAGGACTTGTAGTTTTCTGGACGCTGCTCTCGTCGGCTGATGGAGTTGCGATGTATTTCTCCGAGCAGGAATCGGCTGTGGGTTCATTGACAGCATCTGCAGCTTCTTCGTCCTCCACTTCTTGAGTCAAAAAGGCATCCACGGCCGGATCAACTGGGGACAAGTTGTCATCGGCTGGGGCTCGCTTTGCCTTCTTGGCTGCCCTCTTTCTCTCTTCGACAGCCGGAGTAGCAGCAGCCGATGGCTGGGCCCTCTTTGTCCGACAGAGCAGCTCGCGGGTTTGGCCGTGAAGTAGCGTGCCCACCTTCGGCGCGTTGAAGCCGATTGGAGATGGCGCCAGCCCGCACACGTT
Source organism: Oryza australiensis (assembly GCA_019925245.2). Lineage (NCBI taxonomy): Eukaryota > Viridiplantae > Streptophyta > Magnoliopsida > Poales > Poaceae > Oryza > Oryza australiensis. The sequence continues at coordinate 1,296,713 of JAIFGZ020000335.1, forward strand.
CGGCAGGACGCCGGGTGCGTAGTTGATCACTACCCCGCTTCGGCTCACTGGGAGAGGGGAATCATCTATCGTCTACAACGGGAGAGAGTTATGGTTAGCTGACGATATGAGTAATAGCCGATGAATAAATAAGAGCTGGGAAACGTGCTTACCGATGGAACTCTGTCGGGGTCGACGATGGTCAGATACATCGTGGCCGATTGGTGGAACAAGTGTTGTTTCCACTCGCCCCACCACTGGTTGAAGATCGACGATCTGGTTATCACCAAGTTTCTTCTGTTCATGCTGCCGAGAGGAGGAGTTGGGAGTTGAAGTAGCCGAAGCATCATTATATTGCCATCGATTCTTCCCCTCGGCTGGATCTTATCGGCAAACCATAAGGCGATAAGCAGCTGGCCCATTCCAAACTGTCTCGCCGCCACCATTGGGTGATAAAACTCGTAAGTTTTGGTGATTTTGCGGCCTTGATGAATGCCGACAGGGAGGATGCAAGGGGTGATAGCAGTGACAAAGATTTCCCTCGGCACCGTGTATTCTTCTGAATCAAGCTTATCTAGCCAAAGACTGTCTGGCTGTTCAAGTTTGATGAAGTCTTCATATGCAAACCAGATCTTGGAGGCGTGCGGGAGGGACCGGGCCGACGGATTGGGCCAGGTCGAGAGAGGAGAGAGAGGAAGGCGACCACAGGGAGGCAAAGTAGACTTTTCCAAAATGGGCCGAAAACAGCCCGGCATAGGAACAGAATTTTTATTTGATTTTATTTTTATTTAATTACATAAATGAACTTTGTATTATTAAAATTATTTCGAGCTCCAAAATTTCATGGAAAATTTCGAGAATACTTTAGGGCATGGAGAATATTTCAAAAATATTTTCAACCATAATTTCTAAAGGAAAATTTAATTTTTCTTATTAATTTCACTTGTAATTACTTTTACTTTTTATTTAATTTATAGAAAATGAATTATTTAGTTATTTTTAATCTCGAACGAAAATCGGGGCATGACAGCCACCGAGCATGGGCCGACGCCGATAGGCAGGACTCACTTGGTGGTGGCACGCGGGAGAAGCAGGGCATGGTGGACCAAGCCCACGGGCCATGGTACATGCACCCCATGTGGCGTACACGTGGCACCGACGCGGCGGACATGCGGACGGGCGGCGCTGACGCGGGATGGCCTCGGGGTGACGCGTGGACGGCCCAGATCCACTTGAGGCTCGGGTGGATCCGACGGCATGGGAGAGGGGAGACGGGCTCCGCCAGCCCGCGGGGTGTGGCGGCGGTGCGTAGGACCAAATGGTCACCGGCGACGCGTGGGAGCAGTGGGGAGGTGTGGCACGCGTGGGCGAAGTGGCGACATGCTCGGGAGAGGCGGCATCCGGGAGGGGAAGAGGGGAAAGAGGAGGGACGGCTCACCACAGCGGCGGTCACCGGCGCAGAGGGAGAGAACACAGGGCGACGATTACGGCAACGAACCGACAAAAAGACGGCCGACCGAGGTCCTGCGTGGTCCGACGAATAAGGAAAAAGAGGGGAGGAGATGCCATTCGACGGCAGGAAACGCCCGCCGAAAAGAGGAAAAAAGGTGGGGCTCATCGGCGCATGACAAAGAACGGGTTCCGGCGGCTCGAAGCGAAATCCATGCAGCGGCCGAGACTCTCCGAGACCTTGCAGAGTCGACAGCGACAATGGGAGGGCTTGGAAACAGGCGGCGCGGTGGAATCGAGCGGCCAAAGTGGGGAAATGCGGCGGTGCTAGGGTTTCTACGGCGTGGGTGTTATTGAGAGCTTGGGAGGTTCAATTGAGTTGGGGAAAAGGAAGAGTGCTGCACGGGATTATGATTTATAGCCATGGGGAGGCAGACGTGGCCCAAGCGCGGCGGGAATGGTGGCGGCGTGGATCGGGAGAGAGAGAGTGGGCTCGGGGTTTTCGAATCCGGCCATTCCACGGCTCTACGTGCAAGGGGGAGAGAGGGGGAGTGGGCGCACGGCTCGGTGGTGGCTCGGTGGTAGCGTATGTGCTCCGCCGCCGCCCGCCGGCTCTCGGCTCGTCGGCCGCCGGCCGCCGCCCCACGCTCGCCCACGGCCGCCGTCGGCCGCCCGCTCCTCGCGCTCCTGCTCTCGCTCCTCGGCTCCCGCTTGCCGCCGCCGGTGAGCCCCTACCGTCGTGAGATGTGAGGGGAGAGGGAGATCTGAGGGGAAGGGAGAGAGAGGGAGAGGGAGAGGGAGAGGGAGAGGGAGAGAGAGATGAAAAAATAGCGAAGTGTTGGATCGGTGGAGAAGATGATGCGCGCTAGGGATATATATACCCCTGGATCTTTAGTCCCTGTTGGTGGCATCAACCGGGACTAAAGATATTTTCCCGCTATTTCCAATTCGTCTTTAGTCCCGGTTGATGGCACCAACCGAGACTAAAGATAATTTCCCGCTATTTTCAATTCATCTTTAGTCCCGGTTGTAGCCACCAACCGGGACTAAATATAATTTCCCTCTATTTTCCAATTTTTTTGGTCCTGGCTAGGGTTAACAACCAAAAATTTAATAATTCATTAAATAAATATAGGTTTAAAACAATAATAAGTAAATCATTAAAATTTAATCAAATAGAGGTAATCCTAGACAATGCACCTCTCTATGTGCTCCTCTAGATATTGTTCCCCTTTTACCCTCTCTATTTTTCCTTTTCATCCGCTGTTGACCAAGACAGGGAAAATTTGACTTTTTATTTTTATTTTTTAATATTTTTCTTGACTTAGGAGCACACGAGAGGTAACCACAGAAAATTTGAGCCTAAACAAGCAAAAGACGTGGCCGGTGAAAAATTCAGAAGACACGCTCAGAATCGAAAAAAAGCTTCCGGGCTCAAAAAGGCAACCTTCTAAGCCATTTTTGGGGAAAATAAAATCGCCAAATGCGGCATAGCCACGAACAAATGTATCCGAATTTTTTCTCATTGATTTTCGTATATGGAACGTCTCGATCGGAGTCCGTATGCGAAAGTTATGGTTGTTTTAAAAACCGACTCTAAGTTAGAGGATGAAATGAAACAATGCGCGCAAAAACTTGTTACACGCACACAAACTAGACGCGACGACTAGGGTTTGATGAAAACAAAGGGGAAACACACGAACTAGACTCTAACATGACCTAACCAAGTAACAAGACCTTGACTAGGACACAAACTCGACACGACGTACTCTGAAACTAAAATATGCGAAGGCTATGGCACGAAAGGTTATAGTGGCAATACAATGAAAGGTATCCGAAAAGGTGATGTTCTTATCAATATTGTAATCACTCTGATTTGTATATTATCACCAAAACAATATATTATCACCAAAATAATATATTGAGTAATAACAATATGGTAATTTGCAATTACAATGTAAGGATCAAAGCTTCCTTCTATCTTGAATCACCCACCTCCACACAACACCACCCCCTTTTCACTTACAGATCCTCTCAAATTAATTTCAGGCCATTTTAATCATGCAACAAAATCTTGCAACAAATTAATTTTATTCCTTTACAACAAAATCATGCAGTTAAAAAGCACCTTCTTCACTTTAGTCCGGTTGGTATTACCAACCGGGACTAAAGATCATTTAGATTTTTAGTCCTGGTTTGTAACACCAACCGGGACAAAGATGAGATCTTTAGTCCCGGTTGATGTTACAAACTGGGACTAAAGATGGTCGTCGGTCTGACAGATTCTGACAAAAATTTAACCGGGACTAAATATAATCTTTAGTCCCAGTTTGTAACACCAACCGGGACTAAAGATCCTAGAGAGCCGGTGCCTTCTTAAACCAGGACAAAAAGTGTTTTCTAGTCTCGGTTCCTATTGAAACTGAGACTATTGTGGATTTTGGTGCTTCAACCAAAGATCGTTTCTCCAGTAGTGTTCTTTCTGTTGTTTTATATGTTTTTTCCATTGCAGAGGAAGAATCTTGCAGGGGAGCTAGGCCTGGATACGAGTTTGGTCATTGAATTGCTCCGTAATCCACCTCCAAAACTTCTGTTCATGTCTAATTCTTTGCCTGATGAAGCCTCTTCTAAACCTGAAATCAAGGAAATAGAGTCGTCTCCACTAGTTGATGATGCTGATGTCACTGAAACCAAGCCACAGACAAAACTTCCTGTTCATGTCATGTGTGCAGAATGGTCTTCACAGAAAAGATTAAAAAAGGTGCAGCTTGAAACATTAGAAAGAGTCTACTCCCGAACCAAATGCCCCACCGCAAGTGAATTTTCCATTATGATCATCCTTTTCATTCGATGGAGTACATTTCACTTCATTGCTTAAATTTTATGTTTGTTATTGTATTGTATGACGTTTATTTTGTTCTTGAAATTGATCCAGAATACAATGATTAGCAGCATAGTTTAGGTGACAAACCTTCCATGGAATACCATTGTTAAGTGGTTTGAGGATAGAAGGGAACAGGATGCGGTACCTGGCCATCGAGTTGTGTAGAATCAAATGTGGTTGATTTATATTTTATGTGATGAAACAATAGTGATTTGTGATATTTTATGTGCGGTCGACCGGCCAGGCATGACTGGTTAGACCGGTGTTTTGCTATATTTTTGTGGCGGTCGACCGGCCAGCACGACCGGTCGGGCGGTGGCATGCGCACGGTCAGACCGGCTGGCTCACGGTCTGACCGACAGGACTCCTGTTCACTTTCGGATTTGGTTTATCTTTTTAGTTACAAATTGTTTATTCGTGGATTTGACTTCTAGATGGTTCTTATGTGTATGGTTACTGTTGTTATGCTAATATGAGTCAAGTTTGGACAAACTTGTGCTCGGAATATGGTTTCTTTGTCATATATGTGCAGATATTGCTTGAGGCCTCGGGACAGTGTTGCCGGTGTTGGATCGGAGTCGACTTGGGAGAAGTGGATGTCCAAAGATCAAGAGATCACGCTGGATACTAAAAGGCTAGAGGATAATGCACATGGAAGATGGAGAATCCATATGGTATACGAGAGGAATCGTGTGCGTATGGAAAGAGGAGTCGAATTTGGAAGGGAGTCCGGATTTGGGAAGGATTCGGGAAGATGGATTGAGATAAGAAAAGAGATGAGTTGGAAGATTTCAAGAGTGGGTTTCCTATGTGGATTAGGAGTCCTAATCCGTGGGGAATTCGTAGACCTACTTTGTGTATAAATAGAAAGGGAGGGTGTGCCTCCTAGTAATCAATTTGCAAGAAAGAAAGTTGAGATAATAGCTAGGGTTTCGAGTTAGGTCGAAATTTTGGTGAGGAGTGCTGTTGTTGCACTTTGTAAACACTTTTAGATGCAATAAAGTCAAAATAGTTTGATCTACTTCTTCGAGAGTTCATCTACCGGTGTTTTCTGGGTCCCGACGGTCTGATCGCAGGTGTGCGAGCGGTCTGACTGGCGGGTTGCGGCGGCGGTCCAACGGGAGGTGACACGGCGGTCTGACCGGCCAGGAGGGGCGGACTAACCGGCGGTTATACGGCGATGTGACCGGCGGTGTAACATCTGTTGATGAGAAAAATTCTCACGCGCTGGCCTGAGAGATCTGCTTAACTCTAGTATAGGTCCAAATTATTGCTTCAAGGTTCGTAGGTGTGCCAGTTGATTTGATCCTGCAATCAACAAGAAATAATAGAAAGTATTAGCTTGCAAACGATAGCCGATCTGCTGGTGACCGATGACATATCGTCTAGTGTTAAGCCGATGCGGTGTACACTGAATCGGCAGTGATTAGACTCGTCCGATGGGCTATAGATGTTAACAGAATACAATCCAAGTCTTAAAGCATATTTAAACCAAATGATTGGGATAGATCGGTAGTATACCGGGACAGTATAAATCACTTAGATCTAAATATACTGTAAGGCAAGGATTATACTTGTTTGCAACATAGCCGAAGAGATTAATCTAATATGTATCGGCTAGTACTCCGATACCGCTTTATACTAAGATATCACTGCTAGCCAAACATATTAAAAAGGGATCGATCATATACTAAGATGACTTAGTAAATAGATTACAAGCTCAGTATATTTAATTATAGTGAGATCTTAATGTAAAGGGTAGCTTCAACATATCAGGTAAATATAAAACATACGAGACAGTTAAAACAGATAAGATCGGCTGAAACTCCGATACCATCTCTAGTAATGATCATAAAACAAGATAGATATGTTATGATTCTAAAGGTGACTTAATAGATCGAACCTAAGTACCAGAAGAAGCATAGGATCTATACAAGCCTATGAACATCTTTCAAGATGGTAGATATACTATATAATCTAGATTAACATTTAAATCTAAACTTACCAACTATCATCTAGCGATTGATGCTAGCCGATTAGGGTTAGACCATGATGTCGATCTAAATTATATAGCATATATGATAACTATGCAGATTACGAGAACAAGACTAGAGTATCATGACGATGGAAGCACTAATCCCGATAACACAAGCCATTGTGACAAGGATTACCTGTTTCGTTGGAGATCAAACGATGCAGCCCAACTAGAAGCAAAAACTCGTCGAAAACTATTAAAGGAAAAGGTGGTGATGCGCTGAGATTTTTGAGGAAATAGCGGGGAGGCCCCTACTGGAATTTTCATTAAAGGGTAAAAATATTTACATACAAGGCCTTAAGCCCAAAAAAGATAATACAAAGCCATTATCGGAAATTACATAACCAAGATTCTAACTCCACTTTAAGGGAAGGTTTAGCACGATGAATGACAAGGCCAAACTCCCTTTTGAATAAAAATTTCCTCCTATTCAAAGATAGAGGAATGTCTTCGAAGATAACTTCATTACCGTGAGCCCAAATGGACCAAATTGCCACTATAAAGATTTCTCGAAAGATTCTTGAATTGAAGACATGTCGAGCTTGAATTATCATGGACAAGAAAGGCAGATTAGGGTTCCATTGTACCTTAAGAAAACGCCAACACCATTGGCTGAAGGAGCAAAAAAAGAAGAGATGATCTGTGCATTCTTCTGGGCCACTGATACACATTGCACAAGTGTAATCATCTAGCACACGTCTTTTCCTTCGAAGAAGACTCCGCATGTTTAGCTGATCTCTCAACATTAGCCAAAATGTGAACTTGTGACGCCCTCGGCTACAAGAACCCCATAACCAGCTAAACAGAGGCGAAACAGGAAAGGTACCTTGTAGACAACGGAAAGCCTTCCGACTTTCATAAGCATTAGAGCCCCAAATATATGCCCATACGTCTTGAGACATCATATCCATGGATAGATCATTTAGCCAAGAATCCAAATCTATCAGCTGACTGGCAACTTCCATTGAAAGCGGCAGCTGAAGGAGGGTTGAGCGATCTGATGTTATAAAACAAAAAACAGAAACGCGCTTATCTTGGGCAAAGGAAAATAACTGTGGCCAAATTAATTTGGGAACACCCAAGTCCCATTGATCTGACCAAAAAGCTGCAGTGGCTCCATTGCGAACCTGGCAATTGGCTAAGTGCAAGAAAGTTTCAGCCAGAGACATAATATCTCGCCACCAAAAAGAGCCAACTGGATGTTTGAAATGTGGTACAACTTCAGAATTATAAAGGTGCTGCCAAGTTAAAGAGACCCATGGAATATCTTCATGGTTATAGAACTTACGAAGAAACTTCAATAAGAGAGTTTGGTTGTGAATGCGCAAGTCCAGTACTCCAAGTCCTCCCATTTTCTTTGGTTTGCAAGCAGAAGTCCAAGCAACTAAGCACCCACCCCTTTTATTAAGGTCGCCCCCTATCCCAGAGAAAGTGTTTACGGTATTTGTCAATTTGATCAATCACCACAGTTGGGACTTTAAAGGTGCAAAGGAAATAAGTTGGCAACGAAGAGAGCACTGAGTTAACCAAAGATAAGCGGCCAACATAATATAGGAATTTACTGGTTCCCATAAGCTGATTCTCAATGCGATTTAGAAGGGTTAAATAATTGGCTATTGCTGGACATATGGTTCCATGTGGTAGGCCCAAATATGTAAAAGGCATTGAGGCCACCTGACATCCGATGAGGGCTGCTAACAATTATGCATCCGATTGAGGAACATTGATAGGGACCAAAGAGGACTTTGAGAAGTTTACTTTTAGCCCAGTGGAGGTAGCAAAGTCTTCAAGCAGGGATTGCAAAGCAAGAATCTGAGTTGCATCCGTCGGCAGAATAATTAGAGTGTCATCTACATATTGAAAAATTGGACAATCCCCTCCAAAAGAGTCCCCTAGTGGATGCTTCAAAACTTGATTACTGGCCGCATTATTGAGTCATTGACAATAAATTGAAGAAGATCAGCAGCAAGCACAAAGAGGAGTGGAGATAAGGGATCCCCTTGCCGAACTCCTCGTTTGCATTTAAAAGGCTTGCCAGGAACACCATTCAAGAGAACTGAGGAGGATCCCGAAGAGAGAATCATCTCCATCTATTGAATCCATTTTGTCAAAAAACCTTTAAATTTGAACATATCCAAGATGACCCTATGTTCAATCTTGTCAAAAGCCTTTTCAAAATCCAGCTTAAGAAGAACGATTGGCGTTTTACTGTGATGACAAAAGTGAAGGAACTGAAAAGCCCAGGCTAAACAATCTTGAATAGTGCGGCCTCGAAGAAATCCATACTGGTTGTCATGCAAAACTTGAAGTATAACCTTTTGAAGTCTGTTGGCAAGAATCTTTGTGAGGAGCTTTAGAGACAAATTCAAAAGTGAAATTAGCCTAAAGTCATTAACTGTTGATGGACTTGGAACCTTAGGAATCAAGGCTATGAAAGAGCCATTTATGCATTCAAGATTCACTGAGCCATTGCAAAAGTTCTCACACAGTCGATAGAAGACATCTGAAACAATGTGCCAACATTTTCTCAAGAAAAAACCATTCAAACCATCGGGTCCAGGGGCATAATCTGGTGCCATCTCCTTCAAAGCAAGATCGATATTGGCCTTGGAAAAAGGGAGATCAAGTATCGGTAGCTCAACTGGTTGAATTATGGTGTTTAGATCAAAAGCCATCTCAGAGAATTCAGAGATACCCAATCGCTCCCGAAAGGCTTGCCAGAGTGCCTCAGCCTTTAAATTATGATCCGTAACCGTTGAACCATTCTCAAGGACCAAAGAAGAGATGGAGTTTCTCCGAAGAAAATAAGTGGCAAGGGCCTGGAAAAATTTGGGATTCTCATCCCCTAGTTTAGCCCATCTAATAACTGCCCTTTGCTGCCAGTACTTCCGCTTTGCCTCCAACAAAGAATTCAGATACCGCTTAACTATTTTCCTGAAGTTAGATTCAGCAATAGAGAGGGCTCTTTGCTCTTCTAGACCAACTAGCAAAAGGAGCACAAAATTGCAATTGTCAATGAGCTTCGAATGATTGGACAGTTGTTTACTCCATTTTTTCAGACCCATCCAAAGTTGCTTGAATTTAGCACTGACAGTACGGGCCATGTTTCCATAATAAGGACTAGAGTGCCAATGGAGTGAAACAACTTCCATAAAATTAGGGAAATCAACCCAAAAATTCTCAAAACGAAAGACTGAAGCTCTGGGGATGGTAGTGCTTAGAGCAACTACAAACGGTATGTGGTCCGAAATGGTTCGAGGCAAGGGAGTCACTTTGGTTGAAGGGAAGGAAAGCGCCCACTGTGAAGATGTAAAAAACCAATCCAACTTCTGGAGAAGGGGGTCAATCTGCATGTTAGACCAAGTGAAAAGGCGGTCTTCAAAAGGAATTTCAACCAGGTCCAAAGATTGTATGACATTATTGAAGGCTAGCATACTCTGGACACATCCCCCTGGCCTATTCCTGTCAGATGGCGAACGAATGAGGTTGAAATCCCCAAGAGGATCCAATCATCAAAGGAGTTTGCTTGTAAAGAATGAAGCCATTCAAAAACATCGCCTTGTTTGCTGGGAGGAAGGGCCATAGATATTTGAGAGGTGGAATATAGCATTAGATGCCAGCATTCTGAATTTGATGGTGAGAGCAAACTGATTCGAACTAATCTCATCCCCATGAAACATTGCACCATTCCAAATTACTAAAAGCACGCCAGAGGCATCGATTGAAGGAACATAAGAAAATTGATTTAAGTAATGGGGACAGATTTTGGAGATAAAAAAATATCAAAGAATTCTTTCTTAGTTTCCTATATGCACACAATCATAGCAGCACTATCCGTAATCATCCGACGAAGGTGATCCCACTTCGTCTAGCCATTAAGCCCTCGAATATTCTAGGAGAGGATTTTGCAATTCCTAAACTGGTTCATCACTCAGAATAATTCACCGGGAATAAGCCATGCTCAGCACAAACCGTAGCAAGGAGCTGATAGAGATCATAACACAACTAAACAAATCACAAGAGCAATGACCAGACAAAGATAAAGGCCCTCTAAGAGTGGACCAGATAAGATAATTAAGGGATAACTTAGCAAGTTGCCAAAACAAAGTGTTCATCCCAGAGACTAGCATCAACATATTATCCTTCATGACATGAAGGCAAAAGCTGCAAAAGACAGGACATGTAGAACGCTGTCACGCCCAGAAAATCAGACCCGAATTTCCGAAGCTATATGTGTATTAAAATCCCTGTCAAGGACCAGCCAGGGTACAATTGTTGATATTACAGTTTCACGTCTTAGAAACAATACAAAAAGATTACAAAAGAGCAGCAGGAAAAGAAAAAGGGGCTAAGCCTAAGCTTGACGCTGGCCACGTGGCTTCGACCACTCCACAGGTAGCTTCCAGAGTGTAGGTCAAGCCAACACCACTTCGTCTTCTTCTTCAGCTTGTGGCTCAGGTTCTGATGAAGAGGCAAGGATGAGTACTTCCATGTACTCAGCAAGTCACACCGAAAGAGGAGAGGAATGAAATGCAGGGGAGACAAGGGTCTAGCTAAGGTTTGCTTTTGCGCAAACAGCAGGGGTTTTCCACTCAAAGGAAATTTTGAACACAAACAACACAATAATAATTTAAGTAATTTAAGCATTTTGAAAACCAACAATGTCCAACGTTATTCCCACATTGCGACAGGCCCAAACCGTCCACCTATACTAGTCATGTTCCTTTAAACAGGGTGTAAAAGGGTGAGACTAATCACGGAGAGCTCGGTCGATCGCCCCATTACCGCGGGCACGACTATTCGAATAGGTTTACTCTGATTAGAGGTGTACGACTGCACCCACCAGACACAGCCCCACAACACGGTCTCCCGTGCGTCGAAATACCACCGTGGTACCCCGAAAAGGGAACTGTGATAGGACCTTTCATACAACCCCCCCCACTAACCAAGCGAACCCCACCAAGGTTTCACCCCCACTCCTGGACCCTGGGAGTGGGCAGCCCCCCCGAGTGCCTCGGTGAATCCGGTAGCCCAGCAACCCTTATACCGGGGCCGACTGAAACTCCATCCTGCTCACCCTTGCCGATGGGTCCGTCAGCTAGGAGAGGCTACACTACGGGACCTACCTTACCCATTTCGGCTTGTGGTTTGCACGGTCATTCTCCCGAGGGGTCCCGTGAATCGGTCCTTAATTGCCATGGGCGCCGCTAACCAAAACCATAGCGCCCACAGCCCACCATTTGTCATATTTTAGTTATTAGTCCGGTTCACCTAAAACTAAATATTAATCCTCCGAGCAGATGTCCAGGAGAGGCATATTAAGTGATAATGACCCATTTAGTGAGCTAGTGAGTCTAAGCCAGGCTAAGCATAACCTAGTCCTGAATCTAATTATATTATTTTCCCAAGTTTAATCAAAGGGTTTGGGGTGTCAAACCTAAGGCATAAACTAAGCATAAGGTGTACTATTCCCCATGAAATGACAGTATAAAAGTACATGCAGTTTCAAAGAATAAAACAGGTGTTTCAGCAAAATGGGAGCAATATGATCAATAATATAGTATTACTTGCCTAGCTCTTTGGCTTGGGAGACTTCAGCGACGACTTCAAAGTAAACCGGGACGGAGGGACTACCGGAATCTACACAACAAACAAGCACTTCAACAAAACAGGCTAAAAAGCTACTAAAACAGGGAACAAAACAATTTTTTATGGATTCTTGGCATTTTTATGAATCTAATGAAATTTGATATGGCTAAAACGGAGGTCGGATTGAACTGATATGATTTTTAGAAGTTTTCTGGGTTTTTTTACTAAACAGAAAAAATCCTTAATCGATTTATTGCGCAATAAATCCCGGGAAAGGCGTCAGCGTCTAGAGCTGACGTCAGCGACCCGCGGGAGCGCCGGCCGAGAGGAAAGGGCGCGAGCGTGGTCGGCCGGCAGCGGCGGCCGGTGGCCGGAGGCCAGTCGGCGCCATTCGGACGGCGGCGCGGGGCGGCGGGATGTCACGGATTTACGCGCGGGCGGAGCCGTGCGTACCCGAGCAGCGGCGCGAGCACGGCCGAGAGGGCGAGGAGGAGCGGCTCACCACGGTGTAGCCCGAGTTGAGGGAGGCGACGGCAACGGCGGCGAGGGAGACGGCGGGAGCTCGCGGGGAGGGTGCCGAGGTGGCGCGGGCACCGGCGACGAGGAGGGAGGCGTCAGCGGAGCTTGGGGTGCCTCGGAACGGCGAGAATGTGCGGCCGAAGACCGGCGGTGAGGTCCGAAACAAGGGCACACGATACGGGGGAAACCGAGAGAGATAGAGGCTTGAGTGGAGGTGTGGGGAGGACGGGAAGGACGAGGGGATGCTTTTAAAGGTCGCGGGGAGGTCGGCAGCGACTAGATAAGAGCGCAATTGCTCGCCGGCGCAATTTTTGGGAAAATAATGGCCGGCGGTTAAATCCGGCCATTAAGGGGCACGGAGGAGGCGGCCAGGGGCGTCACTCACCGGCGGGGGCAGAGGGGAGTAAAGGCGACGTGGTTTGGGGGCGCGGGGTGGCCGGTGGCGCGAGATCCGCGCGGGCGCGGTGGCCGGAAATGGCGCTGGGGCGGTCGGGGTCAGGGACGACAGCCTGACAGGTGGGCCCCACCTATCGGCGTCCCGGGGCGAAGGGGAGGCAGGGTGGACTTTTTCCCACGGGTGCAAGAGGCTGGCGGGCCATGGCCTTTCGGCCGGCCCGCGAAGGAGAGAGGAGTGAGGCGTGCGGGCAGGAAACGGCTGGGCCGTCGGCGTGATCGGCTGGGCCAATCGGCAGGCGCACGCGGGAGAGGATGGGCCGTCGGTTCGGGCCGGCGGCCCATGGCCGAAAATGGGCGGGAAAGGATAGAGAGAGAAAGCCAATTTTTCCCAGGATTTATTTATTCTGATTTTGATTTTAATTGGTTAAAAATTATTTCCTATGCTCTGAAAATTCCACTAAAAATCCTGTTAGTGTATTTTGACATGTAGAATTTAAGAAAAATCCTACCGTGCATTTCCATTTAACATGTGGCTTTTAAAATTATTTATTCTCTCCAGTTAATCCCAACGATTTTCTTTTATGATTTTCTTTTGGATTTTTAAAAGGGGAAAACACCTCAGGGTGTTACAAACCTACCCCCTTAAACGGAATCTCGACCCTGAGATTCAGAGGTATTGGCAAACAGATAGGGATGAGCAGCCTTTAGCTCATCTTCCCTCTCCTAGGTTGCTTCTTCTTCGGAGTGATGAGTCAATTGAACTCGGCAGAACCTGATAACCTTGTTTTGGGTCCTCCGTTCACTGATTTCGAGGATCCGTGCTGGTTTCTCCATGTAAGTCAGATCTTCCTGGATGTTGATCTGTTCTGGACTGGCTTGTTCTTCCGAAACTCTCAAACACTTCTTGAGTTGGGAGACGTCGAAAACGTCATGGATTTCCGCCATGGTGGGTGGCAGTTCGAGTTGGTATGCCACTTCACCTCGTCGTTCTTGAATCCGATATGGTCCCACATAGCATGGTGCCAACTTGCCTTTGGTTTGGAATCGGTGCACTCCCCGAAGTGGGGTGACATGAAGATATACATAGTCTCCGACTTTGAAAACTAGCTCTCTGCGGCGGTTGTCTGCATAACTCTTTTGACGAGACTGTGCAACTTTCAGCCTTTCTCTTATGATTCTGACTTTCTCTTCGGCATCACTTAACACTTCAGTCCCGAACAACTAACGTTCGCCGGTCTGATCCCAGAAAAGCGGGGTTTGACACTTTCGTCCATAAAGTGCTTCAAAAGGTGCCATCTGTAAACTGGGCTGATAACTGTTGTTATAGGAGAACTCTGCATAGGGCAGACTCTTATCCCAAGCTCCTCCGAAATACAAAGCACAAGCTCGCAGCATATCTTCCAAAACCTGGTTTACACGTTCCGTTTGACCATCGGTTTGTGGGTGATAGGCCGTGCTAAAATTCAACCGGGTGTGAAGTTCTTCTTGTAGTTTTTGCCAAAACATGGAGGTGAACTGACTACCATGATCAGATACTATCTTCTTCGGTACCCCATGAAGACACACAATCCTTGCCAGGTACAATTCTGCTAACCTTCTGCCCGTATAGGTGGTAAGCACTGGGATAAAATGAGACACTTTAGTGAGGCGGTCGATTATAACCCAGATAGAATCGTGTCCTAACGATGTCCGGGGTAAACCGGTAATGAAATCCATCCCGATTTCCTCCCACTTCCATTCCGGGATTTGAAGTGGCTGTAGTAATCCAGCAGGCCTCTGGTGTTCTGCCTTTACTCGCTGGCATACATCGCATAGTGCCACGAACTCTGCTATTTCTCTTTTCATCCTAACCCACCAGAATTTCTCCTTAAGGTCCTAGTACATTTTGGTACTTCATGGATGGATAGAGTACTGACTCTGATGTGCTTCGGTAAGAATTAACTTTTTCAATTCCTTATCTTTTGGCACACATATCCTGTTGCCCATCCATATGGTTCCGTGTTCGCCTTTCGTGAAGTCATGAGTTTTTCCCACTCTCATATTCTTCTTAAGCTCAGCTATGTCAGGATCCGAGGCTTGAGCTATGCGAATTTGATCTAAGAGTGTAGGTTGGGCTTCAAGAGCGGCCACAAATCCGGGTTCAACAATTCCTAGGTTTCAGTGCTCGAGATCTTGTAGTAACTGTTCACATCTCCCTTCTATGTGAATAGAGTTGCAGTAACTCTTTCGGCTCAAGGCATCAGCTACCACGTTAGCTTTGCCAGGGTGGTAGTGTATATTGAGATCATAATCCTTGATCAACTCCAACCATCGTCGCTGACGAAGGTTCAAATCCGGTTGGGTGAAGATGTATTTCAGGCTCTTGTGATCTGTATATATTTCACAGCGATTACCGACGAGGTAATGTCGTCATATCTTCAGAGCATGGACGACTGCTGCTAGTTCCAAGTCATGTGTTGGGTAATTAGACTCATGAGGTCTCAACTGGCGGGAAGCATAAGCGATCACTTTTCCATATTGCATCAACACACAGCCTAACCCTTGGTGAGATCCGTCGTAATAGACTTAGAAATCCTTGGTTTGATCTGGCAAGATTAATATGGGCGTGGACACCAGTTTTCTCTTGAGTGTTTCAAAACTCTGGTTGCACTCGGCAGTCCATATAAACTTTTCATCCTTCTTTAACAACTGCGTCAATGGCTTGGCAATCCTTGAGAAATTTTCGATGAACCGACGGTAATACCCCACAAGTCCTAGAAAACTTCTAACCTGGGTGACGGTTTTGGGTGGAGTCCATTTGGTTACTGCCTCCACATTGGAAGGGTCCACTGCGACTCCTTGGGCATTCACAATATGGCCGAGGAATTGCACTTCCTTCAACCAGAAAGCACATTTGCTAAACTTAGCATAGAGTTGGTGGTCTCTTAACTTTTTAAGTACCAACCGGAGATGGTGCTCATGTTCCTCTTCCGACTGTGAGTAGATCAAGATATCGTCGATGAACACTACGAAGAACTTGTCTAGGAATTCCATGAACACTTTGTTCATCAAATTCATGAAAAAGGCTGGGGCATTTGTAAGTCCGAAGGACATGACCGTGCACTCGTACAGACCGTACCGAGTGATGAAGGCGGTCTTGGGAATATCTTCTTCTCGAATTCTTAGCTGGTGATAGCTTGATCGCAGGTCTATCTTTGAGAACACCTTTGCTCCCTTTAATTGATCAAACAGGTCGTCAATCCTAGGAAGAGGGTATTTATTCTTAATAGTTACCTCATTGAGTGCGCGATAGTCGACGCACATCCTTTTGGTCTTATCCTTTTTCTCTACAAAAATGACTGGCGCACCCCAGGGTGATGTGCTCGGGTGGATATAACCTTTCTGTAACTGTTCATCTACTTTCTTCTTGACCTCTTCCAACTCATTGGCTCCCATTCTGTAGGGCCTCTTGTGAATCGAGGCAGTGCCAGGGACTAGGTCAATCCGAAACTCTATTTCTTTTTCAGGTGGCATTGTGGTTAGGTCTTCCAGGAAGACTTTCGGGTACTCACAGACCACAGGAATATTTTCTAATTTTGCCTGGTCCTTTCCTTTCCCTTCGGGATTCTCCTTAACCGAGATCCGATTCAGACTTGCCACTACCCTTAATGGTTCAGGGGAGCGGTAAATCATTTTCTTCCCTTCGTCATTGGTCAAGGAGATCGTGCGGCTTGCGCAATCGATCAGACCTTTATGATGGGTCAACCAATCCATGCCAAGGATGACATCCAAGTCTTTTGATTCTAGAAGGATAAGATTGGCTAGAAAGGGGAATCCTTGGATTTTTATTGCCACTGAAGGGCAAAAGTGGGCGGTGTTCAAATGGTTCCCGGGAGTTTGGACCCGCATGGGTATCTTAAGTTTTAACACTGACAACCCATGTTTTCCCACAAATGCTTTTGATATGAAAGAATGGGTTGCACCCGAATCAAACAGGATTGATGCATTAAAGGAGTTCACAGGGAACATACCCAGTATGACATCCGGCGCGTCCTGTGCCTCCTCTGCTGATGCATAATTCACTCTTGCTTGGATGAACCTGGGCGCGCGTTTTGGTCTTGGACACTTGTCTGCGAAATGTCCAAATTCTCCATAGTTGAAACAGTTACCCGGTTTGAATCCGGAGTCCTTCTTTGGTCGCATTGGCTTGGACTGTGGTGGCGGCTGCGCCGTTGGCGGACGCGGGGCCAGATTCCGCTGCGACTGTCCGGGACGGCTTCCGCTGGGTTGGAAATTCCCGGGATGGTACAGGCGATGTTGACGAACAATCATAGTGGTAGGTCCACTCTGACCACCCGGAGTGAAACGCAGCCGCTGAGGATTCCCTTGCTGAGGTTGTGGCCTAAACTGGGTACCCTTCTGTTTTCTGAGCATTTTATTGCATTGATCTTCTTGATGGATGGCTTTGTCAACTAATTTCTCAAAGTCGGCGTATTCACTGGAGATGAGTTTGTCTGATAGCTCATCGTCCAGCCCGGCCAAGAACTTCTCTTGACGCTCGGCGTCAGTGCGTACGTCCTCTGGAGCATATCGCGCTAAGCTATTAAACTCGTGCAGATACTCGGTGACGGTTCGCGTGCCTTGCTCCAAGGATCTGAACTCCCTCTTTTTCTGGGCTACTATCCCTCCGGGGATGTGAGCCTTCCGAAATTGGTGGCAAAACTCTGCCCAAGTAACTGCGGGTGTGTTCGCCCGACGAGTAACCAAGAAGTTGTCCCACGGCTAAGGCGGGGCCTTGGAGTTGGTGGGTGGCGAAAGACACCCTCTCCCGGTCCGTGCACCGGAGAAGGTCCAACTTCTTTTCTATGGCGATGATCCAGTCATTAGCCTCCATGGGGTTGGTGGTGCTTGGAGAAAGTTGGGGGTCGGACTCGAAGGAATTCGCGGTTTGTTTGGGGGAGGTGGTGGTGTGAAATGGTCGTGCTGATGCTGGTTCTGCTGCTGAAACTGTTGCATCATTTGCAACTACATCTGTTGATGCTGCTGTTGCATTTGCTGCATCATCGCAGCCATCATCTGGGTCTGGTTGGCTAGGACTTGTGCCAAAGTAATGTTCTCAGGTGGAGGAGGTGGGTTGTTGGCATTAGCACGGGTGTTGTTCTCGGCTGACTCAGTGCTGGTGCTGCCATTCCTGGTGTTCACCATCTGAAGAAGTGGAACAAACAAGGCGGGGAGAAGGAGTAAATCAGATTGGACAGAGAAGTCGATCTTTATTACTTGTTTTGATATGTTCTTTAATTAAAACACTTAAAACACACTCAACATCCTTAATTGGGCAACCCATACCCACACTTGATACAGGTTGACCACTACCCACACACAGCACTCCTAACACACAGCAACTAAGCAAACAGGAAACCTAGGAAAACGGTAAACTAAGGGTGGCGACTCTCTAAGGGTCGGAACGGCTTCCACGGTCGGAGGAGTCGAAACCACTCCCAAGGGAGTTCCCGTTTTCCTTTTCCTTCGAGCGGCTTCGAGAGCTTGCTAACTCTTCTCTCTGACCGGTGCTCTTGGAGCTGCTGCTGCTACTGCCCTTGCTGCTACTGGATACCGAGATCCATCCTCCTCCTCCGCTTGGGGTAGGGACCAGAGCAAGCATAGGATCTGGTACTGGGGCAGGGACTGGGGAAGGTGGCGATGCAGGAGGTGGAACCCTGGGCGCCAGCTGCATCCGCACTGGAGCCTTGGTGTTCTTCCGCGGCGTGATCCTGATCCGAAGGATGTTGGGAGGTGGAAGCCCCTTCAGACTGGCGATCTCTCTCTTGAGACGATCCACCTCATCCTTCAAACTCTTGATCCTTAAGATCTTCTGGTCATTCAGAGCCTTTGCCGCCATGTGGAGATCTGCATGCATCTTATCCAGTCCTTCAATCATCGTCCTCATGTGGGAGAAGGTGGTGTCGTTCTGCCCTTCAGCAGACTAGAAGGTGTTGATTGCTGACGAAGTTCCCCGCTGAGGATGGTACCGGTAGGCAGAGTGGCGGAGATGGTAGTCATGCATCTCCCTCATCCGAGCCAGCATCAGATAAGCCACCTCTTGGCAGGCATGCTCATCTGTTCCTCCCGACGCAGCGACCACCATGGTCGGGATGTTGGTGCCGACGAACCCGTGTACCTCCAGGCAGACTTGGTGAGGCAACTCACTATCGAACGGTGAGACGACAGTGTACTCGGGTGCATCCGGATAGCCCACTGCCAAGGCCATCCTCGCTAGCTCTGTGACGAAACCCTTCAAGCCCTGACCGTTGTGGGTGACTGGACGGCCTGCCATCTAGAGAAGACAAGGTAGGGGATCAATGCATGCTCAAATCCAAGTTAGATAAACGATAAAGGACTCAAGTAAAGTAAATGAGAAAAAGAGGGTTTTTGAGAAGCATTTTTATGAGGCTAAGTAAAACTTCTAAGGACATCCCCTCGATGATGCTGGAAAATAGATGCTTAGTTATAATATAAAATTGGCGATCATTCCCTCCTATCTCGACTTAGAACTTTGATTCCTTATAAAATCCCAACTTGGCGGCTGAATAAGAGATCAAATGATTTTTCCAAATTTTAACTCTAAAATCCTATCACTTAGACTTGACCGAGTTTTCAAAATGTTTTGAGAGAGACTTAAAATTTGTCCCAATCTTGAGGAAATGAGAGCCATTTTTTTGAAACGACTTCAAAAGCCAGGACTTATGCATATGAGAAGATTCAGAGGGCTCCTAAGGTTTTTCTGTTTGCCTTTTCCTACGGTCTGGAAATTGGCTCTCATACCAACTTGTCACGCCCAGAAATTCAGACCCGAATTCCGAAGCTATATGTGTATTAAAATCCCTGTCCAGGACCAGCCAGGGTACACATACGACAATTGTTGATATTATAGTTCCATGTCTTAGAAACAATACAAAAAGATTACAAAAGAGCAGCGGAAAAGAAAAGGCGCTAAGCCTAAGCTTGACGCTGGCCACGTGGCTTCGACCACTCCACAGGCAGCTTCCACAGTGTAGGTCAAGCCTACTCCACTTCGTCTTCTTCTTCAGCTTCTGGCTCAGGTTCTGGTGAAGAGGCAAGGATGAGTACTTCCATGTACTCAGCAAGTCACACCGGAAGAGGAGAGGAATGAAATGCACGGGAGACAAGGGTCTGGCTAAGGTTTGCTTTTGCACAAACAGCAGGGGTTTTCCACTCAAAGGAAATTTTGAACACAAACAACACAACAATAATTTAAGTAATTTAAGCATTATGAAAACCAACAATGTCCAAAGTTATTCCCACGTTGCGGCAGGCCCAAACCGCCCACCTATACTAGTCATGTTCCTTTAAACAGGGTGTAAAAGGGTGAGACTAATCACGGAGAGCTCGATCGATCGCCCCATTACCGCGGGCACGGCTATTCGAATAGGTTTACTCTGATCAGAGGTGTACAACTGTACCCACAAGACACAGCCCCACAACACGGTCTCCTGTGTGCCGGAATACCACCGCGGTACCCCGAAAAGGGAACTGTGATAGGACCTTTCGTATAACCCCCCCACTAACCAAGCGAACCCCTCCAAGGTTTCACCCCCACTCCTGGACCCTGGGAGTGCCTCGGTGAATCCGGCAGCCCAGCAACCCTTATACCGGGGCCGACTGAAACTCCATCCCGCTCACCCTTGCCGATGGGTCCATCAGCTAGGAGAGGCTACACAACGGGACCTACCTTACCCATTTCGGCTTGTGGTTTGCACGGCCATTCTCCCGAGGGGTCCCGTGAACCGGTCCTTAATTGCCATGGGCGCCGCTAACCAAAACCATAGCACCCACAGCCCACCATTTGTCATATTTTAGTTATTAGTCCGGTTCACCTAAAACTAAATATTAATCCTCCGAACAGATGTCCAGGAGAGGCATATTAAGTCATAATGACCCATTTAGTGAGCTAGTGAGTCTAAGCCAGGCTAAGCATAACCTAGTCCTGAATCTAATCATATTATTTTCCCAAGTTTAATCAAAGGGTTTGGGGTGTCAAACCTAAGGACTAAACTAAGCATAAGGTGTACTATTCCCCATGAAATGACAGTATAAAAGTACATGCAGTTTCACAGAATAAAACAGGTGTTTTAGCAAAATGGGAGCAATATTATCAATAATATAGTATGACTTGCCTTGCTCTTCGGCTTGGGGGACTTCAGCGACGACTTCAAAGTAAACCGGGACGGAGGGGCTACCGGGATCTACACAACAAACAAGCACTTCAACAAAACAGGCTAAAAAGCTACTAAAACAGGGAACAAAACCATTTTTAATGGTTTCTTAGCATTTTTATGAATTTAATGAAATTTTAATGGGCTAAATCAGAGGTCGGATGAAAAGATATGATTTTTAGAAGTTTTCAAGGTTTTTTACTAAACAGAAAATCCTTAATCGATTTATTACGCAATAAATCCCGGGAAGCGTCGGCGTCTAGGGCTTATGTCGGCGGCCGAGGGCGACATCGGCGGCCCATGGGAGCGCCAGTCCACAGTGGAACGGGTCCACGGCCGGACCGAGCGGTGCACCACGTGGCGCACACGTGGTGTCGAGGTGGCGACCACGTGGCTTGCCACGTGGGCGAGTGGGGACGGACGGTGCCCGATCGGACGAAGCCGATCGGACGACCAAGAGGATAGGGCACGGGCATGGTCGGCCGGCGGCGGCGGCCGGTGCGCCATACGAATGGCGGCGCGGGGCGGTGGGATGCTACGGATTTACGAGCGGGCGGAGCCGCGCGTACCGGCAGTGGCGCGAGCACGGCCGAGAGGGCGAGCGGAGCGGCTCACCACGGTGTTGCCGGAGTTGAGGAGACGACGGCGACGGCGTCAAGGAGACGGCGGGAGCTCGTGGGGAGGGGTGGCCGAGGTGGCGCGGGCACTGGCGATGAGGAGGGAGGCGTCGGCGCAGCTCGGGGTGCCTCGGAATGGCGAGAATGTGTGGCCGAAGACCGGCGGCGAGGTCCAAAATGAGGGCACATGATGCAGGGGCAACCGAGAGAGAGAGAGGCTTGAGTGGAGGTGTGGGGAGGACGGGAAGGGCGAGGGGGTGCTTTTAAAGGTCGCAGGGAGGTTGGCGGCGACCGGATAAGAGCGCAATTGCTCGTCGGCGCAATTTTTGGGAAAATAATGGTCGACGGTTAAATCCGGCCATTAAGGGGCGCGGAGGAGGCGGCCAGGGGCGTCACTGACCGATGGGGGAAGAGGGGAGTAAAGGCGACGTGGTTTGGGGACGCGGTGGCCGGTGGTGCGAGATCCGCGCGGCGTGGTGGCCAAAAATGGCGTCGGGGCAGCGGGGTCGGGGGCGACAGCTGACGGTGGGCCCCACGTCGGCGTCCCAGGCGAAGGGGAGACAGGTGGACTTTTTCCCACAGGCGCAAGAGGCTAGCGGGCCATGGCCTTTCGGTCGGCCCGCGAAGGAGAGAGGAGTGAGGCGCGCAGACGGGAAACGGCTGGGCCGATCGGCTGGCGCTCGCGGGAGAGGATAGGCCGTCGGCTCGGGCCGGCGGCCCATGGCGAAAATGGGCGGGAAAGGACAGAGAGAGAAAGCCGATTTTTCCGGGATTTAGTTATTCCGATTTTGATTTTAATTGGTTAAAAATTATTTCCTATGCTCTGAAAATTCCACTAAAAATCTTGTTAGTGTATTTTGACATGTAGAATTTAAGAAAAATCCTACCATGTCATTTCCATTTAACATTTGGCTTTTAAAATTATTTATTCTCTCCAGTTAATCCCAACGATTTTCTTTTACGATTTTCTTTTGGATTTTAAAAGGGAAAACATCTCGGGGTGTTACAAACGCAGAGAAATCATTCATCATCAGAGGCGAGCAGAGCAGCATCCGAGACCATAGGAGCCGACATCTTCAGAAAACTGGTTCCAATGGCCTACAGTGTCGGCAGAGGAAGATGAGGGGCAGGCGCCCCTGGAGCGCTGGGTCCTGAAGTGTGAGCTCGAACAATAGCCAGAGGATTGGCATCACCCAAGTGAACATCCCCCGATTGCTTCTTAGAACGTTGTTTGCGCGGAGTAGAGTTGGGTGGCAAGGATGGTATGATCTCAAGACTCATAGAATCAGCAGGGTGATCCTCTCCCGTCACAAAGGGATCTTCAGCAGCAGCAGGTTCAAGCACTGTTCCGGTCGTGAGCAACATTGAGGGAACATCTGTAGCAGGGACCGAGGGGTTGAGCAGGTTATCAAGCATAGACCCAGGCTGCCCAGTTTGAGGAGCATCAGGAGACACTTCTAACCTACCCTGGTCCTGGGCTTCCACAGGCACATCCATCTGCACATCCAGATCTGCTGGATCAGGTGCAAAGCCCACTGGTTCATCATTCTCTGCCATGTTAATGTTGGGAACTGCTAGACCGGGCAGCTTCGACCTCAATCCAACGAGGGGCCAAAATAGGCGAAGGATGAGCTAGGCCGTCCTATGGTGGATTCTCTTCATCACCACCCAATACCAGATCAGAAGCAGAAAGTATAAAAATGGGAACAGTGAAAGAACTCGGGCGTGAGCCCTCCCCCGTAGTGAACACAATTTCATCAGGGACATCCTGCTCACGATGAACAAGCACTTTCACAATAACTTTGCCAAGCGAAGTGAAGGGGTGGACATGCACAAGAATACGAAACCCCACCACCACCTTCATAAGCTGAGCCAAGTTGCGGGGATCAACCGGGTAACATAGCATCATTAATCAAACAGCTCTGTCCACTTCAATAGAACAGAAATTAACCCCTTTGTCATGCTTGATGAAACTGACCTGATAGTGTTCGAGCTACCTAGGCTGACCGAGGAGAAAGCGCTCCCTCTCTAGCGGAGTGTTGAAGCGCACAAAGGCCTCTCCAATGGCGCACGGCTGAATCACAGGGGAACGAACCCCTTCACCCATTAAGAAATCATGCAGAGCACGAGCCATGGGGCCAAAATCCTCCTTGGCCACTGGAGGAGAGAAGATCACAATCGCCAAATCCTCATTGCATTTGTCTCGGATCACCCCTAGGAAAACCCTAGGGCGAAGAGGAGGAACAAAAGGCATTACCCTGGGCTCCCAAGTGAAACCAGCCGAAAGGAAAGGGCGAGGATCCGTAGGGAAATTAGCCATTAGAGCCGTCGGGGAAGAACGTGTAGTAGTAGCCGAAGGAGAATGCGAAGAGGGCGGGTTGGGGAGCAAAGGTAGGCGCCATGAGGAAGGAGAAGAAGTTAAGGCAAGAACTGGTGAGTTGATATGACTGTCATTACGCGCGGGCTTCAAGGAAATTTGCAAGCTGCTATGAGATACGGTGCCAGAATGAGAGATATGAGCCAGGCTTTGGAAAGAAAGAGGCCCATTAGCTATGGAAGTTTTGGGTTGATAAACAACAGAGGATCGAACCCACACTCTACATTGTCACTCAATATGACCATAAAGATAGCAACGCCTGCATCGGATATCTGAAGAACACGTAGCAACTTTGTGACTTGGTGATAGACATCTGAAACAAACCAGTGGGCCCTGAACCAAGAGTTGACCGGGTGAAAGGAGCATTGCCCAAAATTGAATCCCTGTGATCTCGGAGCACCGTTGTAGAGGAGCCATTAACGACAATTTGAAATAACCCAGCCGATGAACCCGGACGAAGAACACAGGGAAAGGAATTACCATAATTTTGATCAAAATAATCCGAAGGATAACGTAACCGCTTGAAAACCAAAGAATGAGAAGTGTGAACCATATCAACATAAGATTTCTTACGACGATGAGAGACATAAGTCCACTGAGATTCCTTTTCTGATAGCCAAAGTTGATAATTTGATTGCCAATCCGGTCCACCATTACCCCAGAGAGCAAAGTAAACCGCAAAGGATGTACACTTAAAGAACTTCAGACGATAGTTTTAACACCAAAATTTGGTAAGCCCCAAAGTCCTTATCGGCTAAGGGTTAGGATCGGCTCAGAGTCAGTATCGGCTTGGAGTTCTGCATCAGCCGATGGGGGTTTTCTGTTATCCATATCTCCAGCAGTCGGATTCTTGTTAGATTCGGTTTGAGAAGATCTTATCCAGAAGAAACCGAGTCCAGGGAGGATACGGCTTGTATCTATTAATTAGGAAGAGATTGTTAGTTTCCTATTTTATCTTTAGAAAAATCTGTTTAGTGTCCGATAAGGACTTTATCTATTTCCTTTTATCTTTAGGAAAGTTTGGATTGTAATATGTTAGGATCTTTGTCACCCTACGGGTATAAATATGTAAGCCCAGGGTTAATGTAAGATATTTCTCGATCAATACAACTCGGCGCATCGTCACCTTTCTTTTATCTGTTCTACTTTGTCATCCGGCGGAACTTGGCACTTGAAGCAGGGCTGCATCAGCTTCGATCTCCGGCGAAAGGGTAAGTCCAAGGTCCCGCCGGCTCAGGCAATCGTATTGGCTACGTTGGCGTCATCCAAGGCTGCATCAGTACATTCGACCTCTTGGATTGCTTTGATTCGGTTAATATCTTTGCCTGATTATTTATCATATGTCTCTGTTAAATCTAATTTTAGTATCTCGATTTGGCTCTATCGGCTGTCTCTCGTTTTAGGGTTTCTACCGATACCGGCTAAATCGTTATATTAGATTGGATTAGCTTAGGCATCTACCACCCTGAAAATCAGCCAAGGGCTTGATTGTCTAGATATTGCTTTTCTTTTCATACTTAGTGTTGCATCAGTTTGATCTACTAAGTCGTGATTAGAACCATAATATCTAGCATGCCTGTTGACTACCACTAAGGGTTTCATCGGGGTTTCAGCCGGTGAGTTATTTGGATATTGCATCGGCCTGCAAGGATTGTACACAAGTTGGATCTAGCCAATTGCAGCAGAGGCTTCATTGAATATTTGATCATTTGGATTTTATGACATCGGACTTCCAGCCGATGTGTGCTTTAATCTTTAAATCAGTATCTACTTTATCATGTGACTAGTTCGTGCAATGTTATATATCATCATATTATTGTCAGTCGATCACCTTTATATAGATGTCTGTTAAGTACATAGCTGATGGACCAAGGCTCTTAACTACATTGGTTGATATCAGCATCGGCTATCGACCAATCGGCTGTTATGGATATTAGCCAATCGGTTGATGCATTTTATAATCGATTGATTTACATATCTTGTCAGTGGCAGGATCAAACTGACTGGCACGCCCGCGCTTCATCGACTCTAGGACCTGCACTGGAGCTAAGCAGATCTCCTACATCGGCGTGTTGATTTTTCTCGTCAACAGATTGATAAAGAAACCAACTAATTTAGAAGAGACCGTAAATCTAAACATCCAACCAGCGAGATGCTTGATGCAGAAATCATTACCAATACCACCAATACAAGATTGGAGCATCATCGCAACATTCTCAGAAGAAGGCCGCAAAGAAGAACAGCCAAAAGAAGCCACAAGATGAAAACCATGAGTTGAGCCAGTAGGAGGACTGACTGAACAAGAGAACCGATTAAGAATAACATCTTGAATAGCCAGACCATGGGAGAAATCCAAAGAGTTGAGGGAAGGATCGCCATCCCGTGAGCTTACTCTCCCGTCCCTTACCTGAGCCATATGGAAAGATACTTCGGCGATGTGCCGAGATTGTATTGATTATGTATTGATTGATTCTAAATTACATGGTCTCGTGTCATATTTATACCCAATTACAAACAAAATCCTTGTAGGACACAACCCTTATCTCTAACTACTATTTAAAATACAAAAAATATCTGGGACAGGGTCCCTTGCCGTGATCTACAAGGAAACTATACAAAATATCCTAATTTTAAGATACAATTGCCCTTTTAGGACTTTATCCATAGATGGCAATATCTCTGAAGCACCGGAAACCGAATCCAATAATAATCTCCACGCTTTTGCACCGGAATTGGTCACATTTGTTATCCCAATCAGAATTGGCTATGCCGGATATCCTCATCCGACTCGGTCTCAACCGATTGACTCCTTAGCCGATTCGTACTTAGCCGACACACACTCTGTTTCCAAGAATCACGCACTCTAATTCCGCTTCGATTGTAGCTTCAAACCCGGGGATTTGGCTTACCAAATTTGGTCGTTAACACATGCCCCCAAGTCCACGATATTGATAATGTTGCGGATTTTGTGCGATTCTATCCTTCGAGAAAACCTAGAGCATTTTCGTTTCGGTTGTTATCACACCTCTTTAAATAATGCCTAAGTGCATCGAAAAACTTACATCGTTACTTGCACACTCAACACCCTCAGCCAGAAAATCCCTAAAACCCCTCCGACGATCTCTTCGGAGCTCCCAACAAGCTCGTGGCGATCTTCCTTTTCGGCGACAAACTCATCTCCTTCAATGGCATCCTCATCTGCTCCCTTCGACGCCCCATCGGTCAAGTTCGCCGAGGTAAGTCCTATCGGCTGAATCCCTTTTCTTTTCTGCTCATAACCGTAGATTTGTGTTCTTGGCCTCTAAAACTTTTTCTTATTCCCCCTTCTCATTGTATCATCTAGCTCACCAAATTGTTGTCCCCAGTTTGCTTAACAACGAGATGTACTTCCTAGGGTCTATCGGCAACATAGATCCCACCGAAGTTATCAATTCCGAAACCAATAGGATGCCCTACAGGATTTCAAACCCTAACACAACACACTAGAACGGAACGTTCAAGTCTTGGCCCTCAACGGACAAATCTTGGCCGACTTGGTATCAAAGGATGGTTGCCAGCAAGCAGACCCATTGGAAGAAAATAGGCATAGCTCAGTGCCTAGCTCTTACCATAGCCGATCAGCCAAAGGATGAGCCCCTTATGTCAGCCGCCACATATTTCTGGAACAATACATTCAATGTCTTCCTTTTCCAGCAAGGGCCCATGACCCCAACTTTAATAGACATAGCGATGATAACTAGGCTGGACATCATGTCATTGACTAACCCTAACAGACTGGACAGCAAATGCCAATATTCCTTCAAAACAAGAGCCATCGGGGGTTGGAACGACTACATTGCCCAAAACAATGGGCACTGGACCAGTTAGCCCCAGAGAACACACTGCATTCTTGATGATGTGGCTGGAGAAATATGTCTTCTGTGGATCTAGCTATGGCCCCACAACTAACTGGCAGCTCATAGCCGAAGCCCTAGTATCCAAGGAACAAATCCCCTTAGGGAAATTTCTATTGGGCTATGTGTACCAAACACCGAACCAAGCATCGGCTAGGATTGCCGCCAACTCAACCATCAAAACTGGAGGACCTTGGTGGTTTTTGCAGCTATGGTTAGTCCTCCTGACACAAAGGATTGCTGGCCGACCCAATCTGTCTGATGCCGAATTCCCAAGGGCAAAACCAATCATGAATGATGACGGCGAAGAAGTGACTACACGTAGGTGTATGTCTTTGTAGAAGCTGATTCTGTCCACCCTAGGTCTAAGTTGTCGAGCCAACTCCTAGCTGATTGGTTCACTTTGTTTTACGATGGATTCGCAAAGAGCAATCAGACTTGGTTCTTCTATTCAGGCTGCCCAAAATTTGAACTTCCCTCAAACTTCAACCTTGATGAGATCAATTCCGAAGAATTCGAAAAACCAAGGGAAATTCTCACCACTGCCATCACTCCTTGCATCTTACCGATCGGTATCCACCAATGCAGAAATGTCTCCAAGTCCTACGAATTCTATCACCCGCATCGGCTTCCAGACAAATTGGATTAGGACAATTGCCAATTGGCCTGTATTTCATCGACAAGATCGAAACAAGGGGTGAGATCACTTCAAGAATGATGATGGATCGGCTGATGAACATAGAGGGCCCGCCTCCTGGCAGCGTAGGCACTTTGGAATTGGCACTAAAGAGGAGCTCAGCTTTTGACAAATGGTGGGTTGAGTTGAAATGGCATATCTTCCATCAACCATCCTCTATGTACCTCACCACACTCCTTCCAGAAGAAACCTGCTGTAAGTACTTCTAAAGGCGATGTAAACACGTCGATATCAATGTATCGGCCCAATCCAGCCGAATCACGAGTTGATCCATATATTGGGATAATACTTCTTCAAATATTTTCCATTTAAAGCCCTTCCAAACACCTCTCCATACAATCCTTCTAGCATGTAAGCTCCCTTGGAAACGCATTTGTGGATCTTAAAGGGCTCTTCCTAGTTAGGTGACCACTTGCCGAATTTATTATCTCTTGTACCAATCGGCAAGATTAATTTCCAGACAAGCTCGCCTTCTGAAAATGATTTAGGCACAACTTTCTTGTTATAACGACGAGTAACCCTCTCTTTATCCCTTGTTACCTTTTCTAAAGCATGCATCCTAGATAAAACCAAGTCCTCCGATTCATCCATCATTAGATTGTGGTAATCATCGGTTGTTAACTCATCTTGCAATTGGATCCTTCTTGAGCCGATGACACTTTCCCACGGCAGTACAGCTTCATGCCCGTATACCAATTTGTAAGGAGGCACTTGGATTGATCCATGACAAGCCATCCGATAGTACCACAGCGCTTCGGCCAATCGGCTATGCCACTGTTTTGCATATGCAGAGATCTTCCTCTTTATCAGTTTGATCAGACTTTTGTTGGATGCTTTTGCCTGTCCATTAGCTTGTGCATAGTATGGTGAAGAATTTAACAACTTAATCCCCATGCTTTATGCAAACTGGACAAACTTATCTGAGACGAAAATAGATCTCTGATCGGTTGTAATTGTTTGAGGGAGGCCAAATTGGTAAATAATGTGTTCTTTGACAAACTCGATTGCATCTCCGGATTCAACCTTTTTCATGGGAATTTCTTCCACCCACATTGTAAAATAATCGGTAACCACCAATATGAACTTGTGTCCTTTACTCGAGGGTGGATTAATCTGGCTGATCATATCAATTCCCCATCCTCGAAACGGCCAAGGCTTGATAATAGGGTTCATAGCCGACGCTGGTGCTCGTTGGATCGCTCCAAATTTCTGACAATCTTGGCATCCCTTGTAATACTTGAAACAATCTTTCAGCATTGTCAGCCACAAATACCCAGCTCTTCGAAGTAACCATTTCATCTTGTGAGCCGATTGATGAGTGCCACAAATGCCTTCATGCACTTCTCCCATTACAACTTTTGCTTGACCAGCACTCAAACATTTGAGTAGCACTCCATCAATCGTCCGATAGTAGAGATCATTGTCAAGCAAAACATGTCTCAAAGCCTTGTAACGAAACTTCCTTGAAGCCGATTGGGAAGAGTTCTTTAAATAATTAAAAACCTCATATCTCCAATCGTCGGCTGTGATGGCTACAATTTCAACTCCCACACTTTGGTCATCGGCTTGTAGCCTGATGCCCCTTGAGCCAAATCGTTTGCCTCAACATTTTGCTCTCGAGGGATATGTTTGAACGTTACTAGCCAAAAACCATCCATCAATTCTCGGCATTTTTGATTGTACACCATCAACATGTCGTTCTTGCATTCGTATTCTCCTACTAATTGGCTGATGACCAACAAAGAATCACCCATGATTTTCACAACATCGGCTTCAACCTCTTTGAAAAGTTGTAAACCCTTGAGGACTGCCTCGTATTCAGCTTGATTGTTTGTAGAGTAAGGCGCAATGGTATAAGCAAATTCAAAACTTGCCCCCTAGGTGATATGATAACCAAGCCGATGCCATAGCCATGAGTGCAGACTGATCCATCAAAAAACAATGTCCAAGGCACCATGTCGACTGAGCCGATCAAATCATCTCGGTGTTCAACGAAGAAATTGGCTATAGCATGTCCCTTGACTACCTTGGGTGCCTGATACCTTAATCAAATTCCGTTAAGGCAAAAATCCATTTTCCAACTCGCCCTTTCAAAACTGGAACTGATAGCATGTACTTGACTACGTCGGCTTTGCAAACAATGGTGCATTCGTTGGATAATAAATAATGCCTCAACTTTGTACAAAAGAAATATAAGCACAAGCACAACTTTTCCACATCAAAATACCTTGTTTCTGCATCCAAAAGTCTTCTGCTGAGATAAAATATTGCTCTTTCCTTGCCTTCAAACTCCTGGATTAAAATTGAGCCGATTGATTCTTCATCGGCTGATAGATACAATTTAAAAGGTACTCCTTTTTGCGGAGGGGTCAAAACTGGAGGGGAGCTTAGATAATCCTTGATGTTGTCCAAAGCTTTCTGCTGGTATGCCCCCCAAGTAAACTCTTGATCGGCTTTTAGCCTTAGCAAAGGCGTGAACGGCTCCATCTTCTGGGATAAGTTAGCAATGAAACGCCTCATGAAATTTACCTTGCCAATAAGAGATTGTAGCTGCTTCTTGTCTTGTGGAGGTTGAATATTCTTGTTTGCATTAACACTTCTCTATGTCACCTCAATCCCCTCTCATGAATAAGAAACCCAAGAAATTGCCCAGTGATACATCAAAAGCGCATTTGGTAGGATTCATCTTCAAGCCATATTTCCTCGCTCTTTCCAATACTTTCCTTAAATCGGCTATGTGGTCTTCAACTTCTTTTGATTTGACAACTATGCCATCAATGTAGATTTCCACTAAGAAGCTGATTAAATCATGAAAAATATAGTTCATGGCTCTCTGATACGTAGCCCCAGCATTTTTTAAGCCAAATGTCATGACAACCTATTCATACAAGCCGATTGCACCAGGACACCTAAAAGCAATCTTATGAATATCCTCCTCATCCATGAAGATTTGATTATAACCAGCATTGCCATCCATAAAATTTATGATTTTATGCCCTAAAGCTGCATCGACCAATAAATCGGCAATCGGCATGGGGTATTCGTCCTTGGGGGTGGCTTTGTTCAAGTCACGAAAATCGATGCACACCCTGAGCTTGCCATTCTTCTTGATTACTGGGACTATGTTCGACACCCATTCGGCGTATCGGCAAGGCCAAATAAAACTAGCATCATACAACCGAGTAATTTTGGCTTTAATCGCATCATACATATCGGCTTTAAACCTCCTAGGAGGCTGTTTGTGTTGCCGATATCCTGGTTTAATAAGGAGCCAATGTTCCACAATCGATCGGCTAAGACCTGACATCTCAAATTACTCCCAAGCAAAACAATCTTTATATTCCTTTAATAAATCAATCAGTTTGGTTCTAAAATGAGAAGACAAATTTTTACTGATGTATGTCGGCCTAGGCCTATCTCCTAGACCTATATCAACTTCTTCAAGCTCGTAAGCCGACATAAAACCTTGTCCTAGCTTGCCATCGAGATCGTCCACGGTGTCCTTGGTGTAAACGCTTGAGCCCTCCACGAGGCCTCGGCTCCTCGTCTCCAATTGGCTGTATAGTAGAATCAGACACCTTTAGAAAATCGGCCTCCCAAACTTTGTCGGACAAGCATTCGATGCCATCGATTTCCCAAAGTGTTAAATCGGCATCGGCTACATTTATTGACCTGGCGGCAGGCACGATTTTGATCTTGTCGCCTTGCCATTGGATCAAGCTCTGGTGCATGGTGGAAGGGATGCAACAATTGGCGTGGATCCAGTCCCTCCCTAGCAGCAGGCTATATGACCCCTTCCCATCAATGACAAAAAAGGTGGTAGGCACTGTCTTACTGCCGACGGTCAACTCAATGTTAAGGACAACTTTGGTCTTAGATGGGTTCCCGCCGAAATCCTTGACGACCATGTTTGTCTTTATAAGATCATCGGCACCCTTGCGTAGCTTTCTAAAAGTAGCATAGGGCATCAAATTTACGGTAGCTCCCCCGTCAACTAGCATCTTTGAATCAGCCTCCCATTGATGAATCCTTTGCGTAAAGAGGCTTGAGATGTCGATGTTCTGTCCCTTCTATCTTTTTCAAAAATTGCTTGCTCAGGAAATAACACAAGTTTAGCCGAAGACTCCTCTATGACGTCTTCATCAGCTTGGGCTGCTTCAAATTTAGCTGGTAATACAAAGACCATATTGACCGATGCGGCGGCCATGGCCTTTCCCTTGGCCTTTCTTTTTTCCTTGTCGGCTTGGTATTCATCGGCCAGCATATCCTTGTTCTTCACGCGCCATTGTTTCCTTGGGCACTCTTGTTCCTTCTTCTTTTTTAGCCAATAGTCGATTTCGGCTTGGACCTCTTTCAGCCGACACTCACTCTTTAGCCGCTGCACCTTCCACTTCTGGGTCTCTGTGAAAGTGTCGGAGGGACACCATTGCAGGTTTGCAGCCTGTTTTTTGTCATCCTCGAAGTCATCCTGAAAGAAATCTTCATGGATAGGGCCTAGCCTTTGGTGCATAGGGCGTTTCTTCTGTCTCGACCGATTTTCTCTGGGCGGAAATCGACTAGAGCTCTCAGCCTGTTCATCTTCATAGCCATTGCACGCCGGGCAGTCTTGGAGTGATGGCAGTCTCATCCCCTGATTCCAACAAAACCTGAAGAAATCGCAGCTCCAATGGGGATCGAAGCCATCTTGTTGCCGATGGTAAGCCTCTTCCTGCCGATCGTGTCTTCTTGGATGCACTTTGTATATTCTGCTCGTCTCCCTCTCTTCATGTTCCTTCATGAATTTAACTAAGCTATCCATTTTTCAAGGATGACGATCGGCTGATCGACGGCCGGCATAAAAAATGTTAACAGGAAAAGGATTCCCATCAACCTTCATTGGCTATTTTTGGATCTTCGAATTTGATTTTCCCAGCCTCTATAGCTGACTGGATTTGCTAGCGAAACACCTTACAG
The DNA here is from genome assembly GCA_019925245.2 of Oryza australiensis. Taxonomy (NCBI): domain Eukaryota; kingdom Viridiplantae; phylum Streptophyta; class Magnoliopsida; order Poales; family Poaceae; genus Oryza; species Oryza australiensis. The sequence goes on from JAIFGZ020000335.1 coordinate 1,330,314, forward strand.
TCGTTTTTGCTGTGGGAACTGGTGTTGTGTCACTTGCAATATTTTCTCTTCTTCAACTCCTCAGCCGATGGGATGACATGATTGGCCGGGAGTTGGATTTGTTTTTCCCAAAGCAGCAGATCGAAGATTTTATCAGCTTTGGTGATGTCAAAATCATATTTCTCCTCTTTAGCCAAATTCTTCACCCATTGGCAAGTTATGGTCTTCTTGTTTCTAGCCTATTCGGCTGCTGCTACCTCAGTCTCGCTGTCGGTTGAGTCAGAGTCATAAGCGTAGGCAACATGGCTAACCTTTTTAAAAGCTTTCTTGGCCTCCTAGAAACATTTGCTCATGGGCAGTGATCTTCTGGGCCAAGTGTGCCAAGCTTTCAAAATCTTGGGCTGAGAATCTTTCCCTGATGGGTGTTAGCAAACCTTGGAAGGCAAGATCGACTAGCTGGGAGTCGGATAGCACCAGGCTGTAGCATCGGTTTCTCATGTCTCTAAATCTCTGGATGTAGTCCTGGACCGATTCGTCATCCTTCTTCCTGATGGATGTTAAATCGGACAGCTTCATCTCATGGTTACCGGTGTAGAAATACCGATGAAACTGCTTCTCCAAATCGGCCCGACTCTATATAGAATTGTATGGTAGAGAAGAAAACCAAGTAAAAGCCGATCCAGATAGTGAGAGGGGAAAAAGCCTAACTCTTAGGGCGTCTGTAGCCGATGCCTCTTCGCACTGGGCTAAAAATTGGCTAACATGCTCATAGGTAGAAACATTGTCCTACCCTGAGAACTTGGAAAAATCTGGCACCTTGTATCGGTTAGGCAATGGAACCCTTTCAAAGTATTCAGGATAAGGATACCGATACATGTTGCCCATGTCCTTGGGTTTGAGGCCGAATTGCTCTCTCATCACGTCGGCTATCAAGTCCACCCAAGGCTTATTCTGTTGAGTCACCTCCTGTGCTTGTTGTTGCATTGGCTCGTACTGATCAAACTGGATTGGTCCTTGCCGACACCGCATCCAAGGCGAATCAGGCTGATAGTGTTGATTAAAGTTGCCTCCTGGATAATGTTGGGGAGATTGGTGCACTATGAGAGGCTGTTGATCCTAAAAAGGCTGTGAGCCGATAGGATGTTGTACGAAGTTTGGCAGGTGAGAGCCTATCGACAGTTTCGGAATCAGCTGTGGAGGTACCGATTCGCATTGAACATGGCAGCAACCTGCTCTTGAGTGTTCTGAGGAATCTCATGTCCCACCTGCTGAGATTGCTATCTGGATATCAATATGGGGCTAAATTCTGGTTGCTTTTGTGCCGACGGCGGTATGACTGGCTTCAAAGGGGTTGATGCCAGAACCGTCGGCTGAGGTGGAGGAAGGCCTGAGACAGTCGGCAGTCCATCTGTCGCCAAGGTCCTATACTGAGGAAATTTCCCATCAGGGAGGAAGATTGGGCCACTGTCTTGATGCTCGGCAATCTTGGAATCGACAACTGTGTTGATTATGTTATTAAGAGTATTGACCATAATTCCAGATTGGTTGATCAGAGCATGATGGACAGCATAATCAATCCTATCTTGCAAATTGTTGAGTTCTGGGGCCTCCTCCTGCTTGACATCTTGAGGCTTTTTACCCTTGTCCGAGCTGGTTTCGGGTTCGTCGTCAGCTAGCAGTTTCACTTTGTACCTCTGTATGATGGTGCCGGACTGAGTTTGTGTGAAAGAGTGTAGATACTGACTCTACAATTTGTTCATTATCTCCTCAAGCTCGGCCTTTTGCTCTGGCGTCAACTTATCCATGGTGATTGGAATGATGTTCTTCGGATCAACGTCGGAGGTCTTAATGTCTACCATGGTGTCTGTCTTGTGATTTGGCTCCCACCAAGCGTGCCAAAAGCATGTTGATGAGAAAAATTCCCACGCACTGGTCTGAGAGATCTGCTTAACTCTACTGCAGGTCCAAATTATTGCTTCAAGGTTCGTAGGCGTGCCAGTTGATTTGATCCTGCAATCAACAAGAAACAATAGAAAGTATTAGCTTGCAAATGATAGTCGATCGGCTGGTGGCCGATGACATATCGTCTAGTGTTAAGCCGATATGGTGTACACTGAATCGACAGTGATTAGACTCGTCTGATTGGCTATAGATGTTAACAGAATACAATCCAAGTCTTAAAGCATATTTAAACCAAATGATTGGGATAGATTGGTAGTATACCGAGACAGTATAAATTACTTAGATCTAAATATGCTGTAAGGCAAGGATTATACTTGTTTGCAACATAGCCGAAGAGATTAATCAAATATGTATCGGCTAGTACTCCGATACCGCTTTATACTAAGATATCACTGCTAGCTAAACATATTAAAAAGGGATCGATCATATACTAAGATGACTTAGTAAATCGATTACAAGCTTAATATATTTAATTATAGTGAGATCTTAATATAAAGGGCAGCTTCAACATATCAGGTAAATATAAAACATATGAGACAGTTAAAATATATAAGATCGGCTGAAACTCCGATACTATCTCTAGTAATGATCATAAAACAAGATAGATATGTTATGATTCTAAAGGCGACTAAATAGATCGAACCTAACCGATGCAGCATTAAGTACTAGAAGAAGCATAGGATCTATAAAAGCTTATGAACATCTTTCAGGATTTTAGATATACTATATAATATAGATTAACATTGAAATCTAAACTTACCGGCTATCATCTAGCGATTGATGCTAGCCGATTAGGGTTTAGACCACGATGTCGATCTAAATTATATAGCATATATGATAATTATGTAGATTACGAGAACAGGACTAGAGTATCATGACGATAGAGCACTAATCCCAATAACGCAAGCCGTTGTGACAAGGATTACCTGTTCTGTAACATCTTGAAAATCGAAGAAATTAAAGTCAGAACGTAAAAATCGAAACTTACAAAAACTTTTGCTTGTTGCCTTTCCTCGTATTTGTTGCTTCTTATTTGCCAGCTCAGTTGCATAAATTTAGTTGTGAACAATTCCTCTCGATGTTTGTGAATGGTTTGGATTTTCTTGGGGAGAAAATCTCGAAATATAGGATTAGGAATTTTTAATTAAATCGGAAAAAGGGATGCGGACTTATGAAAATATGTATTTGAGAAATAAAATATTAATTGGTGATTATGGAAGATTAATTAAGGAATAAAATAGACAAAAAAATATTTAGGGGATTTACATGAAATCTAAGAAATTTTTGGAATTAAAAATAGTAAATTATGAAATTAGGAAAAAGGGATTTAAATAAATATAAAAAATATATTTGGAATAATAAAAAGTGGGAAAAAGTTGAAAATATAATATTAAAATTTTTCTTGGAATATTAGAATTTATTTTGAATTTTTAGAGTGGAAGAAAATAGAAATGGAAAATTAGGAATTTAAAATCGGGAAATTATAAAACCGCACCGTTCATCACGCGCCAAGTGTTCGACGCCGTACGGCCGTACCGCGCCCGCCCGCACGCGCGACACGGCCGCACCGCACTCGCCCGCGCCCGGCCCTACCTCGCGCGCGCGCGTCCGCCCCCACCCCCGCACACGCCACGCGCCGCGCACGAGCGCCCGTGCCCGCCCGGCCCCGCACGCCACCCGCCTCGCCGCCACGCGTTCGCCGCCGCGCCCGGACCCCACCCGTGCCCCGCGCTCCTCTCGCCGCGCGCGCCCACGCGCGCCGCCCCGACCTCCCGCGCCGCCGCGTGGCGGTCCGCCGTACCGACGCCTCGCGCCGGTCCCCTCCCTTTCTCCGTTTCTCTTTCGCCGTGCCTATAAAATGGGGCAAAACCCCTCCCCGTTTTCCCACCTCGCCGCCACATCACCCCTCTCTCGCCGGTTCCTCCCTTCTCGCCCGAGCGTCGCCGCCGTAACCCGAGCGCCGCCGTGCGCCGCAAGCCGAGCCGTCGCTGCTGTGCACCGAGCGCCGCCGTCTCTCCTCGCCGTCGCCGCCTCCGCTGGTAATTTATTTAGGGCAAAAGTTAATTATTTTCTTGTATGTTTTCTCGGTGCAAAACTTGAAAATCGAAATCGGACTTTTTCATAAATTTTGTTTCGCGTCGTTTTTAAATCCGGATTTCGTATAATTCTTTCTCGCCATTTAAATATGCTTCTCTTTTGTGCTCAAACCTTCAAAAGCTCGAGCACAAATTCCTCCGCTGATATTTCCAAATCTATTTTCTCAAATAATTACGATCGTCGTCTTTGCGAAAACCCTAGGGCATCGACTCAATTCCAAAACTCGGATTTTTCCCTAGCAACCCTTGTCCTAACTCAAGTAGAATTTTAGGCTAAACATTTGGAGTCGTTTTCGTGGTTTTTATGGTTCTTTTCGATCTCTCGGTATTTATTGAATTCTAATTGAATTCAATTGATCTTTCGCACGTACGGCTAGCACCTGAAGAAGCAGGCATCGACTCCGTTGAAGACCCCACTCAACAAGTGTGCGAGCAAGGCAAGTCATCACACTCTTTGAACATATTGATCCCAATTGCGAAATGATGTTATTTTAAAACTTTAAACATGCATGCTATACATAGAGAATTACCTATACTTGTTATGCCATACCTTGTTATTGATTACCTTTAGAATTATTCCTTGTAACCCTCGATGTGATACATACAACCGGAGAATATCTTCGGTAAACTGCTTAGCCATGCTATACTTAGATTCATGCATACCCATGATTTTATGAAGAGCTTTATGCTTGGGCAACTACCTTAGGGAAGGTACTTGAGATACGGCATGTGGAGACATGAGCGCCACATTGCTATGAGAATGATGAAATGAGTTTTGATGAAAATTGAAAGTACTAAACAAATGTTTTAGACTGGGACGGCTGGATGATTTGGGTGGATTCCGGAAAAGGCAAGTGCCGACCCTGGTCAATTAAGGACGGAGCCATGAGATAGTGGGAAACGAGCCAGTACAACCGTACTTCTCGAATGGGTATAGACCTAGCGGAGTAGATAGCCGAGCGAAGGCAGTACCCTTGCATAGTGGTTCTTATGTATGAGATAAGATTTGAAAGGAATGATGGGAAACTGGAATTTATTATAACTTGACGAATGAAGTCTTCCCTTACCCCGGGTGCGCCAGAACTCCTCTCACTGCTAGAAAATGACGGCTAGAGTGTATGAGGGCTTAAGTTCATGGAGCGGGTACTGCCAAAGTAAGGTTATCGAAAGGCTTTGCCGTGACCGTCTCATGTGTTGGGACGTAGGCTCATTTGTTGGGCTGTCACGGAGTACGGGTAAAGTGTACATCCACTGCAGTGTGAATCAATCAATCTATTCGAATAGCCGTGCTCGCGAATTTTGAGCATCATGACAAGACTTTCGCTTCGCTAGACTTAAAACTTTAAAATGATGGGATGGGTTTGCATGATGATTCTTATTCACTGGTGGATCAACTTCTCGAGATGCGAGAAGGGGTGGACTCCCCAGAAAAACCATGACGAACCGGAGGCGGGAAACCATCCTTGGAATCATGATGGATGGTAGACAGAACCGTCGCCGACTTAATGAACTATGGAATTAAAACTTGACTTGGCTAGTCGTTAGGCTTGTGAAAAGAGTTGTGAAAATTGGATTTATGCAAAAGAACCCCAGCCATTCCTTGAATGACCCTATCATATGCATCACTTCCGTGTTGGCTTGCTCAGTACGGTTGGTACTCACCCTTGCTATACGCACAACCTTCAGATGGTGGTAATGAAGACTTGGAGGATCCATATGCCTACTACCAGGAGGGCGAAGAAGCTGATGGCGCTTGCTAGGTCTTTGTCTCCGGTAGTTGCCTGTGGCAATTGACAAGCCGCTGCCTTTATTCCGCTGCCTTATCTAATTTGTACTTTTGGGTTGTATCTGGACCATGAGGTCCTATGTGTTGGACATTGCCTTCGGGCCTATTATTGTAATAATTTCGATGTAAGACTATTCGTGCATTTGCACCTGATTATTCAGAACTGTATTTCGTGGGTACCAAACTACTCGATCCAGGGAAATGGTACTATGAACACGAAAGATTCCCGTTCCAAAAACGGGGGTCCACAGAGCTGGTATCAGAGCAATGCGACTGTAGGATAAGACCAACTGGCGTCCTACCCCTGACTAGTTGGCTAAAGGGAAGTATCCCTATGTAGGATCATTTCGCAAACTATTATTTTTGAAAAGACAAACATGCTTTTTCCTATACCTTTATCTCCATTTCTTTTACCCAAATGGTTTCATATTATCTCTCTCTGTTTCTAACCCTAAGTTGCTTTCAAAAGCAGATGTCGGACCATGTCGAAGTTTGGGAAATCACCGTTCCACGGGATGAAGGATTCGTGGCGCAACTCCAGTTGTTGTTGTGGTGCCTAAGGTACCCAGAGGCACCCACCTACCAGATTAGGAGGCATGACACCGAAGGATACCCGGTATGGGAGGCAGCAGTTTCAGTTGAGGCCCGCATAGGGAGTGAGACACCTTATTGCTTTCACACCCGTTACCACCAAGATCTGGTAGAAGCAGCACTTCGAGACGCGGCCCGTGAAGCGTTCCTCCGCCTCAACGCTATTCACCGTGCTGAGCTCACCGTGACTGAGTTTATGCTCCACCCCTACCGCGAGGAAGGCAATCCGGTCTGCACCGTGGAAGCCACCCCCTGCTGCTATAATCCTATGGTCACCCGTCTATCCCGCTGGGCAGAAACAGTGGATGACTGCTATGAAGAAGCTTTGCTCGAGATCGACGACCAGCAGCGACACCTCAATGATCTGGTCGAGGAACACCAGAGCTGCGGGGATCAGATCAACTTGCTACAGACCCAACTACAGGCCAACAGTGCCCAGTACGAGCAGCTCTCTGACCTTTACATGGCCCGTGGAGAAGCCTTGGTGGAGCTGGAAGAACAACTCAGGAAGAGCAAACAACAGGTCAACCAGCTGGAAGAACAACTTCGCTCCCACTCTGTCCCTGCTGCATGTACTTCCACCGAAGTTGTACCAACACCTCCTGCCCCGGTGCCCGACCACTACTACCTCATGACTCCAGCATGCCTGAACACTTTTCAAGCCATGATGGAGGAAGCCTTTATGTTGAGCACAGAGTCGGCCCCATACCTGATAGACCCCACTGTTGCTACCTCAATGGAACCTACCTCGAACTCCATGGCTATACCATCTGAGCCTGGTTCGGGAGAAGAGAACCCCATCCAGATCAGTACCGACTCCGAGTCCGAGACAGAGCCTATGGAGATCAAGTGGGAGTCAAGTGATATTGATCCAGAAGAGGAGGCAGCTCCTACTCGTCGCCTGACTCACACCGGAGGTCCCCTCACCCACAAGACTGCTCGGAAGAGTACCCGACCACCAAGCAGGAAGATCAAGCATGACTCCGAGGCCACTACCTCTGAGCCTTGGGAGCTTCGATTTGCTTCAGCTAGGGATCACCCCCTTCCTGCACCTGGTTCCTACGGTTGGTTGGATGACTAGGCGAGAGGACCGCCTCAACTTGACCTTGCTTGGATGGTTCTTTTGGCAGCAAGGATCACACCCTTCCCCCTAGTAGCCAATGGCAGTAGTACGATGTTAGCTTTTGCATTATGTCATATGGGACTGTGTATGTGCAGTCCATTGTATCCCCATTGATGTAATCGCTATGGACCTATGTAACGTTTTATGTTATGCTATTAATGGGTTTATTCCACCATGCTTGCTATGTTCAAAGATCATTTAAAAACAACTCAAAGTGAAATCACCTATAAAACATGACCTTAGTGGGTCCAATCTCTTAACTCATCTACCTCCTTCAGATGGCGCATCGTCGCAAAGCTGCAACATCCAATGAGAACCCGCCAGAGCCTAATCCCTCCACCCTGGCGAAGGTCATGGCTTTGCAAACCCAGTTGCTTCAAGCCATCGCCACAACCAAGGGAATCGCGGAGGATCAAGCTTGGGAGAATTTATGCGAGCTAAGCCGCCTACATTTTCCACAGCCGACGAACCAATGGATGCCGAAGACTGGTTAAGAGTAATAGAGAAGAAGTTGACCCTCGTCAGAGTACGAGAAGCCGACAGAGTCATTTTTGCCACCAATCAATTGGAAGGCCCGCAAGTGATTGGTGGGACACCTACAAAGAGACACGGGCAGAAGACGCCAAAGAACCAACCTGGGAGGAGTTCACAACCGCCTTTCGTGAAAATTTGGTACCAGCCGCAGTTATGAGAACGAAGAAGAACGAATTCCGAAGGTTGCGCCAAGGCAACACCACAGTACGGGAATAAATGAACAAGTTCACGCAACTCGCTCGATATGCCATCGGTGACCTGGCAAACGAAGAAGAGAAAATCGATAAATTTACTGAAGGATTGAGCGATGAGCTGAGGGGGCCAATGATCGGCCAAGACCACATCAGCTTCCAAAGCCTTATCAACAAGGTGGTACGATTGGAACATGACCAGAAGATGGTGAAAAACAACCACAAGAGGAGGCTTGCTATGGCCCGCCCACTTCAGGGAGCGCCTCAGCATCCCAAGGGAGCCACCTCGTCCGGATGGAAGCCAACCGTCATGGCAACCAGTCGTCCCCCTGCACCCGACCACGTCAGCAGGCCGACTGCACCCCAGTTTCGTACCTCGACACCAACTCTAGCCACTCCGAAAAGAAGAAATGTGAATTGCTTCAACTGTGGAGAGTTTGGGCACTACTCCAACAGCTGTCCCAAGCCACGCAACACTCCCGTGCGTACCGGCGCCAATGCAACGGCTGTACGAGGAACTACTGCTCCTGCTGCGGGACGCGGTCTGTTTAGGACGCCGCAACCCAATGAGACTGCTACTGGATTCCGGCGCGGACAAGTGAATCATGTGCGTTCCGAAGAAGCGCAGGAGGATCAGAACGTGCTGATGGGTATGTTCTCTATCAACTCTACCCCGGTTAAAGTTTTATTTGATTCCGAAGCATCGCATTCATTCATATCTTCACAAGTAAGCAAACAACACCACCTACACCAGGTAGAACTTAAGAGACCCATGTTGGTACACTCTCCTGGGGAAAACATAACCGTACCCCATGCTTGCATCAATGTGCTCATACGGATTAGAGACGTGGTATTCCTTTCAAACCTCATGGTACTATCACCCCAAACTATTGATATCATACTTGGAATGGATTGGTTGACTAAGAACAATGGAGTCATAGACTGTAGCCGAAGGGAAGTCACAGTATCCGCCCCATGGGGATCACCAATGAACATAACCATGGACCAAAACCCAATGCTATGTGAGCAAGCTACGGGAGTATTCACCATGCTACCTTTGAGCGGGATGCCAGTAGTGCAAGATTACCCGGTCGTATTCCCCGAGGAATTGCCCGGAATGCCCCCTGATCGTGACATAGAATTTATCATTGACCTAATGCCTGGTACTGCCCCCATATCCAAGAGACCTTACCGGATGCCGGCAAATAAACTAGAAGAACTCAAGAAGCAAATCAGAGAACTACAGGAAAAAGGATTTGTATGTCCTAGTTCTTCTCCCTAGGGAGCCCCAGTACTCTTCGTCAAAAAGAAGGATGGAAGTATGAGAATGTGTGTAGATTACCGATCGTTGAATGAAGTGACCATCAAAAACAAGTACCCACAACCGCGAATCGATGACTTATTTGATCAACTCAAGGGTGCACGAGTGTTCTCAAAGATTGATCTTCGGTCAGGATACCATCAGCTAAAGATTAGAGCCGGAGATATTCCCAAAATAGCATTCTCTACGCGTTATGGCTTGTACAAGTTCACCGTAATGTCTTTTGGATTGACCAATGCCCCGGCGTATTTCATGAATCTGATGAACAAAGTATTCATGGAGTATCTAGATAAACTCGTGGTGGTGTTTATCGACGATATACTTATCTACTCCAAAGACGATGAGGAACATGCAGAGCACCTACGACTGGTACTGGAGAAGCTGCGAGAGCACCAGTTGTATGCAAAATTTAGTAAATGTGAGTTCTAGCTTAAGGAAGTCACTTTTCTTGGCCATGTAGTCTCAGCCGGAGGAGTAGCAATAGACCCTGCCAAGGTCGAAGCTGTTACGGAATGGAAGGCACCCAAGTCAGTAACAGAGGTTCGGAGTTTCTTGGGATTGGCCGGATATTACCGGAGGTTCATTGAAGGGTTTTCCACGATAGCCTGACCCATGACTCAACTTCTGAAGAAGGAGAAGAAATTCGTATGGAACGAGAAGTGTCAGGAAGCCTTTGACCAACTAAAAGGAAAGTTAACCACTGCCCCAATCTTAACCCTACCTGACAACTGGAAGGATTTCGTGATGTACTGTGATGCGTCTCGGCAAGGACTGGGCGGCGTATTAATGCAGGACGGAAAGGTCGTAGCATATGCCTCGAGACAGTTATGACCCCACGAGGAAAACTACCCCACACATGACTTGGAATTAGCATCAGTTGTTCATGCATTAAAAATCTGGAGGCACTATCTGATCGGGAATCACTGTGATGTATACACTGATCACAAGAGCCTGAAGTACTTCTTTACTCAATCCGATCTCAATTTGCGACAGAGACGGTGGTTGGAATTGATCAAGGACTACGATCCAGGAATCCATTACCACCCCGGTAAGGTGAATGTTGTGGCCGATGCACTAAGCCGTAAAGCCCAATGCAACCATATGAGACTGGAAGGCATGGCCAGTGAGCTCAAAGAAGAGATGGCTCGACTTAACCTGCACCTGATTCCTCACGGAGAAGTGAACTCACTAGAAATCCAACCCCTTCTGAGGACTCAAATAGAAGAAGCTCAAAAGGATAATGAAGAAACTCAAGCGATCAAAGAGCGCATGACCGCTGGGCGCGCTAAGGAATTCTCGGTGGATGACAAGGGAACCCTGTGGTATAAGAAAAGAATCTGCGTGCCTGAACAAGGTGGTTTGAAAGGATTGATCCTAAAAGAAGCACACGAATCAGCATATTCGTTACATCTGGGGAGCACGAAGATGTACCAGGATTTGAAGGAAGAATACTGGTGGCCCAATATGAAGAGAGACGTAGCCGAATACGTGGCCGTATGCGACGTATGCCAAAGGGTAAAAGCCGAGTATCAATGACCGACAGGGTTGTTGCAGCCACTTAAGATTCCCGAGTGGAAATGGGATGAGATAGGCATGGATTTCATCGTTGGACTACCCAAGACGGCAGTCGGATATGATTCCATTTGGGTAATAGTAGATCGGCTCACCAAGACCGCCAGATTTATCCCCGTAAAGACTAACTACAATAGCGCCAAGCTAGTAGAGCTATACATGAGTAGGATTGTGTGTCTTCACGGTGTACCAAAAAGGATTATATCGGATCGCGGTACCCAATTCACGTCCCATTTCTGGAGCAAAGTTCATGAGGCACTCGGAAGTCACCTTGCCTTCAGTACCGCTTACCACCCACAGACCGATGGGCAGACTGAAAGGACAAATCAAGTTCTTGAGGACATGTTGAGAGCCTGTGCGCTGGATTTTACCAAGGATTGGGAAAAATGCTTACCGTACGCCGAGTTCTCCTACAACAACAGCTACCAAGCAAGTCTGAAGATGTCACCAAATGAGGCCCTATTTGGTCGGCGATGCCGAACCCCATTAATGTGGTCAGAAACCGGTGAACGAGCCGTGTTTAGGCCTGACATAATCAAAGAGGCCGAGGAAAAGGTCCGTCTGATCCGGGACTGATTACAAGCTGCCCAATCTCGACAGAAGAGCTACGCGGATACTCGTCGGAGGGACTTAGAGTTCAATGTAGGCGACTATGTGTACCTAAAGGTCTCACCACTACGAGGGGCTCAAAGGTTCAAGGTCAAAGGAAAACTTGCACCAAGATACGTGGGCCCATTCCTGATAAGCGCTAGAAGAGGTGAAGTGGCCTATCAGCTAGAGTTACCCGAGAACATCTCCGATGTCCACCTGTTCCATGTGTCGCAATTGAAGAAATGCCTGCGGGGGCCAGAAGAGCAAGCTCCTCTGGAAACCATCCATATCAACAGTGATCTCACATACCCGGAACATCCAATAAAGATACTAGACGAGGCAGAAAAGAGGACACGAACCAAGTCATGGCGCATGTACAAAGTGCAATGGAGCAATCACACTGAAGAAGAGGCCACTGGGAAAGCGAGGATTTTCGAAGATCGAATACCCACACCTACTCAACAACCGGTAAGAAATCTCGAGGACGAGATTTATAGTTAGGGGTAGGTTTGTAACATCCCGAAAATCGAAGAAATTAAAGTCGAACGTAAAAATCGGAACTTACAAAAACTTTTGCTTGTTGTCTTTCCTCGTATTTGTTGCTTCTTATTTGCCGCTCGTTGCATAAATTTAGTTGTGAACAATTCCTCTCAATGTTTGTGAATGGTTTGGATTTTGTTGGGGAGAAAATCTCGAAATATAGGGCTAGGAATTTTTAATAAAATCGAAAAAGGGATACGGACTTATGAAAATATGTATTTGAGAAATAAAATATTAATTGGTGATTATGGAAGATTAATTAAGGAATAAAATAGACAATAAAATATTTAGGGATTTACATGAAATCTAGGAAATTTTTGGAATTAAAAATAGTGAATTATGAAATTAGGAAAAAAGATTTAAATAAATATGAAAAATATATTTGGAATAATAAAAAGTGGGAAAAAGTTGAAAATATAATATTAAAAATTTTTTTCGGGAATATTAGAATTTATTTTGAATTTTTAGAGTGGAAGAAAATAGAAATGGAAAATTAGGAATTTAAAATCGGGAAATTATAAAACTACACCTGTTCATCATGCGCCAAGTGTTCGACGCCGTACGGCCGTACCGCGCCCGCCCGCACGCGCGACACGCGCCACGCCGCGCCGCGCCGCGCCCGGTCCCTCGCCCTCGCGCCACGCGCGCGTCGCCCCCCCCCGCACACGCCACGCGCCGCGTAGAGCGCCCGTGCCCGCCCCGCCCCGCACGCCGCCCGCCTCGCCGCCACGCGTTCGCCGCCGTGCCGGACACCGCCCGCGCCCCGCGCTCCTCTCGCCGCGTTGCCGCCGCGCCGGACCCCGCCCGCGCCCCGCGCTCCTCTCGCCGCGTCGCGCCCGCGCGCGCCCCCGGCGCCCGCGCCGCCGCGTGGCGGTCCGCCGTACCGACGCCACGCCGGCCCCTCCCTCTCTCGTTTCTCTCTCGCCGCGCCTATAAAATGGGGCAAAACCCCTCCCCGTTTTCCCACCTCGCCACCACATCTCCCCTCTCTCGCCGGTTCCCCTTCTCGCCCGAGCGTCGCCGCCGCAACCCGAGCGCCACCATGCGCCGCAAGCCGAGCCGTCGCCGCTATGCACCGAGCGCCGCCGTCTCTCTCGCCGTCGCCGCCTCCGCTGGTATGTCCCCGGAACGCCCCTTTCCTCGCGCTTGTGCCGGCCGCCGCCCTTTTTCTCCTAAGCGCCGGTCGAACACCTTGAGCCCAATGAACAAGTGCAGGAAAAATAAAAATAGAGAAAAATTAGGAGAAATTTTGGAAAATTTGGACAAATATTTTGAAAGGACTTGAGGGAAATTTTGGGCAAAAATAAATTATTTTCTTGTATGTTTTCTCGGTGCAAAACTTGAAAATCGAAATCGGACTTTTTTTCGAAATTTCGTTTCGTGTCGTTTTTAAATCCGGATTTCATTTAATTCTTTCTCGCCATTTAAATATGCTTCTCTTTTGTGCTCAAACCTTCAAAACCTCGAGCACAAATTCCTCCGCTGATATTTCCAAATCTATTTTCTCAAATAATTACGATCGTCGTCTTTGCGAAAACCCTAGGGCATCGACTCGATTTCAAAACTCGGATTTTTCCCTAGCAACCCTTGTCCTAACTCAAGTAGAATTTTAGGCTAAACATTTGGACTCGTTTTCGTGGTTTTTATGGTTCTTTTCGATCTCTCGGTATTTATTGAATTCTAATTGAATTCAATTGATCTTTCGCACGTACGGTTAGCACCTGAAGAAGCAGGCATCGACTCCGTTGAAGACCCCGCTCAACAAGTGTGCGAGCAAGGCAAGTCATCACACTCTTTGAACATATTGATCCCAATTGTGAAATGATGTTATTTTAAAACTTTAAACATGCATGCTATACATAGAGAATTACCTATACTTGTTATGCTTATTGATTACCTTTAGAATTATTCCTTGTAACCCTCGATGTGATACATACAACCGGAGAATATCTTCAGTAATCTGCTTAGCCATGCTATACTTAGATTCATGCATACCCATGATTTTATGAAGAGCTTTATGCTTGGGCAACTACCTTAGGGAAGGTAGTTGAGATACGGCATGTGGAGACATGAGCGCCACATTGCCATGAGAATGATGAAATGAGTTTTGATGAAAATTGAAAGTACTAAACAAATGTTTTAGACTGGGGCGGCTGGATGATTTGGGTGGATTCCGGAAAAGGCAAGTGCCGACCCTGGTCAATTAAGGACCGAGCCATGAGATAGCCGGGAAACGAGCCAATACAACCGTACTTCTCGAATGGGTATAGACCTAGCGGAGTAGATAGCCGAGAGGAGGCAGTACCCTTGCATAGTGGTTCTTATGTATGAGATGAGATTTGAAAGGAATGATGGGAAACTGGAATTTATTATAACTTGACGAATGAAGTCTTCCCTTACCCCGGGTGCGCCAAAACTCCTCTCACTGCTAGAAAATGTCGGCTAGAGTGCATGAGGGCTTAAATTCATGGAGCGGGTACTGCCAAAGTAAGGTTATCGAAAGGCTTTGCCGTGACCGTCTCATGTGTTGGGACGTAGGCTCATTTGTTGGGCTGTCGCGGAGTACGGGTAAAGTGTACATCCACTGCAGTGTGAATGAATCAATCTATACGAATAGCCGTGCTCGCGGATATTGAGCATCGTGACAAGACTTTCGCTTGGCTAGACTTTAAACTTTAAAATGATGGGATGGGTTTGCATGATGATTCTTATTCCCTTGTGGATCAACTTCTCGAGATGCGAGAAGGGGTAGACTCCCCAGAAAAACCATGACGAACCGGAGGCGGGAAACCATCCTTGGAATCACGATGGATGGTAGACAGAACCATCGCCGACTTAATGAACTATGGAATTAAAACTTGACTTGGCTAGTCGTTAGGCTTGTGAAAAGAGTTGTGAAAATTGGCTTTATGCAAAAGAACCCCAGCCATTCCTTGAATGACCCTATCATATGCATCACTTCCGTGTTGGCTTGCTGAGTACGGTTGGTACTCACCCTTGCTATACGCACAAACCTTCAGATGGTGGTAATGAAGACTTGGAGGATCCATATGCCTACTACCAGGAGGGCGAAGAAGCTGATGGCGCTTGCTAGGTCTTTGTCTCCGGTAGTTGCCTGTGGCAATTGACAAGCCGCTGCCTTTATTCCGCTGCCTTATCTAATTTCTACTTTTGGGTTGTATCTGGACCATGAGGTCCTATGTGTTGGACATTGCCTTCGGGCCTATTATTGTAATAATTTCGATGTAAGACTATTCGTGCATTTGCACCTGATTATTCAGAACTGTATTTCGTGGGTACCAAACTACTCGATCCAGGGAAATGGTACTATGAACACGAAAGATTCCCGTTCCAAAAATAGGGGTCCACATGTTCGCTGGAGATCAAACGATGCAGCCCAACTAGAAGCAAAAATTCGTCGAAAACTTTTAAAGGAAAAGGTGGTGATGCGCCGAGATTGTATTGATTGTGTATTGATTGATTCTAAATTACATGGTCTCGGGTCATATTTATACCCAATTACAAACAGAATCCTTGTAGGACACAATCCTTATCTCTAACTACTATTTAAAATACAACAAATATCTCGGACAGGGTCCCTTACCGTGATCTACAAGGAAACTATACAAAATATCCTAATTTAAAGATACAATTGCTTTTTTAGGACTTTATCCATAGATGACAATATCTCTGAAGCATCGGAAACCGAATCCAATAATAATCTCCACGCTTTTGCACCGGAATTGGTCACATTTGTTATCCCAATCGGAATCGGCTATGCTGGATATCCTCATCCGACTCGGTCTCAACCGATTGACTCCTTAGCCGATTCGTACTTAGCCGACGCGCACTCGTTTTTAAGAATCACGCACTCCAATTCCGCTTCGATTGTAGCTTCAAACCCGGGATTTGGCTTACCAAATTTAGTCGTTAACAACATCCCAAAAATTTACCCTTTTAAAAATACTCAAATTAACATAGAAATTTTTGCGAACAAAGTTTATCATGTGTTCCATTTTAAAACATTTATTCTCCTTATTTTAATTAAAAAATCCCAAATTTATTAATTCATGCCCTTATTTTTGAAAAGCCTCAATTTAATTTTTAACTCAAGGAAATTTCCAAAAATTGAATTTAAATTAATTTCAAACCCTAAGTTAAATTATTTTTTAAAATTTCTCTAATTCTAATTTAAAAATCAAACATTGATTAAATCTTTTTTAAAAAATCCCAATTTGACTTTTAATTAGAGAAAAATTCCCAAAATTTGATTTTAATTGATTTCTAAACCCTAGATCAAATCTTTTACAAAAATTCCTCAAATCTTGCTTCTCTTTTATTTTTCTCCTTTTTTTCCTTTTTCTTTTTCCTTTTTCTTCTTTTCCTTTTCCCTCCTTTCTTTCCTTCTTCTTCCTCCCTGTTCGCCCGAACCACGGCCGAACACAGTCTGCCGCCGCCAGGCCGTGCGTGCTGCCCTCGCCCACTGGAGACCCCAAGCCACGTTGGCCATCGCCATCCTCTGTCACACATGGCATCACATGATTGGGGTGAATTCATCATCAAACAAATCCGTGCCAAACCGACCTACTGCAACCGCCATTGCCGAAGTTTATCTCGAGCTCAAAACCGACTTAGAAACTCTACAAATAGACCATGACAGGCAAAAACTTCTATACACAAATTGATCCTTACTTCTTCCTCCATATTACCCCGAAGGTTCCCTAGCTATCACACACCGTATTGCTTGAATTTTGAAGAAATCCGAAGAGAGACCAAGGAACCCTAGCCAGTAACGCACCGGATAAATCCCAAAATTCGTCGCCATCAATCGGATTCTCTCCAAATTGAAGGTACCTCTATGTTCTACTCATCAAGAACTTTATTTCCCCTAGCCTGCCCAAGACTAAAACTCATCGAAAATATGTCGTCGGCGAGACCGTCGCATTTACTCTGTTTGGCCACCACCGTGTGCACGTCGCTGGGTCATTGTGTAGCTTCCCCGGCCAAATAAACCCCCTAGCTAGCACCACCGTACCATGTAGATGCTCCCAAACTCATTCCATTGGCCTTGCCGTCGCCGGAACACCATGCCGACGAGCATCGCCGCCGCTGCTAGGCCGAAGTTGCTAAGCCACTTCACCGCCTCTCCGACTCAACTAAGCCTAGAAATGGAACTTTCATTCCTCGTAGATTGGGATAAGCCCCTTAGTTCCCTAGAGCCAATCATCCTCGCCACCGTCGCCCTTCTTCTCACCTGGTCGTCGGCGCAAGAAAGAAAGAACAGAGAAAAGAGAGAAAGGAATAGAGAAGAAGAGAAACAGTGAATGGAAGAGAGAGAAAAGAAAGGGAAAATAAAGAAAATAAAGAATATAAAAGAAAAAGAGAAAGAGAGCCCAAATTTTTAAAACAAGCCCAAATTTTAAAACAAGCCCAAACTTTTGATTCTTTATAAATTATTTTAAAACAAGCCCAAATTTTAAACCTTAGAATTTAACAAATAATTTTCCTATTTATCTTCCTTTTTAAATATGTTAAATATTCCTTTTAACCCTTTTTATTTTAATTAGCCCAAATTTTAAATTTTAGGATTTGACAAATAACCCTAGAAAAATAGCTTGACCCTTTTGATTCCTTTCAAATTTTAATTCCTTCCATTTTTCTTAAACTTATTCGTTTTATTTGAAATATTTCCTTCAACTCTTTTTATTCTTATTCAAGCTCAAAATTCAAATTTTAAGATCTAGCAAATAATCTCCCTGTTTAAAACTTCAAAAGTATCTATTTTTCCCCTTTAAAATACTTTAAATACTCTCTTTTATCTTACTTTATTTAAGCCTAAATTTTAAATTTTAGGATCTAACAAATAACTTTCCCTTTAAAACCTCAAAATTCACCTTTTAAATTCTTTTTAAATTTATATTTATTTGGTATTTATTTGGAGTTGTTCGTTTGATTTATTTTATCGTTTATCGATAGATCGCGACATCGAGTTCGTAAAGGAAACTAAGCTCGACCATATCGTCAACACAAACACCTTCATTGATGTTCAAAGAGAAGAAGAGTTTGAGACTATTGGTCCTGAAGGCAAGTTAAACTATCCTTGATCATTTATAGAATTTAAATAATTGGTCACCATGTTCTAAATAGTGTATTTAGTTAGAAATACTTTGTGGGATGGGTTAGCCAAATTAGATAGTCATTAATATATCATGTCATGTAGTTTTAAATATTCTTTAGACTATATATGTTCTTATTTCATGTAAGTATAAGGAATTTCTTTAGTACATATAAGTTATTATTTCATGCATCAGAAATACCCTACCATTCTATGTATAGAAAAGGAGAAGCTTATAATTTTATGAACTAGATATATTCTCCTTCTCCTTAGACAACCTATTGATAGGCTGGACTAGGTATAAAGTTATAAGCATATTAAAATAAGTATTATCACATGTATTATCATTTCAGATATGATCATAGAGAGTTATATCATCATTTCATGCAATAGAATGGAAAGTAATCCATTATTTCATGTGATAGGTAAATAAAAATCCTATCATTTTATGTATAAACATAGTTTTGGCTATATGCCAGAAAATATAAAAACTCTTGTGCCAGAATAAAGACATAGTTTCGCCCATCCGTTGGACTGGTTATACCGGCTTAGCATTTATATATTTCTCTCTGATCTCCGTGGGGACTTAGGGGATTTGCCTTATATGGCTTGCGATTTCATGCATTGGAGCATTGGAGAAGTCTCATTGGTGGACAGCTATGTAAACAGCGGATAAAAACACCAATACTAACCAGATTGGTATCGTCTGTTAAGATAGCACCTCAGGTTTCACCAAGCTGGGGCAAGTGTGTGATAAAATGCTATTAAATAGGGGATGGATCCACCAGTTACTGGTTAGAATTGGTGCTTCTATTAAGATAGCCCACCGATCTCGTTCACACATTAGAAAAGGTTAGAACTATATAAATGCTATGTTATCCTTAGCATGACTAACTAAGGTTAATCCTTGGGTAAAGCTGGGCAAACGCTGCAGAGTTGATTGTATTCGGATATATCGTACTCCCTGTTAATGGAGTTTTGTCTATGGGTGAATCCAGTATAATGGCATAAGCAACTTTTCTATAATACCACTTTAGAATTTGAACATTCATATGTAAGAAATTGTAGGAAAGGGTAGAAGCTAAGATCATGTTAAGGCTAGGCTATGTTATTCCTTCTAAAATATCATGTATATCCATTTATATATAGCATAGATTCATGTTAGAGCTAGGTTTATGTTATTCCTTTTAAGATATCTTGCATATTTATTTGTTTATATAGTTTGAGTTCAGTTTGGCTTGGTGAGTACCATTGGTGCTTATCCTTGCATATAATATTTTTAGGAAACCCCGAAGCAGATGAAGAACTCCCAAGTACCCTGGAGGACTGGGAAGACGAGTACGATTTCTAGGCCGACTCTACACTTGGGCTATCCCTGTAGAAGTGTCGCGGCTTTTTTGTATTGTATGGTTTGTACTTAAACATATAGTTTGTAATAATATATGAAGTTCTTGTATCTGTACTATCTCACGCATAACCGGACTCCTGGGAGGTTATGTGGTATTGTGGGAGTTGACCTGAGGAGACCCCATAGGAACGACTTCAACAGCTACAGTTCGATTTTCTTTCTAGATTGGTTTCATTGGTGAGAGGTAATCTCTTAATTTCGCAAAAGATTTTTGTGTTTTGGTTTTTTCCTACCATTCACCCCCCCCCTCTGGTAGGTTTGTTTACTCTGTTTCGATCCTACAAGTGGTATCAGAGCCTCGTTCTTGATTTGATATCTGTTGCTTTTTTGATCTATTTGCCATGGCTAAAAAGATTTCAAACAAACCTCATATTTTCAATAGAACTGATTTTGATTATTGGAAGAAAAAGATGGAATCTTACATAACATCTCAAGGATATGATATTTGGCTAAAAGTAACACAACCTTATGAAATCCATGAGCGCATTGATACTCCTGCTCTCAAATTAGATTTTGAAAGTAATTGTTCAGCTCGTAATATTATTCTTAATGCAATTTCTCGCTCTGACTTTGATCGTGTTTTGCATCTTGCTACTGCTAATGAGATTTGGAAGGCTTTGAATGATTTTCACACTGGATCTTCAAACATTAAAGAGTTGCGAAAAGACGTTTTCAAAAAGGAGTACATCAAATTTGAGATGACACATAGGGAGTCTTTGGATGACTATCTTGGATGTTTTAACAAAATTTTGAGTAATCTTAGATCTGTTAATTCTTCTTATGATGCTAATTATTCTCAGTCTGAGGTTGCTTGTCACTTTATGAACGGTCTCTATATGAAGGTTTGGGATGTTAAGGTTACTTCGATTCAAGAATCTGTTGATATGAATACTTTGACTTTGGATGTTCTTTATACTAAATTGAAAACTTATGAGATGAACATTCTTTCTAAGAGGACTGATTTGAAATTTTCTGCTTTGGTGTCTTCTTCTGCATCTTCTTATTCTACTTCACAGTCGATGTTTACTTCTTTCTCTTCCATGTCCGATGATCAACTGAAAGAAATCAGTTAGGAGGACTTGGTATCACTTGCTAATAGAATTTCTCGAGCTGTGAATAATGTCAGGTTCAGGAGAAGAGGAGGACCAATCCGGTGTTTCGGGTGTGGACAACAAGGACACATTCGCTCTTAGTGTCTCAAGGCTGGAAAAGATACACATGAGGAGTTAAAGGCTCAAGATGGATCCAAGGACGCTAAGCAAAGAAAGAAGCATGCAAAGAACATGAAGGTGAGGAAATACTACCAGAAGGCCTTGGATGAAGTTTTTGCAGCTGTGCAGGGAGCCAGCGACGTTGAGTACTCAGATGATGATGAGGAAGACAAAGGAAAGAGCATCGTTGGAGTTTGTCTGATGGCAAAGAGTATTGCAGATTCTGATGAAGAGAATGAGGTAATAAGCGCTCCTAGTGTTGAATATCTTCAAGAAGTTATTGCTAGACTTGGTTACAAGATTTCTAAATTTGAAAAGAAGATTAATCAACATGAAGTAGTTATTGATTCTCTTAAAGCTGAAAATAATAGATTAAGATCTATTGCTTCTGATGATGATGATTGCAAATCTTGTGAAGTTTTATTTGCTGAGATTGATTCTGTTAGAGAAGTTAATTTAACTACTTGCAAAAAGCTTGATGTTGAATCAAGAAATCTAGGAAGCTTGAATCTTGCCTTGCTCTTAGCTTTGCCATAAACACTAGATTAACTGATGAATTAATTTAACAAAAATAGCTTTAAACAAATGTCAAGTTGCTTTGTTTGCTAGCTCTATATTTAATGTGATTAGATCTAAAAGGTTGAAACAATCTAGTGCAAAACCTTGCTCTTAACGACCAAATTTGGTAACCAAACTCCTGGGTTTGAAGCAGAGATTGAAGTGGAATTGGAGAAGATGCGAGATCTGAGAAGAGACGGAAGCAGAATCGGCTAAGTCCGAATCGGCTACGGAGCCAGTTGGCTGAGAGCGAGCCGGACTAGGACAGCCGATAGTCGATTCTGAGTCAGGTTGAAGTGGGACCAATCTCGATGGAAAACGTAGAGATAAGGAGTTGGATTCGGTTTCCAAATTGCGCGTTAAAAGATATTGCCATATATGGATAGAGTCCTGTAACGGCAATTGTATCTGTAAATTAGGAATTTGTTTAGATTTCCTATGTAATGCGGCATGGGACCATATCCCGGATATTGGCATACCGTGTATAGTAGATTAGATAGAGACCGTGTCTTACACGGGTAGTTTTATTCTTGGGTATAAATAGGACCCAAGACCCTTGTAAATATCATTCATCACACACAATCAATACAACTTTCGGCGCATCGCCTCCTATTTTCTTCAGACAAACACTTGATCCGGCTTCGGGCTGCATTGTTTCGATCTCCGATTAAGGTAAATATTTGTCATTAGTGGTGTATCTCGTCGAATTTAGTGCTTCCATCGCCATGATACTCTAGATTTAATGATTTATGTTGCGCTAGTTATCATATATCACATATAATCTAGAACAATGTCTAGATCTGTCTTGATATCGGCCTGTTTCTGTTAAGAACCAGCAGTCGATAGAGCTAGATCTAGGGGTTGGCCTAGATTATATGTGATATCCACCGTCTCGATGGATTTACATCAGCTATAATAGATCTGATTGTTCTTTTTATACTTAATGCGCATCAATTTGACCTATTAAGTCGTTCTTAGAGCTTTTATGATCTATTCGGCTAGATGTATATGTTTAGAGACAGCGCCAGGGTTTCAGCCGACCTTATCTGTTTTAATATTTTTTGGTATGTTAACTATTAGATTTATTAAAGTCGCCTCTTATATTAAGATCTTGCTCTAGTTAAATGCTCTAAGCTAGAATCAGCCTGTCAGCCACAGCCAACAGCCGATTGATCTAGGTTTAGCGCATTTAGCATAGATCAATATCTTTTCATAAGATGTATCGGAGTAGTAGCCGATTCACAGTTAGCCTTACGGTATCGGCTAGGCTGTTAATGCATATATTTATTATCCTTTTGTATATTTAGATTAAGTAGTTAATACCGTCTCGGCATAGCCGATCTATCCCAATCACTTAATTATAAATATGCTTTGGGATAGCATATATATGTCAATTGGCTCCCTCAGCCGATCCAGTAGGATCTAACTTACCCTTAATGCATGCATCTTTGTTTTTCTTGTTGGTTAACAGATCAAATCAACTGGCACGCCCTGTATTTCATGGACAGCCGAGAAGGACCTACACTGGAGCTAAGCAGATCTCCCAGGCCAGCGCGTGAGAGAAATTTCTCATCAACACGCTTCTTGGCACGCCCGGTGGAACTATCTCTGTCAACTCAGCTAGGACGCATCGACGCAGCTGACAAGATGGTTGACATCAAGAGCCCCAGTGTTTCTCAGGAAAACATTGTGCCTGTGAAGATGGAACAACTGTCTGCTGAACAACAAGCCGACTACAAAAGAATGGTAGAAGAGCTCCAAGCCAACTACCTACAGTCGTTCACCCAGACAAGGTCTGGGGCTGTGCACCAAAAGTATAAATTCAGTATGGACGAATTCAAGGCGATCTCCTCCAGCGGATCAAAGGACAAATAGAAGGCAGAGGAGCCGACTCAGGAGAAAGATGATTCTAGTGTGCATACTTTGCAAGACCGAATTGATTCGGCCGTGCACCATGCACTGGTCAACCAAAGTGGCATTCTTGTCAACACCCTCAACAATATGATTGCCACTGTGGTCGACGCCAAGATAGCCGACCAACTGCAGTGGGGGCTGACGTACTTCACGGACGGCCAGTTTCCTGGTTACAGGACATTGGCCACCCAAGATCGGCTGATCCCACCACCAGCACAGCCAGGGCCGCCAGGAGGGATCCTTAGCCAGCCAAATCCGTCTGGATCAGCTTCGAGACCGGCAGTCACCATGTTGAACCGACAACAACCACTCTCCTAGGACCAGATCGCCAACATGTTCAAAAACAATCGGTATTTGGAGTCGGTTGTCCAGATCGGCCTGGGAGGACAGTACAACGCCAGTGGCCGACAACTGTTCTCGGATCCACTGACGCCACCGCCGGCGAATCGGCCGCCTTCCGCTAGCCATCCACAACAGTACCAGTACAAGGGAGGACATCAAGATCGGCACTACAGGCCCTAGACACCACCACCTCTGTATCGGCAAGCACCCGCGCCGTATGATCAATATGAGCCGATACAGCAGGACAACCGGACATGGGCAAATTTGATTGCGGACGTCATGCGCGATCAATTCGGCCTCAAGCCAAAAGACTCAGGAAACATGTATCGGTACCCCTATCGGGAGCACTTCGAGCGGGTTCCACTGTCCAACCGATACAAAGTCCCAGACTTTTCGAAATTCTCAGGCCAGGACAACGTGTCAACCTACGAGCATGTCAGCCGATTCTTGGCGCAGTGCGGCGAAGTATCGGCTACAGATGCCTTGAGGGTTCGATTGTTCCCCTTATCTCTTTTGGAATCGGCCTTCACCTGGTTCTCTTCATTGCCCTACAACTCGATTCAGAGCTGGGCCGATCTCGAAAAGCAATTCCATAGCTACTTCTACACCGGCAACCATGAAATGAAGTTTTCGAACCTCACCAGCATCAGGCAGAAACACAACGAATCGGTTCAGGACTACATTCAACGTTTTAGAGAAATGAGGAACCGATGCTACAGCCTGGTGCTGTCGGATGCCCAGCTAGCCGATTTGGCCTTCCACGGCCTGATCGCATCGATCCGCGAGCGCTTCTCCGCTCAAGACTTCGACAGCTTGGCGCATCTTGCGCAAAAGGTGACGGCCCACGAGCAGAGGTTTCAAAACACCAGGAAGGCCGTCAAGAACGTAACTCAAGTCATCGTCGAATCAGCCTCCGATTCCAGCGACGATGACGCAGAGGTCGCGGCAGCCGAATGGGCCAAGAATAAAAAGGTCATCGTCTGTCAATGGCTGCTGAAGACAGCTAAAGAGGAGAAATACGATTTTGACATCACCAAAGTCGATAGGGTCTTCGATTTATAACTCAAGGAGAAGCAGATCTAGCTTCCCGAGAACCATGTGATCCCATCGGCTGATGAGTTGAAAAAGAAGAAGTACTGTAAGTGGCACAACTCTACATCCCATGCCACTAATGATTGTAAAGTCTTCAGGCAGCAAATCCAGTCGGCAATAGAAGCCGGGAAGCTCAAGTTTGTCGATTCCACTCGGCTGATGAAGGTAGATGGCAACCCCTTCCCGGTCAACACGGTTCAAGCCAGCCCCAAGCAAGCTGATCGGCAGCATAGAATGACGTACAGCTTAGCCGAGACATTAAAAGGGGTCAAGGCAGAGGGCAAGCCGACTGGAGATCAAGCCGTGCCAATCAACATGGTGTGCCCCGTTGTCCGATCGGCTGACCGACGGTCGATTAACACAGACAGCCGACGCCGCTTCCGACAGCAATCTTGGCGGGAAGAAGATGCTGGTAGATGGGGGAGCCGTTGTGAACCTGATGCCCTATTCAACATTCAGGAAATTGGGTAAAGGAGCCGAAGACCTGATCAAGACTAACATGGTACTCAAGGACTTCGATGGCAACCCATCAGAGGCCAAGGGGGTGTTAAATGTCGAGCTGACCGTCGGCAACAAGACCATGCCCACAACCTTTTTGTCATCGACAGGAAAGGGTCTTATAGCCTGCTGCTCGGGAGGGACTCGATACATGCCAACTGTTGTGTCCCTTCCACCATGCACCAGTGTCTGCTTCAATGGGACGGCGACAAGATAGAGATTGTACCAGCCGACAGGTCAGTAAGCATCGCCAATGCCGATTTGCCACTCTGGGAAATCGATGTCATTGATTGTTTGTCTGGGAAAATCTGGCAAGCCGATTTTCTAAAAGTGTCTGATTCTGCCATACAGCCGATTAGAGATGACGAGCTGCAGCTACTGCTTTGAGCAAGACGTCGTGGAGGGCTCAAGCGTCTACGGCATGGACATCGCGAACGAAGACGATGGCAAGCTTGGGCAAGGTTTTACGTCGGCCGACGAATTAGAGGAAATAGACATAGGCTCTGGAGACAGGCCTAGGCCGACGTATATTAGCAAAAATTTATCTTCTCATTGTAGATCCCAGCTTATTAATTTGTTAAAGGAATATAAAGATTGTTTTGCTTGGGAGTACTTCGAGATGCCTGGTCTTAGCCAATCTATCGTTTTTCATCAACTGCCAATCAAGGCAGGCTATCGGCCGTTCAAACAGCCTCCTAGGAGGTTCAAAGCCGATATGTATGATGCAATCAAAGCTAAAATAACTTGGTTATACAATGATGGATTCATTTGGCCTTGCCGATACGCCGAGTGGATCTCAAACATTGTCCCGGTATTAAAAAATAATGGTAACTTAGGGTGTGCATCGATTTCAGAAACCTAAATAAGGCTACCCCTAAAGATGAATACCCGATGCCTATAGCCGATTTGCTCATGGATGCTGTTTCAGGCCACAAGATCATCAGTTTTATGGATGGCAATGCAGGTTACAATCAAATCTTTATGGCCAAGGAAGACATCGACAAAACTGCTTTTCGATGTCCAGGAGCAATCGTCTTATATGAATGGGTTGTTATGACATTTGGGCTGAAAAATGCTAGGGCAACATATCAACGGGCCATGAATTATATCTTCCACGACATGATCGGCTCTCTGGTGGAGATCTATATTGACGATGTTGTTGTCAAATCCAGGGAGGTAGAGAACCACATAGCTGATCTGAAGCAGGTTTTCGAGCAGACAAGAAAATATGGCCTGAAAATGAATCCGTTGGAGTGCACGTTCGGCATGTCGGCCGGGCAGTTTCTGGGGTTTCTTGTTCATGAAAGAGGAATTTATGTCACACCAAGGAGCATCAACGCTATCAAGACGATACAGCCTCCAAAGGACAAGAAGCAACTTCAATCATTGATCGGCAAAATCAACTTCATCAGGCGGTTCATAGCCAATCTTTCAGAGAAGATGGAGCCGTTCACACCACTGCTTCAGCTGAAAGCCGATCAAGCATTCACATGGGGGCAGAGCAGCAGAAGGCCTTAGACAACATCAAGAATTACTTAAGCACGCCTCCAGTTTTAATGCCTCCACAAAAAGGGATCCCGTTTAAGCTGTACCTGTCAACCGACGACAAGTCAATCAGCTCAGTCCTAATCCAAGATATTGGGGACAAGGAAAAAGCTATCTTCTATCTCAGCCGACGGCTGTTAGAAGCGGAAACAAGATATTTACCAGTGGAGAAGCTATGTCTATGCCTATATTTTTCATGTACGAAGTTAAGGTAATATCTGCTATCCAATGAGTGCACAATAATATGTAAAGCCGATGTAGTCAAATACATGCTATCGGCTCCAGTATTAAAGGGGTGAATTGGAAAATGGATTTTTGCCTTGATAGAGTTTGATCTGAGGTATCAAGCACCCAAGGTAGTTAAAGGACAAGCTATAGCCGATTTTATCGTAGAACACAGAGACGACTCAATCGGCTTAGTTGAAATTATGCCTTGGACATTGACATTTAATGGCTCGGTGTGCACCAACGGCTGCAGTATCAGATTGGTCATCATTTCGCCTAGGGGGCAAGCTTTGAATTTGCTTTTTCTATCAAACCCCATGCTACAAACAACCAAGCCGAGTGTGAGGCCGTGCTCAAAGGGTTACATCTGCTCAAAGAAGTTGAAGCCGATGCCATCGAAATAATGGGAGACTCACTGTTGGTCATCAGCCAGTTGTCAGGAGAATATGAATGCAAAAACAATGCGCTGATGGTCTACTATCAGCATTCCGAGAATTGATGGATGGTTTTCGGTTAGTTACTTTAAACATATCCCCAGGGAGCAGAATACAGAAGCCAATGATTTAGCTCAAGGGGCATCGGGCTACAGCCGATGATGAGAGACATTGAAGTGGAAGTTACTGCCATCACCGCCGATGATTGAAGGTTTGAAGTCTACAGCTATCTACAGAGTCCTTCTCAATCGGCATCGAGGAAATTGCGATACAAGGCGTTAAGATATGTTTTGCTCGACGAAGATCTTTATTATCGGACGATCGATGGAGTGCTGCTAAAATGCCTTGGAGCTGAACAAGCCAAAGTGGCTATCGAAGAAGTTCACGAAGGGATTTGCGGCACGCATCAGCCGGCTCACAAGATGAAGTGGCTACTTCGAAGAGCAGGGTACTTCTGGTCGACGATGCTGGAGGACTGTTTCAAATATTATAAAGGTTGCCAGGATTGTCAAAAATTCGGCACCATACAAAGAGCACCAGCATCGGCTATGAACCCAATCATAAAGTTGGCCGTTAAGAGGATGGGGCATCGACATGATCAGCCAGATCAATCCACCCTCAAGCAAAGGGCATAAATTCATTCTGGTAGCAACGGACTATTTTACAAAGTGGGTGGAGGCAATTCCTTTGAAGAAAGTTGACTCCCAGGATGCAATCGAGTTTATAAAAGAGCATATCATCTACCAATTTGGCGTCCCACAAACAATTACAACAGACCAGGGATCTATCTCCATATCAGATGAGTTTGTTCAGCTTGCCGACAGCATGGGGATCAAATTACTTAATTCTTCACCGTACTACGCACAGGCCAACGGGCAAGCAGAGGTTTCAAACAAAAGTCTGATCAAGCTGATTAAGAGGAAGATTTTCGAGTACCCAAAGCAATGGCACAGCCGATTAGCCGAGTCACTTTGGGCATATCGGATGGCATGCCATGGATCTATCCAAGTCCCTCCATACAAGTTGGTCTATGGGCACGAAGCAGTACTGCCATGGGAAAATATCATCGGCTCAAGACGGATTTAGCTACAAGATCAGCTCACAGCTGATGATTACTATCACCTGATGGTGGATGAATCAGAAGACCTCGTTTTATTACGGATGAGGGCCTTGGAAAAAGTAACAAGGGATAAGGAACGAGTAGCCCACCATTATAACAAGAAAGTTGTGCCTAAATCTTTTGAAGAGGGCGAGCTCGTTTGGAAATTAATATTGCCGATCGGATCGAGAGATAATAAATTCGGCAAATGGTCACCAAATTGGGAAGGGCCTTTCAAGATCCACAAATGCGTCTCTAAAGGGACTTACATGTTAGAAGGTTTGGACGGAGAGGTATTTGGAAGGGCTTTGAATGGCAAATACTTGAAAAAATACTACCTAAGCATTTGGATCAACTCATGATTCAGCGCTATTCGTTTCAGCCGATTCGTGCTAGCCAATGTCTTGTCTTGAGCAAGCATCGCCTTTAGGTCATTTGCAAGCCAAGTTTTTCCCCTAGTTTTCTATAATCGGCTGGTGTTGGCCGACAGTTACGACAACGAAACGCAAGTGTGTTAAGTTCATAATTTCGTTGACATCAAAGACATCAACAAAATTAGGGGGGCATATATATACAACAATCACGATCAAGAAGGCAGGCATCAGCAAAATTTTTCAAGTTTTCAATGCATTTTGAAACTTTCAAGATCAACAATCATGATATTAAACGATGCAAGCGTGGGCCGATTACATACAGTTAATTACAGATCGGCGGCTTAAGCCGATTACACAAAATTCCTTCAGTGCTGAGCCTAAGTCTATTACATTGGATCGGTAGCTTAAGCCGATTACACAAAATCTCTTTAGTAGAACTTAAGTCTACTACATCAGCTACCGAACTAGGAATGCATCTATGGCCGATAGCGCTGCAGCTTGAATCGCCTTGATTTCATCGGTAACCGCTTGGTCTTCGACGTCAGAGCCAGGCACCACCTTGGCCGATTTGTAGAGCTCTTTCAAGTGCTTGATGGCGGCTGTTAGTTTGCCTGTTTGATCCTCGGTGGCTTTAGGCAAATCAGCTAGCACTTTTTCTTCGACTGCGATGTTGGCTCGGCATCGCTCTAGCCGCTGCAGCAGATTAGCTTCTTCGGCCTTCAAACTGGCGATCCGAGCCTGAGACGTGGTGGGGCCGGCCTTCAGCTCATTCAATTTTGCCTTTTCGGCCTCCACGCTCTTGACCGCGTCATTGATCCTGGCCATCACATCGGCTTTGGCAAGCCTCTCGATCATTCGTTGCATCGCACGCCCAAGCCTTGGCAGATGCTGATCAATACAGACGGCGACGGATATCTTAGTGACGAGATCTTCAGGGAGTTGGCCTTCAATTTCAAAGAATTGGCACTTGGCCGATTCACACTCCTCCACTAGCCTGTTCACGTCAATGTCCAGCCAATGGCGTATGTCTTGAAGTCTCTCTTTAAGCTCGTCGGCTAGGGCTTTGTCTGGGCTGGTGGCTTCCCCCTCTTCATCACCAAGAAATTCCTTGATGTCGAAGGAGAGCAGGTCGGCCAAAGGCTGCACAAAGGGAACAACAGGGCTAAGCTGTGATTAAAATGGCCAATTGTTCGAGGTATTATGAGAAGAAAGATAGGGATCAACTTACTCTTGCTGTAGGCATTGGGTCGGCTTCTTTTTCAGCTTCGGCTGGATTGACGGGAGCGGTGTCTTCTTCAGTAGGGTCGTCGATTGGAGTTGATGCACCAGCTCGTTCGTCGGCCGGCTCTATGACGTCCCCAGCCTCTTGGCCACCTACGACCGACACCGTGTGTTCGCTCGACACCTGGGGGCAGCCGACTGGGGGGCAGCCGATGGAGATGGAGAAGGCTGCAAGAAAAGACAAGTGTTAGGTGTCAAGTCGGCTGGGGTCAGTAAGTTAAAATGTAAGCTGAAGGAGATGGTTACTGTTGAGGCGCGACGCGAAGGACGGCGAGCCAACTTTTTGACTTATGCAAGATACATTTGGTTGAGTACAAGCTGGTGTCATGTTAAAAACCGAATATAACAAGACAAAGAATTATCGGCTGTTTCTTCGCAGGAGGGCTTGGAGCTGGCGGGCTATCGGCTGGAGGATTGAGCAAGTTGTGGCTTGAATTGCTTGATTCGGCTGTTGCTCCGATGGCCACTAACATCTCTTCATCTGCAACCTCCTCGTTCAGGACTTGGTCGACGCTGGGCGATCGGCTGCTTCTTCTTTGGTTTCTTCGCAGGTGTAGCCGATGGTTTCATGCTTGGAGCAGCTCTTTTTTGCCGAGCCAGTGGCTGGCGCGTCTGTCCATGCAGCAAAGTCTTCAGTTTGGGCACGTCCCAGCCGATGGCCGATGGAGCTAACCCGTACCCGTTCGGCAGAACGCCTGGGCGGTATTCGATGGGGATGCCTGAGTTGCTCACCGTCGGCCGTTCAGTTTTAGTCACCTGCAAGAAAATAAAAGAGAAATTTTTTTCAAGTGTTAGCAGATTAAATCAGCCGATAATTTAAAAGTAAGAGTAATTTGAAGTGCAGGACTTACTGAGGAGATTTCATCTGGCAGCAGCAGAGTGATGTAGTGGGAAGACCGCTCGTGAAAGATACGATGTTTGATCTCGACCCACCAACGGTCATAAGTTGTGCTTTTCTTGTAGGCTAATACCATGTCGTTGATACTGCCAAGGGGAGGACCGACTAAGTTCATATATTTGCTCATGATTGGGGCCTGGTCCACTATTCCCCTTGTCTCAATCTTATCGGCATAGTAACAACCGATGGGCAGTTGCCCAAGTCCGAGTTGCCTCGCAGCCGACATAGGGTAATAAAATTCATAACTCTAGGTCACTGATCGGCCCTGGTGGATCCCAGTCGGTAGGCTGCAAGGACTGATGGCAGTTGTGAACAAATCTCTGCACTTGGGGTAGTCGTCCGAGTTGATCTCTTCCAGGTTAAATTCGATAGGGAGCTCGAGGAGTGGTCGATCCATATAGAAATACTAGATGCGGTTGTTCTTTGCAAATCCGTCATAGAGGGATACGAACCACTCGGCTAGAAGTTCGGCCGATTACTTTGACCCGGCATGCATGGCTGCGGCTTCTCCATAACTCAGACACCTAGTGGTGGTTATCTCATTTCCCTCATCGTCTTTGATCGGCTCTAAACGCGGGAAGCATGCTTCAGTCAAAGGTAGCCGACCGTCTATTTTTTGGGTCATCAAGACCAGCCAGATCTGAAGGAACCACCAGGGACCCCTGGTATTGACAGAAGCATTGGCGACTATCTTAGCAACTGCTTGATGGAGGGTTTGATATAGGTAGCCGAGGAGGTACTTGCCCAAAGGGATTTTCCGTTTTTCCACCAAGGCCTTGGCTACGATCTGCCAGTTGGCAGTTGGCCCACAGCTTGAGCTGCAGAACAGGAATTTCTCTAACCACATCATGAGAAATGCGGCATGTTCCCTAGGGCGGACTGGTCCTTCCTTCATGTTCATGGCCACGCAGTCGCTCCATCCTCCTATGGCCTTTGTTTTGAATTGGTGTTGGCCTTTCCTAGACAGTCCTTCAGGGTTAGCCGATGACAGGATATCTAGCCCAGTGGTCATGACTACGTCGGCCAGGGTGACTGTCATTGGGCCTTGTTGAAACATGAAGGCGTTGAAGGTATCATTCCAGCAGTAGGTTGCAGCCGACATCAGCGGTTCATCTTTTTGCATATCGGCTATCGACAGAGCTAGACACTGAGCTATTCCTACCTCTTCCCAGTGGGTTTGCTTGGCTGATTGCATCCTCTTATACCATTCAGGCCAGGATTTGTCCATGGATGGCCAAGACTTAAAAGTTCCAGACCAGTGGCTCAGAGAAGGTTTCTTCATGTTGTAGGGCGTCCTATCGGTTTCGGCTATTATTATCTCAGTGGGGTCCTTATTGCCGATATGCCCTAAAAAGTATCTATTGCTCTGGACAAGGCTGGGAATAGCTATTTGATGGGACAAGTGCTACAATCGGAAAGAAGAACATATTCATAAATCAAAAACCCTAGAATGCAGATCTATAAGTTTAGACGGAAAAGAAAGGGTTTTGAGTCGATTAGGGTGTTCTCAGGGAACTCAACGGGTGCGGCGGCCGATGCGGCAGCGGCGGCGGAAGAAGGCACTGCGTAAGCGGAGATCGCCGGGGAAAGGAACCGCCGGTACGGGTCTTAAGAGCTATACGGGTCGCCGGAGAGCTCGAAAGTTGCTGAGGTGGTTGTTTGTTTGTGACGGCGTGACACGTGTGGCGGCCGCGGGGGCGGTATTTAAAGAGTTTTGCAACGGTCGAAACAGAGTCGTGCTAGGATTGCGCCCTGGATTTGAATCGCCTCAAATCTGCAACATTGCATATCGCAGACTTGGGGGGCACGACCAAATTTGGTAACCTAACTCCCGGGTTTGAAGCAGAGATTGAAGCGGAATTGAAGAAGATGTGCGATCTAAGAAGAGACGGAAGCAGAATCGGCTAAGTCCGAATCGGCTACGGAGCCAGTCGGCTGAGAGCGAGCGGGACTAGGACAGCCGATAGCCGATTATGAGTCAGGGTGAAGTGGGACCAATCTCGATGGAAAACGTAGAGATAAGGAGTTGGATTCGGTTTCCAAATTGCGCGTTAAAAGATATTGCCATATATGGATAGAGTCCTGTAACGGCAGTTGTATCTGTAAATTAGGAATTTGTTTAGATTTCCTATTGTAATGCGGCATGGGAACATGTCTCGTATATTGTCGTACCGTGTATAGTAGATTAGATAGAGACCGTGTCTTACACGGGTAGTTTTATTCTTGGGTATAAATAGGACCCAAGACCCTTGTAAATATCATTCATCACACACAATCAATACAACTTTCAGCGCATCGCCTCCTATTTTCTTCAGACGAACACTTGATCTGGCTTCGGGCTGCATCGTTTCGATCCCCGATTAAGGTAAATGTTTATCATTAGTGGTGTATCTCATCAAATTTAGTGCTTCCATCGCCATGATACTCTAGATTTAATGATTTATGTTGCGCTAGTTATCATATATCACATATAATCTAGAACAATGTCTAGATCTGTCTTGACATCAGCCTGTTTCTGTTAAGAACAAGCAGCTGATAGAGCTAGATCTAGGGGTTGGCCTAGATTATATGCGATATTCACCGTCTCGATGGATTTACATCAGCTATAATAGATCTGATTGTTCTTTTTATACTTAATGCGCATCAATTTGACCTATTAAGTCGTTCTTAGAGCTTTTATGATCTATTCGGCTAGATGTATATGTTTAGAGACAGCGCCGGGGTTTCAATCGGCCTTATCTGTTTTAATATTCTTTTGGTATGTTTACTATTAGATTTATTAAAGTCGCCTCTTATATTAAGATCTTGCTCTAGTTAAATGCCCTAAGCCAGAATCAGACTGTCAGCCACAGCGGACAGCCGATTGATCTAGGTTTAGCGCATTTAGCCTAGATCAATATCTTTTCATAAGATGTATCGGAGTACTAGCCGATTCACAGTTAGCCTTACTGTATCGGCTAGGCTGTTAATGCATATATTTATTATCCTTTTGTATATTTAGATTAAGTGGTTAATACTGTCTCGGCATAGCCGATCTATCCCAATCACTTAAGTATAAATATGCTTTGGGATAGCATATATATGTCAATTGGCTCCCTCAGCCGATCCAGTAGGATCTAACTTACCCTTAATGCATACATCTTTGTTTTTCTTGTTGGTTAACAGATCAAATCAACTGGCACGCCCTGTATTTCACGGGCAGCCGAGAAGGACCTGCATTGGAGCTAAGCAGATCTCCCAAGCCAACGCGTGAGAGAAATTTCTCTCAACACTTTCTCAACATGTCTTGCGAGTGAATTGAAACTAAAAAATGCCTTAGGTCGTGTTAAGCATATGGAAGAAATAGTTAAGTAAGATAAAGTGTTTTCTTGTCAAACCTGTAGAAAACAGAAAGGATTTTGGATGCTTGCAAAAATTGTGGTACCTTGACTCAAGAAATTCCTTACTTAAAAAGTTCTTTGCAACGTCTTTCTGATGGTAAAAAGAACCTCAACATGATTTTGGATCAATCAAAAGTTAGCACAAACAATCGTGGTTTAGGTTTTGATCCCTATGTTCATTTTTTAGACATCCCCTTGTTGTTTTGAGTATAACTGAGAAAGGTGAAATTTTGACTAAACCAGATCCTAAATCCACTATTTTTAAATATGCTGGCGTTATGACTTCTTTGAGTGCATCATGTTCTACAAAGTCTGTTGTTAGTACTAAACCTGTGTTTATTGCTAAATCTGTTGTTAGTACTAAAAATATTGTTAATGCTAAGCCTCTTGTCTCAACTTGTACATCAACTCATCGTGAAAAATATATGTTCTTTTTTATGGTAAACATGGACAAAATGTTGGTTTCTGTTTTAGACTTGCTAGGAAACAGAAAAAGAAACGTGAGATAGCTTTTGCGAAACTAAGGTGAAAAAATAAGCTTTTTCCTCAAGGCAAAGGGCGATCCAGATGAACCGGCGGTCAAACCGGAGCTATACCACCGGTCGACCGATGGGAAGCCGACGGTCGACCGCAGAACGGCGCGATCGACCGACATCGGGCAAATTTTTCTAATGGGAAACGTGTTGAATTTTCTACTGGTTATGTTCCTGTTGGTTCTGGTCGTGTGTCTCAATACTAGATTCCTAAATTTTTATTGTCTAACCCTAGTACTAAGGCTTCGGCATCTGCTTGTGTGTAGGCTCTTTTGGCAAGGAGGGAGAACAAGTGGATCATTGATTCCGGTTGTTCGCGACACATGACTGGTGATAAAAGTTGGTTCGCCTCCCTCGTCAAGGCATCAAGGAAGGAT
Source organism: Oryza australiensis (assembly GCA_019925245.2). Lineage (NCBI taxonomy): Eukaryota > Viridiplantae > Streptophyta > Magnoliopsida > Poales > Poaceae > Oryza > Oryza australiensis. Next base: position 1,365,884 of record JAIFGZ020000335.1, read on the forward strand.
TCAATCATCTTCGGTGATGCTTCTACTAGCACGATCACTGCAATTGGATCTGTCAAGGTAAGTGACAAGTTTACATTGAATGATGTCGCTTTGGTTGAAAATTTGAGGTACAACTTGCTCTCCGTTTCTCAAATTGTGGATAAAGATTTTTATGTGTTGTTTAAAAAAAGTGAAAGTAAAGTTTTTGATTCATCTAGTGATGTTGTGCTTAATGTTTCTCGATATGGAAGAGTTTTTAAGGCAGATTTTGAAAATAGCGTTTCTTCTGAAGTTACATGTCTTGTTGCAAAATTTTCAAAAGAAGTGATGTTTTGGCATTCGTTTTCACTTTTTGAGGGATCATGTTGAAAAGGAAGATGTTGAATTAAAATTTGTGGATACAAATTTGAAACTCGCTGATATTTTTACCAAACCGTTAGATTCTTCTCGCTTTGCTTTACTTAGGGGAGCATTGGATGTTATTCATCATTTTGGCATTATTTGAGGGGGAGAGTTGTTGGCTCTTTGCTGTATGCATATTTTCTTTTTTTGTTTTTTCTTTTGCATTCATGTTTTAATTCATGCATGGTGTGATAAAAAATAAAAAATAAGAAAAATAAAAAAAATAAAAGGTGGATGAGTTGTGTTTTATACATTTAGTATATTCTAGTGTTTGCTAGCAATGCTTGTTAGATAATTTGATTGCTATATTAGCTTGTGTGCATTTTAGTAGTTATCGAGCTTTTGATATTGTTTTTAAGTGATATGATACATGACACATAATTATTTTACTTGAATTAATGAAATATGCAATATTGAAGCTAGTGCTTAGTTGGAATGATTAATGTTCTTATATATGCTTTATAAATTGTTATTCTTCATATTAATATTTTTGTTCCAATCATCGCAAGAGTACATAAATGCTTATTTATATAGGAGAAAAAATGAATACCAAATCCTTGAAAATAGTCTTAACGACAAGGATGTATTCACGGTGAGATAAACAAAGGTGTCGAATCCTTAGAAACAGTCTTGACAACAAGGACGTACCTGAAATAATTGAGAGAAAAGTATAAAAAGTTCAAAAATAAAAAGCTAAAAGTTCTCTTGGTTATTTTTGGAGAAGGAATTAATTTAAGAAAGAGTATCAATGTCATAGGTTTATATACTTAGATTTTTCTTTCAGTCTTTGCACTTGTGAATATGTTGCATTTGAATTGTTGAAATCATGAATCATTAATGTTGACTTGATCTAATTGTAATGTTTTAGGTTTATTTTTTTACTCTAGTGCATGCTTGTTAATTAGCTACTCACTTTTTCAACCTTGTTATTGCAACACATGTACTTGAGTTACTTTTGATATAACGCAATGTTCTTCCATGCTTACGATACATTGATGAACTCATTGTCAAAAAGGGGAGAACAAGAACAAGGTAGTAAAAAAATTGTGCATTTGTGTATCACTGTCATATTCAAAGGATTTTCTTTTTTTAGAAATGAGAGATTTTTTTCTTTGAAATTTTCTGGCATTAGAAATGCTTTTTGGGTTGCTTCACAAAAAACATTACAAACCAATTGATTTTGTTGGGTTTGTCAATGGTTTCATCAAGGGGGAGATTGTAGAATCAAATGTGGTTGATTTATATTTTATGATGAAACATTGGTGATTTGCGATATTTTATGTGTGGTCAGACCGGCCAGGCACGACAGGTCAGATCGGGTGTTTTGCGATATTTTATGTGGCGGTCAGACCGGCCAGGCACGACTGGTCAGACTGGTGGTATGCGCATGGTCAGACCGGCCGGCTCATGGTCTGACCGACAGGACTCCTGTTCACTTTCAGATTTGGTTTATCTTTTTGTTACGGATTGTTTCTTCGTGGATTTGACTTCTAGATGGTTCTTATGTGTATGGTTACTGTTGTTATGCTAATGTGAGTCAAGTTTGGACGAACTTGTGCTTGGAATATGGTTTCGTTGTCGTATATGTGCAGATATTGCTTGAGGCCTCGAGACAATGTTGCCGGTGTTGGATCGGAGTCGACTTGGGAGTGGATGTCCAGAGATCACGCGGGATACTAAAAGGCTAGAGGATAATGCACGTGGAAGATGGAGAATCCATATGGTATACGAGAGGAATCGTGTGCGTATGAAAAGAGGAGTCGAATTTGGAAGGAAGTCTGGATTCGGAAAGGATTCGGGAAGATGGATTGAGATAAGGAAAGAGATGAGTTGGAAGCTTGCAAGAGTGGGTTTCCTATGTGGATTAGGATTCCTAATTCGTGAGGAATTCTTGGACCTACTTTGTGTATAAATAGAGAGGGAGGGTGTGCCTCCTAGTAATCGATTTGCAAGAAAGAAACTTGAGAGAATAGCTAGGGTTTCGAGTTAGGTCGAAATTTTGGTGAGGAGTACTGTTATTGCACTTTGTAAACACTTCACTTTTAGATGCAATAAAGTTGAAATAGTTTGATCTACTTCTTCAAGAGTTTATCTACCGGTGTTTTCTAGGTCCCGACGGTCTGACCGCAGGTGTACGAGCGGTCTGACCGGCGGGTTGCGGCGGTGGTCCAACCAGAGGTGATAAGGCAGTCTGACCGGTCAGAAGGGGCGGTCTAACCGGCGTTTATACGGCGGTGTGACCGGCGGCGACTTCGACAGCTACAGTTCGATTTTGTTTTCTAGATTGGTTTCGTTGGTGAGAGGTAATCTTTTAATTTCGTAAAAGATTTTTGGGTTTTGGTTTTTCCTACCATTCATCCCTCCTCTGGTAGGTTTGTTTACTCTGTTTCGATCCTACAAGTTGCATTCAAAAGATCCCTATCTGAGACTTGATAATTACTTTAGATAAGCATGTATGATGGTTTCCTTTTGAACTATTTGCAAAGTGTAAATTTGAATTTTTGAATTAGAAGAAGTTTTGCAAGCCCAAATCCAATATGGAGTATCTTTTATAATATACTAGTGCTCCCAGATCAGCCATTGTAACAGGTACAACTCTTAATTGCCAGTTTGACAATTTTATTGGTTGCACTCTGGACCACCATTTTGACTATTAGCTTACAGTGAAAGTCAGTTTGGGTTTTGTTGACCAGATCTTGATTTTCTGAATGATAAAATGTCACGATAGATTCTGTCATGTTCTTACTTAAATTGGTTTTCTGATTGGCAGCAAGGTGTCTCACATAATCTTTTCCCTGGTCTGGTATTTTGGGCTATGTGCCCAGTATATGTTTTTTCTTTTATGCACTTGATGAAAGATTGCCAGAAGATTAAGTATAGGGATTTAAGATGACGTTGTATGCCAATTAGTTTAGGAAGGCAGCGACAGGGTAGCTGATACGATTGTGTTAAATGTTTTGACGTTCACATTTTTTAGTTGAATGTTTGTGGTCCACTATAGGTGACTTTTATTACTGTATTAGATCAAACCCATGCTTCTTTGCGCCTTACTTTAATCGAAATCGTGTTGCTATTTTCAATGTGAGTAGTTTGGGCTTGTGCTCAGCTCTTTGTGTGAGTGACACAGATGATTAGGTATATCTACAGGATAGATATATTGTCACTTCTTTAGGAACACACATCTATATTTATCAGTCCTTCAAAACTTTGCAACTCTATGATGATTTATATTTTGTAACATGAAGTTGTTGCCACATACTGTGGGGTGCTGGGGCAGATGGAGAAATTTCGGAGCTCATCAGAAGGAAACCATGTGGAAACAGGGGAGGGAGGTAGCATCTGGGAACCTGCAAGAGGCTGCAACACAGTGATAGTGAGGTTGGAAAGGAATGAGAAAGACCTATGGGGCATGTGTGATAGAATCATTAGAGTTACTAAGTTGTGCTTTAGAGATAGAGAGGCTAAAAATTAGAGGGAGTAAACTGATGTTGGTGATATACATATACATTAGATATTTATTCTGCACCTAAAGTTCACTTGTCACCACTGAGTTAAATCCATGATCGTTGCTTTTGTTTTAGATGATATATGCACTATACTTCATCTTGTCTAACAATGGTTGGTTGTCTGATGGTGTTAACTGGAGCGGAATTAATACGATTGCCATTTTGTCTTCAGTGTTTTTACTATGTCCACACGACTTATTTTTTCTTCAGATGTACTGTTCCTAACTAACTAATTTTCTGGTAGAGATGGTAATCAAGGTTCGCACCCAACCCTTGTTAGTTATGTTCCTTCATTAACTGACTTTTGGTAGAGGCGGTCCAAATTAATGGCTGGACCCAACCCTACCCATGTCAGTTGTATTCAGCAATTTTATGCCGACACATACTTTAGATATTTTTTTTCTATGGATCCTTTTGTGTTGACATATCATGGACAATCTTTTTCCTACAGTAATGTGCACAAATTGCCAAAAGAATTTATGCATGCATGGTCTGGTTGCTCTCAGCAAATTGTCCTCTTTCTGTGATGACCTGGTAATGTCTGAGTTTCTTCAGCGCACTTGGATTGGATTCTCCATTTCCACATGCCTGTGATGGAAAAGTAAAACCAGAGGCATGTGGTTCAAACCAGAAAGGTGCATAGTTTAATCTGTTGAGTTTTACCGTACTGTTCTACTACCTGTCGTTTGATAAACTAATCCCTGCTTAACCTAGTTAGTTAATGGAAGACAGTCCCTGGTACCTTTCCAATGGCACCGGCTGTTGACTGCTCTTCTGTCTGTACATTAATGGCTGTCTCTTTTCAGTTCACATATATACACACATTGGAAGCCTGCAGGAGCAAGCAACCCCAGGAGAAGAAGAGAACACACCATTCAGTTCATCCTCACCTCTTGTTCTCCGTAATTGCAGATAAGTTGCTGCTTTTTTTCTTCTTTTGCAGAGAGGAGTGGTGGTTCGGTGGTGCAGATGATGGCTGGCTTGCAAAGATCAGCGACAACATTCAGAAGGTCCGGTTCGTCAGGCCTGGTCTGGGACGAGCGGTTCTTGACCGAGGACGCCGAGGCCAAGGCCAGCGATGGCGATGGTGGCGGCTGCGCGGAGGAGCCCCAGCCGGAGCTCCGGCATTCCAAGAGCGTCGGGAGCATCGGCATGATGCGCCGCGTTGCTGCCGACAACGGCGACGACAGCAACAAGACGACGAAGACTAGGAAGAAGAAGAAGAAGGACGGCCAGAAGGAGGACGACAACCGCAGCAACCAGGTGTTCAGGACCAAGGACATCGCCCCGGACGTTGACCCGCCGTCTCCGAGGGTGTCCGGCTGCATCCTCTGCTCCATCATCTCCGGCTCCGGCTCGTCGGCAACGTCGCGCCGCGCGAAGCCGAGGAAGAAGTGAAACAAACGGCGACATATATAAACCATACGTACCTTCTGGTGGTGCATCATCTGTTACTGTAAAGCCGTGTGAGCCATGGATCTGGGGCATGTCTATACACTCGAGTGACACATGAGTTTCTACCGCTTATAAAACACACATATATTTGTCAGGTTAGTTTTTTTTTCTTCTCTGTTGTTCATCAGCTCCTCGATCCAGATCCATGGCTCAAACCCATAGTTAGAGCTTATTAGTACTAGCAACCAGCAGCTATTGAGATTTGGTGGGTTCTTCTTCAGTTCTTGGTCTAGTCTGGTGCAAATTCTTCTCTCTGCTGAGTGTGCCTTTGGATCTCTGTGATTGATCGATTGATTGCTTTGCATGTGAGTGCGTGAGCTTAAGGATGTGCTGTGTTGTCGCATGTATGGAGCAAAACTGCTATAAAGAACTTGGAATGATTCAAAGGCTGGCTGGCAGGCATGCAGGGCATGTGGAGATGGTGTGGCGTTTGTGATTAATTTTGTGAGGCTGTTCTTGGTGAAAAGATGATGATGATGATTTTTCTTTTGGTCGTTTTGTGTCGTGGGGATGTGGCGCACATGATCATGGTTCATCATGGGTGCAGATGGCATGGTCGGCATGGCGAAATTTTCGCCGCCCTGGACACCCGTACCTCTAGGTTTTGATATCTCTCTCTCTCTCTCTCTCTCTCTCTCTCTCTCTTCCCCCGATGCTCTAGGCATGATTCCTGATCTGGCATTCTTTTTCTTTATGAAATACTATACATATGAAAATACAGCAAACACCTCCATGATTTTGAATGGTGAGTTTTCCCCCCGATTCCTGCGGAAATCAAACTAATTCTGATGAAACATAGGCATTATGGTAAAAATCGGTGCTTTGGGTTTATACTATGTACATGTGTATCCGTTGCGAAACATAGGATGGATTGAGCTGCATACTCTATGATAATTGGATATAGATTCTTTTGAAGCAAAGTCTAGGTTTTCTATAATAAAAGAAAAATGTATCGTAATGAAACCTAGGATATGGATTCTTGGAGTGTACCGTAGTTGGTCCAGTTACCCTTATGAAACTAAGGACAAATTGATCGTTGATGAACTTTTTCTCTGTACGATTTACAAAAGCCGATTTGGATCCACACCTCCTTTGAGAACTGAGGTGAGACGATGGTCTTTGCGAGATGGCAACTCTTTTCCTCATAGCGCACACACACAACATGAAGGGACAGGGGATCATAGAGACATTGCAACGTGATTCCTGGTAAGGATTGATATGATCTTAATGGATCACGGCATTGCATTGCACATGACAGGGGCAAAGTATACGTTAGAGATAAATTAGATTTAATCCTATAAAATTGATGAGAAAAATATAAAATAAAATATACATATAAAAATGAACGGGGAACTATAGTCCCCATAACCTGGATACATTTTTATGCGTTATTATATATTCGTTGGTATAAAAATTCGTTCCCTTACGAATATACAATAACACATAAATTTACTCCTCATCACTCAGGATTTATACGTGATTGTATACTCGTTGGGAAGTAAATTGAATATAGCATTTTCTCAAACACTCGCCATGGTTATTTGGGCTTAAAAAAATCCTAGCAAAAAAAACCACAAAATTCCTATCGACCAGGTAAAACCCTAACAGGTAATAAATTAACGAGGAATTAACATCCCATCACATAGGTCCCATGACGATTGTTACCCCTTCACTACCCCTATGCGCATCGAATTTGAAGGAGACGGCCATCCATTCCGACGCTGACATGAATACATATCTTCAAGTCTTGAATTGCCTTGGATTCATACCGTCCACCTAAGTGCCCAATAATTGGGCTCTTGTCATCCTTCGTCTTGGTGCTCGTCTCTTTCAGTCTTTCTCTAGGGTGTTCTTGAGCCACTGTCTCTGCGGTTTTGGTTGGAGCCAATTTGGTCCTTGCTGGCTTAATTGACATCATTTGGTGAGCGTTAAGCTGGTTTTACGAGTGCGAGACCTGGGTCTCTCAATGATTGGAGCTAATTGTCTCAGTCACTGATCTTGCTACTCTGAGTAGGGTTCACAGTTTTGAAACAGAGTTTCTGAAATTTCGGGTTTACCGGCTGGTACCGGTATGATGTGTAGTTAGCCAGAAAATACTATATGTGTCTCAATTTGGCAAGCTATTGTTCAAACTTAACAAAAAGAATTGTTTAAATTTATTTTTAAAAAATAAAAATTTCCAGAATTGCCCCTCCCTGTTTGTCCATTCGAAACTTTGAACCTTAACAGTAATTAAACTTCTCCTTATCTCCACTTTAGTTTTCACAATTTCAAAATGGAGTGCATATTTAGTCCTAGGAAAACCAAAAGTACTAGAAAAATCAAGATTTTAGTTAAGTGTTACATCCCTGTCGAGTTTTTCGCGGAGATTAAGGCCACGTTCTTTTCAAAGTCAATATTTTGGATTTCCATCTGTACATTTCCTAAACGTTACATTTCGTAAAAAAACTTTATAATTTTTTAAATACTTTTCTAGAATAACTTTTTCACTTGGTAGGAATTAATTTATTCATTTATACCCTCAAATAATTTGAGCTATAAAAAATCAAATAAAATCTATCAGACTATCAAATACAGTTTATCTCAAATATGTCTAAGGAGATGGTTAAAATTAAATGAGGGACGGTTATGATTAATTGAGATAATTAAGTATATTGAGAATTTAAATGAGAGATGATTACGATTGGTTGACGTGAGTTTTAGGTGAAGTGAGAATTTAAACGCTAGAATTATTTATATTTTAGGATGAAGGGAGCTTATAGTTGATTCCTTTTCCAACAGATTATGCAACTAGCTATCAAAAGAAAACCACATGGAACGGATTCGGAGCTCTAAAGGGGATGTCCTCTTATATGCATCGCCGTCTGCTCATCATCGAGATCTGTGAAACATTTTGCCCTACATTCGGTTAGGATTGCACTATACCGATAAATACGTATCGCAGTCATTTCACTATATAGTACGTTAATATTATATTATAATACAATACAGTGAATCTATGGCCATAGTACAATGGCACGCATGCAGTAGGTATGAAACCTAACCATTTTTCTGTTCGAGCTCATGCTTAAGCATGTCCATAGCTTCTTGAAGTGCCTTCTGTTGAACCATTAGACAATTGTTTAAATAAATTTCAAATTAAACAGATTAAAACTATCACAAGAACTAACATGTACAGATCTAATATACTAATGGACACAACATTCACAGTCATGATCACAACAACTAGACATAACACGTACCGAGCGTTTGCAGACGTAGGAGTCACAGGAACGTGCCGTGGACGTAGCCGACGAAGACGTTCGCGTCGAGCATATGAAGTAGGAAGACGCGTCAGGTTGAGCAGCACACAAAGCGCTTCCAAAAACCTTATTCGCCCTCTCCCGATGCAGGATCACAAGGACGACCGCTTCGGAGACCTGCTCTCCCGATCGTCGGTGCACACCGGCGGCAGGATAGTGTAGACGATGGCGGCGGCGCAACAGAGAGAACGTTGCAAAACCCTAGATTGGATTGATACCCAGACGACTGAGCGTAGGCGAATATATAGAGACTCCACCCCGGTGCGAAGAGAGCACCCACGACAAATTCGGTTAGAATTCTGCCGCGTATCTAATTAGGACTCTCCAAAAATTTACCTGTGAATAATTGTCAATTTGTCAAAAAAATTAAGGCACGTGAGTGGGCACGGCACGGCTCAACGGGGCGAGTGAGCGCGTGTGGTGTTCCACTTCCTTTTCCTTCATCCATAGCTTTGAGAGTAAGCGAGAAGCCTCACTATTTAAATAGCGCAACCTCCCTCTAAACTAGCAATGTGCTACTAAACTTTTCCACCATGCCATGTTACACATGAGTCTACATGGCTCTTGAGATTTTTCTAGAAATTAGCTGAAAGTAGTTTAGGTTTAGTCAATTAATTTCAACACCTTTGTTTTTTTACCCAAAAAAGGCTGAAAAAGGTCCCCACAACAGCGATCAATTTTGATTAATTAAAAAAGAAGGAGTTTAGGGATACAACCTGAAATACTTACAAAGTCCCAGAAGAGAAAGACGGAAAAATAGAAAGCCCGGGGGGCCAAACAATGAGCTAAAAGCATCTAGCCAAACATAGAAACATAGAAGGAGGTTTTGAATTGGGACATCTGAAGATAGCATTGATTTTTGAAGTTTGTCTTCCATATCATCTGAGTTGGTGTTGCGTGATGAAAAATTTTATTATTTCTTTTCCACATTTTTCAGGTAGCTATTAGAATTATCTCTGCCGAGAATGACAATGGGCTTGTGGAGATGGCCTTTTCAACTATGTCCTCATGTCACTGTATTGTCATCCTATTGAACTTGTAGTGATGTTTAGCATGCACAAGCGAAGGGGCAGCGAAAGAAACAAGTGATCAATACTGATGGATAAAGACCTTCGTTGCCCCTTTCGTTAAAGGCATCAATACTGGTGAATTCCAACACCTTCGTTGCCCCTTCTTTGCAGTACTCAACCATTTCATCGGCAATATTGGTGGATAAAGATCTTCCCACCACCAAACCTTGCAGCCCGACTGCACAAGACAGGCTTGAGTGAGTGGAATAAACCAAGAAAAGAAAATCTAACAAATGGATGGGCATTCACCTCACGAGCGCACGCGAGGTAACGACGGCTTGGAGTCCTATCCGTGTGTGAGGTCTTGACCGACACAGGAAAACGGCAGCAACATTTCAACACTGGCGGCGAAGACAGATGGGTAGAAACTCGTCCAACACTGTGTTCACTGTGCGCCATGGATGTGTGGAGGGAAAGTAGAGCAAAAGGTTTGGAAAAGAATATATGACAGTGCATGTGCTTTGGAGATGGATGCAGTTAACAAATCGTTTTTGAAGAAGTTGTCGTTATTCCATAAGACAGTTAAAAAATTATGCGATTAGTATGATGTATATTATGATTTTAAAAATCAAAATAATTGTCACATACGGTAACTTTGATCTTTTTTTTCACCCTCTGTGTCACCGAGCATTCAGGTTCAGATCAGATGTCGCTAACAGGGTTTGTAATTTCGTGAATTTCGGCACGAAAGCCACAAAATTCGGTGGTTTCGCGGGGTGCGGCACGGCATCCCCGCGGTTTCATTTAAATAATTTCGTGAAAATTCAAAAAATTTAAAAAAATTCATTTTAACACAAAAAATATATTTTTATAAAAAATATAAATTTCACGATGTTTGTCGCGAAAACCGCGGTATACGGCGCGGTTTTCGCGAAATCCTGCACGACGCGAATTTCGTTTTAGTTCAAATTTAAATTACGGTTTTCACGGTTTTCGCGGTTTTCGCGGCTTTGGATTTCGCGCGAATTTCACGGTTTTTGCGCGGTTTTCACGGTTTTCGCGCGGTTTTCACGGTACGCACGAAATCGTTCAAATTCAATTTTTTACTGTTCATTGCCGCCGGCTTTCGCGAATTTCGATGAAATTCGCCGTGCCGCCGAGGAGCGGCACGGCATATACCACCGGCATTGCAAACCCGGATCGCTACTGCCACTCTCTCTGCACCACATGTGTGTGGTCCAGTTGACTTGACTACTTACAAAGAACACGAAACACAGAAAATGAATCAACGGTTGCAATACGTAGGAATAAATGTACGCACGAATCTCCAAGTTTGATGGACGGTACTGCATGTAGGGGGACATCCCCTTAAGAGTTCATTATCGTTTCCCGGAAACGATATTCGTACTGGATAGAGGAAATAACCAGGCATCCTCACTTCCTCTCTATAGGTCCAAAAGACAATCTGTTTCTGCCCCTCCTTTAGCACACAGAAACACAATTATAATTATACAAATCATCTATGATCCAGACTGTGCACCTAATTCAAATATGATAATACTGTAGAATTTGGGGGAAATGGACCATGTTTAATTAAAGGGTACTTGCTACTTTTGAGCTGTCCGAAAACCCGGAAATTAAAGTACTCTCGTAGTACTGCTGCTCCTCCGGTAGGTAGGTGTAGGAAGGGAGATCGCCCAGTGACGTCATCAATGGCGTAGCCCGTCTTGATGGGCCGTGGTAGATGTCCGTACGTACGTGCGTGCGTGGATGAGCCCATGGGTCATGTCTGTCATGTTGGCCAAGCCCATTCAAGCATGTTGGTACTGGCCCAAGTCTACTAACGTTAGATAGTAAGGCTCAAATCCAAACAAGCTTTTCTCGTAGCAGTATTTTTTTTGGAAAAGTCCAATTTGACTCCCTCGAATTGTTGTTGTATCTCATTCGTATCCCTCAACCGGGTATATCGACCCCTCCAACTATCACAAACATGCAAAACGCCTTCCCCAGCTGTTTTGAGGGTGGTTTTCATTGACATGATGTGCACCTCACAGCCCAGTCATCACATATATTGAAAAATAGTGGTGGGGCCCATATGTCATTCTCCCTCTCCTATATTCCCTAATCCTTCTCTCTCCCCGATCCCAACGGCAGAGCTGCAGCGGCAGCGGCAGGACGACATTAGAGTGGCGGAACTCGAGGGAGTTGGGCTAGGTATCGTCGAGCTTGGGTCCAGCACTAGCGACGCCGATCTTACTCTAGTCACGGCGTCGTTGGTCTCGCCCTAGTTGCAGCGCACCCGAAGCAGCGTGTGGAGGAGGCAAAGCCAAACGCTGAGACTAATAGAAGCATTGTGGAGAGGCGGACAGGGCAGATCTGGCCATTGTGGAAGAGCTCATCAGCCAACAACATTGTCGAGGCCAAAGTCGCGGAGGCAGCCGATTTTTGTGGGGCAAGAAGTGGTGGTGGTCCCGTGACGGGATGGATGGCACGCTCACGAAAGAGGTGGAGCATGCGCTTGTTGGGATACATGTTGGCTACGATAACATAAATCAAATTTTTTTTATCGCGTAAACCAGAAACCATGTAAGTATAAGATCATGAATAATTATCACTCGACACGCTGTGCAACGGAAGTATGTGCTAAGAAGGAAGGGACGCCGGCGACGTAGCGCGTGTCGATGTAGAGGAAGTAGTCGATCAGCTTGTCGTGCTCCTATGCTGATCAGCACTGCAAACTAGTGGCACCTCTACCAATATCCACACATCCAAGGATGAAATGCCATGCGTGGATGCGCTAGTGCCCGCATGCGGCTAGGGTTTCTCACACCCATCTAGTCTCTTCACCCCTATAATATATAGGATTTGTAACCAAGCCTCTGAGGCCCATAGGAGTACTACTTGGATCTCTATCCAAATTGAGCACATATTGGATCTCTATCCAATCCCCTTGTTTCGACCCGTTAAATGTGTGACCTTGTAGGTTCCTATACGCTTGGTTGCAACCCGAAGACTTCTTTTCGGTCCACTTGTCAACAACAGCTCCTAGCAGTACATATTAAACCACTAGCCATACATAAAGATTATATCGGTTGAACCTCTAGTGTATACTTGTATAAACCCCTTTGCCTCACGATATCGATTAAACTCAAGGCTAGATATGTGTCATCCTTTAATAGCTCAATCATTCACTCGATCCTGCGATAGTTACTTAACCTGTGATTGACTCCTTAATCACTTTTGATGGTCATGCACTTTCATAATCTATAACATCAAGGGACCCAAAGATCTCGCTTCATAGAAGAGACAAATCACATCTTGATTATTCATATCCTACTACATGTTTCATAGCATGTCCAAAAACTATTTTTATAACTACCCAGTCACGGAGTTGTTAGTGATATGCCCAAGAGGCAACATGGAGATATTGGATATTATTGTCAATGTTTATGTATAAATAAATAAAGTGTTATTCAGTTCCATGAAATAGACATCTTGTATTGATCAATAAGTACGTGACTTATTTATGAGACTCTATATGTATGAATCTATTTTTAAATGATCCCTGATCATATATCATATTAATGGAACTAATATGATTCTAAGATTGGCATGTTTATTGATTGATGATCATGTCTCATAGATCATGGTATGGAGATATCAAATCAATAAACATGGACACATGTGTTAGAGAACACATTGTTGGATAGACCCACCATGAGACACTACAGAATTAATGTGCCATTAGTTGGTCTCGGGTAGTGTTGGTACAAAGTCCTTAGACCGAGATCACCATGGATTTCAACATGTATAGTAGCCTACTTTGGGACTACCAAACGCTATTCCGTAACTGGATAGTTATAAAGGTAGTTTTCGGGTTTGCTATGAAACATGGAGTGAGATGTGAGTGATCAAGATGGAATTGGCCCCTCCTTTGGGAGAGATATCTCTGGGCCCCTCGAGGTAATGGATTATGAAAATGCGTGGCCATGCTAAGTTGATTGAGGAGTCAATCAACAGACAGATAATCCAATACGGTTCGAGTGAATGGTTAAGCTATTAAAGGGATGGCACACATCTTGCCTACAGCTTAATTGGTATCGTGAGGCAAAGGAATTTATGTACACATTACAGGTTCAGAGTCGATATTATATTCTTGTATACTATGGTGTCAATATGTGCCGCTAGGCGCCGCGTGATGTGTCGGGCTGAGTTGGACTCGAGCCGACGATCGGCTAAGTTAGACTATAGCCGAAACCAAGTATACCTGAACCTACATGGTCGCACGCTTAAGGGGATAAGAACAGGCATTCGAGTTGGACTCGGATACGGCTCGATCGGATAGGGATCCGATCAGATAGAGTCCTATGGGCTTACGACGTATGGGCGGCCAACTCTATGAGACCGGATGAGATCCGATTCAAAATAGAGTCCTGATCGACCACTAGTCCCAGTAGGCCAACTCTATATAAAGGGGCGAGGGGTGGAGAGATGTGGTACATCAGTTGAATCGAATTGCGCCGAAATCAATCTGATTTGGCAGGAAACCCTCCCCACCTTCGAGCTAAACCCTAGCCTTGCATCGCGTGCTAGCACACGGGTGTTCGGCGTTCTGTTCCCGGACGTGTGGATACCGGTAGAGGCGCTGCTACGTTGCACGCTGTTGATCGGCTACGAATCGGTTGCAATCGAAGTGAGGCGACTACGGCAGATCGGCAGCGAGGACGCGGTCGGCGACTCGGATCAGCTGCGGCATCGGCGAATCGGCTAATTGGTGAATCGGCTGTCCCCGGGAATCGGCTGTCGGCTTGCGGGAATCGGCTACACTATTCCAGATCGGATAGTCCTGATTGGTTATTTCTGCTGCATACTCCAATCGGTAACAATCTATCGGCCCTTACTTGCAAGTGTTCCTAGTTTGTGCGGTAGAAAAGTTTTTGTTTTCGGCTAGCGTAGCTTCCGCGTAACCCTTCAGTGGTATCAAAGCTAATCTTGCTTAGTTCGGATTTTAGATTGGATCTGGAACAAGTTTTGCGCACGGGTTGATTAGATCAATCGGTTTTACGGGATTTGTTGAGGAGAGTTCATGGTAATTGCGTTCCTTGATAGTGTATCGGAACGGCGTAATGTGATTACGTCGAAGCAATATCCATAGAACTCGGTTTGAGTCGGCTTCAAGATAGCGTTCCTTGATAGTGTATCGGAACGGTATAATGTGATTATGCCGAAGCTATCTCGTAGTCCGATCTTGTTAGCTGTCTCGCGCCTACGCAAACCATTTCCCTTGATAGTGTATCGGGACGGCATAATATGATTATGCCGGCATGATTTCCGTAAGCGATTTCATAGATTGGATCTATGAATTTCGTGTGGTGTTCGGCGCTGCCCGAGCCCGTGAGGGGCGGCTTCCCTCTCGACCCCGCCCGCTAACCGGCTAGCGGGACCGCCGTGTGCGCCCCTTTATAGGTCGTCTCGATGCCGTTTCTCTGTGATAGGTAGAAAACGTTTTCTACGCCTAACTTGTTTTTGCAGAGAATGCTTTGAGATGGTATGGCCCTATTGGATATATGAGATGCATGTGATGCCTGTAATATTCTTTCATACGTGCAATGCTTGTAATATTCTTTCACGACCTACGAGTCGATGTTATCTTCAATTAGAGTTTCTATAGTAGTAGCTTAGTTTGAAGAAATCAAGAATTCGGCACTCGGAAGAACGGTGATAAAGATGGAGATTCTCTACACCGACATGGAGATGGAGATCACCATGTGAAGGGGGCCATACTATTTTATTATATGCTATTCTACCTGCTTGCATATATATGATATATTTGTTTGATAGGATAGCATCCCTAGCAAATTAAGTGGTAATGATGCCCTTCCAAATGTTGCACCCGTCACCGTTATGCTCGTCAATGGTGGGTCTGCCAAAGCAGAGTGTCATTCTCTATCATAAAACGAGGGGGTATATGTCGGACATATACAGCAGGAGCATTTGGTTTACTTAACAAGGCTATCAAAACAGTTTTGGGCCTTGGGGCATAGGTTGACGCCGGGGCATAGAGATGCCACACCAACAACAAGAGTCACATAGAGATGTGATTAGTAAGGAGTTGCTTACCGATGTTATTAATTTTCTAGCAGTGATGCCAAAGCTCACTAGAAATTAACTAACATGTGGATCTTGACCCAATACGTAACCTAGAGGGAAGGTGTAAAATACGTAATGGGAGTCTAATGTTAAATTGTTTAACAATAGACATAGCATAAACATTGTGCTAAACTTTGCTTTTTCTCTTGTAGAATAATGGCAGCCAATACTACACCCGTACCTTTAATTTGCGATCTATTCTTGAAAAGGAAAAATTAAACAAAACAAACTTTATGGATTGGTATCGCAACTTGAGAATTGTTCTCAAGCAAGAGCGTAAGGAGTACGTTCTTGAAGTACCCTATCCCGAGGATTTGCCTAATAATGCCACCGCAACGCACGGAGGGCTTACGAGAAGCACACTAATGATGCCCTAGATACAAGCTGTCTCATGCTTGCTACAATGTCCCCCGAGCTTGAAGCAATATGAGAGCAGCGATGCTCACACTATTATTCGGGGACTGCATGGCATGTTTGAGAACCAAGCTCGAGCCGAGAGGTTCAACACCTCGAAGTCCTTGTTTGCGTGCAGGCTTGTTGAGGAGAATCCCGTCATCCGCATGTGATAAAGATGATTGGTTATATCGAGAGTCTTGAGAAACTAGGTTTCCCTCTTAGCCAAGAGTTGGCTACAGACGTGATTATCTAGTCGCTCCCTCCGAGCTTCGAGCCATTCATATTAAATTATCACATGAACAATATGGATAGAACCTTGGCTGAATTGCATGGGATGCTAAAGACAGCTGAGGAGAGTATCCAGAAAAACGGTCATCATGTGATGATGATGCAGAAGGCTAAGCGCAAACCACATGTCAAGAAACTTTGCACCAAGAGGAAGTTAACTCCCGATGAGATCGCGAGTGCCTCTAATGCAAAGAAGGGCAAGAAGGGGTCGGCGGCATCAGATGCCGTTTGCTTCTACTGCAAGGAGACAGGCCACTGGAAAAGGAACTGCAAGAAGTACATGGAGGATCTCAAAAAGAAGCAAAGTACGACTTCTGCTTCAGGTATTAATGTTATAGACATTAATCTTGCTACTTCCCCTACTGACTCTTGGGTATTTGATACCGGATCAGTAGCTCATATTTGCAAATCGTTGCAGGGAATGAGAAGAAGTAGAGGCTTGAGAAGGGGCGAGGTGAACCTACGCGTCGGCAATGGAGCAAGCGTTGCTACAGTTGCTGTCGGCACAGTACCACTTCATCTATCTTCAGGATTAGTTTTGGAATTAAATAATTGTTATTGTGTTTCAACACTATGTCAAAACGTTATTTCGCTTCATGTTTGCAAGCGAAAGGATATGATTTTAGATCAATGGACAATGGTTGTTCAATATATCTCAAAGATATGTTTTATTTTCATGCTCCATTGGTGAATGGATTATACGTTTCGAATCTTGAAGCGTCTCCCATCTATAACATTAATACAGAAAGGCAACTCCCAAATGATACAAACCTCACGTTTATCTGGCATTGTCGCTTAGGCCATATAAATAAGAAACGCATGGAGAAGCTCCATAAGGATGGATTGCTTCACTCTTTTGATTTTGAATCATTTGAGACATGTGAGTCTTGTTTACTTGGTAAGATGACAAAGGCACCTTTCACGGGACACAGTGAGAGAGCAAGTGACTTGTTGGCACTCGTACATACTGATGTATGTGGACCAATGAGCTCAACGGCCAGAGGTGGTTATCAATATTTCATTACCTTTACCGATGACTTTAATAGATATGGTTATATCTACTTAATAAAGCATAAGTCCGAATCCTTTGAAAAGTTCAAAGAATTCCGAATGAAGTACTGAATCATTTAGGAAAAATAATCAAGTTTCTATGATCGATCGTGGAGGGAATACTTGAGCCAAGAGTTTGGTAATCATCGAAAGATTGTGGAATTGTTTCACGTTGACTCCGCCAGAACTCCACAATGGAACGGAGTGTCCAACGGAGAAACCGCACCTTGTTGGACATGGTGCGGTCGATGATGAGCCTAAGTGATCTTCCGTTATCCTTCGGGGATATGCTCTTGAAATAGCTGCGCTCACACTAAATAGAGTTCCATCTAAGTCGGTTGAAAAGACACCATATGAGATATGGACAGGCGACCCCCTAGTCTGTCTTTTCTCAAAATTTGGGGATGCGAAGCTTATGTAAAACGTTTACCCGACAAGCTCACACCCAAATCGACAAGTGCTTCTTTGTGGGATATCCTAAGGAAACTAAGGGATATTATTTTTATAATCGAAAACAAGGCAAAGTGTTTGTCGCCCGACACGGTGTTTTCTTGGAGAAAGAGTTTCTTTCAAGAAGGGTTAGTGGGAGCAGGGTGCATCTTGAAGAAGTTCAAGAAACACCGAAAATGTTTGCGACCACGTAACCACAACAGGAGGAGCAAAGTGTTGTGCCACCGGTTGTAGATACACCGGCCCACGGAGGTCCGAAAGATCACGTCGTGCACCGGCAGTACACAAGTGCGGAACAACGTGATATATTGTTGTTGCACAACGATGAGCCTAAGACCTATGAGGAAGCGATGGTGGGACCCGATTCCAACAAGTGGCTTGGAGCCATGAAATCCGAAATAGAATCCATGTACGACAATCAAGTTTGGAACTTGGTTGATCCCACTGATGGTGTCAAAACCATTGAGTGTAAATGGGTTTTTAAGAAAAGGCCGATATGGATGAAAATGTTCAAATCTATAAGGCGCGATTGGTGGCGAAAGGTTTTAAACAGATTCAAGGAGTTGATTATGATGAAACCTTCTCGTCCGTCGTAATGCTTAAATCTATTCGGATTATCCTCGCTAATTGCTTTGCATATTTCGATTATGAGATATGGCGATGGATATCAAAACGACTTTCCTAAATGAAAACCTAAGCGAGGATGTATACATGATACAACCTCAAGGTTTTGTCGATCCACAATCACCGGAAAGATATGCAAGCTACGAAATCCATTTATGGATTAAAGCAAGCATCTCGAGTTGGAATATTTGTTTTGATGAAGTAATCAAAGGGTTTGGTTTCATCAAAAATGAAGAAGAGGCCTGTGTTTACAAAAGGTCGGGGAGAGCAATTGTATTTATAATCTTATATGTGGATGACATATTGTTGATTGGAAATGATATCCCTATGCTAGAATCCGTCAAGTCTTCATTAAAAAATAGTTTTTCCATGAAAGACTTAGGGAGACAACATACATATTGGGCATTCGGATCTATAGAGATAGATCCAAGAGGCTAATTGGATTAAGCCAAAGTACATACATTGACAAGGTGTTGAAAAGGTTCAACATGCATGATTCCAAGAAATGTTTCTTGTCCATGTCACATGGCATTAATCTTAGCAAGAATCGTGTCCTCGGACACATGATGAGCCGAATAAGATGGGTATGGTTCCATATGCTTCGGCAATTGGATCCATCATGTATGCCATGCTTTGTACACGCCCGGATGTCTCGTACGCTTTGAGTGCTACGAGCAGATACCGCCGATCCAGTGAAGGTCACTGGATGCCAGTAAAGAATATCCTTAAGTACTTGAGAAGAACTAAGGATATGTTCCTAGTCTATGGAGGTGAAGAAGAGCTCGTTGTAAGTGGTTACACCGATGCTAGCTTCCAAACGGACAAGGATGATTATAGGTCGCAATCTGGGTTTGTGTTCTGCTTGAACGGAGGCGCAGTCAGCTGGAAGAGTTCCAAGCGGGATACCGTTGCCGATTCTACAACGGAGGTTGAGTACATTGTTGCTTCGGAAGCCGCAAAGGAGGTTGTTTGGATAAAGAAATTTGTTTCGAAGTGGGTGTGATGACCAGCACCACGGTCCGATGTCTCTCTATTGTGATAATAGTGGAGCCATTGCGCAAGCCAAGGAGCCAAGGTCACACCAGAAGTCCAAACACATACTTCGGCGATATCATCTTATCCGTGAGAGAGTGGACAGAGGTGATGTCAAGATATGCAAAGTGCACACGGATCTCAACATAGCCGATCCGCTGACAAAATCTCTCCCACAGCCGAAACATGAGGCGCACACAAGAGCAATGGGTATTAGATACTTACAATGAGTGACTCTAGTGCAAGTGGGAGATTGTTAGTGATATGTCCTAGAGGCAACATGGAGATGTTGGATATCATGGTCAATGTTTATGTATAAATGAATAAAGTGTTATTCGGTTCCATGAAATAGATATCTTGTATTGATCAATAAGTACGTGACTTATTTATGAGACTCTATATGTATGAATCTATTTCTAAATGATCCTCGATCATATATCATATTAATGGAACTAATATAATTCTAAGATCGGCATGTTTATTGATTGATGATCATGTCTCATAGATCATGGTATGGAGATATCAAATCAATAAACATGAACACATATGTTAGAGAACACATTGTTGGATAGACCCATCATGAGACACTACAGAATTAATGTGCCATTAGTTGGTCTCGGGTAGTGTTGATACAAAGTCCTTAGACCTGAGATCACCATGGATTCCAACATGTGTAGTAGCCTACTTTGGGACTATCAAACGCTATTTCGAATCGGGTAGTTACAAAGGTAGTTTTCGGGTTTGCTATGAAACATGGAGTGAGATGTGAGTGATCAAGATGGAATTTGCCCCTCCTTTGGGAGAGATATCTCTGGGCCCTCGAGGTAATGGATTATGGAAATGCATGGCCATGCTAAGTTGATTGAGGAGTCAATCAACGGACAGATAATCCAATACGGTTCGAGTGAATGGTTAAGCTATTGAAGGGATGGCACACATCTTGCCTATAGCTTAATTGGTATCGTGAGGCAAAGTGATTTGTGTACACATTACAGGTTCGAGCCGATATTATATTTTTGTATACTATGGTGTCAATATGTGCTGCTAGGCGCCGCTGTTGACAGGTCGGCTGAGTTGGACTCGAGCCGACGATCGGCTAAGTTAGACTATAGCCGAAATCAAGTATACCTGAACCTACAGGGTCGCACGCTTAAGGGGATAAGAACAGGCATTCGAGTTGGACTCGGATACGGCTCGATCGGATAGGGATCCGATCAGATAGAGTCCTATGGGCTTACGACGTATGGGCGGCCAACTCTATGAGACACGGATGAGATCTGATTCAAAATAGAGTCCTGATCGGCCACTAGTCCCAGTAAGCCAACTCTATATAAAGGGGCGAGGGGTGAAGAGATGCGGTACATCAGTTGAATCGAATTGCGCCGAAATCAATCTGATTTGATAGGAAACCCTCCCCACCTTCGAGCCAAACCCTAGCCTTGCATCGCGTGCTAGCACACGGGTGTTCGGCGTTCTGTTCCCGGACGTGTGGATACCGGTAGAGGCGCTACTACATTGCGTGCTGTTGATCGGCTACGAATCGGTTGCAATCAGAGCGAGGCGACTGTGGCAGATCGGCACCGAGGACGCGGTCGGCGACTCGGATCGGCTGCGGCATCGACGAATCGGCTGATTGGTGAATCGGCTGTCCCCGGGAATCGGCTGTCGGCTTGCGGGAATCGGCTACACTGTTCCGGATCGGATAGTCTTGATTGGCTATTTCCGTTGCATACTTCAATCGGTAACGATCTATCGGCCCTTACTTGCAAGTGTTCCTGGTTTGCGTGGTGGAAAAGTTTTTGTTTTTGGCTAGCGTAGCTTCCGCGTAACCCTTCAGGAGTAGTGTTTGGTAGCCCCTAAGTAAGCTACTACATATGTTGGGAACCATGATAATCTTAGGTCTAAGGATTTTACATAACACTCAATGAGATCACTGATAACACATCACATATAGCTTTTGTAGTGTCTTATGTTGGTTCTATCCAACAACATATTTTTTAACATGTGTTCACATTATTAATTTGGTATATTCATACCATGACACAAAATATGATTATCAATCAATACATGTGCTGATCATTAGACCATATTTGTTTCATGTATGATATTTTATCAGAAGTCCTTTTGAAATAGTAACATACAACATAAAGAGTCTCATGAATGAATCATATATTCATTAACCAATAATTAGTTATTTATATTAAGAAACACTAATATATAAACATATTATGTGATATAATTATCCTATGACATATCACCAACGACGCTATCTACTTCGGCGATCTTCCATGCTGCCAATTAGGAAGCCGGTGGTGAAGTGGTCGTTCGGTAGTGACGTGGGTGCGAGAAGCGAGGTGAAGCTGTCGTCGAGGTCGAGCAGCCCGCGGTCGGGGTCCATGGCCATCAGGGCCCACAACAATGGTAGGCCATGCAACAATAGCTAAGCCAGGCAACTAGTTCCATACTTCAGTTTGAGTTAATTTGCTAATTGATTAACTCATGAGGACCCATAGCTTGTTTGTCTCATGTTTGTTATGAATTGACGTGGATCTACATGCTCTTGGACATGAAGGAGCATGGTTAGTATACCAAAGACATCACCTGGCGTTGCTCCATCGCGTTCGTTTCCACTCCTCCTTTGCTGGGACGACAACATCAGGGTGTAGGACCTTAAGACCCACGGGTGCATATATAGCTTAATCAGCCACTCGCCGGCGGTCTCCGCATTGCTTTGCTGGGAGCGGTTCTTACTCTCCTCGTCCGACGACGGCACTATGGTCTGACAATCGAGGCCGAACGAAGACGAAAAGGTTATTTCCATCGATGGAAGCATACGACGCTAACGAGAAGCTCGTGCTACTTGTCTCTTGCGACAAGGGCGTTTCACCGTGTCTATGAGAGAGGACAGAAGAAAAGAGGACACTGATGTGTGTAGGCCATCCGCTACTTTTAATTCTTTTTTATCATTTTAGTGTCCGTAATGACACACATGCGCTGTCGCATAAGAATGGGTCAACATGTATACATCACGTCAGCCAAGACCGCTCATAATATCGTTGAAGGAGTTCTTTTGTACTAATTTCAATAATTAGATAAGTCAATTTTACGACTGAGAGGTATGAATAAGGTCGAGCTATGTTGACGCAAATTGTGTCGATACACATAATGACCTGTAAGATCTGCTTATCTCCAGTACAGATCCTAAAATATTGATGAGATGTGGACATGCCAGTCAGTTTGATCCTGCAATTAACAAGATGTAAGGTTGATCGATCAACAGGTTGGTATCGATGAAACGAAGCCTGGGTCTTGTCACTACTAAAAAAAGCTCATAGGTATCGGTCCAAAAGGTGTCGGTTCAATTAAATCCAGCATCTATTATATCTATAGGTGTCGGATGAATAGTAAAACCGACACCTATACTATAGGTGGCGGTTCTTATTACGAACCGCCACCTATTCTTCACGAATAGGTGTCGGATGAATAGTAGAACCGGCACCTATATTATAGGTGGTGGTTCTTATTACGAACCGCCACCTATTCTTCGCGAATAGGTGTCGGATGAATAGTAGAACCGGTACCTATATTATAGGTGACGGTTCTTATTATGAACCGCCACTATTCTTCGCGAATAGGTGTCGGATGAATAGTAGAACCGACACCTATTCTCAGAAAACACTATTCCCTCGATTAGTATCATACCACTTGCCGAACAAGACCAACACCAGCTTAAATATGCATCTCTCATGCGCATGGCCAGCTGGACTCAGTCACTCGTGCCTGTAACTCTAACTCGCGGGCACGAAAGAGGACCCGCCATCAAGGTACGTAGTTACGTGAAAAAATTTGGTGGGTCCGGCTAAAGGAGTGGGCCCATAAGAATTGGGAGCACCTCGTTGAATGGGGTTCGGTTCGTATAGGTGTTGGATAAATAGGTGCCGGTTCTACATGAACCGGCACCTATTCAGGGTGTCAACCGATAGACGATAGCTTGATGTAGAATCGGTCGATAGCGTGATAGCCGATATGAAATAGTTGCCGATGTTAGTCGATAGCCGATGTAGCGATACTAGCCGATATCGATATGGTTATGAGGGATCGGCTATATGTCCAAAGTAGATTCCGACATAGATAAATAATGATATAAAGATAATCGGCTGATAACAATATAGTAAGATAATAAACCAATCGGGCGATATAAATATAATAAAGCAAATATCCAACAAACCAATTGGCCAATAATAATATAATATAATAAATGCTGATCCTGATGGTTAAAGCATACATCGGTTGAAAATCCGATGTCATTAAATCTAAATGATTAGATTATCAGTGAAACCTTTGATGCAATTGATTAAATTCAACTTGTATATAATCCTTATAAGCCGATGCAACGTTCAGATAACTCATAGGCTGAAACCCCGATAAAACAATGATTGATGTATACTGAGTTAAATGAATCTAACTTACAACCACAACCTCATTGATCAGACCTAACCGATGCAGCCTAAGGTTAATGATTACCTGATAGATTTAAATCAGTCGATTTGACACCGATCAAATTGGTCATGTATTAGATTTAACCAAGACAGTAAAACCATAAAAGAGAAATTTAACACATTAGATAAGATCGACTAACCCTCCGATTAAACATTAGCATAAACCTATCGACTTAACAAGACTTAGATTATCAACAACAATCTAGTAGGTCGGACCTAACGGATGCAACACGAGATTGTATGATAATCTAACATTCAATGAGCTGATAAATCTGTCTAATGTGATAGATATAACAAATCTATCTAAAGCGACATTATGTTTAAAGAAACATCAATTTGATCAGAATATCGGACCTAACCAAGGAAGCCTAACTAAGTCGATGTGACTATAAACAGTAATATATATATATATGATATACCAGATAAGCAACACTTGTGTCGACTTGATTAGAATATCGGACTCATCCGAGGAAGTCCTAGCCATGCCAGCACAAGTGAAGATGACGAAACTCACTTATTGCCGGAGGTCGAACTCAATCAACGCAGCCCATGCGTGAAAACAAAAACTCGTCAAAATAAAACCTAAAAGACTACGGTGGCGATGCGTCGAAAGTAGATGTATTAATCTGTGAAGATGATTTACAAAGCCCCTGTTGTACATAACCACAGACCGATATGAGTTCTAATTGGACATGGCACAAACTTTTCTAAAGATAAAAGAAAAAACATAAAGTCCTCATCGGACACTAAACACACTTTCCTAAAGATAAAAAAAATTACTAACCATATTTAATTAATAGATAAATTAAGTTGTCATGTGTCATGGTTTTTATGTTTTCTTCTTGAACTCGGTCTTTTTTGAATAAATTTCTATCGTATGATTGATCTCTTCTCTTAACCGAATCTGTCCAAGAATTTTACCAAAATTTGACATTACAAAAGCTATTAACTGATATAGTCAAATTAAACCTTTTTCTTTTTTTCAAGATAATGGAATCTCTAGCTTGTGTATACGGTATAACGACAAAAGATACCGGCATGCATATAGTCATGTTTAGTGACAGTCTAACATCAAGGTTTTTTCCTGTCCAAGCAGACGCACACAGATCACTACGTATACACATACCTTTAAATACATCTCTAATACAGATGCACTCCCGCACAGAAATCACTACATGTACACGTACCTTTACGACTTGTTTGGTTTGGAAGAGGTTAAGACAGGGAACGAGGGTTTAGAAGATTCGATTATTTTAATCTCAATTTGATTAGAAGATATGAGGTCTGCTCCGTAGCTTTGGCTGTGACTGCGACATAGTCAACGGTAACAGTGTTGCAACAGCAGATAAACTGTGGCTACTGTAGTCGCAGCCACATGCTGGCTTTCCGAACACACCCATGAAAATTTCGGAAGGATTAGGAAGGAAAATTAATCGATCGAACTCTCAACAATTTTCTCAGGAGAGGGTGAGAATTATGTTTTGAGTGAAAGAGGAATACATCTCATCATTCATACGATATAATTTTCTATCTCAACACACCCACCAAATAGAAAACTGATGAATTTCCTCATAAACACTACTTAAAAAAATAAGTGTCGGTCTAATAGATGTCGATTCAACAAAAACCGACATCTATTAAAATAATAGGTAGCGGCCCTAAAGAAAAACCGATACCTATACTACAGGTATCGGTTTTTTTAAAAAACCCGATACCTATAATATAGGTGTCGGTTTTCTAAAAAAAGGCACCTAACAACCGAGTCGTCGGGTGGCTGGATTGATTTTTATATGCGCCGGCCCCTCCGTCTCTTCTCCTTTATCCTTATCTCTTTAATTCTCTCCTCTCTTTCTCTCCTTTCTTGGACGAGTAGCGCCAGATCTAGCCGGTGCAAGGCTGAGGACGCCAGTGCGGGAGGCGATGGTGACGGCAGGGAGGGAAGCTCTTCTCTCTTATCTCTTTCTCTCCTTTATCTCTTTGTCTTCCTAGCTTGTTCCCTTTCTTCTTGAAGTGCGGCGGCATGCGGGGGCGGCGGGAGGGCGACGGGGGTAGGAGGCGGCGGAAGGGGCGGGGGAGGCGACGGCGGGGAAGGGGAGGCGGCGGGAGGGCGGTGGCGGCAGGGGAGGGGAGGTTGCGGGAGGGCGGCGGGGCTCGTGGATCCGGCCGCGCGACGGCTCGAAGACGACACGGCGGGGCGTGCGACGGACGACGACGATGGAGGGATAGAGGTTCTCTGGATTTTTTTGTGGTTCTTGATTTTTTGTGATTTGTGGGGATTGATCGTGGATCCGTGAAATGGATAATATGTGGAATAATTAATATGTGTTGTTGTGGATTGATCTTGTTGTGCATTGGATCTAGAGAGCCAATATTGGATGGATGGGGCAAAGCAACTAGATTTTTTTTAATTCTTCAATGTTAAAGGTATCGGTCATTAGACCGGCACCTATTAATTTTGCTATAGATGTCGACCAATAGGTGTCGGTTGGAAAAACCTGCATCTAAGGGGATTTCCCAACGGCACCTTTGGTAGTTTCTGTACTAGTGAAATAGTCAGTCTTATTTTCCTCTAGCAACCAAATAAAGAATTAGGATTAAAAATTAGATTTCTATATTAATTTTCTTCATCAACTCTCACATTAATTTTCATGCCCCACCCTTAAATACATCTCTAACACATTTAAAAAGATAGAGGCCTGAGATGTACTGGTGGTGTAGTGTTGCGTGACTTCGCCTATTAGAGTTTAAATTTTGGTGTTCAAAAATATTACACACACCTAGAAGTGTTTTCAACAGGATTTTGGTGAGATAAGTGATGATGTCGTTAGTTTTCGTCTCTTTGAGTATGTGTTAAAAGACGTATTTGGAGGTGTAAGTATGATGTTACGTATTTAGTGGTGTATGTAATGTACGTCTGTTATATAATAAAAATAGACCTATAGAAAATCTCAACACTTCCATAGTTATGTAATTTGATGTCAATATTTAAATTTAGATATCCACGATTTATCATAATACCAACGGTTCTTTCTCACTTATCTTAAATGGATTAAAACCCAGCCTCAAGTTAAAACCGAATGAACACGGAAAGAAAAACTCTTCCTCATGATTCTAGTGTCATCGTTAAAACACTGTCCTCATGATTTTCACAGAAAATTCACACGAGAAATATTCCACTCGTTTTCTGAGATAATAAGCATCTACTTCCTCCGTTCTATATCGGTTTTGCTATATTTATGTCCTCAGATTTTTGAATGGATCTATCAGTCGGTTTGTAGACCGTAGGATTGACGCTAAGATTGTTCGATTGTTCCAACTTTCAATCCACCCGTTAAAAACTACTACGTACTACTGTGCACTAATTGCGCCATTGCTGGCCTCGATGGTGGCTGCACCATGTCCTGTGCGTCCACACTTTTCACTGCCCAAGAAGACAAGACTGCATGCAGTTGAAAGTTTTTTTTTTTGACAAAAGACAAGGAGGAATGCATGCAAAACACATTTTACGCTGTATTTACAGTGTAAATTACACTATAATTATATTATATTATATTTATTGTAACTTTAATATAATTTTTATTATATGTAATTGTAAATTTTGCATTCTCTGTAGCTATTTTGTGTGTTTCAACCAAGTTACATATATTTTTCTTAAGTTTGTCACAGCCTATTGATGATTGTTGTTGTGTTTTGTAGCCTTTTTAATCACACGTATCAAATCCGACTTTTAACGTCAAATTTCTTTTGCCACAATTTTAGCCCGTCTAAACCGCTTTGATTTATTTTAGGTCACATTTGTTTTAACTTTTTAAAAGACAAGCTAACTTTTGGCTTTTGACTTTTGAAAAACTGAAAATCCAAAAACCAGAAGCCATAACATGAGGGTTGTTTGAGAGCTAGCTTTTGAGTTGGTTTATTTGGCTAAATAGAATGTAAAATATCCATAATGTCCCTAGCTATTTTTACAATGACAAGTATTTGTTGCTAATAGTAATAACACTATAAAGTAGCACCATGTAATATTTGTCATAACAAAATAGATTTTAATCTTGTACATTAATCTTTCATCACTATCAAAGCGCTAGCAATGCTATCACGAAATGCAATTCAACCTCAGCTATTTAACAGAGCAATGTAAGCTTACCTTCTCGTGACGCCGACGGGGTGGCGTTGCGACGGGCCGACGGCGACAGGATGGTGGCGTGACGGGGTGACGAGGTGACGATGACTTGATGACGGTGACGAGGTCATGGCGACGGGACGGTGACGACGGGGCGGCGCCCGCGGGGATCGCTGAGATGGGATGGCGGCGGCGGGCGGGCGACGGGCCATGGCAACGGGCGCGCCGCGGGGTCACGGAGATGGGGCTGCGCCCGTGGGGGTCGCGGCAATGGTGCAGCGGTGACGGGGCGGCGCCCGCGGGGGTCACGGCGACGGTAAAGGGGTGGCGCCCGTGGGGCTCGTGGCAACGGAGTGGCGACGTCGGCATTGGTACCTTAGCGCGCGCGTGAGTAACTGGGACGTAAAGAAAAGAAGACACGAATCTTCTTTTCGATGGCAAGCGGTAATTTATTGCAACTTTTCTCTCAGAAGCCACAAAAGCTACCCAAAATAAGCTTCTGGCTTCTGGGCTTTTCTAGTACAAATGTGACTTTTAGCTTTTCAAAAGCCAGATCGAAAAGCCAGCTATTTGTTTCAGTTGCCGGCTTTTCAGGCTGAAAAGCCACCTAGAAGCTGAAACAAACAGGGCCTCAGTAGTTTGTTTATAAAAAAGTTATAAATATAGTAGTATTTTCAATACAAAGATAAATCTATTGTTAAAATAATATCCAATGTAAATTTTAATGAAAATGTGTTTATAAAATTAAACCGCAGTACGCCTGACTATTTTGCAAAAAATCCCTTAAGTGTTTATAAAATTAACCCGCAATTCAGGTTCGCCGCCGCTGCTTGACCCATCAGCCACTTTCGTTTTCACAAGAGAAACAGCACGACAAGGCATACCATCAATGCAGCGTTGAAAGCCTGCAACGAACGCGACGCCCAAGCTGACCATGTCCAGGGCAACGAGCACGTTGAAAACCATGATCTTGGTGTTAGTGTTACTGAGATAAAGCTTGATGATGGCGAGCAGAAGGATGATGCACATGGATGATGCGAAGGAGGTGGCGTTGCAGTAGTAGAAGACGTAGTAGCGCAATGGTGATTTGTCGAGGAGGACCGGGTAGCTTGCCAGACGCCGTCGGGAGGGTTGAGCATCGTTGCGTAGGTGATGGACGCCGTCAGCGTCGCCAGCACCATCAGCCACCCCCTTAGCTCCTCCCCTTCTTTCCGATTTGCTCGGACTCTTGTCTATGATCTTGTCGACAGCCTCGTCAGAGAACTGGGCGATGATGATCTCCTGCCACCGGTGGTGATGAGGCACCGGCACATGATCAACAATCGCCGACGAGCTGATGGCCCCAGTAACCTTGCACGCCTGACATGAATAACTCTGCAAAATTTTGGCTTCTTATCAATATATTAGTACGTAGCTTATTAAAGTTTGATTCTTTCTCTTAGTTCCAAAGTCATGAAATTTACAATAATACTACATATAATTTAATAAAATCATAAATCTATATATTTAATCAAGAAGATTTATCTTCGAAGGCTACAGGTTTAGCAATGAACATGCATGACAGGAAATTGCAAATTTAAGCCATGGCTCTGAAAAAAATTCTAGCATCAATTTCATGACAAAATTAAGAATTTACAAATATCTAGCTGCAGATGACTAGCTAGATTAATTGCTAACACGATGCAGCCAACGCAGCCAGCAAACTGATCGATCGATCAACCAGCCAAATTAAAGGTTGATGTCACACATACACATATAGTGTGTGTGGGTATGTATGCATATATACATATATGTTTTAGTTGAAAACAAAAGGAACGAACAAATACAAAAGAGATCAATTAATCATGGAATATGCATCAAATGACGATTGTTGTTATGTTGCTGGATTGTCAAATAATGACATATGTAGAAAAAGACCATGGACATTACTGGATCCCAAGAGCATCAATCTGCGTGTGTACAAGCATTGTTAGTTACTTGTGACTCGCGAAATATAATTGATCAGAATGCTTTTCTTTTTTCAAAAATCGTCTGCTCTGGAGTATGCAAATAAAATAAAATAAAACTTACGTGTACGTACTACTCTAAATTAAAGTCTGTTACTCTCAGCAATGTATGTTTAGGAAATATTTATTTTCAAATCTGAATGTATTCTGAGCAGCCAACAGCTTCCATCTCGTTCAGTTTTCGTAACGAATAGACAAAAGCATTGTATACTCGTGCCTACTTCCTCCGTTCTAAAAAAATAAAACAACTTCTATTATACTAACATATATTCATAGCTAAAAGTTTATTTTTTAGACAAAATGTGTGCCACTGTTATGAAATATCATTTACTTCCGTCGTCCCATAATATATCAATCTCGCACTAGATGGGACATCACTACAATGTATATGAACATCTATTTATATACATTGTATTAGATGATGTATCTATAAAACAAGTAGTGTTTTTACTTAAAATTTTCGTCCGTATGACTATTTTGCAGAAAATTCCTTGAGTGTTTATAAAATTAACATATAGTCTCAATGCTGAAGAGAAAGGGATGACTTGGATGGAAAAGAAAATACCTCATGCACCCCTCTCTCCCTACGTCCCTCCCTTCCGTCCCCATCCGCGTCTGCGCCCCTCCCTCTCGTCACTGTTCAGAGCTCCCGCGCCACGCCTGTGCCCCTCCCTCCCGTCTCTATTCACGCCGCGCCCTGACTTCACCCGTAACAACACACTGGAACGCTGTATTAATATCCAATGTAAGATTTAATGAAATTAATTTAATGTTTTTATTATTTTTTTTATAAATTTAATTACATCTAATAAAGTTTTTGAACAGAGCAACTTGTAAAGTTGTAATACGAAACGGAGATGGTAGAAAAATCCCTGCAATCGTCGAATCCAATCACGATCAAAATGTCGTACCGCTCGAAAGCGCACACACAATCACGCACACGACGGGCTAGATCCGCCGCTAAGCCCCTGCCCTGCCGCTGCCGGTGCAGGCTACAGTGCTCGTACGGCAGCCATACCATCTGCCCGACGCCGACAGCTCACGCCGCCCACGAGCATACAAGCCGCGCGACGCGACGACGAATCCACCGTACGTCAGCTAGCTGAGCTCCCGCGCGACGCGCACCCGCGGCTCCTCCCGCTTCGCGTGGCCGACGGCGAGCCATACGCGCGCGCGCGCGCACTGCGCGGCTCTTGGCGCGCGGGGGCGTGGGGTGCGTGGCGGTGGCCCGCGCGTCGGCGGGGAGCGCGTGCGGGGGTGGGGTTGTTGCGGGGACGGGAGCGCGGCCACGCGGCGCGGCTCGCCGCCGCTTGATGGCACCGGCCAAACGCGTGGCCCCGCGTGGCGAGACGTGGGCGGAAGCGCCGCCGCCCGATCCGGCGGCGTCGGGAGCGCGGGCCGTCCGATCGGCGCTGCCCGGACCGGTTGGAGTCCCTCTCGGCATGGGAAACGCCAGGGTGGATCTTACAAAAAGGGCTCTGCCTTTTTTTCCTCTTGAACCCGCCATTTCTTGCAAATATTGTGTGGAGTATATATACAATGCATGCATCTCTCTCGTATAAAAAAAGTACAATACTAATTCTTATGTTAACATGAAAAAAATCCTTGGTTTAAGAAAAATATATGTCTACATGAAGATCGATCAATCATGGATCTCTCACCTGCGGTCGATAAAAAAGGAACAAGTTGTGATGTTCGATGTAGAAAAACGATAGATAGAAAATCATTGCTTCGGTGTACATACAGGGGCGGATCTATGGCCTGAGCTGCAGCCCAGATCGAGTCTATATAGCTCTTTTAACGTATGTGGTATTTAGTCTAAAAACTACGATCTTTTTGGAAGTAAGAACATACTATTTTAGGCTTGAATGAACAGCTCAGTCTGAGGTGTAGCCTCCATCCTAGATCCGTCCCTGTGTACGTATGTAAAATTTGTCGTTGGCATTCATCTTTTTTAGTGTGTCTTAAGAGGATATACTCGTGAATGTATACATGCATATGACATATGACTTTTTAATGGAATCGGCCGGTGGGAAAAAAGAATCGGCGTATAACGCAAAACTAGTGACGAGGGAAAACTTATATTTTTATGGGTGAGGAAGTAGAAATAGTGAGCACTTCCGTATAATACATGGAAACGACAGGGGGTGTGTTGCTAAAGTTCCATGTTCCATATGCATGTTTTCAGCAAAAAGAGTGGCCATGTCCGGACGAACAGGCACAATGCTACCCCCTTATTTACTCGAATCAAACAAAACAAGAGTCCAGTGAGACACCAGGGGACAGAGAAACGTGCCCACAATTACTCATTCCCTAGTTAGCTAGCTTTGCTTGCTATCTCAGCTCCCAGATGATCGAACTAGAGTGTGCCTATACACTTAGGCGATATCGAGTGAGGTAGCTAGACAGCGAGAGAAGAGAATGCAACGAGATCAACGGAGCTCGCCGCCGGCGGCCTCCAGCAGCGAGAGGTCGTCGGACTCCGCCCCAAACACCGACGACGCCAAGGAAGGCACACGCTCTCTCTCATCGTCTATACCTTGTGTTTGTTGTCATGTCTCGTTTTTGTGTGTGTGTATGTGTGTGCGCGCGCGCGCGCGATTCGATCGCCATGGCTGTCGAGATAGCTTGTTGCCTCTATCTCGTACAGTTCCCTTTTTTGATCTCGCGATCTCTTTGGCAGGGATGGATAGCGACGACGAGGAGATAGGGAGGGTGCCGGAGTTCGGGCTGGCGCTGCCGGGGACGTCGTCGTCGCCAGCGTCGACGTCGGGCAGGGGTGTTCGGGCTGCTGCAGGGGACGCGGCGGCGGCGGCTGCTGGGACGTCGTCATCGCCCGCGGCACAGGCCGGCGCCGCCGTCAGCAGCAGCGGACGCCGCCGTGGACGCAGCCCCGCCGACAAGGAACACCGGCGGCTCAAAAGGTGTGTAGTGTAAGGCCTCCACTTCGTATATATGTATGGTACTTAGCTCGATTCAAAGTTTCAAACTGTATATACGTTAATACGTACGTCAGGTTAATTACTCCTATATGCCTATTGTACATTTGTACTGTACGCCACGTCGCTTTTTTATGCAGAAAACTCATGTATATACTGAATAATTATTAGGGTCTAGGAGGCTAGCTAGCTTAGCTTGCTTAGTTGCTCGAGTATTTCCACTGTTTAAGAAAAAAATAATCTCCCATCAAAAGTCTTAAGACACTCCCAATGCAGAAATCATTATATTTTTTATGGATATTAATTATACTCATCTAAACGTTTTGCTGATGTGATAAGATAGTTATTGAAAAGAGAGAGCAAAAATCATAGAAAACGAGTCTTAAGTTAGAAACCATGTCTACATGAGAACCAAGACATAATGGTATGTAATTGGTAGAGAATAAAGAGAGAATGCATATAATTGGATAAAAAAATATTCTGTATAAATTATTCATTGGGACCATGATTTCTGTATACAGTGTCTATAGAAATTAATAGGTATATAAACTATATGTAGTTTCTGGCATAAATTGCCCTAATACTCGATCACTTATGTCACAAATATATGTCAGACTAGCTTTTTATTGGTCTTTGACGTGCAACATTGACTATTTTTATTAAAATAAAATTTATTAAATCTAGCAAGTTTACAAGATTAATTATGAAATTACTTTTAAAGACAAATCGATTTATTACTTATTTTAAAATGTACTGAAAAGTAAAAAAATGTATATTTGTAACCGGAGGGAGTAAACTATGCCTATGCCAAATTTAAAAAAAAAATCCTATTTCGTGACAAACATTTTCTTAGAAAATCTAATAACCAACAAAACTGAGATGCTTCAATTTGTATACTTTCAAATTTGGCATAGCATATCTTTGAACCAACCATTTAAACAGTAGGCATGTTAACATGTGATCAAGATTCTATTGTGAAACGAATGTGTTAACAATATTCCAACAATTTGGGACAAGTTGTTTGATGTTCGATGCTTTGTACTCGAGCGAATCTACATGAGAAGATTATATATGTCCTATGTTGGGGGGCCCAACACTTTCAGGTCTATGGTGAAGGTTCTTTAGCAGCACTTTAGCATATCGTGATGTTATTCCAATCATGACTTGTTGACCTTTATGCAAAATGCAAATTCTTTGATACATGGAACATGTGCATATATGTAGGTCTGAAAATGGGATGATTATATAAAATTTGAACCCGAGGCATATATTTATTGTAATGAACTTTAGAGACAATGATATTGTCACACATGTCATATTGATTCAGGTTTGCAAATTATGAAACACCAGATGTGCAGAAGCGTTGAACTCTCTTGGAGCAGCACGTTTGTTCATATATTGGTGATGATAACCATCACCGTCGTTTACAAGATAGCGCAGGTTGTTGGATGAATAAGTATCTATTCTGTTACAGCAAATTTTATCTAAACCTATCTATTCATTCAACCATGCACCGTATACAAAAGCATATATCATATATCATTTGTTTAACATCCTTCCTCAATCACAACTTAGTTGAGATTATGCTTAAAGTTTTCTAAATATCAAACTGGCAAAGCCTTTGTAATACCATTTGCTACTCGATCACTAGTGGTACAAAATCAATTTCTAACAACTTCATTGAAACCCTTTTTCGAACAAAATGATAATCATTTTTAGTTCTAGCATAAAAACAGGATTAGAAGAAAGATACTAAATTATCACACCATAACCTTGCCGTTGGTGGACTTTGGAGTTGCAATTCTGCTAACAAAGTTTGTACCCACATGATCTCTGTCGTGGCATTAGCCAAAGTATTATAATCTGATTCAGTGTTGGATCTTGAAAAAGTAGCTTGGTTGTGTGCATTCCACGATACAAGATTATCTCTCAAGAAAATTGCAAAGCCTCCTGTAGATCTCCTGTCATCTTAAAACCTGCTCAATCTGCATTTGAATATACACTAGAAGCATGGACTTAGACTTACATAATTGAAGTCCAAGCTTAATACACTGCTTTAAATACCTCGAGATTCTCTTAACAGCTACCTAATGATGTATAGTTGGTGCATGTAAAAATTGACAAACTTTATTGACTGAAAAAGCAATGTTAAGCCTACTACAGAGCTCCAGCTACACACACTTCTATAGTGTGTGGCATCATTGGATCCTAGTAGATCACCTTTATTAATAGACAATTTTTTACTAGTAGACAGAGACAGAGATGTAATTACTGGTTTGCAATCAAACATATTTACTCTCCTTAACAGATCATAAACATATTTCTCTTGAGTAAGAACTATCTTATCATACACCTTATTTATCTCTATATCAAGGAAGTAGTGCAAATCTCCTAAGTCATTTAAGGCAAACTTCTTTCGTAAATCCTAAAGTAAAGCTGGTACTGTCTCCTGTCTTGAACTTGTAACAATTATATCATTCACATAAATGAGAATAAATACAACCAAATTTTCTTTGCTATAAAAGAATAAAGAAGTATCAACTTTGGACCCTTGAAAACCAAGATCACATAATTTCTTGCTGAGCCTAGAGTACCAGGGACGATCAAAGTGTTCCCCTTTCTTTGCTAGCCATTTCAGTCAAAGAGCCTTGCCGAATAGGTTCAGGTTTTTATCCCCAATCCTTCGTTTTCGTACGGCATACAGATCACACTCCACGACACCCAGGCAATGCCCACCATTCGCCTCTTAATTGTGATCGAACTTGTACATCGATCATGTACTAAAATGGCTTTTTTTTTATGACCAGAGGTAATACATCTGTTTTTGACATCATTTTGTTAATTCTCAGTTATATATACGCTCTCGCTAATTCTCTAACACCGTGATTTTGTTTGGAAAATTAATCCAATAGGTTGTTGAGGAACCGGGTGTCGGCGCAGCAGGCTCGGGAGAGGAAGAAGGCGTACATGAGCGAGCTGGAGGCGAGGGTGAAGGACCTGGAGAGGAGCAACTCAGAGCTGGAGGAGAGGCTCTCTACCCTGCAAAACGAGAACCAGATGCTTAGGCAGGTAACAAACTGCATTCCGATTTCCCAAACAGACATGTCCACCATGCATAATTCTGAATTCTGATCAGCTCTTCATGTATCCTATGTCATTGACAGTTGACACTATTTTAATGAATTTGATCACCTTGTAATTAAGCTTCCTGTCAAATAGCATCCCTGATAACTGTATTCCGATTTCCCTAACAGAGATGTGCATGCATAATTCTGATCAGCTCTCTTAATAAATACTAACTCATTGACAGTTAACACCTTGTAATTATGTCAAATAGTATCCCTGACACGCATAATACGAGAATGCAGAAAAATTAGAAGCTGCATATGGAAGGGTATCTGAAGATTATAGTTATGCTTGTAGATGCTGAGATGACATATGTTTAACTTCCTGTATTATTCCAGGTACTGAAGAACACAACTGCAAACAGAAGAGGGCCAGACAGCAGTGCCGGCGGAGACAGCTAGTAACCGCGATCTGAATATTTATAGTAGTCTGGAATCTGGAGTTCGATTAATTTTGTTAGCTTGGCTTAGCTCCATTTGGTAGAGTCACAACTAATGCTTTGTTTGGATCATCAGACTACATCAAATATTTAAATGCTATTTTAAAGTATTAAACGTAGACTATTTAAATTGATGGATTATTCGTGAGACGAATCTAATAAATCTAATTACGCTTTGATTTGGCAATATGATGTTACAGTAAACATTTCCTAATCATGGATTAATTAGGCTTAGTATATTTGTCTCACGAATTATCCTTTAATTTTATAATTATTTTTATAATTAATTCATGTTTATTCCTTCAAATTGATGTCCAAACATCCAACGTGACACGGACTAAAGTTTAGTCCCTCCATCTAAACACCCTTAAAACTCAAATGGAAGCTGCATTTGTAGTTTTCTTAGATGAAGTTAATTACTGCATCCATCCACAAATACAAGCATTTTTGGCTATGCACACCGATAATTACTTGTTATTGTTAGTGCTAGACAGATCGAGACAAATGAACTTACCTGTTTATGCCTTCTCGAATCAAGTATGGAAGGCATGTAATTGTTCCATGTCTACCTCCTATTGGCCGTGCCCTCTGCAAAAGTGTAATAATCTGTAATTCCGGCCGTGTATTGGTGTATACAAACGTTCTAGAAGAACAGTAGCCAGTATTCAGTAGGAATGTGACTATGTGAGGGTAATGCATGATGGAAATGCAACTTATTTCAAAGCTCGCATCAGATTTATTTTATTATTTTATATTTTCTATGTGATTGTATTTACCTGTGAGAGAAGATTAAGCACCGGATTGTTCAGTTTGTCCCTGCACAAAGGGTGTAAGAAATTAAGAATACCATTCTCTCTAAAAAAAAATCTGGTGTATGTGTTTTCTGTCATTAGCCCTCAATCTAGTTCACTCTTTGTAGACATCAGTAAAACTTACAGGAGAGAAGTAATAGATGCTGTCTCTCTTGATTCCTCGTTTCCTCAGCACGTACATAACGAATTCATTCTTTGTATTGTTCACTTTGTCTGTTCTTGCCTCAAGTTGTAGCGACAGAAGCAGCTTGTCTAGCTATGTTTGTTTCTTTCACTGAGGCTGCCTTGCAAACATCGCAGGAAGTTAATACGGCATTTTGTCACTTCTAGCAGGATAGTTGGAACTGAATTATTATATATGATTCAGGATTGGATTGGATTTGACACCATGGTACAGTTATTCAGATACCATTTTTAAGAGAGTTTTGTTTGGTCTTACTAGCATCTAAACTTACGCTACTGAGATGATTTCGTAGAGATAGTAAATACTGAATCCTGTGTTAGCTGAATTGTGTTACCTGTTAGCTGCTTTGAGATGGATGGAGAGAGCCCAGAGATTATGCCTGTAGAACGCCCTGAGCCTGCATCTTCAGAAAGGTAACAACTGAAAATGTTATCAGTTATAGCATCAAATCCACACAATGCGAAACCATTCCATGCTAATTGTTGGCAACCAGTTCAAATAGGTGATCAAATTAGAAACATGGTCATTAGTTGAATGATTAATTGCCTTGTACTGTTTGTTTTTTTTCCAAGATTTGAAGTGAAAAAAGATGAACAATTTGGGGGATTGTGTTTGCAGTGGTGATGACCATGACATTCCTGAGCCTCTCAGCAGCAAGCTGTCCATACCGTCCGGCGAGCTCAACCTGTACCGCGCCGCCGTCGGGCTCCGGCTCGTCCTCCTCGCCGCCTTCTTCCACTACCGCGTAACCCACCCGGTCGCCGACGCCCACGCGCTGTGGCTGACGTCCGTCGCGTGCGAGCTCTGGCTCGCCGCGTCATGGCTGATCGCCCAGCTACCAAAGCTCTCTCCGGCCAACCGCGTCACGTACCTCAACAGGCTAGCATCAAGGTCATCCCGTCTGCCTTGTTTCTCCGACGAGCGATCGCCATGGCCGGCGCCCATGTGAGGCGAGACACTGAGACTCCTCCTGCCCATGCAGGTACGAGAAGGACGGGGAAGCGTCGCGGCTGAAGGGCGTTGACGTGTTCGTGACCGCGGCGGACGCGGCGAGGGAGCCCCCGCTGGCTACGGCGAACACCGTGCTGTCGGTGCTCGCGGCGGACTACCCGGCGGGCGGCGTCGCCTGCTACGTCCACGACGACGGCGCCGACATGCTGGTGTTCGAGTCGCTCTTCGAGGCGGCGGGCTTCGCGAGGCGGTGGATCCCCTTCTGCCGCCGCCACGGCGTGGAGCCGAGGGCCCCCGAGCTCTACTTCGCCCGCGGCGTCGACTACCTCCGCGACCGGGCCGCGCCGTCCTTCGTCAAGGACCGCCGCGCCATGAAGGTCAGTGAGCGATACCACCGAACACCTTCTAGGCATGCACTCATCGATTAATCCATCGCCGTTGTTGCAGAGGGAGTACGAGGAGTTCAAGGTGAGGATGAACTACCTCGCCACGAAGGCGCGCAAGGTGCCGGAGGAAGGGTGGATCATGTCGGACGGCACGCCGTGGCCGGGGAACAACCCGCGGGATCACCCTGCCATGATTCAGGTGATCAAAACCTCTCCATAAATTTCCGCTCTTCTCTTGAGCATTTATCACCATTTGATCGAGCTGGTTCGTCAATTCAGGTGCTCATGGGTCACCCAGGCGACCGCAACATCGACAGCGGCGAGCTCCCGCGTCTCTTCTACGTGTCGCGGGAGAAGAGACCGTGTTTCCGGCACCACGGCAAAGCCGGCGCCATGAACGCGCTGGTGCGTTGCGACACTGCCTGTCATGGCGCTGATCTGGTTGCTATGTATACCTCTCGTGAATTTTGGTTTTGTCGGTGCAGCTCCGGGCATCCGCCGTGCTCACCAATGGTGCCTACGTCCTCAACCTTGACAACAACCACTGCGTCAACAACAGCAGCGCGCTGAGGGAGGCGATGTGCTTTCTGATGGACCCGATCGCCGGGAACAGGACGTGCTTCGTCCAGTTCGCACTGCGCGACGGCGCAGGCGATGGAGACGACGACGGCGACTCCGTCTTCTTCGATGTAAGAGATCTCATGAGCAGCGAACGTCCATGTGGCTGAATTGTGCGGTCTCGCTGATTCTTGCTCATCGATCTGGTTCAGATCGAGATGAAATGCCTCGATGGCATCCAGGGCCCCGTGTACGCCGGGTCCGGGTGCTGCTTCAGTCGGAAGGCGCTGTACGGGTTCGAGCCCCCGGCGGCTGACGACGGCGACGACATGGAGACGGCGGCGAACTGGAGGAGGATGTGCTGCTTCGGGAGGGAGAAGAGGACGAGCGCGACGAGGAGGTCCTTGTCCGCCGTGCCGTTGCTGGACTCGGATGATGACTCCGACGAGCAGGAGGAGGCGGCGGGGAGGAGGAGGAGGAGGAGGAGGAGACTGCGCGCATACCGCGCCAAGCTGGAGCGTCACTTCGGCCAGTCTCCCGCGTTCATTGCCTCGGCGTTCGAGGAGCAAGGGCGGCGAGGCAGCGATGGTGGCTCGCTGGACGCGACCGTAGCGCGATCTCTCCTCAAGGAAGCCATCCATGTCGTGAGCTGCGCGTACGAGGAGAGGACGAGATGGGGCAAAGAGGTGGCAGCTTCGCCGATGATTACTTCGCCTTCATCACACGAAAAATCTCCGTGCTGATGCCGCTATTCTCGTGCAGATCGGGTGGATGTACGGCGGCATCGGCGGCGACGGCGCTGGCGTGGCGACAGGGTTCAAGATGCACGCGCGCGGGTGGTCGTCGGCGTACTGCTCGCCGGCGAGTCCGGCGTTCAGGAGCTATACGCACGCCAGCCCCACGGACGTCCTCGCGGGGGCGTCGCGGCGGGCGGTGGCGGCCATGGGGATCCTGCTGAGCCGGCGGCACAGCCCCGTCTGGGTCGGCTGGGGCGGCGGGCGCCTCGGCCTCCTGCAGCGGCTGGGCTACGTGAGCCGCATCGCCTACCCGCTCGCCTCCCTCCCCCTCACCGTCTACTGCGCGCTCCCGGCCGTCTACCTCCTCACCGAAAAGTTCACGTTCCCCGGCGACGTGAGCTACTACGACGGGGTCCTCCTCATCCTGCTGCTCTTCTCTGTATTCGCGTCGGTCGTGCTCGAGCTGAGGTGGAGCCGCATGCCGCTGCGGGCGTGGTGGCGGGACGAGAAGCTCTGGGTGTTCACTGCCACGTCGGCGGGGCTCGCCGCCGTGTTCCAGGGCATCCTCAGCGCGTGCACCGGGATCGACGTCGGCTTCTCCACGGAGACGGCAGCTTCGCCAACCAAGCGACCGGCGGCCAGAGACGACGACGGCGAGGAGGAGGAGCCACTGGCGCCGGAGGCTCCGACGCGCACGGTGCGGTGGACGAACCTGCTGGTGCCGCCGACAAGCGTGCTGGTGGCGAACCTCGCCGGCGTGGTGGTGGCGGTGGCGCACGGGGTGGACCACGGATACCAGTCGTGGGGCGCGCTCGGCGCGAAGCTGGCGCTCGCCGGGTGGGTTGTGGCGCACCTGCAGGGGTTCCTCTGGGGCCTCCTGGCGCGGCGAGACCGGTCGCCTCCGACCATCGCCGTGCTCTGGTCGGTGCTCTTCGTCTCCGGGGTGTCGCTGCTCTGGGTCCACGCCGCGTCCTTCTCGGCGCCGACGGCGCCGCCCACGACGCAGCAACCGACCCTGTGAGACTTGAGTTCGGAGGATTGTAGGGCTGGACCGTGTCGGGCCGAACCAGGCTTTCCTCTCACTGGGATTACGTTTGGACTTTCAAAGTTTGAATAGACTCCCCACTCCATGCCCAAAAACAAAAAAAAATGAAATTTCGAAACCACAAATCTAACTTGATAACTTCAACACGTGAATTTGGCCATTAACGGTTCAGCACTTCAATTCCCGCAAGAGCATGAAATTTTTGTTTCGGTGGTACAATTCCAAGAGGACTTGGTACTCGAACTAGACGTACCGGAGGATTATGAGTAAACGACCATGTATGTAACTCTATACGAAACAGTGAGAACATAGAATATAACAACTGCAAAAAGATTATTAGCACGCAAGGGCAAAAAGTCTATTTGTCTCTCGAGGATGCCCACTCGTTTTTTGACATGTCACCTAAAAAATCATAAAAAATAAAAAAATAACAAAGTAAATCTGATATATCACTCCGTTCAACTTTTACTATAAAAATAAAACAACAAATTTTACACCAAATAACACGCGTAATTAATTATCAATTTGTGTTTTTCTAATTGTGCAGGTTAAATATA
Organism: Oryza australiensis; assembly: GCA_019925245.2. Taxonomy (NCBI): domain Eukaryota; kingdom Viridiplantae; phylum Streptophyta; class Magnoliopsida; order Poales; family Poaceae; genus Oryza; species Oryza australiensis. The sequence continues at coordinate 1,407,887 of JAIFGZ020000335.1, forward strand.
ACTTGGGAAGTACATATCAATCTATCTTACCATAATTTTAGAAGTATTTTGATAATTTTTTAGATAGCATGTACGGAACAAGCGACATCTTTGTCAAGTTTGAAGGAGCTTAATATTTTGTTGAGAAACAGCTGATTTGGTAACTAACTTTTGAGAATCTGAGAATCTGAAAAGGCTGGGTTTCCAAGTTTCTAACTTCTAATTCATTTCTTACTTCTAATTTATTTCTTGAATTCTATAACTTTTCTCAGAATCTAGAAAAAACAATATTGTTTAGGAGAGTTTCTGATTCTGTGAAAAGCCGCAATTGTCAAAAACTCCCCAAACAAACCCCTTGAGAGATCAATGGTCACTCATCCTATCCTACTACGCCTATAAAAGTTGCAAACAAATTCAATCAATCTGCAAGTAGAATAGTAGACTATATATGAAGAAAAGAGCAGAGAAGAGAGAAATAAGATACAAATTTATAGACAGTTATAACACAAACTTTAAGATATTATATATATGTACAAAGATGAGTCCGGTATATATTTACGAGAGACAATAAATATTAACTATAGCTAGCAGTCGGCACTACTAAATTTGCTCTTACGAACGCTCGCCGGTGCTTAGTATCGCTCTCACGGTCCTCACCAGCTCGACACGTCTGCTGGTGCTTAGCAAGCTTCGGGCACAACACAGCGACCCGAATAGTAATTGCCCCGTTTCCCTAAATAGGAGTACTCGTAGTAGGAGCCAGCCCGTTGGCACACCCATCGCCACCACGCACCGGAAAGCCCAACCGGCGACGAGACACAGCTTCCGAGAAAGAACGCGCCGCTCCATCGACGCCTTCCGTAAGGATTCGGAGCGAAACTAACCATTCATCTGGTCTCATGGAACTACACCCTACCAACCATAACCCGGCCGGCGGCCGCTTCGCGCTCCAGGCACCGGCTATGGCGTCGAGGGCCACCGTCATGCTCGCGCTCCTCTCGATACTACTCCCGCTCGCCGCACTGCGTAGGAACCGCCTCCCGTCGACGCTCCGCTTCGTCTCATTGGACGCGCCGGAGCCGCCGGCCACCAACTTCTTCGAGGTGGGCCGTCCGGTGGTCCGGCCGCCGCTGGGCAGCGTCGGGCCCTTCTCGGAGCTGCTCCTCTCCCACTCCTTCGGCTACACCTACGGCCGTCCTCCCATCACGGCGGGCTACGGGCCGCCCGCCTGACTAGCCGCCGCCGCCGTCGCCGGGGCGCCTCGGTCGTCGTCCTTCGCGCTCGCGGTGCTCGAGCGGAGCACCGGCTGCCGCGGCAGCCAATTCGACCGCATCTTCGGCGTGTGGCTCTCCGGCGCGGAGCTCCTGCGTGGATGCACCGCCTAGCCGGGCGCCACAACCGGCGGCGTCGTCTGGTCCGTGTCAAGCGACGTCACGAGGTACGCGGCCCTCCTCGCCGAGCGCAACCTCGTCGACAGCACGTACACTTGCGTCTACCACGCCAACCTCACGCTCCACCTCTACTTCCACCCCGCGCCGCCGCCGCCGCCGCCGCAGCAGGCCGATCTGAGACTGATCTTGCCCATCTCAAGGAGCATACCTCTGAACGACGGCCAGTGGTTCGCCATTCAGAACGCCAACGATGTGCAGGGCAAGAAGCTCACCATTCCGCCGAACACCTACCGGCCGGTCCTCGAAGTGTTCGTCTCCTTCCACTCCAACGATGAATTCTGGTGCACCAATCCTCCCAACGATTACAACCAAGCAAACAACATGTCCAACGCCCGTGGGAATGGCGCGTTCCGGGAAGTCGTCGTTAACGTCGACGACGATATCGTCGGTGCCATCTGGCCGTTCACCGTGATTTACACCGGCGGTTTCAACCCGCGCGCGTCTGTGGCAGCCAATCACCGGCATCGGTTCATTCAACCTGCCAACATACGACAGCGACATTACACCGTTCTTGGGCAAGCTGTTGGATGGCAATGACCATGATTTTGGGTTTGGGGTGACCAACGCGCTGGACGCATGGTACATTGATGCCAATTTGCATCTTTGGTTGGATCACAAGTGGGAGAAGACAACCGGGAGCCTGATCAGCTATGAAGCCCCAGCGCTGGTGCTGAATGTGGTGGACTCAGGGTTCCTTGGGCTGGTTGAGCAGTTCGTCTCACGGGGAGATCACCACGAATTTCTACCAAAGATTCAGTTACGAGAACAGCAATGTGAATGGCAAGAACGGCTCTGTGCAAGTGGTGAACCAAACCATTGATGCGAGGTCTGGTGTTCTTGCCAACTATGCTTTGGCCGTTCTACTACCAGAGGAACTTCACCAGATCTTCCTTCTCTATGTCTATAGAGCAAGGTCAAATCAAGAAGCCGATGAGTACACGTCGACTTCGTTTGTTGAATTGGGCGTCAACGAGAACAAGAAAGACATTGGGGAGGTGTTCGGCAGGTCGTATAAGCCAGCTGATAAGACAAGCCGACTGGTTTGCTGTGAGAGAAAAATATTGTTCGAACGGCTGATAAATCCGGCTGAAGCGAACAAGCGAACAGGGTCTGGGTGGGTAGATGGGGTTCTCGTACAGCTGTCTGAGGAATTCACAGTCAGCCGGTGGCAGCATGAAGCTGAAGAATAATTTGGTCGTTGGTGGATCGGGGAGACTCATCAGGTGTATAAATATGTTGGTACTGATGGATCCTACTTCAGGGATGTTGCATTTCCAAGACATGCAAAAAATTGAAAATTTTTACGGTCCTCAATCTAAATTTTACGTATATCTCGATACTAAAATAATAAAATTATCCAAAAATTTAGGTTAGAAGTTATCTCAATATAAATTAGTCATTTAGGTCACATGGTAAGCGACTTTGGATGCTTTATAATACTCTATGGATATAAATGGCCTGTAATATATGATAAGGAAATACTGTGCTTTAATTTTTTCCTTAAATGTTTGGACTTGATAAACAATTAGTTAAAACTATAGATTCAGACGAACCTATGTGTCCAACTAAGTGGCACTTTTGCACGAACTTTGATCAATCTTATATCTATTATATACTTAAAAATCCATTAAACTTTCTATAAACGGTCTCAAGTCATCACGTGGGACTTCTACAAACACTCCTATTCATCACGTGGCACTCTAATAAAATAAAAATTCTGAGAAAAAAACAAAAAATCTAAATTTTTTATTTTCACTCAAACCAATGGACCCACTATTTAAATCCATTAGATCTATTATGTGTAGAATTAAGCCAGCTAATCCACCTAAAAATTCATTAAACTTTCTACAAACGCTCTCAAATCACCACGTGAGACTTCTACAAACTCTCATAGTCGCCACGTGACACTCTAATAAAATAAAAATTTCGAGGAGAAAACAAAAATTCTAAATTGTTGATTTTTCACTTAAACCGATGAACCCACTATTTTAATCCATTAGATGTAGAACTAAACCTGCTAATCCACCTAAAAATCCATTAAACTTTCTACAAACGTTCTCAAGCCGTCACATGGAACTCCTACAAACGCTTGTAGGTCGTCACATGTCATTTTAATAAGAGAAATTATAAGAAAAACAAAAAATCTAAATCATTGATTTTTACTTAAACCGATCGACTTACTTTTTGGATTCATTAGATCTACTATATGTAGAACTAAAAGCCTAAAAGCCAGCCACTTTCTCCAGTAAGGAAATGTACGTTCCCCCTCCTCCCTACGCTTACATGCGCACGCACTTACTCCCTCTCCCTCCAACTCTCCTCTCCTCTTTTGTTTTCTAGCTAATCTCTCCTATTTTCTAGCTAATAACTAAATATATAAAAACAATAACCTGATAGATGGTGATTTATGTAAAATCAAAGTGTGTTTGATTTTTCATTTAACGATGAACAATTGGTATCTGAGATTATTGTTTTTTGTGTTTTATTATTTGGAGATTATTGACAAAGTGGTTTTGGTTTTCGGACAATGAACAATGTTCAGGGCTGCCACAGCCGGTCTGACCAGGCTTGTTCTGCCGGTTTGACCGGAGGTGTTTGGGCGGTCAGCCCAGGCGGTTACTGCTGGTCGACCGGCGATCCAATCCGACCGGTTGTCGATTTTGATTTGATTTCGGTTTCGGTTTGTTTTCTTGTTTTTACATGGGAGTTTCGTGTTTCTATGCACGTGTCGGTTGTTTATGCTAACAATGAGTCAAGTTAGAGATAGCTTATGGTCGGATATGGTATTCTTTGTTTAATTGTGTGCAGGTAATTTTTACGCCTCGGGAAAGTGTTGCCAGTGATCGAGTTGGAGTCAACTTGAAGATAAGGTGACGTCCAAGATAGAGATCATGCGGGATGCTGAAGGGTAGAGATTTGTGCACATAATTGGTGAAGTTTCCATATGGCATATGATGGAGATATTGTGTGAGTATAGAAAGCGGAATTTCGGTTTTGGAAAGACCGAGATTGCTACGGTTGTTTTACGTAAAGTTTGTTTCTTGTACGGGAAGGTTTCCTAGTGGATTAGGACTCCTTGTATGAGTAGGATTCGTGACTTTTGGTTGCGGGTTTTGTGTATAAATAGTGAGGGGAGGCGTGGCCTCTCGGTATCGCTTTGAGTTCAAATTTTAGAGTTTTTCGAGTTAGGGTTTCAAGTTTAGCTTGAGATTTTGTGAGGAGTGCTTTGTTTGCACTTTGTAAACACAGAGAGATTCAATAAATATCAATCTTATTGAGAATTCTTTGTGTCTTCTTCTTCCTCGATGCGACAGCATAATTGTCGGTTAAACCGGATCTACACGCCGGTCAGACCGCAAACTCTACTGCGGTCAGACCGCAGCGTCTACCCGGTCAGACCGCAAGCACATAGGCGGTCAGACTGGCGGGCATCGAACTTCATCGGCATCGGCTACATCGAGCAATCGGCTGAGGCGATCGGCTAGGACGGTTAGACCAGAGTTCACTTGGCGGTCAGACCGGCCGAACAGTTCGGTCAGACCGATGCGACACCTGCGGTCAGACCGACTTCAGAAAACAGAGGGTAGATCTAATTTTCGCTAAGATATTTTTTGGGTACTCAACCATTCACCCTCCTCTAGTTGGCTTTTCATTGGGTATTCGATCCTATAAGTGGTATCAGAGCCACGTTTTTCTGCTTTGGGTTTTTATCGATCTAAAGTTTTTCGCCATGTTTAATAATTTTTCAACTAAACCACATGTTTTTGATGGAACCGATTTTGCTTATTGGTGTAGCAAGATGCAATCTTATATAATGGCTCAAGATTACGATGTTTGACAAAAAGTTGTTCTTCCTTACACTATTTTCGAAGTGATTAATTCCGAGGCTTTGAGAACTCATTTTAATAACAATTGCAAAGCTCGCAATATTTTATTGAATGGGATTTCTCGTTCGGATTTTGATCGCGTTTCACATCTTCAAACGCCAACGAGATTTGGAATGCTTTGAAAAACTTTCATCAAGGAACTACCAACATAAAATAACTTCGTCGAGATCTTTTCAAAAAGGAATATATAAAATTTGAGATGAAACCTGCTGAAGCTTTAGATGACTATCTTAGTAGGTTTAACAAAATTTTGAGTAATCTTGGATCCGTTGATTCTTCTTATGACACTAATTATCCACAATCGAGATTTCTCGCCACTTTTTGAATTGTCTTGACATGTCTATTTGGGAGATGAAAGTTACTTCAATTCAGAGTCGTCAACATGGCTACTTTGACTTTGGATTCTCTTTACACTAAACTCGAAACTCATGATATGAACATTCTTTCTCGAAAAATTGATTCCAAGTTAAGTGCTTTGGTTACTTCCTCTTCTGTTGTTGCTTCTTCATTGGCTACTTCTTCATCGACTGTTTCTTCATCGGCTCCCACTGCTCTTGCTTTAATTAATGCCATATCCGATGAACAACTCGAGCAATTCGAGGAGGAGGACTTGGCTTTGGCCACTAACAAACTCTCTCGAGCTATGAACAAAGTCAGGTTCAGGAAAAGAGGAGGACCAACTCGGTGTTTTGAGTGCGGTGCTTTGGACCACATTCGCTCCAACTGCCCCAAACTTGGGAGAAGCAAGAAGGAGGACAAGAGCACGGAGAAGACGGAGGATGACAAGCCCAAAGTGAAGCGCTCGAAGGAGATAATCAAGAAAATGCTAAGTCAAGTCTATGCTGCTTTTGAGCCACTTAGCGACATAGATTCTAATAGCGAGGAAGAGAAGGGGAAGAACATCTCCGACGTTTGTCTCATGACGCGTGGAGATGAAGACTCTCAAGATGAGGACAATGAGGTAAGCTCACTTGAGAATGCAATTCTTGTTTTAAGTGCTAAAAATAAAAAATGTGAAAAAAATGTATAAAAAACAAGAAGTTGTGATTGAATCTTTGAATGTTGAAATTGCTAGATTAAAATCTCTTATTCCTAATGATGATGATTGCAAAAATTGTGAGGTTTTAATGCTTGAAATTTCAAAGATTAGAGATGTCAATAATTCTCAAGTTTTGGCTACTAAATCTTGTTTAACTTGTGATGCTAATGAACTGAAATTAAAAGATGCTTTAGCTCGTGTTAAGCAAATGGAAAATCTAGTTAAACAAGATGAGGTAGCTTCATGCTCTAGATGTCGCAAAAACAAGGATGTCATGATAAGTTGTGATAATTGTGCAAATCTTGAAAAGAAGTTCCTTACTTGAAAAGTTCTTTGCAAAAATTTTCTAATGGTAAGAAACAACTTAAAATTATTTTGGACAAATCTAAAGTGTGTAGCTACAATAAAGGAATAGGTTTTGATGCTCATAACTATTTCACCAAAAATCCTCCAAATATTTTAGGAATGACTAAGAACGGTGAAATCTTGACAAAACCTAACACCATAAAAACCGTTTTTAAGTCTGCTGAAAATTTGCCATCTCTTTCCGTTTGTTTAAAAGAAACTAAAACTAATATTTCAAAATTATCTGTTTCTACTTGTGTTTCTAATCAACGTGAGATATATACTTGTTCGTTTTGTGGAAAAGATGGACATTTGATTGGATTTTGTTTTAGACTTGCTCGTAAACAGAAAAAGGAAAGAGAAATTACTTTTGCGAAACAACGATGGCAAAAATCGGGTTTTGATTCGAGGAGCTCGCCGATCGACATTGACCAGTCGGTTAGACCGGCCACGACCAGCGGTCGACCACGTTTGAACAGCAATGATCAGCGCCTGCCGGCTCGGTCGGACCGTGTGCAGTAGGCGGTGGTCGACCGGCCTCGGGCGCTTTGTGCATAATTCAAATCAGACTTTTGTGAAGCGACAAGGCAATGTTTCAGGTAAGTCTGGTTCTGATTTTCTTTGCGCATACGTACCTATTAGTTCTACCGGTCGTATGACTCGGTGTTGGGTTCCAAAATTTCTTATTTCTAACTCCAACATGGAGGCCTCGACATCTTCTTGTTCGTAGGTATTTTGATGACATACTCTCCATATGTGTGTAATGTGAAGACAACAATTGTTTTTCATGATGACATCAAGGTAATTTTGGATTGACATAATTTTATTCTATTCTCTCGATTATTAGTTTTTCATATGCTAGTATTTGAGGTAGTAGTTTTTGTTAGTAGAAGTGGATATATGTCATTTTATGAGAACCTTGGTGATATCATTTCCAATTGGATGTCTTCTTCAAAGATCTTTGATTTCTTCTTTATGTTTTTTAAAAAATTGGAGGTTAATTTGAGGGGGAGTTTATGCTTTTTATGCATTCCTGTTGGATTCTTCTCGTTTTGCTTTTCTTCGAGGAGAATTGAGAATTATTCATTCTTTTGGCATGTTTTGAGGGAGAGTTTTTGTGCTCTTTGGTTTATCAAGCTACATGATTAAAATAAATTAAAAAAGAGAGCTTTATCCATACATACTGTTGTCCATGTGCATGCTAGCAATATTATGAAGGTTTATTTGTCACTAGCATAGCTTATATGTATTCTAGTATTTTTATGTGATCTAGATTTTATATTTAAGTGAAATAATGCATGACACTTTAAAATCATACTTGAATTAAAGAAATATGCAATGTTGATACTAGTGCTTGTGTTGGATTATAAATGCTTATTTATATATTATGTTGAATTATTATTCCTCAAATTACTTTAAAATTGCTCATTGTGTAAAAAGAGAATAAAATGTTATCTATGAGAGAAAAAAATGAATATCGAATCCTTCAAAACAGTCTTGACGACAAGGACGTACTCGGAATAATTGAGATAAAAAAATATGAGCAACAAATATGGCTCAAATCAATATGAAAAATTTTTCTCTTGAATTATATGTGCAGAAAGGTAAATTTGAGAAAGAATAAAGATTGCAATAGGCATATATATTTGGGTTTATTTTTCAACCTATGTGCTTGTAAAGATGTTGCATTGTAAATCGTTTGAATTCATGAATTTCTATTGCATTGTTGATCTTACTTATAAAATATTTGATTCATGATTAAACTCTAGTATATATTTGCTATATAATTGATGAATTTATCTTCTTTTTATTGTAACACATAACATGACTTGCTTTATGTATGGTGCTAAGCTCTTGAATTTCATAACCATAATTCCTATGCTTGATGAATTTATTGTCAAAATGGGGAGAAAATAATGTTGTTTGGGAGAACATTTGCATGGGAGAACAAAAGTGCAAGTTTTTAAGAAGAAAAAGTTTTTTGGGATCAAGGGATTTTCTTTCTTTTCAAAAAGGGGAGAAATTTTCTTTGATTTTTGAGCACTCAAATGCTTTTTATCATTTTTATTTTTATTTTTCCAAACACCAAAACAATACCTTTTATTTTGTTTGCCAATGTGTTCATCAAGGGGGAGATTGTAAAATCAAAGTGTGTTTGATTCTTCATTTGATGATGAACAATTGGCATCTGAGATTATTACTTTCGTGTTTTATTATTTGGAGATTTATTGACAAAGTGGTTTTGGTTTTCGGACAATGAACAGTGTTCACGGCCGCCACAACTGGCCTCGACCGGGTTTGTACTGTTGATCTGACCGGAGGTGTTTGGGCGGTCAGACCGGGCAGTTGCCTCCGGTCAAACCGGCCAGTCCAGTCCGACTGGTTGCTGATTTTGATTTGGTTTTGGTTTCGGTTTGTTTCCTTGTTTTTACATTGGAGTTTCGTGTTCCTATGCACGTATCTGGTTGTTTATGCTAACAATGAGTCAAGTTGGAGATAGCTTGTGTGCAGATAATTTTTATATATGCACGTATTCTTTGTTTAATTGTGTGCAGATAATTTTTATGCCTCGAAAAAGTGTTGCCGGTGATCGAGTTGGAGTCAACTTGGAGATAAGGTGACGTCCAAGATGGAGATCATGCGGGATGCTGAAGGATAGAGATTAGTGCACATAATTGGTGAAGTTTCCATATGACATATGATGAAGATATTGTATGCGTATGGAAAGCGGAATTTCGGTTTTGAAAAGACCTAGATTGCTACGGTTGTTTTATGTAAAGCTTGTTTCTTGTACGGGAAGGTTTCCTAGTGGATTAGGACTTATTGTATGAGTAGGATTTATGGCTTTTGGCTGCGGGTTTTGTGTATAAATAGTGAGAGGAGGCGTGGCCTCTTGGTATCGCTTTGAGTTTAAGTTTTAGAGTTTTCGAGTTAGGGTTTCAAGTTTAGCTTGAGATTCTGTGAGGAGTGATTTGTTTGCACTTTGTAAACACAGAGAGATTCAATAAAGATCAATCTTCTTGAGAATTCTTTGTGTCTTCTTCTTCCTCGGGCGGCATAATTGTCGGTTAAACCGGATCTACACGCCGGTCGGACCGCAAACTCTCGCGGTCGACCGCAAACTCTACTGCGGTCGACCGCGGTGTCTACCCGGTCAGACCGCAAGCACATAGGCGATCAGACCGGCGGGCATCGGACTTCATTGGCATCGGCTACATTGAGCAATCGGCTGAGGCGATCGGCTAGGACGGTCATACCAGAGTTCACTTGGCGGTCAGACCGGCCGAACAGACCGGCGCGACACCTGCGGTCAGAACGACTTCAGAAAACAGATGGTAGATCTAATTTTCGCTAAGATATTTTTTGGATACTCAACCATTCACCCCCCTCTGGTTGGTTTTTCATTGGGTATTCGATCTTACAGATTATAACTCTCATGTTATATATTCAATTTCTAATTTATTTGAACTATTGTTGTATATAATCAAATACATAATTATCTTTTGCCATATGACTATTATAGATTGGATTATAAAAAATCCCCGGCTAATCCCTAATGTAGTGTATGTATGTTACCTACGATAGGACTATCCGCTTCATCTTTTTCCATTTATTTCACATTTTCGGTAATATTACAAAAAATAATGTTATTTGTTCAAACAAGTATTTCTTTATTAAGCTATTTTAAGGCCTATATTATAAGAAATATATGGCACATGGATGCATATTTCGTGAAATATTAGAAAATAATTTAATATGTGGATTATGCTATCACATATTTTCTCCATCCCAAAATATAAGCATATTTAGAATATTTTTAAGTCAAAAAATTTTAATTTTAACTAGTGAAAAATAAAAAAGATCGATCATGTAAATATGATATTAGACACAATATAACTCATTTTATTTGTATCAACGTATTTCAAAAATATTATTAGTTGAAGTGGCATCTCAAAGATAGTACAAACTCCAGAAATTACTTATATTGTAGAACAGAGCCAGTATTGATCTATATAGATATATGTATCTAATAAACAGCTTAATAAATAAGCAATACCGATAAAGAATAATTTGACAAAATCGCACTACCTCTGGTTTTTAAATAGATGACGCTATAGAACTTTTACACACATTTGTCCATTTAGTTATATTTTAAAAATAAATAATAAATATTCATTTGTTGTGACTTGGTTTATCATTAAAAGTACTTATATGTTACTTAAATTTTTCATAATAAAAATTGTCTAACATTATAGACCCATACATATTATCTTCATGTGTTCTGTTTATCACCACTTTTTTGGTGCATGATGCTATCATAGGAATAACATGATATTATGGATAATGGGACTACATACTTGCAATTGGTAGCCAAAAATCTTTTAATCCAGTTTGAATAGTACAGTACCTACATAATTTTGTGATAGAATCTATGTTATTTTTGAAGGGTTATTTCAGTTGATCTTTTATTAGCCGAACATGAGGGTTTGTCCGATGACCTTATTCATTTCTTCTTCTTTTTTCTCTCTTAGGACTTTTTGGCTATGTGCCAATTGGCAGAGGATGTTAACCATTTCTATTATTTTAGAAAACCTATATTTTTCATATACTTGCTTAAAAGTATTAAATAAGATGAATACAATATTTTTGAACCGTAATAGGTACTATCCAATTGATATTTCGTTCATTTTCAAACACACATGATACATGTAAAATCAAAGTGTATTTGATTCTTTATTTGATGATAAACAATTGACATGTGGGATTATTGCTTTGTGTGTTTGTTATTTGAAGATTTATTGACAAAGTGGTTTTGGAGATAGTTGAATTTTCGGACAATGAACAGTGTTCAGTCGGCTGCACGGCCGGTCTAACCGGGCTTGTACTATCGGTCTGATCGGAGGTGTTCGTGTGGTCAGACCGAGCAGGCAACTGTGGTCAGACCGGTCGAGCCAGTCCGACTGGTTGCCGATTTTGATTCAGTTTTGGTTTTGGTTTGTTTCCTTGCATATAAATGGGAGTTTCGTGTTCCTATGCACGTGTATGTTCATTTATGCTAATAATGAGTCAAGTTGGTATAGCTTATGCTCGGATATGGTATTCTTTGTTTTATTGTGTGCAGGTAATCTTTACGCTTCGGAAAAGTGTTGCCGGTGATCGAGTTGGAGTCAACTTGGTGATAAGGTGACGTCCAAGATGAAGATCATGCGGGATGTTGATGTTAGTGATATGCCCTAGAGGCAACATGAAGATGTTGGATATCACAGTCAATGTTTATGTATTAATGAATAAAGTGTTATTCAGTTCCATGAAATAGACATCTTGTATTGATCAATAAGTACGTGACTTATTTATGAGACTCTTTACGTTTGAATCTATTTCTAAACGATCCCTGATCATATGTCATATTGTTGGAACAAATATGATTCTAAGATCGGCATGTTTATTGATTGATGATCATGTCTCATAGATCATGGGTATGGAGATACCAAATCAATAAACATGGATATATGTGTTAGAGAACACATTGTTGGATAGACTCACCATGAGACACTACAGGAATTAATGTGCCATTAGTTGGTCTCAGGTAGTGTTGGTACAAAGTCTTTAGAACTGAGATCATCATGGATTCCAACGTGTGTAGTAGCCTATTTTGGGACTACCAAACGCTATTCCGTAACTGAGTAGTTATAAAGGTAGTTTTCGGGTTTGCTATGAAATATGGAGTGGGATGTGAGTGATCAAGATGGAATTTGCCTCTCCTTTGGAGAGATATCTCTGGGCCCCTCGAGGTAATAGATTATGGAAATGCATGGCCATGCTAAGTTGATTGAGGAGTCAATCAACAGACAGATAATCCAATACAGTTCGAGTGAATGGTTAAGCTATTGAAGGGATGGCACACATCTTGCCTATAGCTTAACTGGTATCGTGAGATAAAGAGATTTGTGTACACATTACAGGTTCAGAGCCGGTATTATTCTTGTATACTATGGTGTCAATATGTGCTGCTAGGTGCCGCTGTTGACGGGTCAGCTGAGTTGGACTCGAGCCGACGATCGGCTAAGTTAGACTATAGCCGAAACCGAGTATACCTGAACCTACAGGGTCGCACGCTTAAGGGGATAGAATAGATATTCGAGTTGGACTCGGATACGGCTCGATCGGATAGGGATCCGATCGGATAGAGTCCTATGGTCTTACGACGTATGGGCGGCCGACTCTATGAGATTTGGATAGGATCCGATTTGAAATAGAGTCCTGATCGGCCACTAGTCCCAGTCGGCCAACTCTATATAAAGGGACGAGGGGTGGAGAGCTGTGACACATCAGTTGGATCGCTTTAAACCGAATCCGCAACAGAAGTCGCCGAGATCAAACTCCACGGAAACCCTCCCCACTTTCGAGCCAAACCCTAGCCTTGCATCGCGTGCTAGCACACGGGTGTTCGGCGTTCTGTCCCCGGACGTGTGGATACCGGTAGAGGCGCTGCTACGTTGCGCGCTGTTCATCGGCTGTGGAGGAATCGGCTGCGGTCGAGCGCATCGGAGCGAGGCGCGAGAACACAGTCGGACGACTCGGATCGGCTACGGCATCTGCGAATCGGCTGATTGGCGAATCGGCTGTCCTCGGGTATCGGCTGTCGGCTTGCGGGAATTGGCTACACTGTTCCGGATCGGATAGCCCTGATTGGCTGTTTCCGCTGCACACTCCAATCGGTAACGATCTATCAGCCCTTACTTGCAAGTGTTCCTGGTTTGCACGGTACAAAAATTTTTGTTTTCGGCTAGCGTAGCCTCCGCATAACCCTTCAGCTGAAGGGTAGAGATTGATGGACATAATTGGTAAAGTTTCCATATGGCATACGATGGAGATATTGTGTGCGTATGGAAAGCAGAATTTCAGTTTTGGAAAGACCGAGATTGTTACGGTTGGTTTATATCAAGTTTGTACTTATATAGGAAGGTTTCCTAGGTGTTTAGAACTTTCGATTCGTGGCTTTTGGTTGCGGGTTTTATGTATAAATAGTGAGGGGAGACGTGACCTCTTTGTATCGCTTTTGATTCAAGTTTTAGAGTTTTTCGAGTTAGAGTTTCAAGTTTAGCTTGAAATTTTGTGAGGAGTGCTTTGTTTGCACTTTGTAAACATAGAGAGATTCAATAAAGATCAATCTTCTTGGAGAATTCTTTGTGTTTTCTTCTTCCTCGGTGCAGCGGTCTAAACGGTGGTTACACCGACTCAACACCTTGGTCCGACTGCACGCACAACTACAGTCAGACCAGACTTCATTGGCGATCGGCTACAAGACGAGGAATCGGCTAAGTGTTGGCGATCAGCTATACGAGCGGTCAGACCGGATCAATACTGGTGGTCAGACCGGCTACATAGGGCGGTCAGACCGACAGATCAACTTCGGTCAAACCGATCTGCGTCAAGTCAGAGGGTAGCTTTTATTTTCGCTAAAAGTTTATTTTTTTTACTCCAACCATTCACACCCTCTAGTTGACTTTGCTTTGGGTATTCGATCCTTCAATACATACCGCGCATTCGTACGGCTACAGTTATAAAAATTTGGACATCTATGTGCTATGTTTAACGTATTGAATTATTCGTTGGTTATCTTGATGATGCTATCAAAAATTTAGTCCAAATCAATAAAAACACCCTGACGTAGAATCGCCAAGTTAGAAAAGAGAGTATAGAATAAAAAAATATTATGCCAACCCAAGGACACTAGTCCGTAGATCATCATCATATTTCAACAGGAAAGAATAAAGTGAACAACAAATTAGAACCGAGTTTGTGCAAATGGTCACATATACAACCGTAATTATAGTAAACTTCACGTTGACTAAAGTACTGCTGTAGGCTGGAAGACACGAGTTATATGCTCTATATTTTTCTCCGTTAAAAAAACAATAGCTCTTTAGAATCTTTAGTCCCAGTTAGATTCTTGTCAAAGGCTATCAAGACACCGAGAATCTTTAGTTTTGGTTGGTAACATCAACCAGTATAAAAGATCATATTGATATTTAGTTCTGGCTCGTAACACCAACCGAGATAAAGAAGGGTTGCTTTCTATAATTCTTCTTCCTCCTCTAGCCCGAGTCAGTTACAGTGTTTTCAAACTTTTGCTCTAGCTAGAGGAGAGGTGCTGCCAACTTCACCCTCTTATGACATTTTGCTTTTTACAATTGATTTTTATACATTTTTATCTTTATATAGGTTATGGAAAAATAAAGAGAGAGAAAATTTGTTTGGAAAAATTATTTTACTAAACCTTTTGTTGAGAAATTTTTTTGGAAAATGAAGAATGAGAAAAGTATGCTTAGCATATTATATTTATAGGTATGTTTTATTTACAATTTTATCTCAAAAAATATTTATGAAAAATGACGAGAGAGAAACTTTTGGACAAAAATATTATAAAATAGATGACAAAGGAAAAAATATAAAAAAATTTGATAGTAGATTAGAAAAATAAGGTAATTTAAAGATCGCTAAAATAGTTAAAAATATTTACAATACGTATGTTGGATTATTATATAATTATTGTCGATCGTATATATTTAATTATTATAATATTATTTAATTAGTTTGACTTTCGTGTTTTTTACGATTTTTGTGCATTCATGTAGATGGATCGGCAATTGATGTATACCGTGGATCGACGGTCAACAGAGTTTATTCAAGACATATATTATTTTTTGTGTGTGGCCGATGCCAACAAGCATAATGGATTTATACGTTGTCCATGCAAAAAGTTTAAAAACAAATAGAAGTATTATACATCAATAATTATTCATGTCCACTTGTTTTGGTCGGGATTCATGTCTCACAACAATTGCTGGACATCACACGAAGAGATGAGGGTTGCAATGGAAGAAGATGAAGACGACGACGACATTCCGAACTGTGGTTAAGACGGTGGGTTTGAAGAGAATACAGCAGGCGAGGCGGTCGGGAATGATGAAGAAAACGACGGTGTCGATGACCTTGGTCAGATGTTGCAGGACGTACAAGAGGACTGCGAAGGTGAAAAGGAGGTGCATAAATTAGAGCATATGTTGGCGGACCACAAAACATCCTCGTACCCAGGTTGTGAACAAGGGCACAAAAAGTTGGGTACCACGCTGGAATTCTTGCAATGGAAGGACAAAAATGGTGTCAGTGACAAGGAATTTAGCGAGTTATTAAAACTCGTGAAGAACATTCTTTCAGAGGGAAACGAATTACCGAAATCAACGCACTAGGCTAAGAAGTTAATCTGTCCTCTAGGATTGGATATACAGAAGATACACACATGTCCTAACGACTGTATCCTCTATCGCGGTGAGGAGTACGAGAACCTAGAAGCATGTCTGGTTTTTAAAGCACTTCAATACAAGATCATACAAGATGATCCAGACAAAGTTGATAGACGACCTTCGAAGAAAAGAGTTCCTGCTAAGGTGATGTGGTATTTTCCTATAATACCTTGGTTGAAACGTCTGTTCAGGAACAAAGAGCATGCAAGGATGATGTGCTGGCATGCGGAAGAACGCCAACAAGACGGCATGCTGAGACATTCCATCGATGGATCACAGTGGCGAAACATCGACAAAACATTTAAAGACTTCGACGAGGATGCAAGAAACATAAGGTTCGGCTTAAAGTACGGACGACTTGAATCCATTTGGAGAGATGAGCAGCAGGCACAACACTTGGCCTGTAATGATGTGTATGTACAACCTCCCGTCTTGGCTATGCATGAAGCGAAAGTACATTCAAATACCGGTTATTATTCAAGGCCCAAAGAAACCTGGTAACGACATCGATGTGTATCTGAGACCGTTGATCGAAGATCTAAAACTGCAATGGAAGAAAGAATGTGTCCCTGTGTGAGATGAGGATAAACAGTAGCAGTTTAACCTATGAGCGTTGCTGTTCGTTACCATCAACGATTGGCTTGCACTTGGCAACCTATCCGGACAGTCAAACAAGGGGTGCAACGCTTGCACCCACTGTATGAATGAGACCGAATGTACGTACCTAAAACACTGTAAGAAGGTAATGTACATGGGCCATCATCGCTTTCTTGTTGCAAGCCGTCCTGTCCGGAGAAGAGGCATACATTTTAATCAAAAGGCAGACCATCGTACTAAGCCAAAGCATCGCAACGAAAAGGCCATGTTTGCCATAGTGAAAGACATTAAAGTAGTATTTGGAAAGGGACCTGGCAATCAACCTATAGCAAGTGAAGGTGGTCATGTGGCATTGTGAAAGAAGAAGTCTATTTTTTGGAGTTATCCTATTAGAAAGTCTTGGACGTTCGTCACGCAATCGACGTGATGCACCTCACTAAAAACCTTTGCGTAAACCTGTTAGGATTTCTAGGTGTATATGAAAAATCAAAAGATACACTTGAGGCACGTAATGATCTGAAGCATATGGCACAACGCGACGACCTTCACCCGCAACCAAAGGAGAAAGGAGCCCACTACTTAAGTCCAGCCAGCTACGCTCTGATCAGGGCAGAGAAGAAATCATGTTTGAATGCCTAGAGAGCATCAAGGTACCATCTGGATACTCCTCGAATATAAAGGGAATAATAAGCATGAAGGATAAGAAGTTCATCAACATAAAGTCTCATGATTGTCACGTGCTGATGACACAGCTGCTTCTCATTATAATTTGGGGTGTATCCTTCCCGATAATGTCCGAGCAATAATAACAAAGCTATGTGCTTTTCTGAACGTAATTTCACAGAAGATCATCGATCTAGACAAACTAGAAGCCTTTCAAAATGATGTGGTGTAATGTCTTGTCAGTTTTGAGATGATCTTTTTGTTTTCCTTCTTCAATATCATGACGCATCTCCTATGCCACATTGTCAAAGAGATTCGTATCCTCGGTCTGGTATTCCTACATAATATGTTCCCTTTCAAGAGGTATATGGGCGTTCTAAAGAAGTACGTCCGTAACCGTTCTCGTCTAGAGGCCAGCATCGCCAAGGGATATAAAACAGAGGAGGTCGTTGAGTTTCGCGTCGACTTTATTGAAGACTGAAGGGTTACGCGGAGGCTACGCTAGCCAAAAACAAAAACTTTTACCGCGCAAACCAGGAACACTTGCAAGTAAGGGCCGATAGATCGTTACCGATTGGAGTAGAGTGCAGCGGAATAACCAATCAGGGCAATCCGATCCGGAACAGTGTAGCCGATTCCCGGAGACAGCCGATTCGCCAATCAGCCGATCCGAAGCCGATCAACAGCGCGCAACGTAGCAGCGCCTCTACCGGTATCCACACGTCCGGGGACAGAACGCCGTACACCCGTGTGCTAGCACGCGATGCAAGGCTAGGGTTTGGCTCGAAAGTGGGGAGGGTTTCCGTGGAGATTGATCTCGGCGACTTCTGTTGCACGCGATGCAATTGATGTCTATTCAGCTCTCCACCCTCCCTCCTTTATATAGAGTTGGCCGATGGGACTAGTGGCCGATTAGGACTCTATTTTGAATCGGATCTCATCCGTATCTTATAGAGTTGGCCACCCATACGTCGTAAGCCCATAGGACTCTATCCGATCGGATCCCTATCCGATCGAGCCGTATCCGAGTCCAACTCGAATATCTATTCTATCCCCTTAAGCGTGCGACCACAGTAGGTTCGGTATACTCGATTTCGGCTATAGTCTAACTTAGCCGATCGTCGGCTCGAGTCCAACTCGGCCGACTGCATCATAGCGGCGCTAGCGGCACATATTGACACCATAGTATACAAGAATATAATATCGGCTCGAACTGTAATGTGTACACAAATCCCTTTGCCTCACGATACCGGTTAAGCTATAGGCAAGATGTGTGCCATCCCTTCAATAGCTTAACTATTCACTCGAACCGTATTGGATTATCTGTCGTTGATTGACTCCTCAATCAACTTAGCATGACCATGCATTTCCATAATCCATTACCTCGGGGCCCAGAGATATCTCTCCAAAGGAGGGGCAAATTCCATCTTGATCACTCACATCCCACTCCATGTTTCATAGCAAACCCGAAAACTACCTTTATAACTATCCGATTTGGAATAGCGTTTGGTAGTCCCAAAGTAGGCTACTACACATGTTGGAATCCATGGTGATCTCAGGTCTAAGGACTTTGTACCAACACTACCCGAGACCAACTAATGGCACATTAATTCTGTAGTGTCTCATGGTGGGTCTATCCAACAATGTGTTCTCTAACACATATGTCCATGTTTATTGATTTGGTATCTCCATACCCATGATCTATGAGACATGATCATCAATCAATAAACATGCCGATCTTAGAATCATATTTGTTCCAACAATATGACATATGATCAGGGATCGTTTAGAAATAGATTCATACATATCGAGTCTCATAAATAAGTCACGTACTTTTTGATCAATACAAGATGTCTATTTCATGGAACTGAATAACACTTTATTCATTTATACATAAACATTGACGTGATATCCAACATCTCCATGTTGCCTCTAGGGCATATCACTAACAAAGATATTCGTCCCATCAGGGTGCCCGAATCAAGCCATGAAGGGAGACTACGGGGGAAGGGGACTCTTGGAAGGAAGGCAATAATGACCGTAGATAATGAATTATTCAGGAAAACACATTGGACTATTTTGCAACAATCTTCCTTGGTGTCTCCTTACATCGAGGAGCACTTGGCGATTGTTCGCTCGAAAAATATCGGTAAGACGGATGCCTGGATTACACGCCATCACATTGATGCTTTCCCTGCTTGGCTGCGACGACATCTCATGGTCAACGGGAACATTGATCAACAAGTAGCCTTCTTGGCGAGGAGACCATCTTGCTCGATTACCACATTTCAGGCATATGAAATCAATGGGTACACATTTTACACACGTGCCCAAGACTTAAAGAGCACGAATTAGAATAGCGTTGTCCGCATCGATGCCATGGTATACGATGATACGACTAGCAGATATTACGGTAGCATCGAGGACATATGAGAACTTGACTATGGACCTCTGAAGGTCCCTCTGTTTCGGTGCCAGTGGGTTAGGTTGAGTGATGGAGGCGTAATCATTGATGCAAGTGGGATGATAATGATCGACCTTAGCAAGGTTGGATACTCAGACGAACTCTTAGTCCTTGCCAATGATGTACGGCAAGTTTTCTATGTGAAGGATATGGCTAGCAAAGCAAAGAAGAGGAAAGGGTCCGATGAGCCAAGGTGCCACGTGGTTCTCCCAGGCAAAAGAAAAATCGTGGGAGTCGAGTATAGGACTGACAAAGATTACCATCAGTTTGATGGGCAACCTCCGTTCACGGTGGCGGTTGACCCGAGCATCCTCCTATCAAATGAGGACACCCCTTACTCACACAATGATCATACGAAGGAACAATAGTCCGAAGAAAGTACGTGAGGACAACCATCACTTAGCTAAATTTTTGTACGGACGATGCAAATTAGATTGAAGTAATTGTATTTTTTGTAAATTATTGAATTTATTGTAAATTATTGAATTTATTAAATTTATTGTAAATTATTGAATTTATTGTAATTTAAACGTGGGTCTCGTATGTGTTTCGGCCGACCGAGGCGCCCGTCCCTATGAAAACGGGTCTCGTACGTGTTTCGGCTCACCGACCGCTTGTCCCATGAAAACAAGACCCTCGTGCGTGTTTTGGCCGACCACCGCCCGTCCCATGAAAACGTGGGTCTCATGCGTGTTTGCGACCGAGCGGCCGTCCCATGAAAACGTGGGCTTGCAACTATTGGAGGATTATATATTATTATTGGAATTTAAAATATTTTTTAAATAAGCCATATGTTAATTATATATTATTTTTAAAATTTAAAATACTTTTCAATAGTGCATATGTTAATTCTATATGATTATTGGAATTTAAAATACTTTTCAATAGGGCATATGTTAATTTTATATGATTATTAGAATTTAAAATACTTATGAATAAGGCAAATGGTAATTATATATGATTATTGGAATTTAAAATACTTTTCAATAGGGCATATGTTAATTATATATGAATTTAAAATTTTTTCAATAGGACATATGTTAATTCTATATGATTATTAGAATTTAAAATACTTATGAATAGGGCAAATGGTAATTATATATGATTATTGAAATTTAAAATACTTTTCAATAGGGCATATGTTAATTATATATGATTTTAAAATACTTTTCAATAGGGATATTTTAATTCTATATGATTATTAGAATTTAAAATACTTATGAATAGGGCAAATGGTAATTATATATGATTATTGGAATTTAAAATACTTTTCAATAGGGCATATGTTAATTGTATATGAATTTAAAATATTTTTCAATAGGACATGTGTTAATTCTATATGATTATTATAATTTAAAATACTTTTCAATATGGCACTCTTTAAATATTTAATCTCGGTTTTTAACACCAACCGGAAAAACATTTGAAAATAGCGAAAAACATCTTTAATCTCGGTTGGTGGCTCTAACCGGGACTAAAGATTCTCACCTACCAGGGGTACGGGCATCTTTAGTCCCGGTTGAAGCCATCAACCGAGACGAGGATATCTTTGGTCCCGGTTAGTGGCTTCAACCGGGACTAAAGATATCTTTTGTCCCGATTGGTGGCTTAAACCGGGACCAAAGATCCCGATATCTATATATAGCAGAGCGCGCGGTGGATCCAAACACTCAGCCGTTTTTCCATCGTCTCTTCGTCTTCGTCGCCGAGAACCCTAAACGCCGCCGTCGACGTCTTCTCGAGTTGCCGCCGTCATCTCACACCGCCGTCGTCGTCCCCCGCCGTAGAGTTGTCGTCGTCGCCGCATTCCCAGGTTAGCTCGCCGGCGCTAATTCTTTTCCTCTGTGATGCTATTGCGAAACCCTAACCCCCCGTGCTATCGCCATCGCAATCGTCGTCGCCGTCGTCGCCGCCCTCTTACCGTCGCACGCCCTCTAGCCGTCGCTGCCTCTTGCCGCCGCACGCCCTCTTGCCATCGCACGCCGCCCGCCGCCACCGCCGGTTAATTTAATTAGGGTTTATATATGTTAATGGATTTTGAATGGAATGAATGGATTTTGAATTAATGCGATGAATAGATTTTGTATGTGATTTTGTATGCGATTTTGAATGTGTATGAACATCATGTATATGGACTTTATATTTTGATTTATATGGACTACATCTCTAATTTTGAATGTGATGAATGGACTTTACATTTAATTTTGAATATGAATGGAGATAATTTTGAACTATGTATATGGACTTTATATTTTGAAATATGAATGCACTTTAGATTTAATTATCGTCTCGTGAAAACGTGGGTCTCGTGCATGTTTCGGCCGACCGACCGCCCGTCCCGTGAAAACGAGACCCTCGTGCTTGTTTCGGCCGACCGACCGCCCGTCCCATGAAAACGAGACCCTCGTGTGTGTTTCGACCGACCGACCGCTCGTCCCGTGAAAACGTGGGTCTTGTGCGTGTTTCGGCCAACCAACCGCCCCTCCAGTGAAAACATTGTAGTTTATAGTTTGTACGGAAAAAAAGAAAATCAACCTCGCCATCCTCCTCTCTTTCTCTCATCTCCTTTCCGCTTCCTCTCCTCTCGACCTTATCTCCCTCACATCATCCCCGTCTCTTTCTCTTCTCTCCTCTCCACTTCCTCTCCTCTCCACCTTATCTTCCTCACGTACGTCATCCTCTCCTCTCCACCTTATCTTCCTCACGTCATCACCATAACATAGAGTACTATTTTCAAGTGCATTCTGCCATGGTCGGAAATACACCAGGCATTTACGTCAAGTCGACAAGAACTATCCCAATGGAACTGTCAGAATAATTTGACAAAGAAAAATATGTCGTCGAAACTCGTTCTTTTTCTTATAAATACAAGTTACAGTTAAAAACAGAATGCAATACACATCTATAATTTGATTATATATATGTATCAATATATAGTACGATGACATTAAACTGATTTAACGAGTAGCTTGACAATATTTCATCTATATTTTTCTCAGTTATATAATTAGTGTTAACTCGATCTACATCTGTGCATTGGAAATCATACATGCATTAACTGGATAATTTTTTTCCTTGTCAGAACTCATTGATCAAGTCCTCGAACTCACAACAATCAAATCATTGATCGTGAGGACGAACAGTTTCACCTTGACGAGAACGCACAGGGTAGCAACCAATATTTTATTGAGGAGAGGAACGAGGATCCTAGTCAATACCTCAACGAGGAGGGAAACAAGGAAGGGAACGAGGATGATAATGAGGCCACTCCAGTCGTTGGAGAGAAGAGGGCACGCGGGCAACGCGATGTTAGTAAGCGAATTGAGGGTCGCTATGTCATAACTGAAGTGGCATCGGACGGACAGCCAATTACCCTAGCCGACGCAGCAAGGAAGTTTGTGGCACGCAGCGGATGGGTGGTGAGGGATCACGTGCCCATCAGCATTGTGAACTGGAGGCGATCAAGGATAGGAGAAGATGACAGAGCTATCTCCCGGACACAGAGAAAGAGATGTTGTGGAGGACAACGCTGCAGACGTTCACCATCCCAGAGTCACAACAGGCAAGGGTCAAGGATTGGATGTTAAAGAAGATGGCCGAGCTCTTCAGGAACTATAAGAAGGAGTTACACAAGAAATACATCCTGAAGAGCCGGAACCTAGACTTTGACAAGTTCTCAAAGCTCAGAGATCACTGGGAGAACTTTATGCAATACAAGACAGGGAGCAAACGCAAGCCATCATTGAGAAGAACAAGGCCAATGCAGCCAAGAAGCAATACCATCCCAAGCTAGGGTCGGGCGGCTATCAAAAGGTAGTGCAGAAATGGGAGCAGATGGAAGCCGACCTGGAAGCGTGAGATATCGTTCCGGGCACAGCCAACTGGTCGGAATGATAAAAACACCGGTTCTATGCGCACGGCGGATCGCTTAATCCTGCCGATGGATCAGTAATATTCGATGCTAAAATCCAAAAAGCGCCAGGAGATTGGAAGACGCACTGGAGGCCTCTGCCTCGGGCTCGTTCAAGCCCGACAGAGAGAAGGACGAGCTAACGCTCGCACTTCAAAACCCCAAGCATCCGGGATGAACGCGAGGAAAAGGCGTTGTTCCATGGAAATATGGGTTTCAAGAGGACGTAAACACCTACAGGAGCCGCATGAGAAAGAAGCGAGACACAGATGCAAAGCTTGCAGATATGGAGATCCGTCTCTCGCAGATCGATCAGATAGTGGAGCAAAAGGTGGCCAAAAAGTTGGCCGAGGAGCGAAGCCACTTTGTTAGCCAACATCCAGATCCAACAACATCAGCACAACTACAGCAGCAGCATAGCAGTTGCGCTTCAACAGGAAATGAAGCTGAACTGGCCCCACAAGCTCCAGACTCTCCGCCATGCCCTATTGACGAGATCACGCAACGGACACCGCGCGAGCTGCATATTTCACTGAAGAACCTGTCAATCAAGGTATGCTTGTAGTTTTATGTTATATTTTCCCTTTAAGAACTTGACAATCAAGATTGATTACTAATTAATAAGCTATCTTCTCGAACAGGTGGCGTCGGGCATGACGATACCAGTAGATCGATCCGGGACCTACCACTATAGGCCCGTTCCACCTTGGTACTCAAAAGTCAAAATTGAACAGGTGGAACGTGTCTATGAAGATCTCGAGCTGGATATCCTCGGAGGAGACGGGGAGACGACGCTAGGAGAAACAGCCCATAGGATAATTCTATGGAGCAAGCCCTTCATCGTATTTCCGCTGCGAGAAGCGGCACCTTTCGTTCCTCCGTCGTCGCCACGTGGACCGTCTCCTCCGTCTCCTTCGCCTCCTTCGCCTCCTGCGTCGCCTCCACGAGCACCGACTCCTAAACGGTCGTCTCCCACTCCCCAGCCTTCTTCGCCTCCTCTCTCGCCAAACCGAGCACCGACTCTTAAATGGACTGCCTCTCAGCCTCCTCCACCTCCTCCGTCGCCTCATAAGCGCAAAGTTCGAGCCACGTGGTCAATGACAACTATTGGACCAAGAAGAAAGATGCCTAAACTTGACCGGCTCCCGCCGGCCTCAAAGAAAACATCCTACGATAAGACTCCCGAGGAGTTGCACGAGGTTGTCCAAGCTGAGGTGAGGGCACATTTCAAGAAGAAGTATCCTGAGACAGTGTTTTCAATTTCACGAAGGCCGGCACGAAAGCCGCGAAATTCGCCCAGCGAAACGGTAGGGGCGGGTAGAATTTGAAAAATTTTGGGAAGATTCAAAAATTTTGGGAAAATTCATTAAAAAAATCCTGGTTGTAGAACAAGAATTTACAAGAATTATGGTAATTTTTACGCATGAAAATACACAAATTTTGGGCGTTTAAAAAATCATTTATACTTTTGGGAAAAAGAAAAAGAAAAACAATACTGTGCACGTGTACTGTTCATGCAGCCCATTGAAGCCCATCACCATTTTCTTATAAAAAACCATTGCTTCTTCCACCATCTCTCACTACAGCTGATTCTCCTTTGTCTCTGCGCCATCCTCCCCCTTGCAAGCCGACGTCGGAGCCATAGAATCCGCCGCCAAGCGTGCATATCCCGCGGCGAGACGCGCGGAAGCCGCGGCGAGCGCGCGAAAACCGCGGCTTCAGGTACGCAGTCCCCTCAGTGCTTGGGCGCATGGTTTTCGCAGGGTTTAGCTACCTTTCCATGTAGATTTGGGCGGTTTTCGCGGGAGATTAGCTAGCCTGCCGCGTCGGTAATGACGACTTTCGCGCAGTATAAGGCGGCTAGGGGCGGCACGGCATGGACGGCGTCTCGCGCGGTAGGAGGCGAAAACCGTGGCGTTGATGCAAGCTTGCCGTGCGAAATGCTACAAAAACTGCCGCTACTCTGTTCTGTCCGAATGGATTTTTGCACAAATTTTAAGAAGTTCACCATCTCTACTATAGCTTTCCGGTTGATTCCAAGAGAGATGAGAAGTTTATTTTTACAAGAAATGCAAATGCAAAGTGTATCTATACATATATGCAACAGATGGATCGCGAATTGGCAATTGCAATATGGCAATAATATTTGTTGCTAGCTGATCCATCTTTTACAGGTAGCACCTGTTATTTCTTTGTGCATGCCAATGTCGTGGAATATGTTGAGAAGTTCACCATAGGAATTTGTTCTCTCTGCAATGTATGTATTAAATGGCAGCTGTGTGATATGGAGATGGGACAAAATTGAACTATGTTGTGTGAGGCCTAAGTTAACCTTTCTTGCTATTATGTTTTAAGCTAGAAAGTGCATGTCCAATTTAATACTTTGGACATGTTTTATTTCCAACCTTGTTATGGGACCTATTTGTAACTTTGTAACATATGCTAACACGAATATCTCGTTCCCGTTTCGTAATCAAATTATTTCGTGAAGTTGGCCAAACCAAGTTTATTATATCTCATTGCACAAAAGATTTTTATCAATCAAAATATACATACTTATCACTATATTTTGTTTTTTACTACATTTTAAACATTACATTAAGTATTCCCCCCTCCGTAATTCATACAACCATACTTATATCAATATTATACATATTAGTATAATTTTTTTCACACAAATATATTAGTGCAAATATCATATTTATGTATTCACTAATTTTAGTATTTATTTCTAATTTTTTGGACAATATTTACACATTTTTCGCGACGGTTTGACAATTTTTCGTACTATTCGTCACGATTTTCGCGCGGAATAAACGAAATCCGCGGTATGAATGAAATTCATCAAATTCAAATTTGTTTATTGTTCCTTGCCGCCGGCTTCGCAGCTTTTGCGAATTTCGTACAAAATTCGCCGTGCCGCCGAGGGGCGGCACGGCATAAGCCGCCGGAATAGCAAACCCTGTCCTGAGAAGCCTCCTGAATCACCCCGGAGACCAAGGCCTTCTTTAACAAGACGTACTATACGCCATAGCCTAAACCGCAACCGCAACCGCAGTCAGACTACGATAAGATGATCAAGAGGGCTGCTAGGAAGGCGCCAGCAAAGGGCAAAGATGTACCGCATCTCGGGATGCAACCTCAGAAACCCCTTGAGTTCAGCACAGCACCAAATGTTCGAGCCGACTTAAGAAAATTTATGGAATCTGCGGGAATAACGATGGACCAAGTATCCGGATGCACACCTATAGTGAAGGATGAGCTGAAGTACAAGTTCAAACTCGGGAAACCTCTTATAAAGCCCGATCAGGTTAAAACTTTACCTACACAGATGTACCGCTTCCATAAGTGGTACATGCAAGAATCAAGCAAAGATACAGAGATGGTCGTGGAAAGATACTCAATAGACTATTTATTCGATGGAGGTGACCACTTCATTATCCGCTTCAAGGACATATTCGACCTATATCAGCTGAATGTCCTCGACGTCTCTCTTATAGCCACACGGGTTTTGTAAGTATCGTTAAGTTATATTTATTTTGTTCCTTAGCTCCTTGTATTTAGCCGGCTAGAATTCTTTTAACCGTTGTAGAATGGCTATCCAATATTGCAACAAGCAAAAAATGTAACAAATATGGATTCATGGACCCTCAAAAAATTAACACCACGATGGTAAACCAATATCCGACGCAAACATAGAAGAACATCTATAATATGTTGGTGCAGCATCATTATAAGACATTTATACTTCTGCCATACAACACAAGTGAGTTTGTACTACCTTCCGTACTAATTTTTTTCCCGTGCATACATACAGTTTCATATATGTCATCTCACGCAATTTGCATATTTCACTGGGCTCTTTTTGTAATTGACGTTGAGAGCTCGCGGATCCATGTCCTTGACTCAATGGATAAACCAGAGTCTACGTACGCAAAGATTTTTGAAATGTTAAACAGGTAATGCCATCTTACTTGCTATTGCATATATGCGGTTCTCGAATAATTACTCGCTAGCTTTCAACTGCACATAGGGCATGGGAACAGCTTCATGAGACGGTTCGCGGGAATTGAAAAGAAAAGCTTTCTGTGAGGATGAATTTTCCACGTGAGTAACATGCTCCAAAGTTATATTGAAATGTATATTAAAATAGAAATGTATATTAAATTTTTTGTTGTTTCTTCTTTAATGTGCAAAATAGGCGAAGGGGACAAACTTGTGCAGCTACTACATATGTGACTATATTCACCGCCAGGTTACCCAAGTCACAGGTCCCCAGGATCTAGATGCACGTATAACAACCATTCATACATTACGCGTCGATTTCTTATTGATTTCATATATTTATTTTTTGTTTATTCAAATGACAGCTTATGCAAGTAAGGGACAAACTCTCCCACGCGAGTTTCATATAGGCTGCTCAAAACGAGCAGATTATTGATCCCGCGGGAGAGTTCTACTTTAGTTTGAGCAACATAGCCCTTGAATCCATAATGTAGAAATTTTTTTGTAACATACGATATAGAACAGTAAAAGAATGTAATATATGTGTGTACATATTTGTGTACATATTTTGGTAATATATATATTCTTAATTAAATGTATTTATATATGTGTAAAATATATATTTATACATATATATATATATACATGTTGCATATATATGTATAAATATATATGTGTAAAATATGTATATATAGAGAGAGAGAGTTGGGCTACTGTGTGGCGTGCCGCACATCCCCATCCCGTGTGGCATGGCCGAATCTCTAATTTGAAAACTCAAATTGAAAATTCGAATCGTTCAAATTGTTCTACATATTAATATCGCCTTGTAGACCAAATTTTATATTTTTTCGAAATTTTTTATTATTTTATCGGATAGGTCAAAAATGCATTAATCCAACGATTTCTGGAGTATCTATTTTATTGCATCTTTGACCTATCCGATAAAATAGTAAAAATTTCAAAAAAAAATATAAAATTTATTCTACAAGGAGATATTAATATGTAGAACAACTTGAATGGTTCGTATTTTTAATTTTCAAATTAGAGATTCGGCCATGCCACATGGGATGGTGGCGACGCGCCACACAGAGCCCAACTCTCTATATATATATAATTAACAAGCAAAAAGGAACAAAACTTAAAAAAACTTTAATCTCTGTTGGTAACATCAACCGAAACTAAAGATGCCGATCTTTAGTCCCGCTTTTGTTGTTCTGGTTTTATACCTGAGACTCGGGACAAATGTGGGTTTCCCCAGCAGTGATATAACATCTAAAATCGTGAAATGCTCTACGCTGCATTAATTCTTTTGGACTTTTCGGTGCTACAATTCTAAACACTATAGGAAAAAGAGGCCCTTAGACATTTTGTAAGTTGCCTCTAAAATCAAGAATCAGAAGTAGAAGTTTTACAGTATGGAGACACTTTAAAAAGAATACTTTTACTTTAGAGACACTTTACATTCATTTTCAGCATATTTTGTTAAATTTTATCTTATAGAGGTATTTTTTGAGCACTTTAAAATGTGTTTGATATGTAGATGCATTTTTTAGACAATTTTAAACTTTGTAGAGATACTTCTTAGACTGATAATATGATAATATATACTAAATGACTACATATAAATAACTCAAGACACACATATACAAATAATGACATGATGTTATATTTTATTTTTTTTACATTGGTTTCATATGATTGTGGTACAGGTATTTTATAAAATGCGACAATTCAACATAAGGCGTTTATTAGGCATTTTAAAATGTCTCTTTAGTATTGTAAAAAATACATTTGAAAAGGGTCTTTATTGTATTAAAAGGTGTCTCTACAAAGCAATTTTCTTGTAGTGAAAAGCAATATTTTTGTAGTGAAAAGGAGTTGGTACTCAAACTAGACTTACTGGAGGATTACGAACGCTAAACCACCCTCTACAGGATTTGTGAATGACAGAATGACGTCGCCGTGACAGATGTATCTTCCGTTCCAAGAGACCGAGACCAATTGCATGATACTTGTTCCTGTCTCTGCATCGTGCAATTGATGGAGATCTTGTTGTTGTTTGGTGATGACGCTGATGTTTACGAGAGATTAGTATTTGTTAGGACGGAGATGTAAATCTATAACTATCTATCAAGACGAGTAAAAAAAACCACCTTTGAGTGTTTATAAAATTAATCCATAGCCCGTCCAGCTATTTTGCAAAAAACCTTTTAATATTTATAAAATTAACCCGTAGTCCATCTAGCTATTTTGCAGAAAACCTTATGAGTGTTTATAAAATTAACGCGCAGTGCCAATGATGAAAAGAAAGGGAGGACGTTGATGGAAAAAACCTCTTGCGCCTCTCCCTCCCTGCGCCCCTCCGTCCGTCCTCATCCGCGTCGCGCTCACAATATTTTTAAAACAAGACAAACCTATAATTTATAAAATATAAAAATACAAACATAGATATTATCATTTCATGTTTTAGATATTCTTTTACAACATCCGTCGTAATGAAGTAGCTTTATTTTCTTCCGAGTAGTCCATCACTTTTTAGCAGTTCTAAAATAAAAAAATTCTCATAATATATTTTAATATCATCTATGAAATATATATTTCATAGATGATTCCTATCTTCTACACAATAACAATATATATATAGATTACCTATAATAAAGATTAAAAAATACATCAGGAGTTTTAAATTAAATTAAATTAAATTCAAATCATTCGTGTTTAGTATATTTTTTTCTCGCCATCAGTGCTCCTAACTTATTTATTCAGTGGCTTCCCGAAGTACAGGACGTGCCGTTTGTGTCAGGAGGAGCACACAGGGTGTAGGCCAACAGAAATCTTACCAGTCGTGTTGTGACACCTGAAAGGAGCGAGGAAGGAGGCAACAAATTCGAGGGAAGCCGCTTCCCATATATATAACTTTAAGGACGTTCTTGGCTGATTAAGATATATTTTTTATCTTAATTTTCATTAACATGTTTTAAATTATTAAACAGTATATTTAATATAAAAATATTTATATATAAAAGTTATTTTATAATATTAAATAAATATATTTTTAAGTTTATAATAATCACTCCCTCTTTTTCTAGTCAACTTATTAAGTTTGATAGAGTTTATATAAAAAAATTAGCTTGAACACAACACAAACACATCAATAAAATATATTTAATTTTAAATTTAATAAAAATAATTTGGTGTTGTAGATATTACTAAATAATTCTACTTGGTCAAACCTAAATAAATTTTTTGTTTTACGTGCCCTAACTTCATATTCATCTTAGTTAAAAAATAACACCACACCCTATTCTTTTCTAATGAAACTATATATTGCACCTTAATTTTTATTAATATGCCTTTTCAAAATATTAAACGGTGTGTTTCATATAAAAACTTTTTATCAAGAGGCGGGACCTTAAATTTTCATTAGGAAAAATGTAGATAGTTTTACAGCGTTATAAAAATACATCATGCAAAAATTTTCTATACAGAAATGCTTTAAAATATCAAATAAAATCATATTTTTAGTTTAGAACAATTAATACCCAACTAATCAGGTCAACTTCTGGATTCTCGAACGCTACGGAAACAGTGAGAACATAGAAGGACTGCAAAGGATATGACTGGCACAACTGCAAAGAACAACTACGGTTGCAACGAAAGTTCCAAGCAAATTCCAAGGTAGGAACGCTTGCAGCGACTATATTGCCCGGAATAGGTTGCTGTAGTACGTAGGGAAGGGGGTGAGCATGAGCTTCTCGCTCCCACGGTCCTCACCAACTCGACACGTCTGCCGGTGCTTAGCACGCTTCGGCCACAGCACGGCGAGTCGGCGAGTAATAATTGCGCTGTTTCCCTAAATGAGTAGTACTACTCCAGGAGGTAGCCCGACCATCGGCATCGCCACCATGCATCGGAAGCCGAACAGGCGAGCTAGAGACGACGTTTCCGTGAAGGAACGCGCCAGATCGCGTGCGGATTAGCAGCGAAATAACCATGCATCGGTTCCATACGAGCAAGTACTACTCACGCTGCCCGTAAATTTATTACTCCATCCGTATAAAATTCTAACTCTATCCATAAATATAATTTATTATAAATTAAATTTTATTTGATAAAAATAATATTATTAGATTACAATTTAAATTTATTTTATTTAATTATGATTTTGTTGCTAAACATATTTTTGTATATGAAAAATTTGAAATAAAAATTAATTTTGAAGATTGTGCCAATTTGACTGCGTCTTCGTGAATGGGGCGGAGAAAGTATATAGGAGTATGTGATGAGTTAAAAGGAAAGATGTTACTCCTTAAAAATCAAGTTTAATACTCATAGGCTATGGCTCTATTTGCATCTATTTAGCCCAAATGAGCTCTCAAGAATTCAAACAGGGAACTAATTTGGGGCTAAAGTGAATTAGCCTAAAAAAATTAGCCCCAAAGAATACTTATTTGGCTAATTTGGCATGAGTCTCATCAATCTCATGCGTTTCTAAAAGAGAGAGTACAGAGTGTCTGTCTTCCTTCTTTTTGAGCGCCGCGTCCATCTTGCCGCCACCAGCTGCGACGCCGCTACCGCCGTAATCCACCGTCGTCACAAATCAGCCACTAATTTTTAGAGGGCTAATTTAAGGGCTAATTGTTAACCCTCAAATTAGCCCAAGTGCTCATTATCTAACCGAGGCCAATAAGTATAAACTTATCTTAAAATGAGAGAATTAAAAAAATAAGAAGCATTGACTCATGCAAAACCTTCTTTTCACATAACCAAAATTAATGCATTAAATGTATATGTCTTAATAGCTAATATGTACGAACTTATACACTAAGAGTTGTCTTCCCTATTAAACTTGTTCTTACTTAAAACAACCTATGCATAATCTTTTAAAAATAAGTGTAAGTAATCTTTTAAAAATAAGTGTAAGATGATGTGACAGTGAATTAGTAAATTTTTTTTTGAGGTTTGTGTATTTTAGCGGTGATATGTTGTATTTATTAACTATGAATTAGTATGTAGATGACATCACTCAAATTTTGAGGTTTGTGTATTTTAGAGGTGATATGTTGTATTTATTAACTCTGAATTAGTATGTAGATGACATCACTTAAATTATAGCTAACATCTACCTTTACTATAAAACTTGCTCTCTGAATCATGTTCAAATAGATCAATTGATTAGATGGTGAGATATTTTTTCCAAGGTTGTTTTAAGGAAATGGTACGAATTACCCTGCTATTACGGTATTACGGTCGCCCTATTTTTAACTCCAAACTCCAAGTCGATCAGTCTTTTTTTCCTACGTGAACATATATATGGGGTAGTATAGTCAGAAAAAAATATGAAACCCACTTGTCGGCCCAAAACAAATAGTTTAGAGGGTAATTCACATTTTTTTTCTTTATTCTAGAAAATGAAAGTTTCTGTCATTAAAGAGTGCTAAAGTTTAAACCACATCAAGTAATAACTTATATATTGAAAAGTGATATTCGATGTCTATGGTTTGGAGTATTAGCGATCATATTTTATTGTTTTTATTTTTCACCCCATAATACTCTCTGCATTATTAATATTATTTAGAGTAAATTAATTTTTACGCTCAATATATGTGGACATGTGAACTTCACATGGGGCAATTTTACTTGAAAGACATCCTCGAGCTTACAATATTATACTTCTACTCGATTTGTTAAACATAAGTCCACATAGTGAGGCTATTCGGCAGTGTTGTATGATAATGCGTCAGTTATCTAGTTGTGTAACTCATAAACGTGTAGCTGTTAAGGCAGGACACTTGTTTGTCATAGTGCAGTTGTCATTCCCGAACCACCCAATTACCCTCATTTTTAATTGGTTCGACTTTAACATTTGCATATTGTATAACATTGATTTTACCTTTTTTATTTCTTTGGCATCATATCAATGTTACACATAGTCTATATTTTTCTTTTTTTCATAGTTAGCGTGTGTTTATATTTTTAACCTTGGAAGTTATGTTTACGGAAAAAATAATCCCATAGCAAAACAGCGATAAAAGCTTCAAATTACTCGAAATTTCAAAGTTCAAGACTATCAACCAAAAAGATTCGAAGTTTGCTGCACTCTACAGCTGTACTGCAGCAGTAGCTGGTAAAAACCGTGAAAGCCCGAAAGGTGTGGAGGAGGAAAACCACCCTTCCCATCCATAAACTCGCAAAAACCGATACCCACATGCACCCCCTGAGGCTCTGTCCCACATGTTAGTGTCAGAATGTCCGGGTACGAAACAGTCGGGTACGCCTAGACGCGTAGGGATCCCTCTCCGGTGTCAGAGAAAAGCAGATGTGGGCTCCACACCCCTTCCCCGCGCGGGAAACTCCGAGCCGCGTCCGCCAAAACCCCCATGCACCGCCTCCTCTTAGCCATCACGCCCTTCCACTCCCAATCCGACGGCTGCAAATACCCCCTCGCCCATACACCGGGTCTACCTGCCGAATCTCAGCTCATCACGCGGAACGCATCTGAGCCGTGCAACTCTCTGAGGTGCAGGATCGGACGGTCGGAATTTTCCCTGTCTTGTGGACTCGGTGCAGCGAGCTTCCCAACCGTTCCTCCTCTCACAGAGCCTACGAGAGAGCTCGCCTACATAAACACGCCGACACACCCCTTTGCCTTCCTCCTCGGTGATCTCTCCCCCCTTCCCAAAAGAGTCGAGAGGGTTTTAGTGGTGGAGAGGTAGGGTTAGGGGGTAGGAGGGGTCTCCACATGGCGGCGGCGGCGGCGGTGGCGAAGTCGGTGGAGGCCGGCGGCAACCCGGCTGGTGGTGCGTGCGCCCCCATCTCCCGCTCCGGCCCCTCCTCCTACTCCGCGACGGCCCCCGCCGATGGAGTCGGCGGCGGGATGGCGGCGCCAAAGGTGGGGGAGCTCGCCGAGGGGTTGGCGGGGCTCGAGATTGGCGGGGACCGGAGGCTGGACAAGTACGACATCCCCGTGGAGGTGAGCGGCGAGCATGTACCCCCGCCCGCGGACGGGTTCGAGGCGGCTGGGCTGGTGGAGGCCGTGCTCCGGAACGTGGCGAGGTGCGGGTACGAGAGCCCCACGCCGGTGCAGCGCTACTCGATGCCGATCGCGCTCGCCGGCAGGGACCTGATGGCGTGCGCGCAGACCGGGTCCGGGAAGACGGCCGCGTTCTGCCTCCCCGTCGTGAGCGGTCTCGTCGCGGCGGGAGGGAGCGGAATCGGTCCCCGGGAGAGGTCGTCGTTCAACCGCGCCGCCGCGAAGCCGCGCGCGCTCGTGCTCGCGCCCACGAGGGAGCTCGCAGCGCAGGTAACAAGGCTCGATTTCCTCGCTCTATTTGGTACGATTTTGCGCGATCCTGCTGGTGCTCTGCGTGTCTGAGTCGATGGGCTGCTGTGTTGTGCGTTGTCTCGCCGAGCCGCTGCGAGGTGGAGGGTGCTCCGCGCTCGCGCCATGCGGCCGTGTGATGCGTTTCTGTTTCGAGCCGGTTCCACTGCCCGCGACCGCGCCCGCGTTCCGGTTCGAGTAGAGTAGGCTACGCTGTGTCTGCGTTGGCACCTGTGCGCTTCTGTGTTCTCTCGTATGTGCGCGCCCTCGGTAGCGGTCGGCATGGCGTCGCGTCCATGCCTGTTTCGTGCTTGAGATTATGCAGCCGCGCCGATATATGAGGTAAGTCCGTAAGTGGCGCTGTTTGGTTCACGTCTCGCCGTGCGCGTGCCTGCGAGCTCTGAAGCATTCCCTTACGTGTGGGGCGCGGGTGCGCCCAGTTCGCCGTTTTGCATGCTTTGCGAGTTGGCACCCTCGTGAACAGGGGTTTTGCCTTTCTTCCTTATCGCTCAAACTGTATTGTGACAGATGTCATGTGGACTTTGATTGTTGACTCTATTGCTTACGATTTTCACTGAGCACGCGCTTCTTGCTTAGTTTCTCAAATATGTTCTGAATGTTGATCGTCCCAACACTGTATTGTTAACAAAGCATTGCTATGCTAATGTACGTTTTTTCTGATTATAGGAGTAGCAAATTGTCTGTTAGGTGAAATTTTAGATCTCCAATCACCAATTTCAGTATTCTTTGAGTGCGCTCTGTCATCAGATAATGTGAATTTCATTGGCACTTCAAACCATATTTTCCCTTTGTTCTCTTCTGAAGAATTTACTATTACAATGTACATTTTTAGTTTTGTTGGAATTTTAGGTTGCTCACATGCATCTTGTGCAGGTAGCTACTTTTGGAAGTTATTTTCATAGTTTTCTGCATTGTGCTTTACTATTCCTAATTTTGTGGGTTGATGGGTTGTAATATGCGGAGGAGAAGAATTTGTGCGATGCATCTTAGGTTGTAATTGGTAGAATCACTACCTATTAGTTGCAAATATTTGAGTGTTGCCTGCTGACCATAAACTATGTTCTCATTCCTCAAATCACTTTCTGGGCATGTTTCCTAGTGAATCAATTTGTGAGTGTAACGAATATTTTTTTGCACTTCTGAATTTCACAACTGACTTCTGCTTGCATTATCTCAGTCAGATTCTGAGGGACTGTTGCTTTTTTATTATGCTGACCATTTTTTGGTAGTTTCTACTTGCTGAATTTCTTTAGAGTATGCATGGATTTATCTGAAGCTAGTTTTGTTCCTTCAGTCTGACCTGTGAGAGTGCAAGGAAGATGCGAGGAAGTATTGCTCGTTGTATTCACAGCCGAATCGCTGAAATATATAGCGGTACATACACTTGAGTACATGCGCATGACGCGGGCTAGATAACAGAATCAGCCGCAGGGAACGCACGCGATAACAAACAACAGAAGACTCGCGCATATCCTGCATGCTACTGTGGCCATTGCATGCACGAGGAGGAAGCAGTCTTCAGGCTGAGCGCGTGCGTGCATGCAGCAACAAACATGCGCATAACTAACTAGAAGTCCGCTCACACCCCCCCTCAATCGTAGCTGTCGGTGCAGAGACGCAGAGCGTGCGCGGTGGTGTTGCGTTGAAGAACCATATCGCGAATATCCTTGGTGATGGTGGTGTAGAGCCAGGATACTATGCAGTGGTCGATTTGGAGCCATTCGGCATCGAGCGAGCGCTGTTGGGCGTCGACGGAACCATCAACGTGGTCGAGAATGCCAAAACGCCGGAACGTGAGCTCGAAGAAGGTGCTCCATTCGGTGTAGTTAGAGTCAGAGAAGCTGAGGACGTCGGGGACGTGAGACCGGATGTTGACGAGCTGAATCGAGGAAGCAGGAGAGGTGGGAAATGACGGCGCATGGAAAGGATGGACGGCACCGCCGCGGTTGCCAGGAGGAGAAGTGGTGTCGCCGTCGGACGAGGAGCCAGACGCCATAGAGGATCGAGAGGAAGCTGATACCATGTGAGAGTGCAAGGAAGATGCGAGGAAGTATTGCTCGTTGTATTCACAGCCGAATCGCTGAAATATATAGCGGTACATACACTTGAGTACATGCGCATGACGCGGGCTAGATAACAGAATCAGCCGCAGGGAACGCACGCGATAACAAACAACAGAAGACTCGCGCATATCCTGCATGCTACTGTGGCCGTTGCATGCACGAGGAGGAAGCAGTCTTCAGGCTGAGCGCGTGCGTGCATGCAGCAACAAACATGCGCATAACTAACTAGAAGTCCGCTCACATGACCCTGTATGCATTTGTTCTTGTCTCAGCTGATGTGTCTGGTGCATGAGTCGGCACATGTGAATGTATGGTACTGTGCATAGACCCTAGAATAAGGAGCTATTCTGCAACAGTATTAGGTCATGTGTGAAACTTAATATGGCAGGCATATGATCGTTACTTAAGTAATTTTCATTGGCCACTCTTTTGGAAAATGTTGCGTAAGCAGAATTTAACTCACTTTTGCATGGATATGTCCTAAAAATGTGATTGGCAGTCTGCCGTTTGGTGTATATGTTTTCCTTTACTTCTATCTTTTCTTATGAATTTATCCTTGGAAGGCATGTGGATTCTGATTCACATATACTTTTGTTGCCTGTGGTAATACTTGTCTGCTGATATCTTGATATTTTAGATTAATGAGGAGGCCAAGAAGTTCTCTTTCAAAACTGGACTCAGAGTTGTGGTGGCCTATGGAGGAACTCCAGTGTATAACCAGGTGATTGATTCTTGCATCCTTTGTTTGTTTCTTTTTTTTCTTTGAGAATGCTTCCTTTTGTTTCTTTTCCTATTTGTTAAGCATATTTAACTGTCTCTCTAATATGCTCAAAAAAGTTCCATCTATGAATATAAATATATTGGGAGGATTTAATTTGCAAAATCGTGCATGTCACCTTGCCTTCAAATACTTATGCAACGCTGAAAAGTAAAGATATAACTTTGATGGATGTTTGTTTTGTGTTTATATACCTTATCTTTTTGCTCTATCCTTGTGCTTTCCATCTTACTGTTTTTTATGCTTTCTGTTTTTAGCTGCGTGATCTAGAGAGGGGCGCTGATATTCTTGTTGCTACACCTGGTCGCCTTGTGGACATGGTTGAAAGATCAAAAGTCTCCCTTGAGGCAATCAAGTACCTGGTAATGGATGAAGCCGACAGGATGCTGGATATGGGCTTTGAGCCTCAGATAAGGAAGATTGTTGATCGGATGAACATGCCAAGGAAGTCTGTGAGACAAACCATGCTTTTCAGTGCAACCTTCCCACCAGAGATTCAGGTAAATTAAGATTTTGTTTACTAAGGGAGTTTCATGCAAAGTAGGAATGTAGGATCTAGAATGGAGTGTCTGCACTGCTTTGTTTTTGGCTGTAGCATCAAATCAGCTTTTAAGTTTTAAGCGACTTTGCCATACAAATAAAAGATAAGAGCTTAAGTTTTGTACTTCACAAAGCTTGACATTCTTTATGTTGTGTGTTGAAACGTTCTATATCTCAGCAATAAATCATTACATGTTTTTCTAGCTAGCTTTTAAGCTATATACTGTCAGTATATCTTAGTATAGTTTAACTAATGTATTTGACTTATCCAGTGGCTGAGGCAAAGCCAGGTTACCGTGGGCTGTTGCCCGGGCTCTGCCAGCGGCATGCAGCCATGCCCCAGTAGATTAATACCTTAATTACCGTGCTAATCATTGTACTTAGTCACCGGCAGAGCAGTACGAAGCAGCAGCACAGAGCCACATATAGTGTACAACACTTAATTATCGTGCTTAGCGCAAACTAGCAACACAAATACTCACTGAGTGATCTATGGATTTATATAGACCTGTGTGTACTTTATTTGTTTGTTAGGTTTGCCCAGGTTCATAAATTTTTTTGGATCCGCCACTGAACGTATCTGCTGTGACATTTGATTTAATTCAACTTTCTGAATTTGATCTTGTTTCCAGAGACTGGCTTCAGACTTTTTGTCGAACTACATATTTATCACTGTTGGGAGGGTGGGGTCAAGTACTGACCTAATTATGCAGAAAGTCGAACTCCTCTCTGATGGGGAGAAACGAGGCTACCTGCTTGATCTTTTACAGAGGCAATCTGTCGGTGTGGCTAACAGTAAGGTATGGTAGTTTACAGTTCCCATTGAACTAGTTTACAAATCTTGCTTTAGAACGTCCTTCTGATGTTACGATGCATGTTCTGTTGCCGCAGCAACCTCTAACATTGGTGTTTGTGGAGACAAAACGAGAGGCTGATTCTCTGAGGTACTGGCTATACAGCAAAGGGTTCCCTGCAACAGCGATCCATGGTGACAGAACACAGCAGGTAAATGCATTGGCTTGGAGTTCTTGGTAACCACCCAACTTTTTCCCAAAGAACACTGCAATGACCAAAGCAATATTGCACAATTCTAGTTTGGTGTATCTGCTGTGCTACTTTGGTATCCGGCCTCACCGTTTTAGCTAGTAGCAGTTTCTACTGGACCACCTGTTTTCAGTTTTAAACATTGAAAGCTTTAGATAAGGTCTCATTTTTCATTAATAGCCTGATCGAATGACATTTCCCTCCTGGCCCCTGGATCATGCATCTGCATGGCCTTCCACTTTTTGCGGTTATTATTGATAAATGGAACATCTCTGCTAATGCTTCATGCAATTCGTGTTATCTCACTTGGCTCGATGAGCATTTCTAAATACTGTTTGTATCTGCCGCCAAAAAATAGAGTTCACTTTTTTATCACTATGTTGATAGCTGCTTCAGAATGCCTTTCTCAGATTTCTTCTTAGATCATGTCTTCGTTCTTCACTACCTAGCATTCTATTAATTGTGTGATACTTACATGGCACTAAGCATTTTAATCATCATTTATTTTACCATAACATTCATTTATTTATGCATTCCATTTGTAGGAGAGGGAGAGTGCACTGAGATCCTTCAAGACTGGCCTCACTCCTATAATGGTTGCCACTGATGTAGCCTCACGGGGCCTGGACGTCCCAAACGTTGGTCATGTGATCAACTACGATCTTCCCAAGAGCATCGAGGACTACGTCCACAGGATTGGAAGAACTGGGAGAGCTGGGAAGGCTGGGTCAGCCACCGCCTTCTTCACTGAGTCTGATCTCTCCCTGGCGAAGGGCTTGCTGGAGCTGATGACCGAGGCGAAACAGGATGTGCCTGACTGGCTCGTGCAGTACGCAGAGAGGCCGTACCATGGAGGTTCAAGCTACGGTGGAAGAAACCGGAGGTCCGGTGGCACAGGCAACAGGTTTGGTGGCAAAGATTTCCGTCATCGCAGTGACTACTCTGACTACTCCGGTGGTGGTGACAGCCACTCAGGCGGTGGCGGTGGTGGTGGCGGTTATTCAGGTGGTGGTGACTGCTACTCAGGTGGTGGTGGTCGCAGCTACTCAGGCGGTGGCGGTTACTCAGGTGGTCGTGACCGCTACTCAGGCGGTGGCCGTGGTGGCTACTCGGGCGGTGGCCGTGGTGGTGGAGACTCCTACAAAGCAAGTGGTCCACCTCCACGGTACTACCCTTCGTACCCGATGGGTACGGCTGACATCAACGCCTCTGGCTGGGACTAAGCTGGAGCTCTCGGCTCTGTCCTCACTTCTCAGTGCACATACCGTATATACTACCATGCTTGAATTACCTAGTAGGGGAACAGAATTGGCGGTGGGCACGCCTGGTCTCTGCTGCTCTTTTACCTTGTTGATCGCCTTGTCTCGTGTCTGATATACGTATACAACGGTGGTGCACAGAGGTAAGTTGGCTATGTTGGGAAGTTGGGGTTTTGGCGAGAATGTGGTGGTTTTGGTGGTGGTGACATTGTGGTGATCAGGCTCCACTTGGTGCTTAAACTTGTTAGTGTATGTTATTGTAAGTGGCAACTGATCGACACTGCTATAGTTTACGGGTGATTAAGGAAGAACTTTATATTCCTCATTGATGCTGGATGTTTTCTCCTTGTGAGTCTTGGGCTGGCTCCAAGTGGTATGGAATTTATGTAGGAATAAGTTTATTTGAGGTCCTTTAACTTTGCACAAAATTTGATTTTTGTTTGGACTTCAAAACCAGATACAAAGGGTCTCTGAACTATCAAAACCGATGTAATATAGGTCCTTGGGTATCAAAACCGATGTAATATAGGTCCC
The DNA here is from genome assembly GCA_019925245.2 of Oryza australiensis. NCBI lineage: Eukaryota > Viridiplantae > Streptophyta > Magnoliopsida > Poales > Poaceae > Oryza > Oryza australiensis. The sequence goes on from JAIFGZ020000335.1 coordinate 1,449,095, forward strand.
TCAGTAGTGGTTTTAGCTGACGTGATGTCTATGTGGCTGTTTTGACTCTGTCTTCATATGACGTGGAAGTGATATGGTGTTTATGTGGCAATTTGATTTGAAATATAATAAAAATTATGTAGGGTTAGGCACTTTTGAACAAAAACTGAAAAAGAAAACTGAACTGCACTGATCCAAATCAAAGTTTGCGGCTTAAAGTTTGCGGTTTTTTTGTGTTTGGTCTCGATTTTGGTTCATGGTGTTGCATAAATCGAGAAATTTGGTGTTAGTTTGGTTTTTGAAGTACGAAAACCAAACCCTTAAAAAACCAAACCTAACCCTCGCACCACCTATTTTGTTGCCGTCGTCCTCCTCTCTCGCTTGTTGCTCGTGTCGTGCACGCTGCCACCAACCCCTTCACGTTCGTGTTGCGCCGCTGCCCCAACCCCCTTCCATGCCATCGCCGGCCCCGCTTTGCCTTCTTCGTCACGCGGCCACGCGCCTTTCCCTTTCCTCCGCGTTGCGTCGTCGTCGGTCGGCCCGACCCTCTCTAGCTGGCGCAAGTCATCGCCTCTGCAGTCGCGCAAGGGTGTTGCTTCTTCTTTGTTTTTCGGTAAAAACCAAAAACCGAACCGAAATAACCGAACCTGAATTTTGCAGTTTTCAGTATTTATGAGAACCGATCGGTTGTTCATTCGTGTCAAACCAAACTTAGCATAGGAAAAAAACAAACCGAAGTTGTGGTTTTTACCTAATGCCCATCCCTAAAATTATGGGCCCACATGTCAGTTACATCAAAAAATTAATAAACAATGGTGGGGCCACGCGGGCCCTACATGTAATTCTCATCCCTCCTTTTCTTCCTCCTCTCTCCCCAACTCCCCTTTCTTCATCTCTCTCCCCTCTCCTCTCTCCAGGCACGAGTGAGGAGTGAGGAGGGGCGGTACGCAGTGGCCGATGGGAGATAGGAGAGGAGGGAGCGGCGCGCGACGCTGGCGGAAGACGGGAGAGGAGGCAACATAGCTCGATTTGGCCGCGTAGTTGAGCAGCGTGAGCGCCTCCTACGCGCACACCGGCTTCGACGTCGTCGTCATCGCCGTCGAATCCTCTGCTCCTCCGCTCGCGTATCCTCTCCCGCGACGACATCTGCTCGCCCCCACTCTGCCCCTCTACTCCGCCCGTGGCCCACCGCCGCTCCGTCTCTCCAGCCTGCTCAAGCGGTCGTCGACGAGCGTGATAGATGTGGTGGTGCGACGACGACTGTCCGCTTTGCTCCGCTAGCCTGCTCCAGCCGCTGCCGCTCCGTCCCTTTGCTCTGCCCCGCTCCCTCTTTGCTCCGTCCGCCCCGCTTTGCCCCTCGGCTCCACCCTGCTTTGCCTTCGTCCCTCTGCTCTGTCGCTGCTCCGCCCCGTCGTCGCCCGCTCCGGCCACCGCCCATCCTGCTCCGCCGTCTGGAGAGAGGAGGGAGAGACATGATAGAGAGAGGGATAGAGAGAAGAGGGTAACGAGGATGACGTGTGGGTCCACATGAGCCTACCGTTTTTTATTATTTGTGTGTGCAATTGACATGTGGGTCCCACGTGTTTTGTTTTTATCTAATTATCACGTAAGCGTCACGTCAATGACATGTTAGATAAAAACCTAGTCAAAAAGAGCCACGTAAGCGTCACCTCAGCTAAAACAGGACAAAATACTACCGAGGGACCTTATTTAAACGGTTTCGTAAGTTGGAGGACCCATCGTACCTAGTTTTGTGACCAAGAGACGAAAATCGGACTAGACGACAAATAGAGAGACTCAAAGTAAACTTACTCCAATTGATGTATTTGCCTTGTGCAGCTTGGCTTTGTAATCAAGGTTTTATATACGTAATTTTGGAAAATGCCTTGATCCAAACTTCTGGCATGCCTAATACTCCTACATAATATATCCAACAGTAACATGCAATAAAATATAATGATTTTAAATTTGAATTCGAATTCTTAGGACTGATATGCTCGGTGCTTGGTCGGTGGCTAGGTGCAGTCTCCGGTCAGATTTGGATCCTTGAAGCGTGATTGATTTTTTTTAGCTGGAGTTTCTAGCTGAGTTTCCCTTCATCGTGACTGTTGGTTGTTTTTCAGCTGTAGGGAGTAGCTGGAGTATTGAGCAGTCGACGCGTCGAACTTCGTGTTGAGGTTGGCGCGTCGAACAGACTTGTCGCTCTCTTATCCTGTGGTCGCGTGTCTGAAAGCCCAAGTTTATCGACACGACGACACCCATATGCAGGCTACAGCCCAAGAGAAAGTCCACGAAAGGAACAGCCCATCTTCATGTCGAATTTTTGGCATTTTTATTTTTTTTAAAGATTTAAAAAATAACTTCCGAGTTTCGAAAATTACAAAACTAATCTCCTCCCGCCCTTGAGAGGGCGTGAAGGGAAAAATGCCCTCCCGGAGGGCGAAATATCCGACGTGGCGACGGCCGTACGGGGCCGTCCGCCGCGCGGTGGCATTTTTGCAGCGGCCCCTTCCCGTCCTTGGTAAGGCGTTTTTCATCAGTGCACGGGGCCGCTGCAAAATGCCAGGGCCGGCCTTTGCGGCCCCCGCCCGCAAAAAGGCCGCCGCCCGGCATTTTGCGGCGCCCCTTCCCGCCCTTACCAAGGGCGTTTTTTCACTGTGCTTACATCCGTACCTAATGGGTTATGTAACACCGTGACAAACAACCGCTTAACCATTGCAACTAAGTTAACTTGGTTAAAACAATATGTTCACAGGTAATGCAAACAACATATGTACGATACCTCGAACATTTACACTTGCAACAATATTTACATTTGCATCCTTACGACGATAACATTTACATTTCAAACAATACGACAAATCACGAAGACGGTTACATTTGCAACAATACCACAAATCCAATGGATTTGTTATATTAGCACAAAATACAACGATAACATTTTACATCTCAAACAACATGAGAGAGAGTGGGTCGATGTCGATCAGGGCAATTAGGGTTTGGTAAGGGCGGGAAGGGCCGCGCGCAAAATGCCGGGCGGCCGCCTTTGCAGCGGCCCCGTGCACAGTGAAAACGCCCTTACCAAGGGCGGGAAGGGGCCGCCGCATGGCGGCCGCCCGCATTTTGCAGCGGCCCCCGTGCACGGTGAAAAACGCCTTACCAAGGGCGGGAAGAGGCCGCCGCAAAAATGCCACCGCGCGGCCGTCTGTCACGTCGGATATTTCGCCCTCTGGGAGGGCGTTTTTTCCCTTCACGCCCTCCCAAAGAGCGGGAGGAGATTAGTTTTGTAGTTTTCGAAACTCGAAAGTTATTTTTAAAATCTTTAAAAAAAAAATTAAAAATGCCAAAAATTCTCTTCATGTCGCCGTCGACTTCCTCGCCCAACGCCGGCGGCCGACTCCCAGCGCCGTCGGCTGATCTGTTTCCCCGCGCGCCGACGCCCATGGCTCCACCGCGCGGCGCGCTCGGGCCAACCCCCGCCGCTTCCTCGCCACAGGTATGGCTCGCCTAGTTGCCTAGCCCAAGCACTCGTCTAATGGATGAGTGCCTTTGTGTTGTGTCGCTTTAGGAGAAACGTGCGCCCCCCAAATCTGAGTCGATGCCCTAGTGCTTTCGCTAGGTTGGTAGCAGCTGTTCATCTCCTCTGGAATTTCCGTGCAATACGGATGACGGATGCCAATCTGAATCCATGTATCGCTGCTTGCGCTGAAGTTGTGCTATATCGGACAGCGTTTCTGTTGAACCTGGCACCTGAAAACATTAATAGTATGAAGGCAAGATTTGCATAGGCAAAGAAATACCATACCATTCTCTATTTGTGAATACCAGTACAGTAATTTCACAAGCCACTTGTTTTTCTTTTTAAGAAAAAATCGACAGGACCAGCACATCTATGGACAAATTACGCATCGAAGATTGATGCTAGAGCACATATTGCCTCACATAATTTTAATTTTTTACAATACAGGCTAGCAATATACTCCCTCCAGTCAATATTACTTGTTGTTTCCGACAAGCAAATTGCACTGAGCGCAGGTCAATTCAGCTGTTTGAAACGACATGCATTTCCGTCTGGAGGGAGTATTACATTGATGTGCCAAATGGTTCTACATTTTGATGCAGGACAGCTAAGTTGCTATGTAATGATATTTTCTTCATCAACTGATAGAAGCATCTGCGCTACATTCTCCATGGTGGGTCTTTTGCTTCTATCTTCTTCTATGCATGAAACAGCCAACTTGACCATTGTTCTTGCTTGCAAGTAGTTGAACTGACCATTCAATCTCGAGTCAATGAAGTCAGTGATCCATGACTGTTCGCTGCCCTCCTGCAACTTCACATTCTCTGCAAGCATCCTGACAGCCCGGCGAAGGACCTTTTCGACCTCATCATCTTCATCCTCAGTTTTCGCCCATTCTGAAACACGACTTCCTTTCAGTAATTCTAGGAGGACTACTCCAAAGCTGTAGACATCAACCTTTGCTGTTATTGGGAGGCTAGAAACCCACTCAGGAGCTATATAACCTCTAGTCCCATGGATCCGCGATACATTTTTATTGGATCCCCCTCTGTTCAGGAGTTTTGCAAGGCCAAAGTCGGTGATCTTTGGCTCCAAGTTCTCATCCAACAGTATGTTCTCGGGCTTCACGTCGCAATGGATAACCCACTCTAAGCACTCGTGATGAAGATATGCTAAACCTTTGGCCACCCCAAGAGCAATCTTAAATCTTTGCTTCCATTCAATTAAGGTGTGGGAGGCTTCACTTCCAAATAACATCTTGTCCAACGAACCATTCTCCACATATTCGGAAACCAACATCCTGTGTGGACCATCAGAACAGTATCCCCAAACCCTCACTAGGTTCATATGGTAAATCTTGCTGATCACACTCAACTCATGCTGGAATTCTTCTTCACATTGGCTTATGTCTGCCAACTTCTTCACTGCTACTGCCCTCTTGTCTTTCAAGATTCCCTTGTACACTACACCAGATGCTCCCCTGCCAAGCTCTTCCTTAAATTTTCTAGTAGCTCTCTGCAACTCCTTATAAGTGTATCTGCGGAAATGGTTTGTTATCATTTCGTAGCCGGCTTCAGCTGGCCATACTCCTGTTAATTGCCTGCCCTCCATTCTCAAAATAAACCACCATCCTAATGCAACAAAAATTACCTCGACGAGAAATATTGCTGATAAGAATCCGTAGAAGTACAAAAATCGTGATTCATTTTGACCACTTCTTGAGATATCTGAAAAATTTGCAATGGAATATTGGTTCTCTGCACTACAATTAGGGCCGTACTGACGACCAGAAGGCTGTGAGCGGGGAATGGAGGACTCAGGGACTTTTAAAGCCTCAGGAAGCTTGAGATAGGTTGAACCAGGCAATGACTGGCTTGTTACACCGCCAACAAGTGAAGACTTTGGATAGCAGTTACCATTTCCTTGCCAGTATGAGAAACCCTTGCAGCTGAAATCACTCATGCATATGTTCTTGCAAGTACTAAGAGAAACCTGCTTATGTGTACTTTGATCATACCCTAAGAATTCAGTAGTGGGTAACTTCACAAATCTCATCTTCTGCTTCCTGTCACGACTAATTCTAAACCTTGGCTTGCATCCTTTACTCAAGTCACTTGGGTCATTGATCTCATGTCCAGGGGCACATACACATGCAGGCTTAGGTGTATACACGCATATTCCGTTCATGCCGCACAAACCACGTACGAAACAGAGGTTAGTAAATGCCATCCATGTGACTAGCCAAGTCCCATCTGTCTTGTTGAGACTGTATAACCTAAGATTACCATCGTAATCTAGTGTTAATCTCCTCATAATCCCAGGACCCCAATCAGCAGCCATAAAGCTTGCATTATCACTCCCAAGGAAATGCCCCGAGCTATCAAGAACTCCAAGCGTTGTGGTATTAAATGAGATTCTTTTCTTTTCCCACATGTTTATAAATGGATTTGGCCAATAGATAAAAGAGATATCCTTCTCATCATCAAACAATGTTAGCAAATGTTGATCATCAAAATGAAAGCTGTAGTGGCCAGGAACAAGTAATCTATTACTACTAGTACTAGATACCAGTTTTATAGTACCATTAATAATCTGATTGGGTAGCAAAGTATCAGTTGGAGAAGCAAAGCTTTGCCATAGAATGATATCACCTTGGCCTTTCACGATGAGGTTCCCACTCTCCAATAGCCGAGCCTCTTGGACATTTGAATAGCTCACATTGTTTGTCCACACAATCTGACCACCGTAATCTTGTAAAACCATACTTCCGTCGATGTTTAGCTTGATCTTGGATCCCCAGGTGTACACAGGACGACCAAGATTTGCACTCCACACAACAGTCTTTTCAGCTGAATTGGAGAACCAAATGGCGAAGATGGAGGAATTGGGGGAGATGTTGTACAACCCGCAGGCGAAAGTACCGTATGGTGAATGGAGTACATCAGAACTGCGCTCTACTGAGAGAGAGGAGCCAGGTGAGAGGAAATCACGAGCTGATATCTGCACAAGAAGATGGATCAAAGTGAGGAGAAACATGGAAGTAGAATGTCCATCCATGGTTGCCTTGCCTCCCCTTTCGAGTTGATCTTTGAAATGATCAGAAATGCATGTTATGTTATTATAGGATCCATAGCAACATAGACTCCATAGGACTATAGGAGGGGAGATGCACCTATACTTATCTTTCTTGGCTTCTTCTTCTCAACCTTTCCTTTTTCTTTCTCTCTTCAATTGAGACAGCGACGCCTTCTAGTCAGTCAACGATTCCATGAACAGTGCTTTGACTGGTGTCTTTCAACGTTAGGTAAAGCCTCTGGTTTAGTGATTAGGGGTGTTTGGATGGAGGGACTAAAATTTTATTCATGTGATATCGAATGTTTGAACAATAATTTAAAAGATTAAATGTGAATTAATTATAAAAATAATTGTAGAATCGAAGATTAAACGTGAATTAATTATAAAAATAATTATAGAATCGGAGGATAATTCGTAAGACGAATCTATTAAACCTAATAAACCTAATTAATTCATAATTAGTAAATGTTATCAGTAAGATCACATCGTCAAATCACGACGTAATTGAAGCTTATTAGATTCGTTTTGTGAATTAGCCACCGATTATAAATAAGTTTTATATAAAATTTAAACATTTAATGTGAAAGAGACTGGTCCCTAAAACAAACAGGCTCTCAGTGATTCGGCTAGCTGCTGTATACCACTACTCGTCAAGATAAGGCTGCAGACATGTCATTCTAACGACTTGTGGTTCGCCATCCATGCAGGAGAAGAGAAGAAAAGTCATTTACTTCAATTGCCTCTGACAACGGCATACCACTCAATTTCCTATACAATTTGTCGGCTACAGTTCAAGAAGGATTGGTAGACGTTGCCGCCTCTCATTGTTGGCTTGTTGCACTTGCACATGGGCATCTCTCAGAAAATTTCAAACCTTGAAAATTCGAGTGCAATAGTAAGTTGACCGTTCATGAAAAAGACAGTAACAGTTGGTGCACTCATCCTTTTTGATGCGGATGTGTCAATGGCCATAAGAAAATGCATAGTGAGTTAGACTTCACATATTAATCTGGCCACTGGCCAGTCATCTGATGTGATTTCTGAAACACTAATGTCAATATGTTTTTCATGGAGAAGTGCAAACCCTCTTGTTCAAGCATTTTCTGCACTGCCAATATTGGAGAATCTTTCCTCAAGTCCCATCTTTTGCTATTATGTGCGTAGAAATATACAAAGAAAGTAATACTAAGAACTTTATGTGTTCACTTAATTTTCTGCTGATGTTTGATTGCCTGACACAATCAGGGCAAAAATATAGATCAATAGCACCTCTTTGTTACTCATCCACATATGTCTTACCTGCTTCCCCAAGTCATTTTTAATTATTGTCCAAGTTGTCCACATGTACAGTTAGAAGTAACTATATTGGTGTTAAGAGGAAGCCATGGAAGTTTGTACTGCAATATGATTTTCCTTTTGGAAACCTGCACTGTATAATGAAATGAACTGTTCCTCCTCAACTCTCTTGTTGCCAGTTAATCGCTGACGTCTGTCACTTTCTGATGTAAAGTTTGATGTGCTGTGAGCTAGGAAAAAAATGTCTGACTTTTCCCAGCGTCACTGCATCAGATCCACATATCTGCAGCCGGAAAGTCAGACAATTTCTTTTTTCAATTAAAATGTGACTGCTCTTTTGTTGCATCCTTCAAGTTACAGGTAATCTATTTACTCTATGTTTTAATTGTTTGGAGTGCGATGCTGTGACCGGCAAGCTGTAAATACATCAAGGTACACCTATATTTGCAATATATATCTCTAGCCATCTATAAAACATAATTTACTAGTACTGTTATTTGAAATAGACAAGTACAAACAAATTGAGCATCTCCAACAGGAGGCATTGTATATCTCAATTAATCACAATAATATATAATTTTATATAAAAATTAGTCTTTTTTATTTTTCTAACCTTTCATTCTGAGTTTTTTTCTATAGCCAAGCACACACATAGTTGTTATTTTTATAAAAATAAAAAATTAATTTTATATAGGCTCTTCAAACAGAAATTATACATAATTTTTATATAACAAAATGTTCTACGCAGTTAGGACAATTTTTATTCATCATGCTTAGAAAATCTATAATAAAATTATGACATACGAAAACTAGGAGATAATGTAGAAAAATTTTTATAACAACCGAGCCAGACAGAACGTACATCAATGACCAAACTGATTCTAATTTTGTTACTGTTCTCCAAATGAAGTTTATCACTCCTCAGGGCAACCTGGAAAAAATGTGAATTTTTTTGGTAAGTTATCCATTATATGGTAGTTTTATTGAGATAAAATATAAATAAATTACGACGAGGGCAGTACGAGTCTCAGATTTTGGGTTTGTTTGGCAGGCGGGCACTGCGGCCATGTGTGTGTGGCACTGTTGATGCCGACCGCAGCGCAGCCGCAGAACCAATAAAGAACATGTCCTTTAGGGCGTTCACGGTGCAGCTACCGTATTTGATGAGCCTCAGTTGCCAGCTAGGTCCAAGCCTATTTAAAGACACATGTTTCACAGTGCAAGTCACCGCCCTATCATTATCTTTTTTTTTTCATCTTCCCTTCTCTCTCCTCACAGTACTTCTTTCTCACTCTCCCACCGGTGAAGATGGCATTGGGCAGAGTGATGACCCAAGCAGCGACGACAGGGCGGCCCAAGCGAAGGCGATAGCGGACGGAGCGGCGACCCAAGCGACGACGGCGGGCGGGAAGCCAAAAGCCGCCACCGAGCTCGCGGATCTGATGTCTGGTGGCGACGAAGGCGCGGAGCCGGGGGATGACGACAAGTTCCTTGGCGCGACGCGAAGCGAGGGCACAGCGGCGACCCTCCCACCCTGCCCCTACTCTTCTCCCACCAACGGTGCAGACCTGGCGGTCGCCATCCTTCCCTAAGTCAGCTCTGCTCTCCCTTACCCCCTAGCCGACGCCGCTTGGGAGACCGAATTTTTTGCTTTTTGGCCCAATTTTGCAAAGATTCTCATAAATAGGTCATTAGCAGTTTTCATTCCAGAAATGAACCCCTAGCTCGGTGCCAATACGTTTGACGCCGAGATCTTTGCGCCACGTCGGCGTCGAGACCGACGTGGCAACCTCGGCGCCGTGGATATTGGCGCCGAGCTCGGCGCCGTCATAATGACGCCAAGCTCGGCGCCGAGCTCGACGCCGACGTCCTCGGTGTCGAGCCCAGCTTTCAGGTGGACCCGTCTTCTTCCTCGTTTTTGCACAGCCGTTGCCAACTCCACGTCGCCCCGTCCCCGTCGCATTCGCCACGCGCCGCCCCGTTTGGCCCCGCCGCCGTGTGGCCCCCCGCGCGGCCCGACCCTCCGTGGTGCGCGCCCTCCTCCGCCCTCGCGCGCGCTCGCCCGCCCCGCGCTTCTCCCGGCGCGCCCCGCCCGGCCCGTCCCGCCACCGTCCCCTACGCCCCGCCGGCCCCTCCTCCTCCCCGTCGCCCACCCTCGGCCGCTCCCCTGCCCCGTGGACCTCTTCCGAAAATAGGTAAATTTCATACAAAATTGAAATTTTAAATTTGTGCAATGTATGATAAATTTAAAAATGATAATATGCAATGTTGACAATTTTTGAATATGCAAAGTAGGTAAAACTGAAATATGCAAAGTAGATTATTTTTTAATAAATTTAAATATGAAATGTTGATTAATTTGGAATATGCAATGTAGATAAATTTTAAATAAGCGTTGTAGGTTATTTTTGAATAGGTAAAATGTTAATTTTTGACCATGTAAATTTTATTTTGTTTGCATGCTTTTTCGTGAATATTTAGTTGATTTAGTTAGCGACGAACTATAGTTATATATAAATATAGTTAGATACTTAGTGATGCGATTTAAAATATAGTTAGATACGTATATTTGTCGAGGTGTAGTATGTAGTACACGAACATTGAATAAAATAATTTTTTGGACTGATTAAAACGAACTGTCCCGCTATAAGTTATCTAAGATAAGGGGGTCATTTTTTATGTCGACGTAAATAATCACATCTTCCGATCAAGTGTATGAGGATTTAGGATGGTAGATCGTACACCAAAATTTCCGATTGTGATAACGAAGTTCAGTATTTAATATTTTCCTACGGGCCAGAGTTTCTTTCTGAAAATTTTCAGGTCTTTTCAAACTACTTTGGACTAAAATAACTGTATTTCAAATTTTGTTAAACTAATAGATGGACAACTTAGTGAGCATATATCATGGAGGCACCGTGCAAAGAGAACACTATGGATATGTGGAGTTTGTAGACATGCAAAGTGTGCATGTTCTATTCAATGAGAAGCCAACATTTAGTGAGTTGGTTGTTAGGACTCGGGAGGAGCTACATTGCCATGGAGATGATGCCATCGAAGTTGAGGGTGTACTTCACCTAGGTTCTCCTCTCAACATCCAAAGGAAGATGATCTCAATTTGGTCTGCAGATCAGTGGGAGAACTTTGTGAGATCGGCTATGAAGAGTCAATTCTAGACTTTGGACGTGGTTGTGCGGCCGGTGTTGCTTGATCCCAATCGTCATGGGTTTTCTCCAGTGATGGCTGATCAGGCATACCCTGCCATAGAGGTCCCAGAACCTCTTATGAATGCATGTACGGTTCCTGATGCTCAATCTGCCCCTAATGAGGTCCAAGTAGTTGAGACAGTTGGAGATGCGTGTCGGACTCATGATGATGTAGGAGATCATTTTCAGGAGATCCCATTGACACAAAATCATCCGAGTAAGTTTCAATTATGCAACGCTTCTCGTCAACCTACCCCCTTCTATTCATTATCTGTTAATTTGTTTCTTTCCTTCTATTCGTGCATATGTTGCAGGAGACATTCCCGAATATGTGGGTGCTTCTCTTGTTGTGCCACAACTACAGTCTGGTGATGAATGCAGGGCGTCCAATAGTGTTGAAGTGTTCAATGGTTGTGAGCCTTATGAGATCGCAAGGGTTGTTGACTCTGATGATGATCGACCAGTTGGAGAGCTCACGGAGAGTGATGTTGAGATGCTTAGGCGTATCTTCCCCGGCCGTCGTGATCCTAGAGTTCACGAGTTCATCGATCTTACTAATTCTGATCAGGCGTTTGCTGAGGGTCGTGATGATGAGCTCCTGGAAGCTTCAGAGGCGGGTCCTAGCATGGAAATTGAGAAAGATAGGGTTTTCAATGACCTTCCTGCATTGAAGAGGTGGTTGCAGGCGTTTGCAGTGATACGCAAGAGGCCTTACAATGTCCTGCACTCCTATGCAGAGCGGCGGTACACAGTTGTTTGTGAACAGGAACGCTGCCCTCCGAACGACAGTCGAGGAGATGACGCAATTTCGCGAGGGAGTTAGGGACGACGACACACGCAACTACCTCGACGTAAGATTTTGAAAGATCTTTGAAGTATGCATATCATACAATGCAATCTTTGAGCTAAATACTTAATTTTGTGCAACAGAGAGTACTATGTCGGCTACGTCGTGCGGCTGCACGTTGTGGTTGCAGAACAATCACGAGGCAAGACGTGCATGTGCCATCTGCTTCCACCGGAGGTGGCGGTTCCTCAAGGCAGGCACGTACAGACTCCAGATGCACTGCCTCTGACGATGACGATGACGAGGAGGCGTTCCAGGGACCCGATGAGATTGGGTCATCTCAGCTGCACGACGTTCCATCGACTCAGCCTACGCAGCAGCTTGGGACTAGGAGAAGGCACCCACCGGGCCCTTCCACTCCAGGCAGTGACGCTCTTCGACACAAGGGCAGGGGTAAGAGTAGGAGGCAGTGAACCTTGACTTACATATTCTGGTAGATGTACGCAGTACACTTGTGGATTGTATGGAATAATATTATGTCTTGTATGGGCTATTCTTTTGGACTGTCTGATATATTATGGACTTTAGGGACTATTATGAACTTTGTGGTCTTTTCGTGTTGTCATGTATATAGGATGTAGATGAATGTGGTATATATTTATTGATATCATTTGCTACATTGATATTTGTGTATGCTTTAAATATATAAATAGGGAAATTCTGCCAAATTTTTCTACTCTAAGTTAGAAGGAATATAGATTTTGTCGAATGGGGAAATTTCATAATTTCAAACCACAAAAATTCATAACAATATGAAGTGAGTAGCTCGAAGTACTTAGCACTAAGAGGAATGATATTAGAATGTAAACTTCAATTACGATGGTCTAAATGAAGCACATCATGTTACTATCCACCTTTTGCGTCCTCCTTACGCACGCATGCTCTCGTCATTGATATGCTTCACAGTCGCTGCAACATATACTCACGCATACGACGAAAAACTTTCGGCGCTTGAGCATAGTGCCTTCACTGTGTCGCTATCAGCTTTCGGCCGGTTCGAGCTTGGACAATCAACTTTCGGCGCTGCTCGTGTTGTCACATCCACTCAATACATGAATCATGCAGGCGCATGCTCGTGTTGTCACGTCCATTGAATAAATGATTTATTCAGCACGTGCTCGTGTTGTCACATCTATCGAATTAATTTACTCCCTTTAGCTTCAGATGTGTCTCAGCTTGCTTCACTATATATTACACCACCTGAGTACGAGATCTTCAAATCTTCGTTTAGTTCCTTACACATCTAGGAAGAATGGATCATCCATTTCCTGAGCGTCTCTACTGGTGGCTCCATTCTTTGGGCACTTGGATTCCACTGTGGTATGACCGTCCGTTGTGCCATTGTGGGGATGCCTGTATACTTGCGTCGTCCCTCAACTAAAAAACTTGAGGGAGGCGATTCTTCCAATGCGCCAACATGGATCAGGTATGACTACTGTGCTCCGATTTGTAATGTCAATCTTAATACACAAAACGCTAACTTGTTCCTACATCATGGTAACATCTTACATAGGCATATGTCGGCTGTGCAACTTCATTGAGTGGATAGATACGGAGAACCCACGAACCGACAGAACACGTTCCTATCCACTTAGCGAATCAAGGTCGGACTACCTTCAGCGGAAGGCTGAGTACCAACGTCAAATTAGTCCGGAAGCTTTGGATTGGCCTCTAGATCCGCTCGCACTACCCACATGGCGGGAACGTCCAGAATATCATTGTAGTCTTCATTGTCAGGTGATAAGGTCCATTAGACATGCAACTCAAGGACAAAGATGCTTCGTGTCCTGAGATTGTCAACGACGATTTTGTCGTGAGTATCAATTTTTCCCGGTAAAGCTTATCACTTGTTTGATTGTCTAACCTCTGCTTTTCACAAATGTACAACCAGGAGGATGTAAGGCAGTGTCCATTCGAACAGTGGATCGATACGGTGAGACCTGCCTCCATCGATCCAACGGTAACACAGCCTGAGTCGACCGAACAATTCATGCAGGCATGGATGGAGTATGTACGTCGAACGGAAATCGCAAGCTTAGATTGGAGGAACAACCCATTAGGTTACCCTGAATGGTCGGAGCGTCCCTTATGTGGTTGTAGGGATCGTTGCAAGATGGCTACCTCCTTTGAACCACGAACATATGGCAGGAGATATTTTATTTGTCCCAACTTAGACGACGACTTCATACGTCTTACATTTTTTCAATTCCGCTAACGTCTACATAATATTGCCACTCTAACTGACTACCTACGGTTTTTATTAGGGCATTCTAACGAGGTGCGGATTCACTACGTGGATCGACAATGTCATTCCCCAATATAACGGCCTAAAGATAACTGAATGCGAAACACAAGCAGAGTACAATCAATTGAAAGACTGGAAAAATGCAAGACACGTTGCACGTCGTAGAAGGGGTCCGTAGGAAAGCTGAGGCTCGATTCGTCGGGTCGAATTAATTCGTAACACGTATCCATGGCACATGTTTCGCGGTTGAATTCTGAGAAAAATGTTATGTCCTGTGTCATAGCATCAATGGAATATTAGTTATCCTTCTATTATTACACAAGTTATGTACCCCTGTGAACTGCTGCACTTGTGAATTTCAAACACAAGCTTTAATAAGTTGCGATAATGAACATGTTTAATGTAACCAATAGTACCACGATAGGTCTAATAATAGGGTGTATTACACAACACGATTACATTTCAACTACATTACGACTAAATAACAGTTTCAGTGCACTACGTCGCAACACATTGTGAAGCTCTAATCTACACCACAATTTTTATGATAAACCGTAGATCCATTGATCAAACTCAATTTTCCACGGTCATGCCGATTCGTGAGGAAGGGAGAAGGGGAAAGAAATAATTGGAGATAGTTGAAAAGGAGAGAGTTGAAGAGAAACAGGAAGAGAAGAGAAGGCTGATGTAGAGCTGAATCTTGGCGGCGAGCTCGGCGCCATAGACATTGGCACCATATTTGCTGGCATCGAGATTGGTGCCAAGGTTCACGGCGTCGAGCTCGGCGCCAATGTCTACGGCGCTGAGCTCAGTGCCAATGTCTACGGTGCCGAGCTCAGCGCCACGTCAGCCTCGGCGCCGACGTGGCGCAAAGATATCGGCGCCGAGCTGTGTAAGCTCGGCGCCATCACTATTGGTGCCGATCTAGGGGTCCATTCCTGCAATGAAAACTGCCAAGGGCCTATTTATGAGAATCTGTGCAAAATTAGGCCAAAAAGCAAAAAAAATCGGCTTGGGAGAAGACACGGCGACAGCGGCAGCAGGCACCTCTCCTCCCTCTCCCCAACGGATTTGCCAACGGCGAGGGCGACGACCGACGGGGATCTGAGCAGCGATAGGCGGAGCTCGGCGACGCAAATTGGGCGGTGACGACGACCTTACGATATGCGCTTCCCAACTCCGGTCGCCATCTCTCCCATTTCTCGCGTTAGAGGCGACGATGCAGCTCAGGACAACCACCGAGCGAGGATTTTCTCTCCCCTCCCTGACAAATCCCTGACGAGGAACGCGTGACCCATTTTGGCTCCCCATTCTTCATTTGGTCATGGAAGAAGCATATGTGGCATGGAATCTTTGACGTAGAAGGTTGGGGCTGAATGCCACCTAGATGCACTATTAACACCTTTACCTTTTTCATGGTTGTGGCTTGCACGATCCTTGTACTAGATCATTTTTTCGGTACTCTACATGAGGCCTCTCAGTAGAGTTTATATGGATAAACAAATGCGAGTACAAGCAGTCTTGTGGAAAAGCCCCTTAGAGCTACGCAAATAGACGTAAGATCTTGAAAAGTGCAGAAAAGGGCTTCTAAAGAAATGAAAAAAGCAATCAAGTTCTTTGCTCTTCTGTGAAGCTGAAACTCTGATATATGGTGACAGCGACAACGACGAAGAAACCATGGTCGACTATAGAAGAAGACACCAAGGTGTGAACCCGAATAGGGCCTCCACAAGTTGGAGGTTGAAGCAACATAGATGGTAAAATCTCGGGCGCCCCTTGATGAACCACCACCGGGGACAGGAGGAGACTAGCTTTCTTGCAGCTCTCTCACCGGAGATGACAATGACGACCGACATAACCTCTTGTGGAATATATTTGCAGCACTCCCAACTGCTGGCGCCTAAAGCAAACCTAGAGTTCATCCCATCGAGGGCTTTGGCCAAAGAGAACTCTGACCTGGCTCTCCATGGAAACAACATACGAGAAGGGAAAACGTGACGTCAGCGGCCCCTTGAACTATACAACCAAACCAAAAGAAAGTGAAACAGAAGGAAAAACTAACCACGGAAGAAACCCGACTACCTGGAAAACCACCCCCTTATTCCCCTCGCTGGCGAACAAAAGTCATTGGAATCGAAGGAGAAAGGGGTCGGACAAGAAACAACAAAAACACCTTGCTTTTGTGAGACAGCGGACGACGACGAGAGGAGTGAGGAGACAAGGCGGCGGTCGGCGAGCGAGACGACTCGGCGAGAAGAAGGAAGACCATTTTTTTCTTCTTTTCGTCGTCTTTCTCTCTTTCCCCCTTTTATTTTTTTTGTGATTTTTTATTTCTCTTTAGATTTTTTTGTCTGTAGTAGATTGATAATTTTTGTGGGTTTGGTGAACTTGAAAGGATATACTCACCACCTCTAATGAAGGGGTGATTGCAACCATTCATCCGTCCTACTCCCTCTAACAAAAAGAATGATCACCAAATCCATTTTCATCCCTACAACTAAAAAAACTGGATTATCATATTCACTCGACCAAAAAAATAAATCGTCAAAATGCAACAAAATATGAACAGTCCTATCTCATCTAACCTTAACCGTCAATCAAATCAAACGCACCTAGTCCAGCCAAGTTGGGTCAGAGTACACCCAACCCTATTACAATTTGCTCCCTAAAACCTCGTCGATCATGGGCCCAATGAGCGGCCCAGCTATGACTGGGCCTGGACAGTCCGTCTCCGTCCCGAGCCAGAGTCGCACCGCTTCTGACCGAGCCGGACTCGAACTCGAAGTCGAAGTCTCGAACTCGACCTCGACCCGATATTCTTCTTCCCCCAATATAAGCGGCCACCACCCGATAGGGCTTCCCCAATCTCGCCGCCGCCGGATTTGTTCCCCCTTGCGATTCGTCTTGGCGCCGCCGCCGCCGCCGCCGCTCTCGCGTACTCGTCGCCGTTTCGCCGTTGAGCTGTGCCGGGTTGTTGTTGTTGTTGTTGTTCTTGGCGGCTAGGTCGAGGGTCTTCTTGTTTGGAGGTAAGAGGATTTATTAGGGTTTCGGGCGGGGATGGAGGAGGTGACGGAGGCGGTGAGCAACCTGTCCATCACGGAGCCGCACAAGAAGAACCGGATCCAGGTCTCCAACACCAAGAAGCCGCTCTTCTTCTACGTCAACCTCGCCAAGGTTAGTATTCCTACCAGGCACCCGCGCTGTTCCTCGTTCTTGCTCGATTTTCTTTTTCACCCGATTTTGTGTGGCGGTTTGTGAGGCAATAGCGTGTGGGTACTGCTGCTTCGTCGATTTGATTTGACCGATTCTTGTTTGTCCCCTTATCCCGCCTAACAAAGAAAAATCATTTTTGGTGCTTCGATCCGTCGGGGGTTTTTCGTCTAAAACCCTAAAAAATTGCCCTTTGATCTCTTGCGATTGTTTATTTCTGTTTTATTTTAATCTTCAAAGACTTAGCTTCTGGATCAAGGCCCGATTTTGTTTTCTTGTTAGGGAGGAGTTCGTGATTTGCTTTTCTGAATGCAATGCTAAAACAAATGTTTATGTGGCATTACAATATTTGTTTACTCGATCCTTTGGAGCTAATGTTGTTTTTTATTCTGATGATTGCAGAGATACATGCAGCAGCATAATGAGGTGGAGCTTTCGGCGCTCGGCATGGGTGAGCACTTTTGCCCTTAGTTCTTAATCCTTTCGGAGGAGTATATTTGCATATATTGTTTTGGTACTCGCAATCTGTAAGTGTCGATTGACTGACTCTTACAACTGTTTATATGCGTACCTCATGTATACCCTCATCAAGTGTCTCTAGTGTCATGTTTGGTGACAGAATGTCCATTGTATAATTTTGATTTGCTGCCGTTCATGTCAAATGCCCCATCTCATGATCATTTATTGATTCCTTGTGCAAGTTCTTTATGAAAGGTCAGCAGTGGAGTGTACAATTAATACACATGTATTGACTAATGACCATAAACATGGCTTTTCGTAATTATCAGTTCCCTGTGTAACTTTGCATTCCATTTTCTGCTGTTGTTTCATTCTAGTCATCCTTCTGAATTTTAGGGGATTACTACCATCATTGAGTTTTTGATTGGTTCAATTTGTATGTTAAAAATTTGCTGATAGTTCTTCTAGCTACCACTGCTCATGCTTGTCGTTATGATGTTTTCAAACGGCTAACTCTTCTTTATTATTTCAGCCATTGCCACTGTAGTGACTGTTGCGGAAATTCTAAAAAATAATGGCCTTGCTATTGAAAAGAGTAAGCTCCTGTTGCCTTATTATCCTGTTGGTTGATGCCAAAATCCCTTCTTACTAAGAAGTCAATGTCTCTTTAACTACTTGATTAATTTCTTGCAGAGATCATGACATCAACTGTTGATGTGAAAGACGACTCAAGGAGCCGTCCTATGCAGAAGGCGAAGGTTCGTTTATTTTCCTCTATTCCATGCATGATATGGTGTAGCCCTGTTTCGTTATCAGTACGACTGTTTCCTTATTTTGATCCTGTTGCCATGTCCAGATTGAAATTGTGCTTGGGAAGACAGAGAACTTTGATGAGCTGATGGCAGCTGCTGCCGAGGAGAGGGAAGCTGCGGCTGCTGCTGAGGGCGAGGAACAAGGCTAAATGAACTATTTTAAGTTGGCTGTTGAGTTTAATTTAGTACCCTCCTGCTAGGTTTAAGTTTCAGTTTATTGTGGTCAGCAAGAGACATCTTGTGTAATCAAAAAGCTCTGCGTATTTGATTCGTTTGAATGGTAGTTCATGGTGTCTATTTTGGTTATTTCTTGTGTATTGCAATGTTGTTGGGCTTAAAGCGTTTAGCTTCTCGGTTTCTCTTTAAAAAGATGCAAATCATCATTCCCAGATAAACCCAAGAGTGTAGTTTTTCTGAAGATAAAAAATAGGTTGCTCTGGAGCAGGAGAAGCATAAAAGACCTATCAAAATCGTGACAAAACTCAAAAACTATTGAGGCTTTTAAAAGTTCTGATGTTGGCTGTTTGATTAGCAGCAGGTTGTTAAATATGGCCGACAAGAGACAGATACATTGTGTGCAATAAAAAGGCTATGCCAATTTGATTCGTTTGAATGGTGGTTCATGGCATATTAATTCCATATTCTATTTCTCTTGAATTGTGGTGTATCGTATGTTCTATTCATGCCGGTGCAATGTGATACGGAAATATTCTTTTGACACGACGACATTAATTCGCATACAATAATTTAGTAACAAGAACAAAATCACGACAAAACTGCTTCCGCTCTATCAAGTCAGGATGACATTGTTCATAGATTTGAACTCGAGCACAAAAGAAGCCAAATAATCCTTTGACATAAAGCCAAAGCCAAAACTTTGATCTAACATATATCTCAAATTTCTTAGTCCTAAACTTTTGATTGTTAATCAGCCAACTTGCATTTCTTGACGAAAGAAAAGAACTAGGGGACTATTCTTCCTTCAAGAGCACATGCTTCACTCATTATCCTGATCATCTTCAACCAGTATCTTCTTGCAGGCTTCATAGCACATGAATGAGATCCCAGCCGCAGGCATCAGCTTGATGCAGCTCGGTCCAAGCCCCTTGTAAAGGCCGCCGATCCCTTCATTCTCCATTATGCAGTAGAGAGCATGGAAGACATTCTTGTACACCTGCCTGCCCCCTACCGCTCCGACCTGCATTTGTTTGCGAGCTACCTCGAGAGGGAAGGTGGCGGTGCTCGAGATGGCACCCGCGGCTGAACCGATGAGAAGAGTCGCGATGTTGCTGATCTCTTCCTGCTTGAATGTCTTCCTGTAGAGCTTCTTCAGGGTGTCGTAGGCATAGTAATTGGTTGCGGCGTATGGCACCACGCCGATCAGACTCGGTGTCAGCCCACGGTAGAGCTCTGAGGGGCCTTCCTCTCGTAGTATCTTGACAAAAGCATGGAGGAAGTTGTTATATACATCTTTCTGCAGAAAAAGTAGGGTTAGGTGGGTGTAACACAGAAAAATGCATTTGTGTAAGTTAACGGAGTTTTATTCACCTCAATAGTCAATCGGGTCTTGATCAATTCCAAGGGGTATGTGCACAATGTTGAGCTAACCCCAGCAAGTGCTCCAGCAATAAGCGATGGAGGGAAGGGTGTCTTAGGGGACTCATCAGCCTTTGGAGTTAAGAATTTCTTGGCTGTATCGAAAGCAAATAGCTGCATTTGGACAAAAGACAAAAGTCAGTTGAATCAAGGTATTGCTATGTCTTAATAGGTGAATCAAAGAGAGTTTGATTAGTTGCTACAAATCCTAGGTACTTCTAACATTCTGAAATTCATAAGAAATAAGTGGTCACATAATCTCAGTCAAAGTCGTGTAACAAGTATCCTTCGGCCGCCTCATAAAACCAAAACAAATATCTTTAGCAATGTATGGAAGTGAAGATTAACAAAAGCAAAACTGCTATTCACAAGTTTATTTTGGAGGCACTAAGTCAGTATTTCGCAGAAGTTAAACATCTTACTATTCATGTTTTGGCATATAGCCAGTGCCTAACAAAGCATACACTTAAATAAAGCGAGTGAGCTCAAAATATCAGAAGGAAACAATAACAAAAATATAAGAAAGCTACATAATCCATACTTTGCCTTGTGTAAAGTCTCAAGATCACTACACATATAGATGTTTGTAGTAATGAAGATTACAGTCACCCATGAAAAAATGGAGAACATTACAATACCATTGTGGTGAACTCAAACTCCTTTATTAGAAGTGTATTTCCTAATTGCATACCTACTTTATTGATAGAAGGCTGACTGTCATATAAAACTGACTACAGTGTGACATTGCCTTATTATCGAGAAAAGTGGAAAAATCCTTCCTTAGGGTGTTTTACTGCTTTTGATAGGCCATCCACAAAATTGAAGCGGTTATAAGTTAGTAGTTAATACAAATTGTCTTTTCCTAAGCATCCACCTAACATTAGCATCTCAATGGAAGGTTAAAAATAAACTATTGTTTGCTCAAAATTGAAAAGGAAATGGTCAATGAGGAAACTTGGCTAACATCACCCTCCAATACAACTAATATACATTAGTCAAGCCAACATTTATAACTTACCTCGATAGCCTTGCTTGGTGCAACTCGGATGACATTGACAAAGTTCCCACGGAACAGCCCTGTCCACCCCTCGCTCTTCATGATTGACTGGAATACCTCTGTCATTGAGTCCCCATTGCTCCCAACCATCAGATGGGTCCTAATCGTCTCCAGAGGTGCCACACAAGTCCTCGAAACAGCTCCCGCAACGGCTCCGCTAACCAGCCGCCTCAAATGTGGGTTCCCAATCTTAATTTTCAGCTTCAGCCCACGTTTCTTGGCCTTCTTCACAGCCTTGCCATCCACAACCTCTTCCTCATTGACAGATTCAGCCTCAGTCCCAGGGACTTGGTACCCCACTGCCGAGGAAACATACTTTATGCAATGATCAGCGAACGGAATCTTGAAGTCATGCTCCGCAGGATTGGGTGCCACTGCTGGCGCAGCTGTCGACACTTTGAGACCGACACTAGCAAACAGCCCACCATGAGGGGAGGCAGAGCCATGTAAGCTCAAAGAGAAGCTCTTGTCTTCATGAAAATCCCAAGGGAACCGGAGCTCCGGAAGTTGTGGGACAGACCAGGCCTGCTTCTTCTCCAATGTCAGCACGCCGTTCTTGCTCTTCGCCGACATCGCCACCATCGTTGCTGCCATCTCCTGGAAAATGCTTTTGCTTCAACTACAGCACACAGTGAAGACGGGCGACAGCACTGCATTGACAGCCACAACAAGAACCGTATTCTCAGCCACCAATCCCAAAAGTTGGAAACGAAGAATACATCAAGTGCCGTACCATCTCCACTACCATAATTCTAGCACAATGGAAAGCGATCAAAATCACAACTTTTGATGGACCAATTAAACATTTTCGCTACTTGACCATAAACATGGGCAGGTTCAGTGAACCTCTCCAGAAATCGCTATGTATTACAAAAGGCAAAATCCAAAGTTACTTTGAAGCATACATCAAGCAAGGAAGAAGCAAAGAATCTAGGTAAGCAATTAGCAATGGCAAAATGTAATGAAGTCCAAAGTACCCTTGCCTTGCAAACCTAACATGGGGCATGGCGGTTGAGCTGAACCTTTAAAAAAAGTTTTTTAAACTGGAAACAAGCTGTTATACTACTGCACCACACAGCAAATAAGCGGAAACAAACTAGACAGATTAATCAGAGGAAAAGAAACCAATCCCAATCCGGATGAATCTCCAATCTACGCCTCACGAGGTGCCGGTTAGGAGAAGGAGGGATGCTACGAAGCGGCGTTGGCGAAGAGGGGATGCTACGAGGTGGCTGGATGCTACGGGATAAAGAAGTGAATACCTCACAGTCGATTCGAACCGAGGTGGGAGGCCGGCAAGAACGAGGCCAACCGCGTCGCCTCCACCCCCAACCCCAAGCTTTGCTCTCCTCCGGCCGCGCGTGCACAGGGGGGCGGGGAGAAGGTTAGGCGGTGGGTACGGACGGAGAGGATGCCGTCCCGCGCCCTCCGCGCTCCGCTCGCCGGCGTCGCGCGCGCGAGGAGGCGAAAGCGAGGAGAGGGGGAGGCGGCCGTGCCTCCACCGGGAAGGGGGCGGTGGCTGTGGCGGCGTTTGGAGGATGGAGGGTGGAAAAAGGGAAAGAGGATATGAAGGGTGGTATGTGTGGGTTTGGACTCGCAAAATATTTCCTTCTTTTTTATCTTTTTTTTTGTTGCCGTCGTTTTTGTCTGTTGACTGTTTTTTCTTCTGTTTTGTTTGGACCCATTTTTGATGGTTTTGGATTGCTTCAAGATTCGTGTGGCCTGTGTAACTTTTTTCTTTCTTTTCAGCTGGTAGGGCAGCACGGCAACGCCACAAGGCGGCTGCAGGCTGCAGCGGTGCACATTGAGCAATAGGCACACGCATGGTTAGGGCTGGGTAGATTTGAACCGAAAACAAAAAAAATCAAACCGAACCAAGTCAAATCGAAGTTTGTGGTTTTTTGTTTTTTGGTTTCGGGTTCGGTTCATGGTGTTGAAAAACCGCATAGTTTGGTTCAAATTCGGTTTTATATGTAGGAAAACCGAACTACGAAAATCGACGTCGCCACGGTAATATCCGAGTATATCTTCCTCCCCGGTCCTCATTCCCAACCAAACCAAACCTAATCCTAATAATGTGCCCGTGATTCCCCGAACCCTAGTTGTGCCGCTCCGCCTCCTCGCCGACGCGTCGCGCCACCTCCCCATCCTCGTCACCGTGCCGCCTCCCCATCCTTGCCGTCGCGTCGGCCTCCCTCTGTCCCCCATCCTCCTCGCCTCT
Organism: Oryza australiensis; assembly: GCA_019925245.2. Lineage (NCBI taxonomy): Eukaryota > Viridiplantae > Streptophyta > Magnoliopsida > Poales > Poaceae > Oryza > Oryza australiensis. The sequence goes on from JAIFGZ020000335.1 coordinate 1,472,618, forward strand.
GCTGCCTCTGTGCTGAGTATTTCTTCTTCTCCACTTCAGGTAGCAGCAAAGCAAGCATTTTTGTAAATGTTTATGGCTATGGATGTGTGGTGAATGTTTGTTTGTATGGTAAATTGCAGCATCATGACTATGTACTATGTTTTTACTTAGTTTATTTCTATGTACTATGGTAAAATGTTGTTCTAGATGTGTTTTTACTGAGGCTGTGCAGAGACCGGTTTTTTGGTAAAAAACCAAAACCGAACCCGAATTCGCGGTTTCTAGTATTTACAAAAAACGATCGGTTCTTTATTTATACCAAACCAAACTTTGTGTAGAAAAAAACCGAACCGAATCTGCGATTTAAACCGATTGCCCAACCCTACGCTTTTCCTCTTTCTCTTCGTTTTTTTAGTTTTATTTGTTAACGTGAAAAATAGGTTCACGTTATATCCGACCACCCGAGTATAACTTACATTGGCACTCGACCTAAAGAGACCGAAAGTTACTGGATTTTTACATTTTGACCCTTTTTTAATTTATTATAGACACTTGGAAAAACTTATTTCATGAATGGACCATTTTTCTTGGTGTTAGGATTATTGGCGACAAGATTTAATGTCTCGGTTGCCACCAACCCCCCTTCCCCGGTGGTAGTTAAGTCATTGTCAAGATGGTCGGCAATGACACAACCTTTTGGTGACGAGGACCTATTTTTAATAAAAGTTTACATTTTAATCTTTTTCAAAAAATATTTTATAAATAGGTCCTTGGCGTAAGTCTCTTTGACGTCGAACACTCGTATCTCGCTTCTAGGGGAATGAGGGTGTCAGCACCATCGTCGTTGGTATCGAGACGTTGACCCTTAGTGTCAAGGTTATTGGCACCGAGAAAAAGGTTCATTTCTAAAATAAGTTTTTCTAAAGATCTATTTACAAAACACGTTCTTAAAAATGTCCAAAACATTAAAAAAATTTAGCCGAAAGTTCCAGCATAGATAGTTTGTCAAATGCTCATCCAAGAGGGATGGGGGAAGCACACGCTGACGTTGGCATGCCCTATGTTGGCCTATGGGGCTTACGACGTCCTTTCCAACATAGAGACAAAGGACAAACATCAATTTGGGATCAAAGAGTTAGGGGCAAAGGAATAAAAGAAAAGATAAAGTAATATATTATTTTGTTGGTTCGGTGTTGTTTCAATCGGTCTATGCCTTGTATCTGGATCAAAATCTCTCAGAATTTAGACTCAAATCTATACTAAAATGACCTAAAGTTTCCCAAAGTCGGTTTCCACAAATTAGGCAGGAAGTTCTAGTTTTAGCTCAAAAGCTCCAAGTGGGTGTCTTTGTCCTGAATTATTTCAAAACCAGAAGTTCCAAATATGAACAGGAAAGTTTCGAGTTAATGTTCATGCAAAATTCATGGTTATTGTAGCAAGTTCAGAAGCTACCGTTCACCATTAAGGTGATGTGGATTTATGAAAGTGTTAACACCAGAATTTGGTATAGTCTTTTAGTGGATTATGTTAAAGAAAAAAGTCGATTGGTAGATGGAAGTTTATCCTTGTATTCAAAGAGGAATCGTGTAGACCACGTCAATGCAGTTTTATATTCTTAGTATATCTCTTAAATAAGCAGTATTAGTTATTTTCTTTTTCTTGTTAGGACTCTTATTTCGTGTTCGATCAGGACTTGTATCAACCCGAGGATATAAATATAGACACCCGTTGTCTTTGTAAACTATCTTCATAGATCAATACAATTACTTTCGGCACATCGTCACCTTTCATTCCGACGAGTTCTTAGTTTTGAGCGGGCTGCATCGTTTTGATCTCCGGTGAGGAAGTAAGTTCTAGGGTGGGCAATCGGTTAAAATCGAAGGTTTGATTCAGTTTTTTTCCTACGCAAAGTTTGGTTTGACAGGAATGAACAACCGATCGGTTCTCGTAAATACTGAAAACCGCATAACTCGGGTTTGATTTTTTGGTTTGGTTTTTGGTTTTTACCGAAAAACCGATTGCAACACAATTCAACGATAGAGAAGCAAACAACTGGCGGACGCGGAGGGAGGGGAGGCAAGGGGGCCGGCCAACCGAGGCGGCGTGGAGGGAAGGGAGGCGAGGGGGCCCCTAGGCCGACCGGGGCTAGCGACTCGCGAGGGGGCTGGGCGCCGCGGAGGAAGGTGGTCGGGCGGCGGGAGGGAGGGGTCGGCCGGCCGAGGCACCACGGAGGAAGGGGAGGCAGCGCGGCGTGGCGAGGAGGCGGCACGAAGGGGGGCTGCTGGCCGAGGCGGCGAGGAGTGCAGGGGACGAAGTTGCTTCTTGCTTGGCTGCTTGCTTGGCTCGACTGGGACACCGTTGCTTGGCTGTTGGCTCGGCCGGTAGTTAGGATATGAGGTTGGGTTTGTTTTTTTTGGGAGTTTGGTTTTCGGACATAAAAAATCGAAGCCGAACCGAATAATTCGGTTTATGCAAACACCACGAACCGAAACCAAAACCAAAACCAAAAACCACATATTTCGGTTCGACTCGGTGCGGTTTGTTTTTTTTCGATTTTTGGTTAAAAATTGCCCAACCCTAGTAAGTTCCGTCAACTTTGCTTGGATCGACATGGTTAGAACTTTCTCAGTTAGGTCCGATATTCTATTCAAGTTAATGCAAGCATTGCCTATTAGATATATTGATTCTATCTTTAACTGCATCATTGTTTAGAGTCATATTGGTTTAGTTAGAACTTTCTTGGTTAGGTCCGATATTCTGACTAAGTTGATATTTATCTAATCATATTGTTGTTTTAGATTGATCAATATATCCATCACGTTTGTGTATATTTATTGTCTAAATAGGTTGTTCTTATTATCTTCAATCTTATATTGTCTCGGTTAGATCCAATCTATTAGATTACTGATAATCAATTTAATTCTATTAAGCCGATAGATTTTTATGCAATGTTTATTGGAGTTCTAGTCGATGAATTATAATTATTCTAAGATTTAATTATTAGATGTATCAGTTAGATTAGCCAATATATATTTTAATTTACTTACAGCTGATGTATGCTTTAATCATCGAACTTATATTTATCACGTTATATCAGTTTTGGTTGATTGGTTTATATTATATTATATCATTGCAATCTTTGAGTTACATCGACTCATACTCAAATTTCTATACGCACTAGTTTAATCTCTCTTTATCAACTTCAATCTTATATCGTCTCGGTTCGATCTATCAGGATTGTCTTTGATGAAGAATGATCTATTAATGATTATGCATAGTTTAGTTTCAGTCAATGATAACATATATCTTATTTTTTATCTGATTATTTGAATCTACGTTGGATCTATAACCGATTAATCAAAACCCAATCGATATCGGATGACCTTGCTACACTACATCGGCCTATTAGCCGACAGGCTCCTTAATCATCGATCTATTTTCATCTTGTTAGTTGCACGATCAAACTAACTGTCATGTCTTGAACCTATTGATAAGACTTGAACTGGAGCTAAGAAAATCTCTCATGTCTTCGTGTGACAACGTATTTTGTGCAACAGAAAGAAAAGAGAATTAGCACTAACTATACTTAGTAGGGATAACATTTATAGATACTAGATGACACTATGCTTTGCACGGGATAAAAAGATAAATATATGTTAAATGTTATAGAAATAAGCATAATTTTATTTTGAAATATTATGAAAATGATGTAAGGAATAATGATTCAGCATGCTAGTATATTACATTTTGTAGAAGATATAGTGTAGTTACATTTAAGTTTTAGTATCTACTAATAATTATCATGCTTGTATGTTAAACTTTTGATATTTAATGAGAGATGTGGCATGCTTACATGTTAATTAATACTCACTCTATCCCAGTTTGATATCACCTAAGCAAAGAGCACGACAACCAAACCTTCATCATTCTCAGATTAATCCTGAAATTAATCCTCATCGGTTAAGGTGTTCCGTCATTTCGTGTCCCGTGAATTACATCGCATTTTAAATATTACATAACATTACATCAATAAAATTTAATCTTGTTGTTTGGTTGCATGGTTGCATGTAGCATACTCAATGATACACATTTATCATTACACGAATATACTTGTTATATGATGAATCTTAAGGGACGACTTAAAATAAGATGGAGAAAGTAATTCCTATGTTTGCATGTTAGACTTTAGATGCTCAATGAGTTGTAACTTTACAGAAGATACAGATATATAATAGAAGATACAGATATATAGCATACTTCATTAATCCTGTGTTAATCACATATTTTGGTTTCGGTGCCACTAATTAGCTCAACCACTCCGCACTATCGAACACAGGCTTTAGTTGCCTTATCTTTTGGGCTACCCTGAAATTAATGTTCAAAAGATTTTGTACGCCCTCATTTTTTATTTTAATTAATAGCATGGTGCATTTTAAAACAAGGCATGGTATGTTTTTCTAGCCCTTCAAAATCCTCATCATTTTTCTCACTGTGACCGTTACTTTGGTTATCTTTCTTAGATAATGGATATTTCACTAAGTAATGAAATTATATCTGGCCTCCACATCTACTGTGGATGCACACAACCTCAAAAAGTAAAGAAAAGGGAAAACACTGTAACAACATGAACCTGTTGCAACAGTTTGCTCTCCAGTAACTTGGACGATAACACTGTGTCTATACCATAGTCTCCAGGAACTAGAATATGTTGATCGATGTTATTCGAACCAACCTAATAGTGTCAGTTCCGGATTTTCATCTAGAGATTATAGAAACAACAAACATGTGCCAACATTACTGAATCTAGATAACTAGAGATGAGGTTTTTCACCTTGGATAAAATTATCACTTGAGCACCACGTCACCACTTTGGACAGAGAAAACATGTTGTAGCATACTGTCACCGACAATTGTCGCCCGTAAAAAAACTCTGTAAGAGATCTGTATATGATTAGACGTGACCACTAAACCTCTCGATACGATTCATAACTTTTAGTCACTCGAAAGATGGGATATTTTTCAACCACTACGCACAATAAAGGAAAAAGCACAACTTAAATGGATTCTATACTATTTTAAGATGAACTATTTTAAGTTAATCATGAACTAAGAAACTGCAGCAATTGTCCCCCCTAACTACCTATATATCTATTCTATATAACCGGTATCCAACAAACTACATTAACCTCTTGCATTAACCTCTTACATGTATAAAATCTATGTCATCATCAATTATTTTAGTTAGATCACATTAGTGTAAAGATAGCAATTGTTGGATAAAAAATTACTTATTGTCTATCTAATTTAATCAAATCATTGATTAGTCGTCCTTCTATCTCTCCACTTCTCTCCATTTTTTAAGCAACATGGTGCACATTTACGTGTCTAAAAATAAGCATTACTTTTTCATCATATACTCCCTTTGTATAAAAAAGAATAATGTTTAGGACAAGGTTTTGATCAAACATTGAGAATATAAATTATGAATAACTTTTGAGAATATAAATTATGAATAACTCTTAAGTTATTATGTTTGCAAATACGAAAACTTCCTGAAAAATATTTTCATAATAATATACACATATTATTATATAATACATATATTTTGGAGACAGTATCGCTGTCCTAATCGTCATTTTTTTCTTCTACGGAGGGACGGAGGGAGTATAACCATTCTTCGTAAGGATGTGATTTTTCAGTTAATCTTGAGTAGTAATTATAATTTATAATTTAGTTGATATATTTTCCATATTAGACCTAAGTTTATTATTAGAATGGAAGCGACAAATGTCAACCGTCTTCCTCTCTAACGACCCGACTAATTAATCAGAAACAAGCACCAAAGCACCAAAAATGCATCAATCCATCTACCCATTAATTATTGATTTTTATAAGTTTTAAAATAAATTGCAAGATATATTTAGATCATCACAAATGCCAACCACACCTCAGGTTGACGTGATGTATAAATTTAGAATAGTAACCATATATATATATATATATATATATATATATAACCGATCAGACATATTTTGAACGTAATGTTTTGATCTACTCCTTTTCATATTTTAAGTCATTTTGATTATTTTGATTTTTTAGTAAATTTTACTAAGTTTATAAAAACCAGCTACATCTACCAAATTAGTATCATAACATTGAATATATTTTTTAATATGTTTGTTTTGTCTCCTTTATCCTATAATATTTTCAGAACTAAAATTTGGTTTATAATTTCTCACATACTAAGATTTGTAGCAACAAAATTATAATCATATAAAAATAAATTTAAATTTCAATCCAAAGATATTATTTTTAGTAAATAAAATTCAATTCATATTATACTAGTTGTTGTTGGTCAATGATCTTTAGAGTTGAATAAATAAAACATGTGTGTCTTATATTATAAGATGAAGGTATTAAAAATGTTACCATAACTTTTATAAACTTAATCAAATTGTATAAAAAAATAAAAAATGCCAAATAGAGTAAGTACATTTTATTATAAAGAATAAAGAATCGGCAACAATGCGTGGGGTTATTACCAGTTATTCTTATATTTCTCCTTTGCTACTCCCTTCCGTACTATTACGTACCCATGGAGACAACTTAAAAGCATTTCATGCCAAGAGCAATTTAGAGTTACAATTTTAACTTTCTTTTATCTGTTAATCATTTGTTAAAGGATAACGACTGGCAGATATGTTTTTGGTCTACGCTCGTGTGCATCAAGCCATCAAGTAATGGCAATTAAGCAACTTTTGCGCTCTGCAGAACCAGCACGTTGTCATGCATTACACATGTTCACCGGCAAGGATTGACACCACAACAATTGCTACCTGCATCATCATTAGTACTCGATCACCAGCCAAACCCACAGGAGTACATCAATTATTGTAAGCGGGCACACGCGCCGTCTGCATCGACGGTCCACGATCGGCAGGAGCAGGGGCGAGGCAATAGTGATAAAATCGCATTTTTTTGCTTACACCACACGCCGACTGCCCTGACAGTGATCCAGCAATTAACTAGAAAACAGTGATAAGGTTAAGGTAGAAGGAGAACTCCGAAGTAGCACCGACGGACGCGTTGTTACCTCCATCGCAATTCGCAACCGGCAAACTATAGGCACCTCACTGGTTTTACTACCAAAACAGCTTGCAGACCATTGCGTTTTATAAGAAGAGGATGTTAGAAATTAGGGTTCCTTATGTATCAATCTAGAGGTAATCTAGCTCATCGGATAATAGGATTAATCTTAGAGAATAAAAGAGGAAGAGGGGAAAAGACGGGATTTGGAGCTCGATGCGACCATGTCGTGGGCAAGGCAGCGGCAGCGGCGTGGGGTTTTCCCCTCACTTCAGCGTGCGTATTGATCGGTGGGTCTAGGGTTTGTGGGGAGTGCGTTTGCAACGGCGAATCTCGTCGCCCGTGCGCCGGCGGCTCCCCCTTCTTTATATTGCGCCGCGTGAGAGGGACCCACAGCCAAGGGTGGCTGGCGTCCCCGATCAGGGCGCGTGAACGGAGTGGGAATCGGATCTCCGATTTCCCGGGGATCGTAACTAACATTCTTCCCTTCGATCTCCGCCTTTCTTGCTTCTTGTACTTGATTTTATTTCTAAATAGATCGATGCATAAGGCATGCTCCATCATGACAGTCACCACTGAACCATCAGACGCAACAACCACAACGCACCTTCCATCTCGAAATAAACACTAGACCATTTCTTAATCCAAGGATCATAGGCTTTCTCGTAAACCTATGTCGGCTAAGTGTTCTCTGAACACACTGGACGGTAAGCCTTTCGTAAGTGGATCCGCTAACATTTCTCTTGTTCTTATATGCTCGAGACTAATGGTATGATCCTGGATTTTCTCTTTCACAACATAAAACTTAATGTCAATGTGTTTGGTAGCACCACTTGACTTATTGTTGTGAGCGTAAAACACTGTTGGTCATTGTCGCAGTACATCTTGAGTGGCCTTTGAATGCTGTCGACCACTTTCAACCCGGGTACAAACTTTTTTAACCATTTTGCCTGCCCCGTGGCCTCATAACTAGCTACAAACTCGGTATACATCGTGGATGATGCTATGACAGTTTGCTTGGAGCTTTTCCACGAAATTGCTCCTTTTGCGAGAGTGAATATGTAGCCTGACGTGGACTTTCTATCATCTACATCTCCCGTAAAATCTGAATCTGAATACCCCTCTATCTCTAGGGAATCAGATCTTCTGTACGTTAGCGTGAGGCCTTTTGTGCCTTGCACATAACGCAAAGTTTTCTTTACCATTCTCCAGTGATCTATTCCTGGATTTTCCTTATATCTGCCAAGTATCCCGGTAACAAAAGCTAAGTCAGGGCGCTTACATACTTGAGCATATTGCAAGCTTCCGACAGCGTGGTGGGCGACGGCATGGGCTCGTCGTCAGCCGCACCGGAGGCTGCTCCGAGGGGCGGGGATGGTGACGACGCCGACGCCGACGACCATATCCCGATCGGGCGGCTGAACCACCGAGGTCCGGGCCAAAGCGACCCGGGGTCCCGGACCCTAAGGGGAAGAGGAAGAGGTCAGAGGAGGACCCCGCTCTTCCCCCATCCCCACCACGTGGCGGTGGAGCGGAGCGCGCCGCTCCCCCCGCAGATAAGGGGGCTCGCGGGCGGCGGGCCCATCCCTAGGGGTCACTACGCCGAGGGCCAGGTCGGCCACAACGGCGGCGACGATGACGGCGGAGGAGGCCCGGGGCGCATCCCCGGTGAGCACGCCGGCGAGTCCTTCAGGCGGCCCTGCGAAGAAGAAGCGGGCCATCTCGGGGATCTCCTGGGACTTTAACCCCACCCGCAGGTACGCCTTGCCGATACGTGGATGCTCATTAGGGCCTTACATTTTTGTCTTTGTTTTTTGATTCCTTATTGTGTTCATGTTTTGCTTCCAGCCGCGAGCACAGGCATTTTCGCCCAAGGGTTGTACCAAGGGCGGTTCTGCCTCAGGCTCGGGGGAGGGAGCGCAGGAAAGGCTCGGGGTGCCTGAGCCCTCCGGGTCCGGGTCGCCCCCTACGGGTTCGGTCCCGGATCCGGTGCGATCCGAGGAGGGGGCCCACCCAGAGACTGGAGCGTCGCCCGCCCACGAAGAGCGAGCCGTGGGCGGCGCCGACACGGAGGGGGCAACGGAGGACGGCGGAGAACAACCCCAGGGGTCTCCTCCGCAGAAACCATCGCCGCCGCCGCAACGGCCATCGCTCGCGTCGCACCCAACGGCGCCGTCGCCCCGCCGGCCACTGTTAGCCCTGCCGGCGCCGGCCTGCCGTGAGCCCCCAAGGCAAGGAGCGGGCGGCTCCGGCCACGGGGGGTCTTCAGCGGCTCAGCCTGCACAGGCGGCCGATCCCGGGCCGAGCTCCGACTCCGAATCTGGGGGCGCTTGGTCCGGGTTCATGGCCGCCCTGGACACCGAGCCCCTCGTCCGGTCGTAGGAGCGGGCGAGGGAGGTTGTCTCCAGGGCGCTGGAGGAGGCCAATGCGATCTCCCTGGAGGGGGCTCCGGGCCCAGGTGCAGGCCTTGGCCGCCAGGGAGGTTGAGGTGGCACGGCAGGAGGTCGAGGTCGAAGAGGGCCATCAAGAGTTGGCGGCCACGGCGAGGGTGGAGGGCCTCGTCCGCAGGCGGAGATCGAGCATCACCAGGAGGAGCTCAGCCAGGTGTTTGAAGACACCGTCGTTGAGCAGCATGCCGTCGACCTCCGCGAGTAGGTCGCCGCCGCCGCTGAGGAGAGGGTCCGCACCACCGCCGGGGGTTCCTCCGCGACCTCAGGGAACGCGCCCAGGGCCTCGACGAGTGTGAGCGCACCCTGTGCGACGCTGAGGCCGCCGCCGCCAGCACCGACGCTGACCTCCAGGCCCACGAGGCCGGCCTGGCGGAGCGGGAGAGGGCCCTTGAGGCGGCGTGGCGGGCGGTCGAGAGCCGGGAGGCCGCTGTTGCCAGGGCCGAGGAGGACTCCGCCACGCGGGAGGCCAACGTGCTGGCTCAGGAGAAGGTCATCGCCGAGTGCGAGGCCGCCGTGGGGGGCGAGAGGTGGCGGTGCTGGAGGCCCAGGAGGAGGCCTCCCGATGCCTGAAGGCTGTCTGGGAGCGCGAGCAGCTGCTCGCCGCCGCCTCGGGCCGCCGGCAAGACGAGCTGGAGCGGTGGGAGCGGAGCCGCTACCCGGGAGCAGTGGTCATGGATGCGCGGCGCAGATGCGGGGCCAGGGCCGAACCGGAGGAGGCGCATCGTCGGATCGCGGAGCCGGAGCGCACCTTGCGCCCGGGAGTCCGGGCCCGGCCTCATCCGTCGAGCGGACGCGGCCCGTGGGGTGGGGGTCAACCGTGCCCCCGTCCCTACCTTGGGGGATTGGCCACGCACATAGATGAGCTGGCCGAGGGGATAAGGAGGGTGCCGGAGGAGGTCGACGAGGTGGCGAAGGAGTCATCGTACGACTTATCCCGCCAAGTCACGTCGCTTATCTTGGCGAGCTACCAAGCCCGCGACCCCGGCTTCGACCCCTACATCCCCACCGAGGACTTCTCGGAAGGCACCGAGGAGGCCGCTCGCCGCCGTGTCCAAGACGCCGTCGACTCCATCATGGTGGGCTTCGATGGCACCCCGGCGGCCTTCCAGCTTGCTCTCCGCGAGGACTCGCCGGACGAAGACCTCCCGGCGGATGCCCCCAACGACCCACCGGCCACTTAGGACTCTCTTGCTCCCTCTCGGTTTGTATATTCATTTGTGTACAAAGACATTCGTGGTATTGTTTATAAAGTCAGTGGACTTGCCTTAACTATGTTGATCTTGCGCTGTAACAACTCATCATGGCTGCTTTTGATGATTCATTTGTGTATGTGTATATGTTGGGAGCTCCCGGCCAACTTAGCGCGCACGTAGTGGCGGTTGGTTGGCCCGAGCCTCTGCCTGTTTGCTTTCCTGCAACGGTAGTTCAACTCTTAGTTATTGCAAGAATGCAGTAGTGTGGTCCTCCGCCATGATTTGTCCCATGTAGTTGGGGGGGCTGCTCTGGGTTCGGGAAGCATGCACTGGCCGTTGACTGGTGTCTTTGTCGGGGTTCCGGGTAGGGGCGAAGGCATAAAAAGGCCAGCGAGGGCAACGACAACGGGGGGTCGGGACAGGCGTGTTAGTTCACACCGAACCCCGGGCGTTGACTGCCCCCGGGCGTGGTAGTATGCAGCACGCGCCGTACCCTCGACGCCCTTAGGGCTCTCGGGCTAAGGCGGGCAAGGCCGGGGAACCATTGGAAAGCCGCATCCCGCGACATGCTCCAAGACATGGAGGAAAACACACTACAAACAGTATTTCGCAAGAGAAATTATATGAAATTTAATAGCAAAATTATTGTTCATGCCACCGGAGGCAGTGGATGAACTTCCATGTATGTTTCAGCGCACCATGCGGCTTATGGGTAGAACCTGCGCAGGTGGGAAATATTCCACGGGTTCAGCAACAGAGTGCGGTCCCTCGCGGCTAGGCGAACTACTCCGGACGTGGGGTGCCAATAACCTTGTATGGCCCCTCCCACATCGGGATAATTTGCTCGCGCGCGCGTTGCACACGGCGCAGGACCGGATCATTGACTTGCGGCGCTCGGGGCGACTTTGCTTTGATGGTAGCGGCGGAGGCTTTGTTGGTAGCGGGCCGCGCGAGCGCTGCCGGCGTCGTCTTTCCTCCGGGTAATCCAGATCGTCACGATGCATCCGCCCTTGGTACGCTTCGGTGTATAATGTGGCTCGGGGCGATCCCAGGGTGAGCTCGGAGGGCAAGACCGCCTCAGCTCCATACACCAAGAAGAAAGGTGTCTCCCCGGTGGCACGGCTCGGGGTTGTCCGATTGGCCTAAAGGACCGCAGGTAGCTCATCAGTCCATGAGTTCCCATGCTTTTTGAGCACATTGTAGGTCTTAGTCTTGAGGCCTTTTAGTATTTCTGCGTTCGCACGCTCGGCCTGATCGTTGCTTTGGGGGTGGGCGGGCGAGGCGAAACAGAGCTTGATGCCCATGTCATCGCAATACTCGCTAAACAGCTCACTCGTGAACTGGGCGCCGTTGTCGGTGATGAGTCTGTTGGGGACCCCGAACCTTGCCGTGATGCCTCTCATGAACCGCACAGCCGAATGTTTGTCGATGACGCTGACTGGATAGGCCTTGGGCCACTTGGTGAATTTGTCGATGGCAACATATAGAAACTTGCATCCGCCCCGTGCCTGCTTGAACGGGCCCAAGATGTCCAGCCCCCAGACCGCAAATGGCCATGAGAACGGGATGGTCTGAAGGGCCTGGGCCGGCAGGTGCGTCTGCTTGGCGTGGAATTGACATGCTCGGCATCGCCGCATGAGGTCCGTTGCGTCCTCCAGCGCAGTGGGCCAATAGAATCCTTGGCGGAATGCCTTTCCCACCAAGGTTCGGGAGGCTGAGTGTGCCCCGCATTCACCTTCATGGATCTCGGCTAGAAGCTTGAGACCCTGTTCCCGAGCAATGCATTTCATGAGCACTCCGTTGGCACCGCGTCGGTAGAGCGTCCCTTATACCAACACGTATCTCTTGGATGTTCGGGCAATGCGTTCGCTTTCCTCGCGTTGCTCGGGCAATGACGCATCTTGTAGGTACGCTCGGATTTCTGAAATCCAAGCCACCTGGCGCGTGATGTTGGTCCTGGCAGGGCCAGTCTGTGGCTGGTCCGCCAGATCTGGGGCGTCGGGTCCAGCCGACTCCTGCCTCTGGGGCGGTTCGGGGTGCGCCGACGGCTCTATAAGACTTTCTTCAAACGCACCTGGCGGGGCCGAGGCTCGCGCGGACGCGATCCTAGATAGCTCGTCCGCCGGGGTGTTATCTTTCCTGGGAATATGGCGTAGCTCGAGGCCATCGAAATGGCTCTCCATGCGTCGTACTTCCTTGACATAAGCTTCCATTTGGGGGTCGGTGCGTTGATATTCCTTGGAAACCTTGTTTACAACCAGTTGGGAATCCCCGAGGACCAGCAGACGGCGGATGCCCACACCTGCTGCCGCTCGCAACCCCGCTAGAAGCCCCTCATATTCGGCCATGTTGTTGGTTGCCCAGAAGTCGATCCGGACGATGTACTGAAGTACGTCGCCCGCTGGGGAAGTTAGCACCACGCCTCCTCCGGCTCCGTGCAAGGTGAGTGAACCGTCAAAGTTCATCACCCAGTGCGCGGCTCCTTGGTCACGATCCTCCGCGCTCTCGGGTTTCCCCGGGGGTGGATCGCTACCGACCGTTGGCGTCCATTCCGCCACAAAATCAGCCAAGGCTTAGCTCTTGATTGCGTGCCGGGCTTCGAGTGCGAGATCAAATTCCGACAACTCGATGGCCCATTTGACTACCGTCCCGTGCCTCTCGGTTACGCAGGATTTGCCCGAGAGGGTAGGACGTGATTACCATTACCCAGTGCGCCTGGAAATAATGGCGCAGCTTCTTGGAGGCCACGAGCACGGCGTAGAGCATTTTCTGGGCCTGCGGGTAACGTGTTTTTGCGTCCCGTAGTGCCTCGCTGACAAAGTAGACCGGCCGCTGCACCTTGCTGCGGGCCTTGACTACTTTGTTAGGGGCGACTGGTTCGGGTACACCGGGGCGGATCATCTCGGTGCCCGGGGCTTCGAGCCGTCGCCTCCCGGGGCCCTCGGGCGCTGCAGGTGGAGGGCCGGGAGCCCCGGACTAGGGGCGGGCGGCTCCCATAAGCTCGGGGGCCAAGGGCCACCTCCGGGTTCGGGCGCTTCCTCGGCCAACTCCGTTCCGAGGCTTCTGCCACGGTGTTGCGGGGCGGGTCATCTCGGTGCCCGGGGCTACCGGGCCATCGCCTCCCCGGGGCCCTCAGGGCCACTCTGGGTGGAGAGGGCCTCGGGAGCTCCCGAACTAGGGGGCCAGGCGGCTCCCTGAAGCTCGGGGGGCCAAGGGCCATCTCTGGGTTCGGACGCTTCCTCGGCCAACTCCGTTCCGAGGTTTCCTGCCTCCAGGTTTGGCGGGGTTGGGGGCGACTGAGGGTCTAGCTCATCGTCGCGCTCCACAACCAAGGCCGCACTAATCACTTGGGGGGTCGCCGCTAAATATAAAAGGAGGGGCTCTCCTTCCCGGGGGGGCTACCAATACAAGCGGTGAGGAGAGGTAGCGCTTGAGCTCGCCCAAGGCTTTCTCCGCTTCGTCCGTCCAAGTGAAGGGGCCGGTTCGTTTTAACAACTTAAATAAAGGGAGCGTCCGCTCTCCTAATCTGGATATGAAACGACTCAGGGCAGCTACACAACCAGTGAGTCTCTGCACGTCCTTGAGTTTCCTAGGGGGCGCATCTCCTCTATTGCTTTTATTTTAGCGGGGTTGGCCTCAATGCCTCGAGCAGAGACCAAAAACCCTAACAGCTTGCCTGCCGGCACCCCGAACACGCATTTCTCTGGGTTCAGCTTCATGCGGGAGGACCAGAGGTTATTGAATGTCTCGGCCAAATCCGGGAGCAAGGTTCTTTGATCCCGAGATTTGACTACGAGATCATCGACGTATGCCTCAACATTGCGCCCTATTTGGTCTTTTAACGTGATGCGGACACCACGTTGAAAAGTGGACATGGCATTTTTTAAACCAAAGGGCATAGACATGTAGCAAAATGTACCCACAGGGTGATAAATGAAGTTTTCTCCTCATCCTCTACTGACCATGCGAAATTGATGATAACCGAGTATGCATCTAGGAAGCATAAAAGGTCGCACCCGCAGTGGAGTCGACTATCCGGTCTATTCGAGGTAGAGGATAGGGGTCTTTGGGACATGCCTTGTTAAGGTCGGTGTAGTCGATGCACATGCGCAGTTTGTGGTTGGCCTTCGGGACGACCACCGGGTTTGCCAACCACTCCGGATGCAGCACCTCCTGAACGAAGCCAGCCTCCTGGAGCCGTGTTACCTCTTCGCGGATGAACGCCTGCCGCTCCGGGGCCTGCCGCCTCACCTTTTGCCGGACCGGGCGTGCATCCGGCCGCACTGCAAGTCGATGCTCGATCACCTCCCTGGGGACTCCGGGCATATCCGACGGCTTCCAAGCAAACACGTCGGCGTTCGCCCGCAGGAAGGAGACGAGCGCGTCTTCCTATTTGGGGTCCAAGTTGCCACCAATGTTGGCGGTCCTGGACGGGTCGTCACCCAAACGGATAGACTTAATTACCACCTCATCGGCAGAGGTGATGCGTTGCTTCGGGGCCCGGGAACCCGACGTCTCTCCTTGGGGGCCCTCGGGTTCGACGCGGTCGGCCTCCGCAATGTCGTCCACGCGCGCTTCCGCGCAGTCCAGTGCGGTTTTAATGTCGGCGTGGATGGTGATGGGGCCTCCAGGGCCCGGCATCTTAAGCTGGCGGTAGGCATAATGGGTAGCCACCATGAACTTCATCAAACGTTGGCCTCCCGAGCACGGCGTTGTAGGGCAGATTGAGATCCGCCACATCGAAGTCGATCCGCTCGGTGCGGAAATTAGTAAGGCCCCCAAAAGTGACCGGCAGAGCGATCTGCTCAAGGGGCCACACCTTCCCGGGCGTCACCCCAATGATGGGGTAAGAGGGCCCGAGAACCATTCCCGGGGTCTTGATTGCATCAAAGGCCTTCGGGGATAGTATGTTGAGGGTCACACCTCCGTCAATTAAGACTCGGACGACCTTGATGTTGCAGATGGTGGGGGAGGTCACGAGGGCCATGTGGTCGCTACGTGCAATGCTCCCTGGGTGGTCGGTTTGGTCAAAGGTGATGGGCACCTCTGCCCAGCGCAACCTCCGGGCCGCCTCATGGGACGGCACAGCCGCGAGGAGCTCGCGCCTCATGAACTTGAGGCTCCAGCGGGATACCTGGGCGCCTGCACCACCGTCGATTGTGGCGACGACGTGTTGGGGATCCTGGTAGCCCAGGATGTCATCGTCGTCCCCGACAGGGGCCGCATCCTTGGCCTCCTCTCGCCGGTTGTCCGAACGCTCCGCCGGTGCCTTGCCCTTGCGGCAGATTTCCTTCTCGTTCTTCCTCCGCTCCTGCGATTCTTGACCGAACGGCATTCGGAGAGGTCGTGGTGGGAGGTTTGGTGCACCATGCACCATTTGTCCCCGACCCGGCCCTGGGGGCGAGGGTCCGGGGACCGCCTGCGGTTGCCCGTGGGCTTACCCTTCCGCGAGGGCTTCTCTGCTCCGTCGGCGGCGAGGACGTGACCCTCCTCGCCACTGCGCGATGGCCTGCGCTTCCGTCTATTCGCGTCGCTCTTCACGGGATGCGGAGGGGGCAGCGCCGGTGGAGGCCGGGGCAGGATTCCTAGGATTCCAAACCCGAGCCTCCTCCTTGCAGGCCACCCGGTCAACGAGCTCGAAGAGCTCCGTGGTAGTCCGGGGGGCCTTGGATTCGATCTTCTCCAGCATAACGTCGTGGCATACGCTGCTCCGGAAGGCGAAGATCACTCGTGGTCAGCGATGGAGGGTATGGTATTGCGTACCTGGCAAAAACGCTGAATGTATTTGCGCAGGGACTCGTCCTCCCCTCGTCGGACCATGTGAAGGTCTGCCTCCACTCCCGGGCGCGGGTACGTGCCCTAGAAATTAGAGGTGAACTGGCGGCACAGGTCGTCCCAAGAAGCGACTGACTCGGCCGGCAGATTCATTAGCCAGGAGCGGGCCTGGCCCTTGAGCGCCATGGGAAAGAAGTTAGCCATGACGTGTTCGTAACCTCCAGCAGCCTCAATGGTCGTGGTGTAGATCTGGAGGAACTCGGTAGGATTAACCGAGCCGTCGTATTTCTCCGTAAGGGCCGACCTAAACTTGTTAGGCCAGTGCACATTACGGAGGTTGGTAACGAAGGCCTGGCAGCCGTTGTCGGCTGAAAGGGGCGACAATGGCTGCGGGGCCTCATTGGGCGTCGCGAAGCCTCCTGCTCGCGGCTGGGCCATCACGGCCGCTCGTCGTCCCCCGAGGGGCTCCACTTGCGGGAGGACCGCCGCGGCCGCTCGCCGAGTGGTGGCGCCGCCCGACGAGGAGGCGCAATCCGGTGACCACCCCATGCGGCGCTCGTCACGGCGCTGCTCGATGCGGAGGCGGGCGTCCCGCTCTGCATACAGTAGATCCCAGGGCGCTTCCGGTTGGGCTGCCGCTGAGAGGCTCTCCACCGTCCTTGTGGCAGCCGCTGCCCTTCGAGCCCGTCGCCGGAAGGACGAGCTTACCGCGGCGTGTGAACCGCGCGGTTGGTGGCTGGAGGAAGCGAGGTCGGCGGCCGGCGACGCGGGCCGTGCCTACCGGCTTCGCCACGTCGTCGAACCACCGCTGGCGTTGGATCCTCGCCGGGGGTGGCCGGGGTGGCGCAAAGTGCTTCGCCGCTGCGGGGCACCCTCGGGCGTGCCAAACTCCAGCGGCGATGGACGTCACCTCGGTGAGGCTCGCCGGTACGCCCGCTAGGGCGTGGCACAGATCTGCGGGAGCGTTGTCGCCCTGCGGGATGCCCGGACCCCTCCGCTCGCAACCGCCACTTCGGCGGGGGAGAGGAGATGGCGGCTGCTGCTGCTGCCTGTCGTCGCCATCGGCGGCGGTGAGGATACAAGATCCTTTCCCCCTCGAGCGGAGGTGGCGAAAGTTGGGGCTATGCCTGCCTGCGTCAACCTCCTCCGCCGCCTCGTTGGCCAAGTCGTGCTCGCGCGTAACGAGCGAGCCTGACGCGGAGCGTGGGACGTGGCCGTGGACCATGGCGGAGACGGGGAGAGAGGATTCCCACCAGAAAATGGGAGGAATATAGGAGTTTAAATCAAAACACAGTGCGCTCCCCCTACCTGACGCGCCAGCTGTCGATGTCGAAGATCGACACGCGGGAATCTGAAGGACCCCCTTTTTGGTTCGGCACGGGGAGCGGTGAATCTTGGTTTAAACTCGCGATGGAAATGGGACAATGGAGATGAGGCGGGAAAAAAGTCAAGACTGCGGAGACACGGGGGTTTATACAGGTTCGGGCCACCGGCGAGGTGTAACACCCTACTCATGTTTGGTATGTAATATAAGGGATGAAAATACAGAGAACAACGAAGGTGTTCTTCTCTTCTCAAGTCGGTGGTGGACGAAAGGTCACTTAGAGCTAGCTATTGCTCAGGGGGCTGATCTACTCAGTCCAGGAGTTAGCCGATCAATCGACCGACCGAGAGTGAATCGACCAGTCAACCTCTTTTATGATGGACTGGGGTCTCCTTTTATAGTATAAGGGAACACCACAATAGTCCCAACTTTTCTCTACTCCACTCCACGTGAGGGAGTGGTTTTATCTTGTCTTGTCGGAGAAGCCATTCCATTCCTGCTCCTTCCTGTTTGCTGCGTCATGATAAGCGGAAAAAGGGTGGTCGTCGTGGTAGCCATGCTGCTGATGTGGGGATGGCCTGCCTACCTATTCGGATGGGACCCATCGGTCGGCGACCCATCCTGTGGGTAGGCACTCGCACCGCGCCTCCTGCACGCGCACTCTCTCTCCCACGCGGCCGCCCAATGCATTAAACACGACTGGACAGGGCGTGAGGGAGGTGTGCGCGGAGTGGGTGCGCGGCCATACCGCGGTCTTAGTCAAAGACTTTAGGCCTCCTTTGCCTCGTGACAGGCAAAAAAGGGTGATGATGAGAGCAACTGACAGCCACGCCTCACATCGCATTGAATGCGGCGGGGCAAGCGCTCAGCTCCCCTCCTTTTGAGCATTAAATGGGTTGGTTGGTAGTTGGGCTCGCCCCTCTCTCAGAGAGGTGCAGGGTGAGGGATGGGGGGTCCGGGTAACCCCGGACCCTACCGACCGGGGTCCGGGTGATCCGGACCCTACCGTTTGGGAGTACGGTGGCCTCGGGCAGCCTCAGGGCCAGCCCTGCAGGGCGGCCACGTGGCTGCCGTGGCGGACTCGCCTAAGACATTTAGGGTGTAACTTTGACGCTCCTTGACGGGCAAGGGCGCCTTCCTTTTCTCAGATGTCATACCCCTGACATACCCCCGGACCCATATCACCGACAGTCATTAAGACCAAGCGAAAGGAAGACCTGATCGCCGACTTAGAGGAAACCTTCGCAAACATACAGGCCTTCAGAATGAAGTTGAACCCGGAAAAATGCACCTTCGGTGTGCCGTCAGGCAAACTACTCGGCTTCATGGTCTCTCATCGTGGCATCGAAGCAAACCCAGAGAAAATCAACGTCATCTTGAACATGAAGCCCCGAGTACCCAGAAAGACGTCCAGAAACTCATTGGTTGCATGGCGGTGCCAAGCCGATTCATCTCCAGACTCGGCAAACAAGGTATGCCTTTCTTCAGGTTGCTGAAGAAGACCAACGACTTCCAATGGACTATGGAAGCCCATAAGGCCTTTGAAGACTTCAAAGAGTTTCTCACGACGCCGCCCATCCTGGCCTCACCTCAGCCTCAGGAACCCCTGTTACTCTATGTCTCAGCAACTCATCAGGTCGTCAGCACAGTTCTCATCGTTGAGCGTGAGGAAGAAGGACGAGCCCAGAAGATTCAAAGGCCGATCTACTTTGTTAGCGAAGTGCTTGCAGGAGCCAAAATTCGCTACCCCTAGGTACAAAAATTACTATATGGTGTTCTGATAACCACGAGAAAGTTAGCACACTATTTTCAGGGGCATTCGGTCACCGTTGTCACTTCCTTTCCACTCGGCGATGTCATCCATAACCGGAAGGACACTAGGCGCATCGCGAAGTGGGCTCTGGAGCTAATACCACTGGAGTTAACCTTCAAGGCGAGGACGTCTATAAAATCCCAAGCCCTGGCAGACTTCCTGGCCGAGTGGACCGAGCGACAAGAAGATGTACCAAGGGAAGATTTACAATACTAGACCATGCATTTCGACGGATCCAAGAGGATCACTGGCTTGGGAGCAGGAGTCGTATTGATCTCCCCGACTGGAGAAAGGTTACGGTATGTCCTCCATATCCATTTCCCCGCCTCACACAATGTCGACGAGTACGAAGCTTTGCTCCATGGTCTACAACTCGCCGTGTCACTCGGGATACGACACATGATTGTGCGAGGAGATTCCCAGCTGGTAGTCAATCAAGTAATGAAAGATTGGTCCTGCCTAAACGAAACTATAGAGGCCTATCGACAAGAAGTTCGCAAACTTGAAGACAAGTTTGACGACGGAACTATCCCATGTCCCGAGACAAAACAATGAGGCGCGAGACGAGCGGCGCGAGTTCGGGTCCAAGCGAGAAGGGCCCGGCCGACGTCTTCGTAGAACACCTTTACAAGCCGACTGTCGTTGCCAAATCAACTCCTAATGAGGAATCTACAAACCAGGTTGCCATGCTCGACGCCGACTGGAGGACTCCACTCATCAAGTTTCTAACTCAGCAAGAGCTGCCGAAAGACCGGGATGAGGCCGAACGAATCCGGCGTCGCTGTCAGGGCTACGTCATGGTTGATTCTGCACTATACAAGAGAAGCCCTTCTGGAGTCCTAATGAGATGCGTCACGCCCGAAGAAGGACGACAGCTATTACAAGACATCCACTCGGGTGTATGCGGCAGTCACGCCGCAGCACGCACTTTGATGGGCAAAGCTTATAGACAAGGCTTCTTCTGGCTCACGGCGGTCTCCGACGCTGACAAAGTGGTTCGCACGTGTGAAGGTTGCCAGTTCTTTTCTCGGCAGAGCCATGTTCCAACCCAAGAGCTACAAACGATTCCTTTATCTTGGTCGTTTGCGGTATAGGGTTTGAATATGGTCGGCCCTTTCAAGAAGGCTCCAGGAGGATTCATATATCTGTTCGTCGCAATCGACAAGTTTTTCAAGTGGATTGAGGCTAAGCCGGTTGCTACGATTACAGCTGACAAAGCATGAGACTTCATCCTTAACATCGTGCACCATTTTGGTGTTCCAAACAGAATTATAACTGACAATAGGACCCAATTCACTGGAGACGTTTTCAAGGAATTCTGTGAAGACTTCGGCATCAAAATCTGCTACGCATCAGTCGCACACCCTAAAAGCAATGGACAAGTTGAGCGCGCCAATGACATGGTTCTTCAAGGCATCAAGGCCCGAGTGTTTGACAGGGTAAATCCTTATGCCAGCAGATGGGTTCAAGAGTTGCCTTTGGTTTTATCGTCGTTACAGACTACACCCAATCGGGCCACGGGTCAATCTCCTTTCTTCTTGGTTTACGGAGCAGAAGCAATGCTGCCGAGTGAGATGGAGTATGAATCCCTTCGAGTTCGCAGTTTTAACGATGAGCGTTATGATCAAGACAGAGTAGATGACTTGACCCGACTAGAGGAGGCCCGTGAGGCAGCCCTAATCCAGTCGGCAAGATATCTTCAAGGACTTCGACATTACTATAACCGCAACGTTCGGGCGCGAGCTTTCATCGTCGGTGATATGGTTTTGCGCAAAGTTCAGACCACCAAGGATCGTCGCAAATTATTTCCATTATGGGAAGGACCTTACATAATCGTTGAGGTGACTCGACCAGGAGCATACCGACTAAAGCGTGAAGACGGGACCATGGTGGAGAATTATTGAAATATTGAGCATCTTCGACGATATTATACTTGAACACTTTTGAGCTTCATGTTCTTCTCGACTGCCAACTCCAAGCAAGATGACTTCTTGGGTTGACAGTCGGGGGCTATACATACATCAATAAAGCATGGTTTTCTTCGATAACTTGTTCACGTTTAGTTTATCATTATTTAGCGTTTTGATTCGAGTTCAATAGATAAGGACTGAGAATTTTTTGATGACCTAATCAAGCTTAGGCTTGGTGACAGTCGGACAAAAATTACTTAAGAAATTTGATATAAAAACTCGGATCAAGGTATGAACATAAATAAGCTAAATATTTACAAGTTCACATTAGAAGTTACATACAAAGTCAGCAAAGCAATCAAGACTGAAAGTTATCAATGACATCAGCAACCACTTTCCTCACCGATTCCTGTGCATCATTTACAAGTTGCAGGGCTTGTTCATCTGTGATGCCGTCTGCGAAGCCCTCTCCAACAGAGTCAACGTCTATCCGAGGATAGAGTGACTTAGCCTGTGCAAGAGCGAAGCCCGTACCCATGAAGGACGCGTCAGAGTTATTTACGATGTACTTTTCTGGGGCCGTCCTGAGCTTGTAAAAGACTTCAACAGCATCCAGTGAACTTGACCCGAGCCCATGCTTGTATAACGCCAACAGGATGGGCGTGGCTGCGTTGGCAATGTCGTCCCTTACACTTTCGGCCCTTCGGACCCGTTCAGCAAAAACATCAAACTGCGCTTGGGACTTGATTTTACTAGCTGCAAGAGTTGCGTGATCATATAAATTTCCAAGGTTGAGCAAGATGCAGAGTGCTATCTGGGAAGACTTACCTTCAAATTCTTCTTGAATCCGCTCATTGTCAGCTTCCAGCTTAGCTTTCTCAGCCCTTGATTTCTTCAATTGGGTCTTGAGAGCATCAATTTCTGTCGAATTTTCTGCAACAAAAAGATTAGCATCAAGATCAAGATAGATCACACACAAAAGCGTAAAAAGATCAAGTTGATTAAACTTACTTCCAATTGAACCCCGGAGGTCGAGATTTTCATCTCGAAGCATGGCGATTTCCTTTCGCAAGGCGGCTTCCTTAGCCATGGCTTCCTCCCTAGTGGCCTTGAGGTCCTGTTGGATGTTCTCCAGGGAGTTTACATGAGGAACCAACTTCTCAAGGGCATCCGTCTTAGCCATTGACCGGCAATATATTCTTTGCACACAAGGTCAGAGTCACTTGGCTGAAAGGAACCACGAGGTCATGACAGAGAAGATTGATACTCACATTTAACAGCCGGGTCGCTTCGTTGAGGCTGTCCACAAGCATATCACGTTCCTCGTTTTCCTTTTGCCTGTTCAGGATGATGCCCTACTTCAAGCCTTCGGAGTCACGCCACTCGATTTTGATAGGAGGGATCCAATTCTCTGATGCCTGTAATCTGGGGATCTCCTCCTCCTTGGCTGATCAATCCAAGAAAGACGAATAAAGATAGAAGCAAAGACATACTAAAGACAAGAGACAAAAGGCTACTTTTAGGCTTACCGGCGCTGGTGGCCGAGTCCTCAGCCGGGGCGCTCCGACTGCTCGTTCCTACTTGGTTCATGTTCGACTGGTTCCCAGTCGGGGCATCTTGATCAGCAGTCGGGAGCTCTTCCTTGATCGACTGGTTTTCAACAGGGACTTCCTGGCTGGCAGTCGGGGGCTCTTCTGTGGGGGCTTTCTCACTCGGGGAAGGGCCTGGAGTCCCTTGTTTTGCAGTTTTTGTCTCTTCGGTTGCTGAAGTTGGCGTCGAGGCCACATCTTCTTTACTAGGATCTATATCATGGGGTTTCCTGCGAAAAAGAAGATGAAGACAATTGGGATAAAAAGGGGAAGGTTTTCGAAGAAGACAACTTTGATTATAGGACATACCTGTTTGATCGACGAATTTTAGGAGCAGATCTGGTGGACGGCTTCGGAGGGCTTATGTCAGCTGGAGGAGTCTGTGTTTCATCATCCGAATCGTCAATCACCAGTTTCCTCTTGCTTGCTCGCCTGCTGATATCTTCGCCGCTGGCAGCCCTTTGGTTGTCAGGCTCAGTTCCAATCTTGGCGCCGCCAGATGGTTTCTTGGCAGGCTGAGCCGGCGCATCATCATGATCCATCTTATATGGTCGAGATATGATAAGGTCATTTTTCTGCAAGGGAGATTTTTAAGATACATCGAGAGACATAACAACTGAAGAAATTGAAGAAGCTGAGTTGGTTTACCGGAGGAGGACGGTACAGACTGTAAGGAAGAACCAGCATCTTGTGGTTACGCTCAACCACGATCCCGGAGGAGAAGATCTTGTACATTCGAGTGCACAAGGTCTCATAGCTCAGGGGATCACGGCCCTCCCGATTGGGGTCCTGTTCTCCTTCGTACTCGAACGCTGGCTTGGATCTCTCCTTGATGGGCGCCGGCCTGTTCTTGATGAAGTGCCGGGTAATTAGCTCTCCTTGAAGGCCTTTCTTTTTCAGCTCAAGGATGTTGGTCAGAAGTTTGTTTGCTTCTATCCAGTCCTGGTTTTCTGGCATTGCACTCCAATTGGCTCTTTGGATCGGTGGACGACCGACGAAGTTAGGCAAACTGGGTTGAGGGTTTGAAATATAGAACCAGTTTGCGTGCCAGCCCTTGTTGGAAGATTTCAGAGAAAGATAGAAGTAATCTCTGCGGAGAGTGCCGCGGAGTTGGAAGCCTGCCCCACCGACGACACAAGGGTCATCTTTGTTTCGGTGGGGCTTAACATAGAACATGCGACGGAAAAGATTGAAATGGGGGAGAATACCGAGAAAAGCTTCACAGACGTGGATGAAGATTGGTTTATGCCTTCTCGTGAGGTAATACCCTACTCCTGTTTTAGGGATTCGATCTGCCGAGTGTTTATATTGATCTCTTGATCTCGTATCTCACATATCACATCTATCGCTCATATCCCTCAAGGGACGCCCCTTACCAAGCATAGAGTTGGGATTCAAGTGATAGATTTGGAGGCCGTAGTATTCGAGAATACCACGGAAAAAATCAGAAGCAGGAAGACCAAAGCCGCAGTAGAAGAAAGAGGTGAAGACGACGATCTCACCAGTGTTTGGGGTGGGGAATTCTTCACCAGCTGCAGGACGCTAGCCGATGATCTCCTTGGGAGGAAGAACTCCATTCTTCACCATCTCCTGGAGGGTCGATTCCTTTACATCCGAGGTCGTCCATTGCTCAAAGGGGATCTCTGTCTTCTTCGCCATGGATGCGCTCAGAGAGAGAGAGAGTGAATCTGGTGCGGAAGATGGGGTTTTTCTTTGAGGAAGTGTGGAGAGCTGGGTGTGGGTGATGAGCTGTGGTGGAAGCTTGAATCCTTGGATGGATGGATTTGAGCAAGCGCGGGTTTAGGGTTTCTGCGAAGAACCTGTGAACAGGAGCACGAAAGGGAATTTGGGAAGACGAAGTGACAGGGATGACCTCGATGCTAAGAACTAAGGGTTTTGCTAAGTTCTTTTGTGAGTGGGCCAAGCCCATGAGAGACTTGCAGCCCAGCTAAGGTGTGGCCTGACGCGTGTCCTTAGGGACTTAAGTGAAAGGACTTAAGTAGATTTGCCCTGGCAATATGCACGTGTCTAATTGCCCAATACCTTTAAAATTCTTTCATACCGTGGTTTGCGAGATTCCATGAGGAGTTGGCACGATGCAATTTGAAAGGTGACTAACAGTTAAGCTTTTTATAATTGTCCTGATGACAGGGACTGTTTGGTTTTTTAAAGCATTTGACTAAATGATTATGTCAATGCTATTTGCCACCTTGGTGAGCTCTTTTTGATTAAGACCGATATTATGGCAGAAGCTTTTGGTCATATTTTTCAGATGACTGAAAAATTTATGTTGAGTTTAATAACTCAGTTTATTCACCCATGAGGGTTGATTGAGCTATTTGTTCCGAAAATGACTCGAGAAAATTGACTTGGATAAGCATGAGCTTGCCGAGTGCTTGAATCTATTACACATTATGCCTTGATTATCAGGTTATGTGTTATATGATTTTTTATGAATGCTTTTAGCTTGAGCTAAGCGTTTATGTGAGTTCTTGACTATATGCTTAGTTTATTTTTTAACTAACCACATAGTCGGGGGCTACACCTAATTAGGTGCATCAGAAGATGCACCTAGGTATTTATTTTTGAGATATTTTTCAGCCCTTCATAGTCTTTTTATCAGAGGATAAAGCACTCGGGAGATTCAGGCAGAGATGATGGAACCACTCGGCAACAGAAGCACTCGACTAAGGAGTCATTCGGTTGTATGTTGTTTTGGTTCGAGGTAAAGTTATCTCGTCGACTGCGAAGGTCTCGAGGGCTATGTGAAGATTATAGCAATCGGATACCTTCATGACTAGCTGTCCGACTAGTAATAGAGATAGGTTATGTCTAAGGATTATGTAAACATGTTATAACTTGAGAGTTACGTTGCCTATGAGATAAGGCAACGGCTCATAGTCATAGTTTGGTAAGATTGAGAAGACCGACTTAGAATGTGATAAGGTCTCCGACTTGTAAGCCCACCCTTCAAGACTATATAAGAGGGTAAGGGGCGTCCCTTGAGGGATATGAGCGATAGATGTGATATGTGAGATACGAGATCAAGAGATCAATATAAATACTCCGGATCGAATCCCTAAAACAAGTAGAGGTATTACCTCACGAGAAGGCTTGAACATATCTAAATTCTTTTTTTATTTAACCCATCGTGTTTGATAAACTTAAGCTGTATCTCTAATTTTTATTGTCAAAACCGAGTTTTGACACGAGTGCTCGACGGTTTCGTCGAGGAGCAGCTCGCCCGGCGACTCAGCCTGCAATTTGGTTGACAGTGCGCGTGGTACCGCTAGCAGAAGTACGAGATGCTGAAGTAGAAGCCGAACCCGGCGAAAAAAGAACGACCTAGTAGAGAGAGGAGACGGATGGAAATCACAAAAGAGAAGAAAAACGGGAGAATTTCTGTCCATGGACCCTCCCTCACTGGCCGCGTCATCGTCTCGTCTCACCCGAGATCCGTACAGCGGCACACGGGGCGCGGCAGCGCATCGCGCATCCTCAGCTTTCGGCCAGCGGAAGCGGCAGGGGTGGTTGGTGGTGGTCCTCGCGCGTACATCGCGTGCTCTGCTCTGCTGTGGCCGAGGCTCCGGTTGCCTCTCGTGTGTTTGCTGCTGCGCCTGCGCGTGACGTGGCCGCCGCTGGGTGCAGGCTTGGAAGTTGGAACCTCAGCAATAATTTCATCAAATCAAACACTCAATAATAGGCTTTGCAGCCCATTTTCATTAAAAAAATGGGACAAACTACAATGTTCTTATACCACACGTAAACAAAACAAACCACGACATCTATTTCCCTAATAGAGCCAAGTTATTTTTTTCTACAACCACAAACAGATACATCAATTATGAATTGTCTCGGACTCAACCCTTGTGTTTGAATCATAGTACAAGATTGCTTTAAACCTGTCGTGTTTGAATAGTACAAGATTAGTATTGTTAGTGGTTTGATACTGACTTATAAGATTGTTTAAATCACGATAAACAAGTAGTGTTTCTATCCAAATTTTGTTTTACCTGACTATTTTGCAGAAAACCTTTTAAGTTTTTTCGAAATTAACCCGTAATCCACCTAGCTATTTTTAAAAAAACCCAGTTATACATACGATAGAGCTTATCTTAACTACTTAAAAAATTTATAACTTTGCGATCATCAAATCTTTTTTCGTCCAAATCTATAAAATTTTCGATCCGTATAATCTTTCGCTCCACTGTTGCCTCACTTTCCTTACATCCAGCAGGCGAGCCCGACTTACGCGCTCTTACGTCGCCGTGCATTGCCCTCGAGCGGCAGCTCGAGCACACGCTGCACATATGAGCTAGCGCGCCGCCGTCGATATACTGCAACTTTTCCTATTCATCAATATACTTTTCTAACTAAGAATATCCGAGACATAAACGGTGAAATTAAATTAACTTACACTAAATGTCTATCTCATATTATTTCTTAATCAAGGTCCAGTGGTACCTAAAATTAAAGATATCTTTGCTTTCAAAGTTATATATATGTATATATAACTATCTATAAGTAAATAGTGTTTCTATCTAGAATTTTTCGTCCGTCTATGGTTATTTTGTAGAAAACTCCTTGAGTATTTATAAAATTAACCCGCAATCCCAATCTTGAAAAGAAAGGGAGGGTTTGGATAAAAAAGACCTCCTACGTCCCTCTTTTCCGTCCCCATCCGCACCGTACCTGCGCCCCTCCCCCGTCGTCGCTCGGAGCTTCCACGCCACCGCCTGCTTCCCTCCCTGCGTCATCGTTCCGTTACAATGCACGAGCATTTTGCTAGTCTATAAAGAAGCAAGTAGTGTTTTCACCCAAATTTTGTTCTGTCTGGCTATTTTGCAGAAAACTCCTTGAGTTTTTTCGAAATTAACCTACAGTCTACCTGGCTATTTAAAAAAACAGTTAAAGAAGAAAAGGGAGTTATTTTGCAGAAAATCCCTTGAGTGTTTATAAAATTAACCCGTAGTCTCAATGCTAAAAAGAAAGTGAGGGCTTGGATAAAAAAAGACCTCCTGCGTCCCTCTCTTCCGTCCCCATCCGCGCCGCGCCCCGCGCTGCTCCTGCACCCCTCCCTCCCATCGCTGCTCGGAGCTCTTGCGTCGCCGCCTGACCTTCGCCCTCCGCCTGCTTCCCTCCCTACGTCGTCGTCTCGTTGCAATGCACGAGTATTTTATTAGTAAATATATATACGAGATCTGTAAGTAGGACGCAACTATAAAATTGTACTAAAATCATAGTTCTATATTATACCTACCAAAAAATCGTAAAATCAAACCTCTTAGTTAAAATCATAGGATCCTACTAAAAATTATATAAGATTAGACCTTAGATCGTAAATCGTAAAGTTATAAACAGTGACGTATGTAGGATTTTAAATTTGAGTGATCCAAGCATACATATTTTTCAAAAATATCGTAAAAATATAACAAGGTAATAGAATATATTTAGTAGTTTTTTTCCCGGGACCACCCTGCTCCGTCACTGGTTATAAAATCGTATGATAAAATTGAAAATTTGGCAACCTTATTTCGTATAACCTTTTGCAAAAAAGTATTATAAGTAGTATTTTTTTCATATGCTTCTACAATACTAATACATATAAGAAGGAGCATCCTATCACAGTTTTCTCGCTCAAACATGGTTCAATCTAAAAGTTCATCCGTTCGTTTTGATTACTAGAATTTTCAAATAACAACATGAAAAAAAAACAAGTTGTATGTGAATGCATGTGCAGTTGACATGATTCAATGGAAACTATTGAGACCACAGGCTTTTGAACAGTCAATCTATGGACAAAAATAGAAGTATAATACAACACATTACTGAATTTTCTTACGGTCCACCTCGTGGTAGAATCTCAAACAAACGAGTGGCGCAGCAAGAAGTAGCACATGCCACCACTCTCAGACGATCCAAGAGTTCTGCACTGACGGCTCGACTTTCGAGGGACAATTTTTAAGCATGATTAAACTAGAGACAACCACCAAGATCCACCGTCCATTTGTCAACTGTTGGTGAAACTGGGCCCATACATATTCCGAACTCTCCTGAAAGAAAGCTGATAAGAAAATGTCAAGTTGCTGTTTTTCTAGGATTAAAACTGTCCAGTTGCTGTTGATAGGTACTGTACGGAGTAAACACCAAAGTCTACTCCGGATTCCAGTCTTCCAGATTGCAGGTGTACTCCTCAACGTGACCTTTTCTACGCGGAATAATACGGACGATTCTGCGGTTGATAAGCCAGGTGAAGTTGATATTAGCGCAGAGGTGTATGGTTAGTTGGACAGATGACAGATCTACTAGCTAACAAGGCCCTATTGTTTTAGATTAAAATTTAAATTTTATCTTAACTTTCGTTAACATATTTTTTAAACTATTAAATAGTATGTATAAAAATTATTTTAAAATATTAAATATATCATTTGTCAATTTTAAAATAATCAGAACTTAATTAATTACATGTTAATGATTTTTTATACATTAATTTAATCTTCAAAACATCCCCTAATTAGTTTTCTTAAGAACAGTAACAGAGAAATAAATATTTAAAAAGATAAACTTCTCTTTCATATATATAAAATAACTAGGATAATCTTAGTTTTTGGCTGATTCAATCAATATCCTCCTCTTTCCTCGAAAGAAACATTCTCTTTGGCAGACGTTATAAATACAGCACCATTAAATTATTTCGACAGTCAATTATAGAACCAAGCTAACAGAGTCAATGATTTCTGGCCTCCATCGCGATTACACATAACCTCTAGGCCTCTAGCCACTAATTATACTATTCTATAATTAAGATTTCCAATCAAATTTGTCTGAGCGCATTGCACATGCTGACTATTGTTCATTATCGTATTAACAAGAAAACCAAATATCTCCCACAAGAAAAGATAAAAGATAAAATTCTCACATGACATTGTAGTTTTGTGACATTCTCGTGAGACACTATGAAAACATGTCTTTGCTATATGATACTTCGGTATTGTGAAAATTTGCTATATAAATTATTTTTACATTTTCATCTTATTTGTAGTTTTGTGCCCAATGACTAAAAATATGTCTTTTGGAAATTTTAGTCGAAGTACAGAACCGTGCCTTGCAATTTGGCATAAGGTGATAGGGGTAAATTTGTCCTTTTCAGTTTTTTATTTCTCTCTAATTTAAACAAAAATGTTAAAACAATGACTATAGTGTGTTCTAACAAATTACGACAAAATCAAAACATTCATATGGAAAGACATGTTTTTGGGTGTCATGCAACAAAATTCATTTTCCTATAGCAAATTTGCTAAGATAAAAATAGCTAACCTTCTTCGAAACGTAGGGTTATAAAAATATATAAATAGAAAAACATAGGATTACGAAATGATGTTGTCGGTGATATGTGTCCGGAGGTATATCAAGAATGCGATATCTGAAGAAGGAAAACGCCTCCGTTTACCAGGGCGCCCCAAGAACATGTCTTGAACGGCTCATGCGGGTCCGGGCCACGGGCGGCAACATGGCCATCCCAAAGGGGACTTGGCTCGGGGGCTGCCCGGAGGCCACCGCTCTCTCAGATGGCAGGTTCGGGATCACCCGGACCCCCCGTCCGTCACCCCGCACCTCTCCGAGAGAGGAGCGAGTTCAACTGCCAATTACCAACCACCACATTTAACGCTTAAAGAGAGGCCAGACGCCTGCCCCGTTGCATTTATTGCGATGTGAGGCACGTCTGTCAGCCTCTCATCATCATCATCATCCTTTTTGCCCGTCACGAGGGAGAGAGGGTATAAAGTCTTTGACGGCGACTGCGGTATGGCCGCACGGTCATTCCACGCACGCCTCTCCCACGCCCCGTCCATTCGCATTAAATACGCTGGGCGGCCGCGTGGGTGAGAGAACACGGGCGCTGGGGATGTCGTGTCGACCCTTTTCCAGGTGGAGGGCCACTGATCGGTAGGCCCCACTGGAGTAGGTAGTGTGACCCCTCCTCACATCAGCAGCATGGCGGCCACGACACTCGTTTTCTCCACCAACTCCCATGACGCGGCAACAGAAGCAGGAGTAGAGACAACTTCCCCGACAAGACAGAACTAGAGCCGCCCCATCACGTGGAGCGGAGTAGAAAAAGCTAGGACTACTATCGTATCCCCTTGCACTATAAAAGGAGGCCCAAGTCCATGATAGAGGGGGTTCTGCCATTTTGCAGTGAGGTTCCCTGGTTGGCCTTTTGCTCAGCTTCTTCAACCTTGGGCTCCAAGCATTTCACCTCAATCATCAGCTCTAGCTTTCCCAGGGAAGAACAACCACACCCATCCTTGTAATACATCCTACACATAACACAAAAACAGGAGTAGTGTATTACGTCTCCCTGACGGCCCGAACCTGTATAAATTCTTCTGTATCTCTTCTGATTGCGGCTTTTCTCCATCTTCCTACCTTCCCTCCATCTCACCGCGAGTTTAAACCCTGATTCACCGCTCCCCTGTGTCGAACCAAAAAGGGGTCCCCAGAGTCCCCGCGTGTTGAGCACACGCATCGACAGATGTGCTACCAAATCCTATACGAATCTTAAACACACATACATTGACGCATTGAGGCATATGGATAACAGTGTGTACCCCCTGTTTGTGTGAATTGTGTAGGGTTTCCTATTTTTTCATCACGATTTTTCTTTTTCTGATAAATAGTTTTGAGATATTTGATCTTAAATATGTAGTTTTATGATAAATTTATCGCTAAATCGATAGGTTTATGATACTATGACTTAATCGATAGTTTTATGATACAATGCTTAAATTTATAGTTTTATGATAATTTACTTTATCTTTTATTATATAAGCATGGATATGATTGTTTTAAAAGATTGTAATCCTCTATTTTCCCTATAAAATCGTGTTCCTTTCGTTTTGAACGTTAGTATGTTCTTAGTCAAATATGTCTATTTTGATTATCAGTCTTTAGAAATCCATAGAGTTTAACAACATATTAAATATATATTATTTTGAAGCTATCTGTTACCATGAATCTAAAAATATAAATGTTATGATCTTAAACTATATGAATTTATAAATATTTATGGTCAAATATTAAAACGTTTGATTTAGTACGAAGATAGTTTGAAACGGAGGGAAGGACTCCTCTGGTGTTCTGCTACTGCACATTCAAGTACGTCAGGCATGAATTCATACAGGAGAAAAAGAAAGAAAAAATTGTGAAAAAATATAGCATCTGTTCCGTTATACGTACATTGATCCGTCCTCCGTACTAACATACCAGAATTGTTCAATGAGGAACGATTTTTTTATGCCCATGCTTTAATTTAATCCTGGTTGGACAAGTGTGCCTCAATCGCACCAGCAGATCTTTTTTAAAAGTCAATCATGAGAAAGTGTTAAGAATGTTTTTTTTATAGGAGTGGTATGGTTTTAGTGGGTTTGTTTCTGCCGCACCATGCATTAGTGCATCATGATCAGTTATTCGACTCCTAATTTGGAGCTTCTCTTGATAAAGGCAAATAGGAATACCACAAATGTTTTGAGAAATCAATAATGTATGTCCGCTGATGGTAAAGTAAAAACGAAAACGATATACATGCGACCTCGTTGTCCGGCTACCGTGTATGATCAAGATCACAATGAAAGACAAACAGTAAATGTCTCACTCCTGATAGAATCTGACGTGGTAGCCGACTATAGGTGACCAAACGGGCGTCACGGCCCGACCTGACACATGTATAGGTGAGGCATGACCCATTTAGGCACGATCCGTTAGGCACGGTTACTGTGATGGGCCGGCCCACGTGCCTCACCCCGACCCAAGCATGGCCCATGGGGTGCCGAGCCGTGTCGGCCACATACGACCCACGTGCCTAAACGGGCCAAAATCTCTCTCGCACCGAAACCGAACCGACGCCACCACCGTCGACCAGGTGCTGGGTCTCTGCCCTCCGCGACGCGCGCTGGCGACGACGCCACGTCCGCGTCGGCGCCGCCTTCTCCGCCCTCCGCCTTCGTGCCGCTGGCCCACGCCGCCTCCATCCTCGTCCGTTCATCGTCGAGCCCTCCTGCCGCGTTGCCGTGCCTTCCTTCACGCCACCAATCTTCGCGTCGTCGATCTCCCCAGTCCCCGCTCCCGATCTTTGCGCTGGAGCTGCCGATCTCCGCGCCGTTGACCTCGCGCTGCCAATCTCTGTCGTCGCCACTACCGCCGCTGCCTCTCTAAAGCCTAACCCTAGCTAGCACGCGCGCATGCGGGAGTCGGGACAGCGGGATGCGATGGATGCAGCCTGATTTCCGATGGGCCGTGCCGTGCCCGGGCCGGCACACACAGGAGTCGTGCCATGCCGTGCTGGCCCACGGGCTCGGCCGGCAGCCCAAGCACGACACGGCCACTCGTGCCGTGCCAGCCCGGCCCGTTACGCCCCGTGCCGTGCCAGCCCGGCCCGTTACGCCCCGTGCCGTGCCCGGACCATGCCTGCTATAAGGACAACCGTGCCCGGGCCGGCCCACTATGGCACGGCCCATTTGGTCACCTATATAGCCGACGTTGTAACATAGTCGGACAACAGTTGGACGTTGCCATCATATGTTTAGCAGTGTTCAAAGTAAAAAAAGATGAGGCGGATAGAAGATCGAGCAAAATTCAGGAGCATCAGGAGTGACATAGTGAAGTCTTCAAGAACTCAGGTAATTTTAGAACAAATTTTACTAGAAAGCACTCAATTTATGATCTTTTCTAAAGATCACTTAAAAAAACTTGCACTTGCTGAAAGATATTGAAAGTAAACTTAAAAGCAAAGACAAGTTTTTGAATACTCCATCCTACAGTAAAGACCATAAACTTTGTTGTATAGTAATTTTTGTCTAATTTTAGACATCTTTGCCACTGAACTTCTAAGTGTTTTAAAGTTGGGCTTCCTTAATATAAATATCAAGCACAATATCTAAGCTGACCTTCACGGTTTAAGAAAACTAATACACACAAGACTAGAAATAAAACACAATAAAAGATTGTATAACTAATTTGTCTATGGGTTACAACAGAGATTTAATTTGATAGAGTCTAGGTTTTTTTTTCATGGCTCATGTGACTAGAAATATATTAGCAATGTGCGCGTATAAAACATGATTGTTTCTAATTTTTCTTTTTTTAAAGAGATAGAGAGGGCGGACTAACGAAAAACACCTATCTTTAGGCCATCTTCGATTTGTAGGACAAACGTTGTAGAAAATTCAGATGACTTTAATCATATAAAAATCCTATAAAGACCTTTATTCCAAAGGATCAAATTATATCCTTTCCTTTAAAACTTCTACGAAATAGACAATTTTATAAGAATTTTGAAAGAAAGTTGAGCTCCGGACTCTTAGAAAATTTTCTTTTAAGTTTATCCATCTTATTCGATTCTTGTGTATTGTTTTTTTATTTTATGCTAAAATGATCTTTCATGCATTCTTCTTATGTTTTTCAATCTTGTTGCATTTATATTTCTATCAAAATACTATATTTTTTCTATTTCCTCATTTTTTAATCATGCGTTTTGAAAAAATCCATAGTTAGTAAACTAATTTATAATTATCTCATCCAAAATTTTGCTATGATTGGCTATTTTGCAAATAATCTCTTAAGTTTTTTTGGAAATTAACCAGTAATCTGTCTTGTTATTTTGTAAAAAATCCTTTAAGTGTTTATAAAATTAACCTATAATCCCATCTTTGAAATAAGCCTTAGGCGAAGACATAAAGAAAAATATAAATTGAAATTACATAAAACTTTAATTTTAAAATAATTATGATAAAATAAAATGACGTCCAGTTCTGAACGTACTGAACATATTACAGTTTCTGTACAAGGCCTGTTTCAGAGTCTGAAACATAACCGAGGACGTATTCAAACTACGACAATATATCATCTCAGTTTACAACGGAATACCGGTGAAGTAAAAAGAAATCATCCTCAAAATACCAAATATTCCAAACCCCACCGCTCACTCTACTCCACGCCCGAAGAGAGATTTGCCGTCCTCAAGAAAAGAAAAAAAAAGAAAAGAAAAGAAAAGACGAGAGATTTGGCGTCCCAATCCTGAGTTGCCCTGCCCAGAGGCCAACCCCAAGGCGACCGGCAGCAGCAGGCTGAGACGCATCGTCGTCATCATCATCCCGCACCAACAACACCAAGCGCACACGAGATCTTCTGGGCGTTTTGCCCTTTCTCCCCACACGCATCCATCACCAACCGACGGCCACATTTAATCCCGCCACCACCGCATCCCCCGCCTCGGCCGCACCCGATCCCATCTACGCCGCGCCGCGATCCACGCCGGAGGGAGCTGCTGCTGCTGCTGGTGGTGGTGGTGGCGGTGGAAGGAAGGATGTTGGAGACGAAGCCGCCGTCGCCGGGGACGGCGGCAGGGGCGGGGGGAGGGCACGGAGGGTACCACCGGAGGTGGGCGGCGCCGCTGCTGGCGTCCGTGCTGCTCTCGTCGCTCCTCATCGCGGCGTCCCTCTTCTTCTCCTCCTCGCGGGCGCTGCTCCTCTCCTTCTCCCCGCTCCCCTCCGCGGCCTCCGCCGAGCCGCTCTTCGTCGAGGCCAAGCTGCGCCAGCAGCAGATGCGCGCGGCCGGAGGCGGGGCCGCCCCGCGCAGGGCCGTGCCGAGGATCGCCTACCTCGTCTCCGGCTCCGCCGGCGACGGCGCCGCGCTGCGCCGCACGCTCAGGGCGCTCTACCACCCGTCGAACATGTACGTCGTCCACCTCGACCTCGAGGCCCCCACCACCGAGCGCGCCGAGCTCGCCGCCGCCGTGCGCGCCGACCCGGTCTACTCGCGGTTCCGCAACGTCAAGGTGGTCACCCGCGCCAACCTCGTCACCTACAGGGGCCCGACCATGGTGGCCAACACGCTCCACGCCGCGGCCATCCTCCTCCGCGAGGGCGGCGAATGGGACTGGTTCATCAACCTCTCCGCCTCCGACTACCCCCTCGTCACGCAAGACGGTAAGCACAAGATGCGATCTGCTCCCCCGCCTTAATCCAATCGCCGCGATTGGATCGCGCAAATACGCGAGCTCCGATCCAAATTTCGCATC
The DNA here is from genome assembly GCA_019925245.2 of Oryza australiensis. Classification (NCBI taxonomy): domain Eukaryota; kingdom Viridiplantae; phylum Streptophyta; class Magnoliopsida; order Poales; family Poaceae; genus Oryza; species Oryza australiensis. The sequence continues at coordinate 1,508,815 of JAIFGZ020000335.1, forward strand.
TCCTTGCTCGCCAAAAAAAAAACGCGATACTTCCGTATCGATTTGGGCTCACTCAATTCTAAGTTTGGGTCATTGGGGGGGATTGGGATTGGAAATTTCAAATTGAGACTGGTCGTTGGGTGGAAGAGTTGGGGGAAAGGAGCAATTTTTATACGTTTGCAGTTGCCAATTGGGGTATGCAGTGATATTTTTTTGTTAATTTATTACATGTTTACCCAACTGGTCTAGGAATTTGGTAAGATTCGATTAATTTTGCCCCTTCTAGGTGGTATCTGGGGTAGGCAAATCTTTGGCTGTTCTTTCTTTATATGGAGGCTTCCACTGCTCTGCTCCCCTGGCTCTGATCTTGCTTTATCTTTCTATTTCGATCTACAACTACTTTTTCATAATTTGTCTTGCTCGGGGAGATCATTGGTCTTGCCCTGTTTGGATTAGGCTTGAGTAAATTCAGTAAACCTGTTTGGTAGAATTAACATGTATGGCTGTTAATCTTACTTTCCTTGCCTGCTCTGCAGATCTGTTGTATGTTCTTTCTGACTTGCCAAGGCAACTTAACTTTATTGAGCATACCAGTGACATCGGATGGAAGGAGTAAGCATAGAATTTTGCTGAAAGGGTTGTTTGTTTTAAATGCAAGTTGCTTGTAGCTAAATTTTTTTATGTAGGTATCAGAGGGCAAAGCCAGTGATAATTGACCCTGGGCTATACAGCCTGCAGAAATCCGATGTTTTCTGGATTACAGAGAAAAGAAGTGTTCCAACCGCATTCAAGCTCTTCACTGGTAAATGCTTCCTCTAACTGATGCTTCTGCATGAGCTCTCTCTCCTTGTTTTTTTTTTTTTGGTTATCTGCACCACCTTGAGCGTTTGCCGTTTCAGTTGCTAATTAATTGCTCCGTGCATTCACTGTCTCATGCTATATTTATTAGTGAGTAATTGTTCCTCCTGCAATCAAGTTTTACTTGCAGGTAACCATGCTAGAGACATGGAAAACTATTTCTTTTTTTTGGCTGACCTCTTGGTGTTATTTCTTGTTTTTATTTTGGTCGACCATGAGTCCTGATGTCAACTCTCTTCTATAATACTTACCATGTGCTAAGGAACCGAGTTGGAAGATAGCAATTGGTAGCAATTGGTGTGGGGCTATGGTTTGGCATCTATTGATAACATGTACTCGTAGCAAGGTGGTTAGTAACAGTCGAGATGGTGCTCAATAGCTTCATTGCAGTTCTCCAATACAATGACATCTTGCTTGCTGCTTTGTATCAGCATTCAGCACCTAATCTACTTTCCAGAACCCAGAAAATCACTTTGGGCAGATTGTCTTGCATTGGTGAAACCGATGTTTTTGTCTTGTATGTCACTTAAATTTCTTAACCATAGTGCGTTAGCCTCATTTCACAGGACATAGACTAAGATAATGTTTTCCTATACTGTAATATATGCTTGCCCATGTCATGTTGATTATGTTTTGTTGTGTGTGACAAAGCAGCTGTTAATCTTACTACTAGTTATTCCTGAAAACATCATGTAATCTCGACCTTTTTTCTTTTGCTGGACAATCAAAGTCCAGTTGCTTGTTGAAACCTTGAACCAAATTGTTACTTCTGACCACAAAACTATGGTTATCCAGTTGCTTGTTGAAACCTTGAACCAAGCTGTTACTTCTGACCACAAAACTATGGTTATCCAGTTGCTTGCTGAAACCTTGAACCAAGCTGTTCTGACCACAAAACTATGGCCAGCCTTTAGTATCGGAACCAACTATGTTCGGAACATTGTATTATTAGCTATGCTACTTCTTTCCCTTTCTGGTTGCAAACATAGAATCATTTGCGAATAACAGTTATGTTTCACCATGTATAATTTGGTCATTATTTTGGAAATTTCATTATCTTGCATGGAGTTCGTATTTACAAAATCTCATCCACTTTGCACTCACAGAATGCTAATACATGCTTTATATGTATCATGTTCTAGGCTCGGCGTGGATGATGCTTACTCATCAATTTATTGAGTACTGCATATGGGGTTGGGACAATCTTCCAAGGACAGTCCTGATGTATTATGCCAATTTTCTCTCTTCACCAGAGGGTTACTTCCACACAGTCATTTGCAATGTCCCAGAGTTCCGCAACACCACTGTCAATCATGATCTACATTTCATTTCTTGGGACAACCCACCAAAGCAACACCCTCATTACCTCACCCTCAATGACTTTGATGGTATGGTTAACAGCAATGCTCCCTTTGCAAGAAAGTTTGGAAGAGAAGATCCTGTCCTAGACAAGATCGACCAGGAATTATTGGGCCGTCAACCTGACGGGTTTGTGGCTGGTGGGTGGATGGATCTGTTGAACACAACAACAGTGAAAGGATCGTTCACTGTTGAGCGTGTACAAGATCTCCATCCAGGGCCTGGTGCAGACAGGCTAAAGAAACTTGTCACAGGATTGCTCACCCAGGAAGGCTTTGATGACAAGCATTGCTTGTGAAACTTGCAGTAATATGATTCTGGGGTAGGTTACACTATCAAAATTTGAGGGTGTTGCGCCATTAGCTAGTCATTTACTAGCTGAAGCAGCAACGCATAGCATCAATTCCACATGGATGGAATGGTCAGATAGGTGATCTTTTTACACAAACCACTTGAGTTGAGTCACCGTACAGGAGACCACGGCCGTAGCACACGGAGATTATACAGCACTAATAGCTCATTAGGTTATGTTAGAGGATTATATCAGCCCCCCAACCATTAATAATCTCAGAGTTCTTGATCTCTCTGCGCTGCGGGTTGTCCAAGGTTTTTGTTCGTTCAGAAAACCACGGCAGTGACCAGATCAATTTGCCAACCAGCAACGCTTGAGATTTCGTTGTATTAACATGGATTCTTCTGGGAAAACTGGCACATTTTGATTACATACATGTATTCTTTGATTTCTTTTCCCTTCTCTCATTGCTGATCATAGTTAATTACTTGCTCCGTTTTGCCCCTCTGGTGAGTGCCCATACTATATATTTTTTTCTGTGCGATTTTTGTTAAAATGTGTAGATGCGGTTGGATGTTCAGTGCCTGGTGTTTTCGTTGTTTTTTATATTTCAAATGCCAAAATGGGTTTCATTTCTTAGACTTGACTAGTATCAAACAGGTGGAAATGTGCATTGTGGAATGCAGAGTGATAATCAAGGCATCAAGGCATGCTGCCTGCGTTTTCTCCATGTGTTTTTTCTGATTTGGTCCGACACTCAGATACCCGATTGGTACTAGTTAACAGTATTGCACAGAGTGTTGTGACCAGTGAGTTAAATCCACTTAGTACATGGCTGCTGTGCTATCTCAGATGGAAGGTCATGTCCTTTATGCATACTTTTACCTGAAGAAAACAACTTTGTTTCACTCAGTACTCTGAAATCACCTAAATTTATTTGACTCTGAGTAACTGACATGCTCAATAGTTGAAGAAAACAACTTTGTTTCAATGTCGGTAAATTTCTGAAGTCACCTAAATTTATTTGACTCTGAATCACTGACATGCCCAATAGCTTCTCTCCAGCCATGGATGTGCACTCCTATGCCAGCTTGACCATCTTCTTGCCGATGTTCTCGCCGCAGAACAGCGCCGCGAAAGCCGACGGCACGCTCTCCAGGCCGTCGGAGACGTCCTCGATCACTTGGACCTTTCCCTGACGGATCCAGTCACTGATGACGCCGGTGAACTCGCTGAACCTCGTCAGGAAATCCCAGGCGAAGAAGCCTCTGATGGTGATGCGCTTGTAGATGACCTCCAGCAGGTCCGGCACGGCACGGTGGCCGGCGTCGGTGTACTCGGAGATGACGCCGCAGAGGGCGACGCGGCCGTAGGTGTTCATGCTCGCCAGCGCCGCTTCTAGTGTCTTGCCGCCCACATTGTCGAAGTAGATGTCGATACCGTCAGGAAAGTATCTGTCAAGAACGAACGCATGTCACGGGGCAGGATCCGTCATTTTACTACTCTCACTTTTTTTAATTATTGGTCGTTTTAAATTTATCATAACTTAAATATTTTAATTTTTGATCAGCAATTTCTATAAACTCATAAAGTTTAACATCACAAGATTTATATTTTTGAATTCACCATAATAAATACTTCTATAATATATAATTCTTATGTTGTTCATGATTTAAAATTAATGATAAAAATAGATACAGTTAACTTAAGATAAACATAGAACAACAAGTAATTTAATTAAGCATGCTCTCAACTTTGACAAGGATACGATACGAACAAAGATCGTACGGTGGTAAGATCAGAGTAATGACCTCTTCAGTGCTGATTTCATGTCAGGCTCCTCCTTATAGTTGAAAGCTTCGTCGAATCCAAGCTTATTTTTCAGCAGGTTAACCTGTGAATTTGATTTATGATCTCATGATCAGGATAGTGCTGATTTTCAGAGAATCTGTCGCGGGTTAAGATTGCAAGTAGCAGGCACACCTCAGTACTCTTGACTTCGACTAACCAAAAAAAACTAGAAATTTGAACCTATATTGACTGATTTCAACAAATTTTGCTAAATCGAATTCATTTTCAAATCAAATATGGACATACATTGTACGAATCTGTCGCTGCCAGTGTCAGAGTACGAAAGAGACAGCTTAGCTTAGATAATTTCCACTAAAAAAAGATTAGATAATCTCTTGACGACCTTGTGAAATGAGCTTGTGTTTTGGCTTACTTTGGCGTTGGTGCCGGCGCAGCCGATGACGTAGCAGCCGGCGAGCTTGGCAAACTGGCCGACGAGGCTGCCGACGGAGCCCGACGCCGCCGACACGAACACCTTCTCCCCCGGCTCCGGCCTGCACACCTCGTACAGCCCGGCGTACGCCGTCATCCCGCTCGTCCCTGCATGCTCGATCGATCGCCGGCCGGCGCCACCGAAACACTCAAGAGAAATAAGAATTGTGTGTGTGAGTCGCGGCGGAGGAGGACGAGGCGAGAGGCGGCGGCGGCCGGCGCTCACCTAGTGCGCTGAGGTGGTGGGAGAGGGGTAGGTCGTCGGAGGCGGTGAGCTTGGACATGAGCACGCCGGGGGACGGCCGGAACAGGGTGTAGTCCTCCCAGCCGAGCACGCCGGCGACAACATCCCCCTCCTTGTACTCCTCGCACGCCGACGCCACCACCTCGCCGGCGCCGTACGCGTCGATCCTCTTCACGAACATACGAGCAGAGTGGTACAGATTACAGAAAGCTCCTAGCTAACCAAATAGAGTAATTAACACAAACAGTGGTTACTTCGCCGGGGACGATGCCGTCGACGGCGAGGTGGGACGCGCTGCGGCTCTTCATGCGGTTGAGCTGGTAAGGGTCCATGGACAGGTAGAGGTTCCGGACCAGCACCTCGCCGGACTCCAGCGTCCACCTCACCTTCGCCACCTTCACCTCGAAGTCGTCCTCCGACGGGAGCCCCTCCACGTGGTGCCTCACAGCGACGTACCGGCTCTCCACCTCCATCGCTCACCGGCGCAAGCAAGCCAGCAAAACGACACAGCTAACGCAATGCGCAGGTGGTTGCAGAGGAATTGAAGAATGGCGAGAGAAATATATGGATCGAGGAGGAAGACGACGACAAATTGAGCCGGCAGGAGAGGGGGCGACGAGCTAGGGCTAGCCTAGGCAGAGATGCTTTCTGGTGGCGTTTCGTCATCACATATGCAGGAGGACGCTGACAAGTCACAGATGTTTAAAGCGTGCAGGCCTAGCTTGTTGCAAATGGGATAACTACTGCAAATGGAGAAAAAAACAAAGAACTGAAACCAAAAGTGGTAATAGACATTATATGCAGGGTTAATAATTTTGGGAAGCTAAAAAATTTTGGGCACCGATAAATCCGAAATTGCGAGAATTTTGGTCCAAAGTTGTTTGAACTTTGAATAAATTTTACTATTTTTTTAAAAAGACAATTTCGGGTGAAATAGTTTCATGCCCGGGGCTGACATATTCTAAAGTTTTGGAGATTTTAGAAAAGTTTTCAAACTATGATTATTATATACCGCCTCTGTTTATCATTATTTAACACCGCACAACGTTGGTAACCACTACATATGAAAGTTATATCTTGGAAATTGTTGTATGTCTAATGTATTTCTTAGAATTATGGTCAAGTATACAGCATTCAGGTCGATATGAATTTGTGCCTAAACCTTCATTTACCTCTTAGGCTATTGCCCAACGCTCCTAGCTAGCGTGTGGTCTCGCCCTGCCTGACGAGAATATTCGTGCCAGCAAGGAGGGAGCCGCACCCCAGCAAGGGTGCACGAACCCTGCAGGAGGCGCACACACGTTCTCTACAGAGCCACGTGCAAGGAAACATTGTTGGAAAGAGGTCTCGCCCCTCTCCGTTGCCGCCACAAACAAGGTCAAGGTCATCGCCACCGCGCAAACCCGCGAGCTCGAGGCAGGACCTAGCAACGATATCAAAGACGGTGAGAGGAATGGCCGGGAGAAGAAGGTCCTATCCAGCGGCGCATCGCGAGACAACGGCGCGAGACACTTCGTCAGGCGTCACCTGGAAGCTTCGCCAGCCACCAACGCCTCAATCTGCACCACCACCACCGGTTATTTCGCCACCCCGACCATCGCTCTGAGCAGATCCGCCGCCGAGGTCACCGTACCGAGCAAATCCACCACACCGTGCCGCCTCGATCTGCACTCCTGCCACAAGGGAGCTTGAGACTGCAACTGGGGAGGGGAGAGGGCAGCTCGAGCTCGTCTCCTTAGCAGCATCACCGAGGAGGGGAGAGGCGGCGACACCACCCGACGGGAGACGGAGGAGTGACAGAGAGATACATCGAAAGGGAGGGGTGGGTGTTTATATATGTTTCTGATTTTCAGAGTGCATATTATAAAATGTTGACCTTATATATGAATAGAGAAAATCTAAGTATGTAAATACAGGATGTAATTTGTTGATGTGGCTTGCATGGTGTGGAGGGTGTTGTATACAAGTGTGGTTTCGTCCTATATGTGACATCTTTTTCTGTTGTGGCTATGGCTTTCATTGGCTATGCTCTTAGAGCATCTTCAAGAGTGTTTCTAAATGAGTCTCTAATTCCGTTTTAGAGAATTTTATTTAAAAAACTAGCTCCAACAGAGACTCCATATGGATCTCAAAAATTATAGGTTCTCTAAAATAAAAATCTCATGCTCAAAACTGAGAATAGAGTCTTGGTTCTCTAAAATAGCTCGTACCGTAAGAATTATTTTACCGCGAGGCCTACACGAAAAAAACATATTTTCGCCTGCCGCCATCCTACATCTCGCCGAAAAAGCTTGCCGCTGCATCTTGACGCATGCTACCGTCTGTATCAGTTGGCTACTCGGTTTAGTCACCCATGTATGTAAAAAAATCGGTGCTGCTACTACTCAGGCATACTAAAATCTTCAAGCTTATTCATTTTTCAACTGCTATGGATGTAGAATACTGATGCAAACACGAGTTTTATGATTGGAAAAGGAAAAATAGAGAATCAATTTTGAGAATCTGTCGTATCAATTTTTGATTTCATTCTCTAACTTTTTAGAAATTCTCTAAATAAGCTTTTTTAAGAATTGTTTTTTGAGAATTTGTTGGGAATGCTCTTAGAGCATAGAGCATGTGTAAAAAGTAGCGTTGCGTGTGAACCACATCGCATAAAAAAGTAAACAATTTTTATAGTTGAAGGACGTAAGTTGGACGATATTAAAGTTCAAGGATAAAATTTGGACCAAGACTATAATTAAGGGATAAAAAGAGGACTTTTCTGATGCATATTTTGAGCTGTTGAACGGTGAACTTGCATGTTTATTAGGGTGTGGAGGGAGCACTGCATTATTTTGAACTCGAAATATGAGTTATATATGTTGATAACTGATAAGCCCGTTCGGAGAATACGTCGAGGAGATCATCAACATTTGTGTTATTGGGGTTACATTTCGGTCGCCTGAGAACGCAAGAAATTTCAGTTAAATTACCCATTTGGCAATTAGCAAGGAGATGCTAGCACAGCAACAAACAAGTGGCACAACGAAGGATTATTAAAATTTGGCAATTTGATGGAAGGCAAGGCCAGCTGGCTGAGTAGTAAATGACCTCTGCCCCAGTGCCCAGTAACAGTCTGACGTGAACTTAGTATTTACAGCGTTTATCAAGACTTGATAGCAGACACCATGATCAATTAAGTTTAGGTGAATATGTGACGGAGGAGATCTCCCGAATACGAGAACGACTTCTCCGTCTCATCCAGGCAATGGTCCTTCTCTTCCCGGGTCCAGCTCTGCAAAGCCAGTAAATGGAACAATTGCGTTTGGTTATTAGCAACAATCTCAAACTGATTGTATCAAAGGATTGGGGGAGATCATGGCGTGGCAAATAGAGCTCCTGGACTTACAGAGGCGACTTGGTTAAGCTTGTTGCGGACATTCTGCAGCAGCTGGGACAGATTGCCCTCCCATTTGTAGAACTCCAGCTCCTTCTTGTTCAGAATCTTCTCAGAGACCTAAGATGGTAACAACGACATGATTAAATGTTAGAGATATTCAAATAAGCTGAATCAAATGAGTTGGTTAGCATGGAAAAATGCATACTATTCATATGCCCAAACAAAACCGCATTGTAATAATGTCAGGTGGGTTGAAAAACATTGAACAGTAGTGGCAAGAGGATCCTAAAAGGGACTACGTGCCAAAGCCCTCGTTGCCTTCTGTAGTATTTGCATTATCTTAACTAACGTACTCTATAATTTTGTTAGAACAAGATACTAATATAAGCATCCCAAGTAACCAGATCAACCTAATTCCTAACAAAAGAAACCATCACACATGATAACCATCACTATTACAGTGAGGCAAGTACAATGAAGCAAACAACAAACTTTCTGTTGGTGTCAGTTCTGTTGTTTCGTAGCCAATATGGCATTTATAGGAATCCATTCTAAACTATCTTACTAAAAGACACAGTGAGCTTTTGAATGCTATCAGAAATTCATCATTCAAAAAGACAAGAGACCTACCTTCTTCCCTATCATTCGGCCTCCAGCCGTATGAGCAAAATACACGTTATAGAAATGACAGATAAAAGCTTGGGGGTCCTTTTCGGCCAGTTCTTCCAGATAGGAAGCATACGTAGTGCCAGGAGCAGATGGTTCTGGAATTGTGTGACCCTGTTCCTTGAACCATTCCAGATCCTTCTTCAGTTGTTCTGATCTCTCCAACCCAGTATTCCTGAACTCAACATCTGAAAAACACAGATCGAAAGTCAGTAAGCAATATCTAGAAAACATAGATGGAATTCTTGTAGTATCTTTTGTAAAGAATTTTAATTTGCCTTCTAAAAGATAAATATTACAAACTTTTCATGGAGGTTCAAGTAATCATGACCAGGGTTACTGAAACCATGAAAACCGTCGTGGTTTTCGGCCATACCGCGAGGGTGCGGCACGACATCCCGCAGTTTCGTTTGAATAATTTCGTGCGAATTCAAAAAATTTGAAAAAAATCATTTTATCACAAAAATATATTTTTATCACAAAAAATAAATTTCGGTTTGTCCGCCGCAAAACCGCGGTATGTGGCGCGGTTTTCATGCGGTTTGAGCAAAAACCGCGGCACGTCACAGATTTGAATTTGGTTCAAATTTAAATTGAGTCACCGTTCATTTGGGCGCGGTTTTCGTGCCGTTCGGACGAAACCACGGCACGGCAAATCGTTTTGAAATCGGTACAAATTCAAAACCGTCTACTGTTCATCTTGTCACGGTTTTCGCATGAAAACCGCGCTACCGCGGGGGGTCGGCACGGCAAGGCTGCGTGAAATGGTGAACCCAGGTCATGACTTTTGTTGTTCCATATTAGCATAAACAAGCTAGAGAAGTTTCTATCCTGCTAAAGATTTCAGGTGCCGACAAACTGCACATAGTACTATTATGCAATAGAAAGAAGCAGCTAAAGGTGCCCCCTATTTGTTTCTCAATTATTTACTGCTTAAGTGGAACTGGCCAAACACACACACACACACACACACACACACACACAACTACATGTTCTAAAAATTCAAATGGTAAAAGAAATACAAAATTCTAGAGCTTTACCAAACCAGATAGATGTGGATAACCATTTAATTTTCTCTGCTAGTCTGACCAAGCAAATGTTTTCCTTGCAAAATGCAAAGTAATCATCAATAAGAAAGAGGTTTCTCAAATCCTACCATCCAATACACAATCAAGAGCTAGTGGAGGCAAATTGACACAGATAGCTTATGTCCATGAAACTATGGGTTGTTACACCATAGTTTCTAGTATGATTACTTGTGTCAATATTTCCCTTCAAAAGAAATCATGTTATAAAGAAAAAGGTGCCCATAACTAAAACTAGCAGAATAACTGCATGATGTGCACCCCCCCTGAATTGGAGGCAACATTCATTGCTTTATTTGCATACCAGACCATACCAGAATAACAGTACAAGAGTATGTAAAATTGGGGTACCATGGTGCCAACATAAGTTGTTTCCAAGTACAAACCTACCCAGGTAATTCAACACATATCATGCCAAGTAGTAATATAAGGACTTCTAATTCCAAGAGTCGAAATAAGTGATGCAATACAATGCCAAAATACAAGACTTTTACATGATTAAGGGAAGCAATACAGGAGTGTGGATACAAAAAATAACTATGCTGAGGATGTCACCTCTAAACAGCAAAGAAGGCCACAATGAAAATTTTAGTGATTTAAGGCATCCATGGATAGGAATATAGGATGTCTCTCAGAGAATCAATACAAGTTTGCCAATATAACAGGAATCACAGTAAGGTACTATTTTAGATTGTTATACTACCAAGTGCCAACCAACTGCAAATAGACATGCACATGGCTTCCTGTACTTCTTACTTGATGCGTATGGACAAACATTGATAATTTGATGGTACTCTTAAATAAGTGTTGCCTGTAAAGCATTTTAAAACTTTTGAAACACCTACACAATTTTAGCAAGACCCTCCCAAAAACATATTCTGGATCTGCCAAATGCTTTGCTAGCAGCATGGCAAGCCAAGATGCCTCTCATTGACAAGGAAATGTCTTTGTTTTATTAAAAAAATGTGGGTTGAATGTTATTACTTCAATTGGATCCACTTGCGCATGGCACTGGTCATATGGTCAGTGGAAGACATAGTATCATGTAACAGAAGGGGAAATATACATCTTTTTGAAATTTCAGATCGGTTATCCAAAACTGATGCAGTTAAGCAGTATCCTCGATGACATATGAAATAATCATAGGCTCAAAGTCTTTTAATACCTAACTTGGATTACATATATTTCTCAAACATCCAAACCAACTCAAAACAGGGGTTTGCAAGTGCTCCTACGTCCACCATATGGCACATCCAACTTCAATTTGATATTTTTCTTTACAAAAAGCTATGCATCAATTTTTCTGGCTAAAATAATTATATTTGACTATTAGAGAACAGAAGGTGAGAAATATTTCCAACTTTCATGGGTGTCGCAGTATGAACCAATCAAATATCATTTCAGTTCAACCAAAGGCTAGCGTAGCACCAAAAAAAAACGTCATCCACAAAAATTTCAAGCGGTCCAAAGTACGGCACGGAGGAGGAAGAGTTTTCCGATCACTCACACCAGGGGACGGCGGCGCGGTCGACGATGGTCTCGAGCGTCTCGAAGACAAGCTTGCTGTCGACGAGGAAGCGGAGGTAGCCCGCCACGGAGGGCTCCCACCTGGCCACCGGCGGCGCCTGCGACTCCTTCTCCCCTTCCTTGGCCTGGTCCTTGGTGTGCAGCCGCATGGCCACGGCCCTCATCTCTTCCACGAACGGCTTCCCCTCCTCCCCGCTCGTCGCGGGGGCCATCTCCGCCGCCGTCGCCGCAGCCACCACCATCCTCCCCCTCCCCCTCGTCAGCGGCACCACCACCGCAACGAGCGACGCCACCGGCCGCGCTGCCGCGGAGAGGCCGCCGCTCTTCCTCCCCGGCAGAGTAGACGACACGAGACGCGCGAGTGCGTGGGGCGCGGTGAGCGACGCTGCCGCGGGCGCCATGGGTACCCCTACCCTCTCTTATAGCTAGCGCCTCTAGCTAGGGTTCCGTTTCGTGCGGCGCGGGGGAGGGTTGAGGAAGCGTGGAGGTGACGACGATGGCGACGGGCGCAGAGGCGGTTGGCGTTGGAGTGCGGCGTTGGTGTTGCTTCTGCGGAGTGAGGAGGGATGACTGAGGAAGAGGCGGCGGCGGAGGACGAGGAGGAGTGGGGAATTTTATACGGATTAATCGGAGAAATCGATTAAATAAGTAATCGAGCTCGCGCTTGGTGGTGGGAGTGGATTGGAATGGCCGGGAATGGCAAGCAAATGCAGCAATGGCGTCAGGCCCGGCTCGAGGAGGAAGACGACGGGTGCGGGGCTCTCTCGTCTCCCCTACATAGATCGTACCAGTCATAGTGACAGGTGGGGCCGGGTGGTCGTGGGGCCATGCTGTCAGTTTCTTGGGGTAGAGAGGGGAACGGGAGGTACTGGGGTAACCTAGAGGGGATATGGGGCGAGGAGATGGGGAATAGCGGTCAAGTTGGTCGCTCTTTGCCTACGTGGCGGTAGCTGACGTGTGGGCCAGGGTGGAGATGGGGCGGGAGGGCCAATGGGCGTTCACGTGACCGGGACTGGGGAGGCGAGCTCGTCCATGTCCTCTTTGTTCGTTCTTTATTGGGCCTGATGGGCCCATGTCGAAATGTTCGCCCATTTCTAACTGTCATTTTTTATTTTATTATTATGTGGTATATTAGTTATCACTATTAATATACTATTAATATGCCCGTGCTAACGCTACGGTGTCATGATATTTGTTTAATAAATTATTAAAACTTTATTTGATATAATTGGAAATAACTTTTGTGAAATCTGTCCATTAGAGTTTTAATTCAATTCATATTATTAAATATATTGAAGGCAAAGTATGATAGTATTATATTGCTCTAAAATAATAATAATTTAAGATCATTGACAATCTGAATTCATATCAGTTAATAATCTTAATCTTATATTAACTATAGATACAAGTGTGAGCCATTATAAAAAGGATTAAAAGGATTAAGAGTAAAATAAAAATGTATGTTACGATTAGTAAAAATACTTTTCTTTTGTTTAAATATCTAGCTATCCACCACCTAAAAGCGTTCAGAATACATAATGGAAGAAAAACAATATTAATTTAATTTCTAGACAAGAACCAAGAACACCAAAAATGAACTTATAGAAATAAAATATTGAGAAAATAATATGAATGTGAAGAATGTAGATGATAACATCAATTATCAACCTTTTTCCAAAATACTAAACACAATATAACTGGTTATAACTGATAGCCAGTTTACTTGATGCCAGCCACACATCAAGACGACCAATTGATGATGTCCATTTGTGCTATGAATTATGTGAGAAATCCATCTCAACTAAGTAAATATATTAGGCTAACCAGTTGGTGATGTATTCATTAGGTACAGTTCACTATAAAAAGTGGTAACTCACTGAATGAATATTTGTGCCTCTTTTGGTGAATGCTAGTAATCGTTTTTCTCCATCCTGATGCTAGAAAAATAGTGGTTCAACTGGCTTACTAAGATATAATCAGTGGAAAAAGAAAAAAAGAAGAGAGATAAGAGCAAAAGGGAAAGGGAAAATGACGAGGAGCACAGGTGCCACGACGGACTGAGGTTGAACGGTGCATGCGCGTGTGAGGGAAGCAACGGGTCCCACCCCCGCATGGGCCCAACGTGGGGCCCACCTAACCAGTGCTAATTTTAAGCGAAGTAGGATGAGGAGGTTGCAGATTGCTGATAAAACTGATAAATTTTATATCAGTATAGATATGTGGTTAAGGGACAACAATAGAAATAGTGGTTATTTATTGCAAAATAAAAATCAACCCATGCATGTCACCCTTCTTTTCGTATTGAATTTGTGTGCACTATAGTTTATACGAAGAATTGGGCTGACCTTATTATTATTTTTTAATGGTTAAGGGAAGTTCAAGGAGTCAAAATTCAAAAACAGTATAATTGTCCATGCACGGGTTATAATTGTCATAGTCTCATTTATAAGCCGTACAATAATTTGGTCATATACGATATCCACGTATTCTCATATATATAGAAAATATATAAGATTCAAATGGCATCTTTCTCTGTCCTCTCGCTGTTTACTAATGTACTCTGTCGGACGCCCTCCGAATCTCTTATTGTATATAAAGGATGAACGGATTATCTTAATTCTTCCAACAGACATAATAAGGCGTTCGGCACTTCGAGAAAAAGACAAGTGAGACCTTGTTGGGCCTTTAGCCTGCTAGTCAACTTCAGCCTAAGATGTGTCCGTCAAACCACACGAAGATGGCGACCAGATGTGTTACACATTCAGGAGACTTGACATCAAATGGCTAAAGATCTACATTGCCTCAATTGTCTTTAACTCATACTCATGTTTAATATGTCCTAGTGAAAGAAACACATTAAACACTTTCATCCAAGCAAATGATAACTCTAACATGATTATATGTTCTAGATTCTAAGTACTAGATACTTCATACATCATAGTACTTTAAATACATACGGCCGTCCGGCCAAATACATAAATATATAAGTTCGCGAAAACATCTTCTACCCGAGAGATCTTTCATGCAACCGACTAAGGTAAACCTAGTAAGAACCATCCTGGAAGAAAAAATATCCCCGGTAAAGTCATCCTCCTCAGGAAGAATCTCACCTGCAGTCAAGTGTACGCATACAATATATATATATATATATACACACACACAAAACAAGTGTCAGTACACTGGTTTGTACTGGTAAGCCACAGTCAAGCCTACACGCTACATGCATGGTCATATCAAAGTAAGGCTCACATTAGGTTTTTTTTAGCATAAAGCAAGTTTGTTTAGCAAAACCCATTTGCAAATTTTAGATTTTTCATAAGGAAAATTTCAGCAAGCATATACTTTTGTAATTTGGGCATTTATTTAGATGATAACACATTTAACATGGCACCTCTTTGCCCTCCATGGCAGCAAGGGAATAAAACATAAGTTTTCATCACTTTTGAACGGTTATAAATCAGCATTTAGGGAATTTAAAATCACAAGTCTATACTCATGACATATTCACACGCCGCTCTTAACCGTGAGCACGGCTAATTGATTAGATTTAACTCTGCAGAATGCGTACACTTTACCCACATGATGTGAAATAATAATCATGCATAGCATGTCACGCAATACATAAGTATCTGATTTATTACACACAACAAAGTTCTTTCAAAATTCATGATTTAGCCTTACACCAGCACGATACGTGTTCCATCCATCCTAGTCACACTGGAATATGACATAGAACCATCAAGTGGCGTGGCCCCGCTTTAAACTTGCGCCGTGGTGGCAGACACGATAGGAACCCAACCCACGTGGCACAATATCGTTGTATTGGATACACTTAGTCACTTAAACTACCACATCGGGTTAAATAGAAAGTTACTCTGAGTTATATGAACTCATACTCTTCGGCCTACCAAAATGTAAGGCTAAACCATAAAGATTTTACTAAGCTTGGACTATCCCATACTAGCACATGTGGTTGTACTGTATTCGTAATGAACAGACTGGAGTCCTTAAAATCAGTCTGGGCACACTCTCCCCCTATCGGTACACAACTAATTACCATATGCGTACCACATGAGGCCCAGACCACAAATCCACATTTTCAAACTCTTTATTTAGCAAATATAACATTTATTCATCATAAAATTCAGATCACAATTCAACTTAGTTTCTCATATACTTTGCCCATATGTGGAGTGAAATATACTACAAGCAAGGCTAAGCATTCTCATTTATTTTCATTTTCAAGCATCAAACCCAATATAGCAAAATTGAGTTGGTTCTAGGGCTAGGAATGATGGCTAAGGTATTTTGCGGAGTTTAAGCGGGAAATGCAAGTTAAGGAGTTGTTCTAATGTGTATTCCAAAATTTTAGGGTTGTAACATAAATTCAACATGCATATTTTGCAATTATTTTCAAAATAACCTCCAAAATATAGGTTCAATGTGTTCAAATGAGGAGGTGAGGACTTGTCTGGTTCTCCTTCCTCTTGCTCGTCCAAGTACAAAGGTTCGTCGGAAAACGTCGGCGACTCGTCTATCGTATATACACAATTTTTAGTTTACAAACATTATGAAAACTATCATGATCTAACATGAGTGCAACATATGATTTGAAAGTGCTTAGTTTTGGTTGAATTACTGGGTAAAGTTCCTATCTTAATAATTTCTACCAAAGTAGAAAATTTTATAAAGTTATTTATATGTCAAGTGTATAACTATGTGCTTCTTAAAATTATTCAGAGATAACCTATTAGGTTGCTGGTATTTTAAGTATTTTTATTTAGCAAGGCACAACAGTGGGGTTCTAACAAAATTTAGTTTGAAATTTTTGGAGTTTGGATAAAGTTTCTACAATTTTTTAGAAGTTGAGGTGTACAAGAAAAGTTTACTTTTCTTATTTAATTCCTAAGTGATTTATTTGATACATAAGGTACTTAGTTTTATGATTTTAAAATGAAGTTCATCTTTTGTTGTTCTCATAGAATTTAAGTTCACTTCATTTGGAGTTGAAATGATTTTTCTACAATTTTATAAGTTGAAACTTTCCATAGGTCAGCTAGTATATAAATGAATTTTTAGAAATAAATTTCTCACTGTGAGTAGGTGATTTTGTTCCCTGGGAATAAAGTTCATAAAATTGTGAATCTAACAAAATTTGTTCCAGTCCAAAATATGCCATTTTCTATTTTACATGAATTTTCAAAGTTGAGTTCTTTTTCTGTTTGAAAAATACCCCTCGGGTTTATTCTTTTCTTATTTTTGAATTAAAAGCATGGGGTCCACTTGTCAGCGTCTGCTTAGTTTTAAACGTGGGTTACTGGTGCCTAATAACATGGATCCCGGTTGTCAGTGAGACAGAGCAGGGGTGAAACATGGCAGTGGCGCTCGGCGGGATTCTCGCTAGCGCCGGCGGCAAACGGCGACCGATCTCGAGCCGCGACCAAAAGGAAAAAGCTAGAGGGGATTATGGCGAAGCTAACGGTGGGTTTTCCATCCACTGCCGTTGCCAAAATCATCGCCGTCAACGGTACGGGCGGCACGTGGTTTGGGTGGATGTTGCATGTGTGTTTTAGGCCTAGTTCTTGTCGTGCATGTGCAATGTATAGCTTCTAGAGGTCACTAGGAGACTTACCGAATGATGGCTGGGCTCTGGCGAGGTCGGGTCGTTGGTGGCGCCGTGTGAGGTCCTGAAGCGGCGACAGTTTCCGTCACGGGTGTCCGTCGACAGGTCGCCTCGGTGTTCAACTATAAAAAGGAAGTGCAGGCCTTCGTTCAGGTGACCATGAGGTTGCTCAGGGTAGAAGGAATTTTGCCAGGACTTACCAGAGAGGGAGGAAGTTGAAAACGATGGCGGCAACCGGAGTTGGACAAGAAAAAGGGAACTTCCTCCTTGGTGCACCTCGTAGCAATTCCTTCGGTTTACACCGTTGTTAGACACTGGGAAATACATTGGCGAGAGGGTTTGGTCAATGGCTCACCATGGAAGGTTGTCGATGAGCTGGCGGTGGTCGGCACAGAGCGCGTCAAAAACCCGACGTGGCGTGGTCGTGTTCCCGCCTGTTGGCTACACCATAGGCGATGATCCCGGTGGCATTAGAGAGGGGATTGAGTAGGGAGTAGGGAACACACATCAAACGGGAGCAAAATTCACCGGGTGTCAATGGCGACGAGGGCCTTGCTTGCCGGCGGCGAAGTCCTCTCGGCTGTTCCCGTCGACTCCAAGGTGGGTGGCATCGGTTCTTCCACGGGGTGAGACAAGAGTGAGAGAAAGAGAGTGTTTGTCGGCCGGTCGAGCTTAAATGTGGTCGCCGGCGAGGAAGGGGAGGAGAGGCGCTCGCCGCAACGGCCGACGCGTGCCCGTGCGTGTGGCGCGCGTGCCCTGACCTGCGGGCCCATGGGAAATGGCTGTGAGGCTGACACCATGGCCCCACCGGGCAGTATGGCCCACATATAAGTGAAGAAATGAGAGAGAACGAAGAGAGGCTGGAAATTTTCCAAGTCTGAGATCCAGAGGCGAGTTTACGACTTTGGGCTTCATTTGAAATAATTTCCAGGTAGATTTTGGGGTCATGTCCAATGGCAAAGTTGTAAAGCAAGACTTGAACTGTAATACTGCCAAATTCCACCACCTGAAGATCACTGGTTTAATTTTGGTGTTAATTCAAAAATGGCTCCAGAGTTCTGTCAGATTTTCAGACTTAGAATTTTTAGGGGATGTTTTGTTCTAGATTTTAGGTTTGTTGAGCAATACAAACTCTACATCTGTTTTCAAGCTTTTCAGTTTTATACAAGTTTTTCTCAGACCCTTTTGAGTGTTTTAAATTTTCTTAAGTCATTTGGTTACGTTTTTACTTTGTCATGCTCCTAACAAGCCCATGCACAACAATTTCTTTTTCCTATATGCACAAACAAGCATACAAAATATATTTTTTCTAGGAAAAATTCGCTCTCCTTTACATCATTTATCATTTTCAAAATCTACCACACATTTAAAAATTGTGGTATGTGACACCCTCAGTTCTAGTATTAGATACTATGGGCCGTTTGGTAGAGTTTCTGATTCTGTGATTCTAGATTCTGATTTTTCCTGAATCAAATTTTGGAGTGAATCAGGATCGGTACAATAAATTAATAATTAGAACAATATTTCAGGTGATTCTTCGAAGAAATGGTTTCAGATGATTCTGGGAACAACTGGTTTTCAAGTGATTCTTACTCCCTATGTAAAATTGTTGAATCACTTGAAGTGATTATTCTGGCAGGTTGAATCAGTTGCAAAATAACCCGTTTCTGGCAGGGATTCTACTGATTCTGTTGAGAATCAGGGGGAGAATCTCTACCAAATGGGGCCCATATTTATCATGGTGCTTGTATCAACGGTTACCTACTTTTTTGAGTGGTGTATGACATACTTGTCAACAATGATAGGGATTACCTCTTGTACTGATTACACCTGAGTTGCTCATGTATGAGGTCACCTATTTGTTGGAAGAAATTGTGGAAGTGGGGTGGTTCAATAGCAAAATGCAAGGAAAAATTTAGAAGGGGAATGATGATAAGATGGAAGAAATGGATAAAGAGATAAACCCTACAAAGAAGAAGAAAGATTAAGGATAGTCAAGCAAAATGGAGAAGAAGGCAACAACAGTGGAAAAAGAGCTAGCAGAGCTATGGTACTACAGTTACAAGACATGGAGAATGAAAGAAACAAGCAAATGGAGTTAGACAGATAGCTAGCAAAAAAATGCAGAAGCAAGAGCAGAAACAAGGAAGAAGGGAGTCTACAGAGGCTGAAACAAAGAGAGATGGGATAGGGTTGAAGGGAGGGGTCTCACAGCAACAAAAAACACCTCAAGACAACAAGCAAGTGATATAGCAAGACAGTGTGGTAACAAGAAGGCCCTAACAATAACAACATACCAGTAATCTTGATAAGCAAGTCATGCAGAGAGACACTGTGAAAGAACCTATGAGGGATCTGAGACAAAAAACAGGATGAGGTGCATACACAAAAAGAAATGGAAGACACACAAGGAAAAAGAGGAGGATGGAGTAACAGGTGATAAGTCTTATAATGCTGATGATATGCTGATAGAAGGAGAGATATAGAATGGAGGAGGAGGGATGGAAGATGAAGAAGATTTTTGAGAAGGTACAACTTGAAGACAGTGAAGATCTTTTGGATTCATAGGAGTCAGACAATAGCTTTGCAAGAGCAGTGGGGATAACAATGACAACAACTGACAAAACTAATGAAGAACCGAGAAGAGCCTGCCCCAGGCTAAGAGATAAGGAGGACAAGAAAGCACTTGACATAGCAATAGACTGAAAGGAGACAAAAAATGCTTTCATTACCATAAGTGACAACAACATCCCTTCTTTTATAAAGAATCAAATTTATCTCTTTGTAACATGGCTTCTCTAATTGAAGTTGATATAGGTTGTACGTTAGAAATGGTATAAAACAACTTGGACACTCTGAGGTCCCTTGAAAAAGATAGGATAGATCTTTTTCAACAGAACTTAAAAAAGGTAATGCAAAAGTACATATAGAGGATAAGTCTGAAAACAATACACCTGATTTGAGTGTGGTTGAGGACTTGATCTCTAACAATGATTCTGAGTTTGATAAATTAGAAGATATATTGGAGAAAATTCAGTCAAGATCAGATAAGAGGAAAACTAGAAATGCTAAAAGAAACCTTGTGATTTGCAAGGTCACTCCAAAAGCTATTAAGACAATATAGTCTGCATATATGAAGAATAAAACAATGAAAGGAATCTTTTGGAACATAAGAGGTATAGGAAGAGAAAGAAAGAATAAACATTTGAAAGATTTGATGAGGAACACAACCTGGATTTCATTGGGATCCAGGAAACCATTAAACATTTCTTCAACAATGGCTGGTTGAAGTATATAATGGGAAAAAAAGAATTTAGTTGGACATGGCTACCTACCCAAGGTAGATCTGGGGATTCTCTTTGGAAATGATAAAGAAACAATGCTTAGTACAAGGATGGAAAATGGGGGACTACTGCCTTAAGATGCAACTGATGAACTTAAAACATAAATGGGAATGGAATTTAATGGTAGTCTATGGAGCCGCTCAGTTAGAACAGAAAAGGGAATTCCTGACAAAATTAGCTATATTTTGTCAGAATTTGAATAGACCAGCAATAATAGGAGGGGATTTCAGTATAATTAGAAAGGAAGATGAGAAAAATAAAAGGAGGAATGAACAAGTGGAGTTTCATTTTCAATGAAATAATTGAGCAAGTCAATACGAGGAAAATCAATATGGGGAAAGAAAATATGCATGGTGCAATGATCATGAGAACCCAACATATGAGAAATTGGACATAATTTTTATTAATGTGGAATAGGAATATATACAACCTTTAACAAAAGTCAAAGCTTTAGAAAGAACTTCATCTGATCATGTACCTCTTATGGTGGAATGGGGGGACAATATGACTAACACATCTGTCACATCCTGGGTTTTTCCCTAATTCATTTAAATAATTTACCCGAAATAATCGGGAATTTTTGAAATTAACACGGAGTCAACCTATAATTTTAAAATGCAATTAATAAATGGAAATGACATGATAGGATTTTTCTTGAATTCTTCATGTCAAAATACGCTAACGGGATTTTCTTGGAATTTTAGAGCACTCTAAGTATTTTTAATCAATTAAATAAGAAAACGGGAATTTAATTAAGTCCCTTTTCCCTTTTTCTTTTTCTTTTTCTTTTCTTTCCTTTTTCCGTACGCGCCATATGGTCCTTTTCCCCCAGCGCCGTAGCAGGCCGTCGGCCCGTCTCCGCGCGCGCCCCCTCCTCGGTCGTGGCGAAGCCCACGGTCCGCCGCGCCGCGCGCAAGTCGCGCCTCCTCCTCGCCGCAGACCGAGCAGTGGGCCCCCTGTCGGAGCCGCCCCGCGCGCCGGCCTGGCCGCCCGCCGCCGCCATAGCCGCGCGCCGCCCGCCTCTTACTCCGGGCCGTTTCGCGCGCCTCGCGCCGCGTGGGCCCCACCAGCAGGGCTCCGGCCGTCCGCCGCCCGTGCCCGCACTTCCGCGCGCCGCAACAGTGCTTGCCCAAAAGCATCGCCGTATATCTGTCTCTCTCTCTCTCAGAGTCAAGAAGCGGCGACCTTATCCCCGTTCCGTGCCGTTTCGGCCTCCTCTCTCCCCCTTAAAACCCCTCGAGCTCCGCCTCGTTTCCCCTTTGTTCGCCGTGGTTTCTAGCAGTGTCGCCGCCGTTCTCCGTCGTTCATCCGCAGGTGAGCTCGCGCCGATCCCCGGGTTCCTTTTGGTTTTCGTTTGCTTCCTTTTCCTTTCGCGCGCACGCCTTGCAGAAGCGCTCGTCAGTCGTCGCCGCGGTCCCGCCGCCGCTCGGATGGTCGTCGCCGGCGTCCCGCCGCCGCCGCCACACGTGGAACCCTAACCCAACCCTAGCGCCGCCCCTCTCGTGCCGTCCGATCTTGCGGATCGGACGGATCTCACGCCGTCCGATCGCGATGGATCTGCGCCGTCCGTCGTCGCCATCCGGCCGCCCGAATCGCGCCGCGTCGCCGCCGTCCGGCCGCTCGGATTGCGCCACGTGGCGGCAATCCGCCGCCCGCGCCGTCTCCGCGCGGCCAGGCGTGCGCGCGTCGACCCTAGGGTGACGCCGGCCAGCTGACGTCATCTTGGCGCTTGACCACGTGCGCGCATGGATGACGTCACCAGGGACTTAACTGCGCAATAAATAATTTAATCTTTTCTGTTTAGTTTAAAAATCGCAATTAAACTTCTAAAATTCATATCTTTTGAATCGAGCTCGTTTTAGTCCATTCAAATTTCATTAAATCCAGAAAAATGTCAAGAATCCATTAAAAATACTTTTCAGTGCTGTTCCAGTAGACTTTTTAGGGTGTTTGTTGAGTGCTTTGTTTGTCATGTAGATCCCGAGTTTTCGCGAGCCCGTTCTCTTGAAGTAGTCGCCGAGGTTCCTCGGTCTCGAGCAAGGCAAGTCATACCTTACATTGACCATATTGTACCTATTTTATGTAAATATCTCTTTTTCTTTCAAATACGCATATGTTTTAGAATGTCATTTTATGGGATGATTATACCTATTGTACTCAACCATAGGATTGTTTACCTTATACCATTGATAACTTGGGGTTCAATATGACTAGATGTTAGCTTAGGGTTGCTTAACTATGCTTAGCGCAACTAGCTCACTTAAGAGAATCACACTAAGTTTAATGCTAAAGTTGACCTCCCGGTGATTTTAAGATATGATTTTGTTCTTAATAATATTGAATTATAAGAAAGGTGGGTCGTGAGCACATGGTTGGACTTTGGTTAGCGTGCTCATGACGATTAAGGACCGGTTCTCGGAAACCACGGAAGAAATGCCGTGCATACCACAAGCCGGCATGGGTAATGGTGGGCCGTAGCTGTTGTCTCTAGTTAACGTATCCCGAGAGAGGGTGAGCGTGATGGAGTTGGGTCGGCCCGGTTTTAAGGGTTGATCGGCTTCCGGATTCACCGCGGCACTAGAGGGCTGCCCATTGCCCGAAGGGAATGGGGCGAAACCTTGGTGTGGTACGATTGATTAGAGGGGGTTGTGTGAAGGGTCTTGTCACAATTCCTTTCAGGGCACCGTGGTGGTGCACCGGCGCACTGTAATGTGTTGTGGGATTGTGTCTTGTGGGTACGATTGTACACCTCGATCGAGTAAAAAAACTATTGGAATAGTCGTGCCCACGGTTACGGGCGATCGACCAGATTCACCTTGATTAGTCTCATTTACTTTATTCGAATGAAATGTCGGATTATGACTAGTGCGAGGTAGATGGATGGGCTGTTGCAACGTGGTTTGAGCGTTGGACAGTGTTTATTTAATTTGCTTAAATGTTACTCTTTTTTCTTGTCTTCAAATATTATTATTGTATTTGCAAGCTTGTTTATGCAAATTGAGCCTCTTGACCATTCCTTGTTATTTATCTCGCATCATGTACCCTTTTCCGGTGTGACTTGTTGAGTACGGTGGTTGTACTCGAGTCTTGCTTCTTTTTCCCCTTGGTGCGAGGTTGAGAGCGAGGTCTCAGGAGGTGTAGGCTTGTTCTCGTCAAGGTTTAGGCGTGGAGTTGGTGTTCCGCTTCGCTCGTGTCAAAGTTTAGCTTAAGTCGGTTTTATTTTCTTTTTCCGCTGCATTTATGTAACTCTTTTATATTGTTTCTAAGACGAGGATTTCGTATTATCAATAACGTCGATTTGTGTACCTCGGGTGATTCCGGACGAGGATGTAATGCACAAATTAGCGCGAAATTCGGTGTGAATTTACAGGCGTGACAAGTTGGTATCGAGCCTTCCTATGAGCGTAGGACAAGCCAAGCTGGAAACCTTAAGAGCCCTCTAATTCTTTTCATGTGCATATGTTTTGAAAGAAAAAGGGATGTTTTGAAAAGTGGAGTCGGTCTAGGGTTTAGGAATTGCGAAAATGGGATGTGGTCGTGGGTTTTGAGCATGTTTTGATTTTCCCACTCCTTTGTTTCTATAGATGGCGGGTTCCCCGGCGACGCACTGCGGAAAAGGGATGACAGAGGCTTCGTTGCGAAGCTGGCGCGTATGGCCCTTGCGGTTGGATATCCCGAGCACCGGAGTATACGACGGTTGCGCCTCTCGGTGGCGAGTTGCCCTACCGTGTTCGGTTGGAGGTTCACGGGTTTGTGGGAACGTGTCTTCCCAACATGGAGGTCACGGCTTCCGGAGGCACGTCGGATCACGCTTGTCAAGAAGCCGCCTACGATGTTGGCGGGATGAGGGGCTGCATGATGCGACCTTCGCACCTCCTCCTACCGCTATCATCCCCGTCGAGGTAGTTCCTCCGAGGTCGGTATATTCAAGTCTGCGGCGAGAGGAGAATGACACTACCTTCGGTCACATGTGCACTTGTGCTCAAAGGGCTGGATCGGATGCACTCGACCTACACAAGGCGACCAAGAAGGCGAACGACAAGAAGATGCGAGGATCGCGCGGCTGCGGGGACGAAGTGGTTCGTCGAAGAAGGAGGTAGGCGAGTTGAAGGGACTCCCGCCACCGGTTGGGGTCGGGCTCCGCACTACGCCTCGGAAGACCACTACCGCGCTGTCCGCATCCAGCTAGCACCTCGGATTCCACCGCCTTCTCCCGCTCCACGCTCCAGTTCGGCGCCGGTTCCGGTACCTCTGCTGCAGTCTGCCCTCACCTTTGCTCCGGCTTCGGCAAATCCGAGGCGGAGGTGGCGTAATGGTTGGATCTCCGTCTCCAGTGACTCAAGCTCGAGATAATTCGGTGAAGACATGGACTCAGAAGAGACTCAAGATTCCTCGGAGGGAAGAGGCGGGATCGGTTGGGCTACGGCAACCGACTCGAGAAGATTCCAAGTCCGAGGTGACGCCCGAGGACTCCAGGAGCCGTTCGGAAGAATGGGGATCTTCGAAGGAAGCGGTTTCGCCTCCTCGTCTCGTGGATCGTTCTAGTTGCCCTCCTTAGTTTTACCGTTTATCTTAGTTTGTCTTCTTGGTAGTTCTTTGTGTGTTAGGTGCTTGTGTGTGGGATAGGCGGCGATCGATATCAAGTGTGATATGGTGACCAATTAAGGATGTTTGGTGCTTTTCCTTGTTTCTAGTCAAGATCGAACAATGCATTTGAATTCAAATAATAAAGATTAGTGCTAAGATGCTGTTTTCCTTCTTTTCTCTCTCGGTGGTCGTCTCCTTCGGATGGTGAACACCGGGACCGGTGGGGCGAACGCAACAATGGGCGTCGAGTGCCGACAATCACGAGGCTCACGACGCCAATGGCAATGCTCCTCCACCGCCACCCGAGAATCCCACCATTGCTCAAGTGCTCGCTTCACGGACACGGATGATGGCTGCAATGATGCGCAAATGCAACAACAACACCACCGGATGCAACGGCGATTCTTTGCGGCAAATGCGGCAACGCGCGAGAATAATCGGTTGCCGCCCCACCACCCCGAGTCAAGCGCCGAGTTCCTTCGTGTCCGACCGCCGACCTTCTCCGCACCACCAATCCCATGGAGGCTAATGATTGGCTTCATGCCATAGAGAAGAAGTTGGATCTGCTGCGGTGCACGGATCAAGAGAAAGTCTCTTTTGCCACTCATCGATTCTGGTCCCTGCTTGACTTGGTGGGACAACTATTTGGTTACTCGCGCGGGAAGCGTGTTACTGGGAAGAGTTTCGTCGGTTTAGGACCGCACATATTCCTGCGGGAATAGTTGCACGAAAAAAGCGTGAGTTCCGTTCTCTTGAGCAGGGTAACGGATCGATTCGAGTATCCGCACGAGTTCAATCGTCTTGCCCGTTATGCCCCGAAGATGTGCGCGATGCGGAAAGCGAGAAAAAGTTTTGGCTGGTTTGGATGATGAACTCACGGACAAGCTTATCTCCGAAGAATATGCTAACTTTGAGAAGCTGGTTGACAAGGCTATTCGACGGGAAGATCGGCGCAACAAGATGATCAAGAAGAGAAAAGTATTCCGGACACGACCTCCTCAACGGCGGGAAATCAGCGAGAGGCCGCGTTTCATGCTGGAAGTCGAGTGGACCTACCACCATGATTGTTCGTCGGCATCGACCTTATCACCCGGGAATTTCCAAACGGGCGTAGTGGCGGTGGTCGAGCAACGAGCGTACTCCGGCCCGCGCCCTCCAACGGCGCCATCCCGGCAACGATCACGGCCACCACCTCCAAGGAAGGACTCGGGAGGAAAGCCGGAGTCTTTTCAAGTGTGGTGACCCGGGGCATTTTGCGGACAAGTGTCCAGAAGCCAAGGCGCGTGGGCCAAGGTTCATCCAAGCTCGAGTCAATCATGCGTCCGCAGGAAGCATAGACCACTCCTGAAGTTATACTGGGTATGTTTCCTGTAAACTACCCTCCTGCCACAGTATTATTTGATTCTGGCGCCACACATTCTTTTATCTCAAAGCAATTTGTTGGGGCACATGGGTTGTCGTAGTGGGACTTAAGATACCTATGCGGGTTCAAACCCCGGAAACCACTTGGAGACCACTCAGTATTGTCCCTCAGTGGCCATAGAAATCCAAGGATCTATGTTTCTAGCCAACCTTATCCTCCTTCAGTCCAAAGGTATAGATGTCATTCTTGGGATGGATTGGTTGTCCAGGCATAAGGGAGTAATTGACTGCGCTAGTCGCACCATTACTTTAGTCAACATGAATGGAGAAAGAATTGTTTTTCGCTCTCCCATGCAAGTCAAGCCCGTAGCAAGTTTGAATCATGTTTCCACCGGGAATCGTCGAAATGGCGGCCAAGACCCTGTGAAGTTAGAGGATATCCCCATCGTCGAGAATACCACGAAGTTTTCCTCGAGGATTTAACTCAGATGCCGCCAAAAAGGAAAATTGAATTCCGGATTGACCTAGTACCCGGGACCGCCCCAATACACAAGAGGCCATATAGGATGGGAGCCAACGAGTTGGCCGAAGTAAAGAAGCAAGTGGATGAACAGGTTGCAAAAAGGGTATATTCGCGAGCACGTCGCCTTGGGGTGCTCCGGTGATTTTGTGGAAAAGAAAGACAAGACCAAGAGAATGTGTGTGGATTATCGAGCCCTCAATGAGGTTACTATCAAGAACAAGTATCCCCTACCACGGATTGATGACTTATTCGATCAACTCAAAGGGGCCAAGGTATTTTCCAAGATAGACCTGCGATCGGGCTATCATCGATTGAGGATTCGGGAAGAGGACATTCCCAAGACCGCCTTCACCACCGGTATGGGTGCACGAGTGTACGGTCATGTCTTTTGGGTTAACCAATGCAGAAGCTTTCTTTATGAATCGATGAACAAGGTGTTTATGGAGTTCTTGGATAAATTCGTGGTGGTGTTCATTGACGACATTTTGGTCTACTCTAAGTCGGAGGAGGATCATGAGCAACATCTTCGGACGGTACTCGAGAAGTTGAGAGACCATCAACTCTATGCCAAGTTTAGCAAGTGTGCTTTACGGTTAAAGGAGGTACGGTTCTCGGCCACATTGTGAATGCCCAAGGAGTAGCCGTGGATCCAGCAAATGTGGAATCGGTTACTAAGTGGACCCCGCCTAAAACAGTCACGCAGATCCGAAGTTTCCTTGGACTTGCGGGTTACTACCGCGCTTCATCGAGAACTTCTCCAAAATTGCCAAGCCAATGACTCAAGCTGTTGAAGAAAGATGAGAAGTTTAAGTGGTCGGCGAGAATGCAATAGGAGTTTTGAAGAGCTCAAGAGGAAGTTGGTGTACGCACCGGTGTTGATCTTGCCCAGGCCCAACAAAGGACTTCCAAGTTTATTGTGATGCATCTCGCCAAGGGTTGGGATGTGTGTTGATGCAAGAAGGCAAAGTGGTCGCATATGCATCTCGTCAATTGCGCCCACATGAAAACAACTACCCCACTCATGATGCGGAGTTATCCGCAGTGGTTCATGCATTGAAGATCGGCGACACTACCTAATTGGTAATCGTTGTGAAGTGTATACGGATCACAAAAGTCTTAAGTACATTTTCACCCAACCGATTTAAACCTCCCGAGAGAAGATGGTTGGAACGATCAAAGATTATGACTTAGGGATACATTACCATCCCGGCAAGGCTAATGTGGTTGCGGATGCACTAAGCCGAAAGAGTTCTTGCACCACTCTCGGTGTCGAAAGAATGTGTGACCGGTTGCGGCGGGAATTCGAGAATCTAAATCTACGAGTGGTGGATTTTGGTTTTGTGGGCTGCTCTGGAAGCCCAACCCACTCTCATTGATCAAATTCGGGCTGCTCGGGCGTCGGATCCCGAAATGGCCGAACTCAAGAAGAACATGAGAGTCGGAAAAGCTCGTGGTTTTCGGAAGACGAACATGGCACAATCTGGATGGGAAAGAGGTGTGTGTGCCGGAAGACAAGGACTTGAAAAGACGATCCTTACGGAAGTTCACCAAACCCAATACTCAATTCACCGGGCGGTACAAAGATGTATCAAGATCTTAAAGAAAAGTTTTGGTGGGTCGGCATGAGGAAGGAGATAGCCGAGTTTGTTGCACTTTGTGATGCTTGTCGGCGAGTGAAGGCGAGAACATCAACGGCCGGGCATTGCAACCACTTCAACGGCCGGGAAGAAATTGGGATGGATTTCATCACGGGTTTACCCCGCACAACGTCGGGATATGACTCAATTTGGGTCGTGGTGGACCGACTCACCAAGGTGGCCCATTTCATACCGGTACATACTACCTACTCGGGGAAGAAGTTGGCGAGCTTTATCTCGCAAGGATCATGTGTTTGCATGGCGTGCCTAAGAAGATCGTGTCCAGATAGGGAAGTCGGTTACTTCCAAATTCGGAAGAAGTTGCAAGAAGAACTTGGTACCGTTTGAATTTCAGCACGGCCTATCATCCGCAACAGACGGCCAAGCGAGAGAGTGAATCAGATTTTGGAAGATATGCTAAGAGCATGCGCGCTCGATTTTGGAAAAGCGTGGGACAAAAGCTTGCCCTATGCCGAATTCTCTTACAACAACAGTTACCAGGCCAGCATTCAAATGGCACCGTATGAAGCCTTGTATGGACGGAAATGCCGCACACCCTATTGCAGGATCGGACGGGTGAGCGCCGGTTGTTTGGCACGAGTAATAAGTGAAGCGAGAGGAAAAGGTCAGAGTGATTCGGGAAAGGTTGAAGATTGCGCGATCCAGACGGAAGAGTTATGCAGATAATCGTCGAAGAGATCTCGCTTTTGAAGCAGGGGATTTTGTGTATCTTCGCGTCACACCACTCCGGGGAGTACACCGTTTCCAAACCAAAGGTAAGTTGGCACCACGTTTCGTGGGACCATACAGGATTCGGGAACGTCGAGGAGAAGTGGCCTATCGGCTAGAGCTTCCTCCAACATGGTGGTATTCACGACGTGTTTCATGTGTCCCAGTTGAAGAAGTGTTTAAGGGTACAAGAACGAGGCGAGTCCGGACCGAGGTTGAAATCCAAGAGGACTTAACCTACGTAGAGAGACCAACACGTATTCTTGAGGTCGGTGAGAGAAGGACTCGGAACAAGGTTATCGGGTTTTGCAAGGTTCAATGGACTCATCACTCAGGAAGAAGCTACTTGGGAACGAGAAGATGAGCTAAAGGCCGCGCACCCGCACCTCTTCGCCGGTACCTCCGAATCTCGGGGTTGAGATTCCGTTTAAGGGGTAGGTTGTCACATCCACGGGTTTTTCCCTAATTCATTTAAATAATTTACCACGAAATAATCGGGAATTTTTGAAATTAACCGGAGTCAACCTATAATTTTAAAATGCAATTAATAAATGGAAATGACATGATAGGATTTTTCTTGAATTCTTCATGTCAAAATACGCTAACAGGATTTTTTGGAATTTTTAGAGCACTCTAAGTATTTTTAATCAATTAAATAAGAAAATAGGAATTTAATTAAGTCCCTTTTCCCTTTTTCTTTTTCTTTTTCTTTCCTTTTTCCGTACGCCCGTACGGTCCTTTCCGCGACGCCAGTAGCAGGCCGTCGGCCCGTCTCCGCGCGCGCCACCCTCCTCGGTCGTGGGCCGAAGCCCACGGTCCCGCCCGCGCGCGCGCGCAAGTCGGCGCTCCTCCCGCGCGCGCGGCCAAGCAGTGGGCCCCACTGTCGGAGCCGCCTCCCGCCGCGCCGGCGCGCCAACCGCCGCCGCCGCCATAGCCGCGCCGCCCGCCTCTTACCCGGCCGTTCCGCGCGCCTCGCGCGCGTGGGCCCCACGCCGCTCCGCCCGCGTGCCGCCGCACCCGTGCCCGCACTTCCCGCGCGCAGCATGTGCCGCCAGCTGAATGTATATCTCTCTCTCTCTCCGAGTCCAGAACAGCAGCGACCTTATCCCGCCGTTTCGTGCCCGTTTCGGCCTCTCTCCCCTTTAAAAACCCCCTCGAGCTCCGCCTCGTTTTCCCTTTGTTCGCCGTGGTTTCTAGCCGTGTCGCCGCCGTTCTCCGTCGTTCATCCGCCGGTGAGCTCGCCGCCGTCCCGGGTTCCTTTTGGTTTTCGTTTGCTTCCTTTTCCTTTCGCGCACGCCGCCGCTGTCAGTCGTCGCGCGCCGTCCCGCCGCTCGTCGGGTCGTCGCCGCCCCGCCGCCGCTCGGATGGTCGTCGCCGGCGTCCGCCGCCGCCGCCGCCACCGTGGAACCCTAACCCTAACCCTAGCGCCGCCTCTCGTGCCGTCCGATCTTGCGGATCGGACGGATCTGCGCCCGTCCGATCGCGATGGATCTGCGCCGTCCGATCGTCGCCATCCGGCCGCCGATCGCGCCGCGTCGCGCCGCATCCGGCCGCTCGGATTGCGCCACGTGGCGGCAATCCGGCCGCCGCGCCCCGTCTCCCGCGCGCCGCCGTGCGGCGCGTCGGCCCTAGGCGCGCCAACCGCCGACGTCATGCGGCGCCACCTGTGCCGCGCATGGATGACGTCACCGGGGACTTAAGCTGCGCAATAAATAATTTAATCTTTTCGTTTAGTTTAAAAATCGCAATTAAACTTCTAAAATTCATATCTTTTGAATCCGAGCTCCGTTTTAGTCCATTCAAACTTCATTAAATCCAGAAAAATGTCAAGAATCCATTAAAAATACTTTTCAGTGCTGTTCCAGTAGACTTTTTAGGGTGTTTGTTGAGTGCTTTGTTTGTCGTGTAGATCCCAGAGTTTTCAGGCGAGCCCGTTCTCTTCAAGTAGTCGCCGAGGTTCCTCGGTCTCCGAGCAAGGTAAGTCATACCTTACATTGACCATATTGTACCTATTTTATGTAAATATCTTTTTTCTTTCAAATCGCATATGTTTTAGAATGTCATTTTATGGGATGATTATACCTATTGTACTCAACCATAGGATTTTTACCTTATACCATTGATAACTTGGGGTTCAATATGACTAGATGTTAGCTTAGGGTTGCTTAACTATGCTTAGCGCAACTAGCTCACTTAAGGGAATCACACTAAGTTTAATGCTAAAGTTGACCTCCGGTGATTTTAAGATATGATTTTGTTCTTAATAATATTGAATTATAAGAAAGGTGGGTCGTGAGCACATGGTTGGACTTTGGTTAGCGTGCTCATGACGATTAAGGACCGGTTCTCGGAAACCACGGAAGAAATGCCGTGCATACCACAAGCCGGCATGGGTAATGGGTGGGCCCGTAGCTGTTGTCTCTAGTTAACGTATCCCGAGAGGGTGAGCGTGATGGAGTTGGGTCGGCCCGGTTTTAAGGGTTGATCAGCTTCCGGATTCACCGCGGCACTAGAGAGGGCTGCCCATTGCCCGAAGGGAATGGGGGCGAAACCTTGGTGTGGTACGATTGATTAGAGGGTTGTGTGAAGGGTCTTGTCACAATTCCTTTCCGGGCACCGTGGTGGTGCCAGGCGCACGTAATGTGTTGTGGGATTGTGTCTTGTGGGTGATTGTACACCTCGATCGAGTAAAAAATATTCGAATAGCCGTGCCCACGGTTACGGGCGATCGACCAGATTCACCTTGATTAGTCTCATTTACTTTATTCGAATGAAATGTCGGATTATGACTAGTGCGGGTGGATGGATGGGCTGTTGCAACGTGGTTTGAGCGTTGGACGGTGTTTATTTAATCTTGCTTAAATGTTACTCTTTTTTCTTGTCTTCAAATATTATTATTGTATTACGCAAACGCTATTTATGCAAATTGAGCCTCTTGACCATTCCTTGTTATTTATCTCGCATCATGTACCCTTTTTCCGGTGTGACTTGTTGAGTACGGTGGTTGTACTCAGTCTTGCTTCTTTTCCCCCTTCGGTGCCGAGGTTGAGAGCGAGGTCTCGAGGAGGTGTAGGCTTGTTCTCGTCAAGGTTTAGTGTGGAGTTGGTGTTCCGCTTCGCTCGTGTCAAAGTTTAGCTTAAGTCAGTTTTATTTTCTTTTTCCGCTGCATTTATGTAACTCTTTTATATTGTTTCTAAGACGAGGATTCTGTATTATTAATAACGTCGATTTGTGTACCTCGGCTGATTCCTGGACGAGGATGTAATGCACAAATTAGCTGCAGAAATTCTGGTGTGAATTTCTGGGCGTGACAACATCTAGCTTTAAATTAGAGCTGAGTTGGTTCCTAAAGGAGGATATTTCTGAAATAGTAGAAAGACATGGCTATAGAATGGGAGAGAGGGTCCAGCATAGAAAGATAGCAGGCAAGACTCAAGGCCCTAAGGAAAATTCTAAAAGGTTGGAATATTGGGAAGGACTGTACAGGAAAAAAAGAGATCATATATAAAATGGAAGAGATTGATAAGCTATGTGAATTAAATGGGACGACTTTGGCAGAAAGAGAAATTAGAAGAGAACTAGAAGCTCAACTAAAAATGGTCATAATGGAAGAGGAAATTAAGTGGTTTCAGAGAAACAAAGAAAAAGAACTAATGAAGGGGAATAATAACACTAAATATTATCATGCTAAAGCTAATGGAAGGAAAAGTAAAAATGAAAATGAAAATGCTCAACCTTTTTGGACACCCTAGTCAAACCTATGTTAAAATGAAAATGTTAAAATGAAGATGGGGGATATATCTCAACTCACAGAAGAGGACAAGGAGAAATTAACTAAACCTTTCAGTTTGGAAGAAATTAAGAAAACTATTTTTGAAATGGAAAATAATAAGGCCCCTGGTACTGCTGGTTTTCCCACCGAATTTTACAAAAAAATTTGGGATTTGATTAAGGATGATTTAAAGGAACTTATAGATTATTTTCACAAAGGGGAACTGGACATTGGAATATTAAATCATGGGGTGATTACTTTTGGTTCCAAAATGCAAAGAGGCCATACAAATTCAAAAATTTAGACTTATTTGTCTACTAAATGTAAGCTTTAAGATAATCAACAACATTTTGATGAATAGGCTCACAGATGTGATACATTATCTAACTCTAGAAATCAATCTGCTTTTCTGAAACAAATATACATCATGGAGGGGATAGTGGTCATTCATGAAATCCTAAACTCTCTTCACACCAAAAAAGGCAAGGGGATTCTCTTTAAAGTGAACTTTGAAAAGGCATATGATAAATAAAATGGCCCTTTGTATACCAAATTGTTGATTTTGGGGAAAAACTTTTCTGGCTGAACACTCTCTCCCCACAGCCCCTCTCTTCTCTTTTTGCCAACAATATACACAAAGGTCCTCTAGAATAGACCTAATTACAAACACACACCAACACTCTCCCTCAAAATGGGCTAAATATATTCAACATGCCCTTCTTGTTACATGTTAATTCATTGTCCATAGGACCTAAACCCTTTGTGAGACAATCAGCTATCTGATGACTAGACTTGATATACTCCAACTTTAAAGTCCCACTATCTAACTTTTCCTTGATGAAGAACCTGTCAATCTCCACATGCTTCATTCGGTCAAATCGGATGGGATTATTTGCTATATTGATTGCTGCTACATTATCACAATGAAGCAATATGGTCTCATTCTTCAACATCCGAAGCTCCTTCAACAGACTCTTCAACCACATCATCTCACACAACACCAAAGCCATTGCTCTATGTTTGGCCTTTGCAGTAGATCTGGATGCCACAACATGT
Source organism: Oryza australiensis (assembly GCA_019925245.2). Taxonomy (NCBI): domain Eukaryota; kingdom Viridiplantae; phylum Streptophyta; class Magnoliopsida; order Poales; family Poaceae; genus Oryza; species Oryza australiensis. The sequence goes on from JAIFGZ020000335.1 coordinate 1,543,120, forward strand.
TTCTTGTTTCTCCATGAAACAAGATTTCCACCCACAAACACATAATATCCAGAAGTGGATCTCCGATCATCCCTGCAGCTTGCCCAATCAGCATCACAGTAGCCCTCTAGATTAAGATGTTGGTTTGCTTTGAACCACAACCCCTTACCAGGGGTTCCCTTAGGTATCTCAGGATTTGGTAAACCACCTCCATATGCCCAGTTCTGGCGTCATGCATATACCTACTCACCACACTCACTACATAAGCAATGTCAGGTCTTGTATGACAAAGGTATATCAATCGACCAACCAACCTATGATATCTTTCTCTATCCACATGTTCCCCTGACTCGGCACAAGTTTGATGATTCCTATTAATGGGTGAGCCACATGGGCAACACCCAAGCATTCTTGTCTCTGCCAGAAGATCAATGACATACTACCTTTGGGAGAGAATAATTCCCTTTGATGACCTGGCAATCTCAATCCCAAGAAAGTATTGAGGTGGTCCAAGATCCTTTACCTCAAAGGCTCTACCTATCCTTTCCTTTAGCTTCTTGATCTCCTCCACATCATCTCCCGTGTTCACTATGTCATCAACATAAACAACCAAGATAGTGATATGAGAGCCTTGATGTTTGTAAAATACTGTGTGATCTCCATTGCATTGAGAGTACTCCATATCACACACGGCTCGCCTGAACCTATCAAACCATGCACGTGGAGACTGCTTCAGACCATAGAGTGACTTCTTGAGTCTACAAACCTTCCCAAGAGCATGTTCATTTGCAAATCCAGGTGGAATTTCCATATAGACCTCTTCTTGCAGGTCACCATGAAGAAATGCATTCTTCACATCCAGTTGATGAAGTGGCCAACCAAAGTTGGCTACACATGAGATTAGGGTCCTCACTGTGCCCATCTTTGCTACGGGTGCAAATTTTTCATCATAGTCAATTCCATATGTCTGACTATATTCCTTCGCAACCAATCTTGCTTTGTACCTGTCCACCTTTCCCTCAGGAGTTTGCTTAACTGTGAAGACCCATTTGTAATCAACTACCTTCTTTCCTTTAGAAAGATGAACAAGTTTCCATGTCTTGTTCTTTTGAAGACAAAGTAGCTCTTCTTTCATTGCATCCTTCCACTTTGGATCCTGTTTGGCACACCTCCAATCCTTCGAAATAGGCACTGATTGTAGAGATGCAATAAAAATTTTATATGCAGGAGATGCACTAGAATTTTAGATATACTTCGCAATGTCATGTTCATAGCCGTAACGAGAAGGAGGTTTTCCAGCATTGATTCTAGGATTTCTACTTTGTGCAAGAGGTAACTCTACATGTTGAGGGGTGGGAGGAACATTACCGACTGGGGCTGGTGAGCTTGATGGAGAGGAGTCCAAGGAGAGGTATGGGACTGGAGTTTCAACGTGTTCACCTTGTGGTTGCTCTTGTGGTTGCTCCCCCTGCTTCTTAGCCCGCTTTCGATAGTACACTATGGGTATGGGTTGCTCCCTCTACTCCTCACTCACTTTCTCCCTCTGCTTCTCATTCACCTTTGCCCCAGTGGGACATGGGGTTGTCCCAACAAACACAACTTCATCATCCTCCACCCCTCGACTTAGATCATCTTGATCCCCATCCACACTTTCTGAAGCCACACCTTCTGAAGCTCCATTAGCTAAACCTCCTAAACCGCCATTGTTTTGTTGATCACAATTCTTGCTTATAGGACATGGGATTGTCCCAACAACCACCTCCTTATCCTCATTCACACCTTCTGAATCCCCGTGTTCATTCTCCCCCTCTCTACTGTCACTCTCAGTGACAGAAGAGAACTCCTCCAAGAGTGGATCAACATCACTCTTCTTTGTATAGTAAGGTTCTTCCTCACGAAATGTTACATCCATACTCACAAACAATCTCCTGCCAATAGGATCCCAACACTTGTATCCTTTCTGAGTCGAGGCATAACCCACAAATATGCACTTAACTGCTTGGGGATCTAGCTTGCCCACCATAGGTTGATGATCCTTTACAAAACAAACACAACCAAAGACCTTAGGGGAACTTTAAAATCACACCTTCCCAACAAGAGCTCAGAAGGTTATTTCATATCAAGTATCCTTGAAGGCATTCTGTTGATGAGGTATGTGGTTGTCATCACCGCCTCACTCCACAAATACTTAGGTACATTCATCTGAAACATGAGAGACCTTGCTACTTCCAACAAATGGTGGTTTTTTCTCTTAGCTACACCATTCTGAGGTGGAATTCCAGGACAAGTTGTTTGATGAATGATTCCTTGGTCTGAGATATATGATCTGAACTCATTATTCACATATTTTGTTCCATTGTCAGTCTGAATAATTCTAACCCTTGCATTAAACTGATTTGTAACCAATTTATGGAAGTCTTGGAAGCAATGGAACACCTCATTCTTATGCTTCAGCATATATATCCACGCCATACGAGTATAACAGTCAATAAAGGTGACAAACCCTTTAGTACCACTCACAGAAGTTACTGAACAGGGACCCCAAACATTAGAGTGTATTAGAACAAATGATTCACAATTGTGAAGACCAATACTAGGATATATGGATCTAGTATGCTTGCCAAGCTCACATGCATCACACACTAGTCTACTCTTATCCACTCACTTAAATATAGAAGGATACAACCGACTTAAGTTTTCAAAAGATACATGTCCTAACCGACAGTGGAGTAGCAAAATTTTCCTCACATCTCCTTCACCCACTGTTGTCAATGTAGATTCCTCATGACTGATGAACCACAACCCATTACGCATGACTCCAGTCCCAATCCTTCTCCCAGTCCCCCTCTCCTGAAAGACACAAGAGTTTTCATCAAAGGTTATGGTGCACTTGAATTGATCAATGATTGAACTTACAGAAATGAGGTTGACTGGAAAAGATGGGACATGCAGGACTGATGATAAGCTAAGAGAGGGTGTACACTCTATCGATCATACACCATGAATTTGTTGGGATGTGCTATCAGCAATTTGGACAAACTCACGATGGGTGTATGGACTGTATGTTTTGAAAGAACTAGACATGCCTGTGACATGCTTGGATGCCCCTGAGTCTATGACCCAATCTATGTGATGCCTATGTGAGGATGCAAGTGCATGTGCATGAGTACCTTCGCTCATGTGAGAATAGTTAGCAAGGTTACCGAAGTTGTTGGTGGTTTGCCCATCAAGTGGAGTGGAGATTTCAAAAGTTTTTCACTTTTGCCATTGCTCCCACTGCTTGACTTGTTCCCTAGTCAAAATAACAGAAGGAGTCTCCTCAGTGGTGGCTACATTGGCTCTAGGGCCACCATGGCCTCGGCCTCGGCCTCCACCACGGCTACCACAACCTCCTCCATAGCCCCCACGATTGCTCTCACAACCTCCACGAGATCCACCTCGGCCACCACCACCTCTAGGATTAGGACAATTGTAACTCAAATGTCCCTTTTCCCCACAATTGTAGCACTCTCTATCTTCAATTGCAACATATGCTGGCTTCACAGAATTGCCACTACACATCACCCGAAGCCTGCTCTCCTCATCAATCATGGCTAAAACAGTCTCATCCATGGTAGGAAGACTCTCCTGGTGACAGAAGGCAACTCTCCTACTCTGAAACTCAGGATCCAGGTTCTTAAGAAAGTGGGTCACCCTCCTGTCATTCACCCACTTATGGACAACCTGAGCATCACGTGGAGTTTTCGTTTGGAGAGGAGCATAGTGATCTAGTTCTTCCCACAAGTACTGAAGCTCACTAGCATATTGCTCCACTAGTCTCCCTGCTTGTTTAACTGCATCTGCCTTGCCCTGGATTTCCATCATCATCATCACATTCCCCCTCCGAGAGTATATGTTACTCAAGGTCCTCCATATCTATGATGTAGTACGCATTGATTCCACCCTCTTACTAACAGTGAGAGACATGGATGCTAGCAACCATGCCACTATCACAGAATTTTTTGCATACCAAACTCTCCACTCAGGGCTGAGTTTATCAGCCGGCTCAACCCAAGTCTCTTCCAAATAGTGCTCCACTCCCTTGCCTCCTAGAAGCACACTTACTCTCCTGGACCAACTCAGGTAATTCTTGCTGCCCTCTAGCTTCATGTCATTTGGCACAAGCTCCAACTTCAATTCAGATGGACCTGCATTTGTCTTGCCACCGATCAGACCCAATCCCATGAGCTCTTGAATCATACACCGCATTTCATCTCTCATCTCACTCTTCGTGATCCATGAGCCATCACCACTACCCCCTGCTGCCTTCTGCACAGCCTCATCCGCCTTCCTCTTCGCCTCCATTTCTTCTGGCGTCACCATGCCTGAGCTTGAAGAACACAGACTTACAGTCTTGCAGCACAATGGCGGACCGTCCGTAGTTCAAAGATGGACTGTTCTCGCATCTGCGCGTTGCGCCTGCTTCTCTCGTGTGCCCGCGTATCTTCTCCCCTCCAGACGCGCGCAGTGATGCAGGATCCCTCTGGAGCGCCCCTTTCTTCGCCGTCGAGCTTCTCGAGCGCGCATGGGAGCACCGCCGTCGCTGGATCTAGGGCCGGACCGGTGTCGTCTGCGTGCCCCGCCACGCCTCCTCTTCCGCAGTGCATGGCATGCCTGCCCAGCTCCTCACTGGTTGCAGCACCCTTGGCGGCCGCAGCTCGCTCGCTGGTGGTAAGGAACCCTAGCTCTGTATACCATGTTGATTTTGGGGAAAAACTTTTCTGGCTGAACACTCTCTCCCCACAGCCCCTCTCTTCTCTTATTGCCAACAATATACACAAAAGTCCTCTAGAATAGACCTAATTATAAACACACACACACCAACACAAATGTTATAGGCTAAAGGGTCCCGTGATAAATGGAATGATTGGATAATGAAATCAATAAATGGAGGTAGGGTGTGTGTGGAAGTCAATGATGTGGAAGGTCCCTATTTTGCAACAAAAAAGGACTAAGATAGGGAGACCCCCTTTGTCCCTTGCTGTTTGATATTATTGCTGAAGCTCTTACTGTTTTAACAAACAATGCTGAAAGGAATGGTTTTATAACTGGTTTAAAATGTGGGAAAACTGATGAGGGCACTTCTATTTTACAATAAGCTGATGATACAGTTTTTTATGGAAGATTCAATTGAAAATGCTAAAAATCTCAAATTCATATGTGTCTACTTGAAAACATGTCTGGTTTGAAAATAAATTTTCATAAAAGTGAGCTTTTTAACATAGGTCTTTCCATGAAAGAGGAGGCTAAATACTGTGTAATTTTAACATGCAAAAAGGGGGACTTACCCATGAAGTATTTAGGGATACCAATTAATAAATCAAGAATACAAAACAAAGAGTGGAAACCTGCTGAGAATAAAATGGATAAGAGGCTAGGTTGCTGGCAAGGGAAGTTGCTAGCACTAGGGGGCAAAATAACCTTAATAAACTCTAGCCTGAGCAGTATCCATTTATATATGCTATAGATTACCTAAGGGAGTGAAAAAAAAAGAATGGACTATTATAGAACTCGGTTCATGTGGCAAGAGGACCAAGGGATAAGGAAGTACCACCTGGTTCAATGGCAAGAAATTTGCAAGCCGAAGGGCCAGGGTGGTTTAGGAGTCCTTGACTTGGAAATAATGAACATATCCTTGTTGGGGAAATGGTTGTGGAAACTAGAAAATGAAACAGGATTGTGGCAGGAAATTCTGATGAACAAATACTTAGTACACAAACCATTGGCTCCGATTAAACACAAACTTGAGAGTCACAATTTTGGTCTAGTTTTTTGGAAATTAAATATATATTCCTGGATTTTTGTAGGAAAAAAATTGGGAATTGAAAAGAAACTTTGTTCTGGGAGGACAAATGGATGGGAGATAAATCAATTGCTGAATAATTCCCTGATCTGTACAATATCACTTTTACAAAAAAGATCACAGTAGCAAAAGTCTTTGAAAAAGGGTGGGAGTTTTTCAAATTCAGAAGATCTCTAGAAGGAGATAGAGCAAAGAAATGGGATAAAATCAAAAGAATTTGTGCGGAAGTAAAACTGAATGATGCAAAAGATTGGTTGGTCTGGACACTCACAAAAAAGGGATTTTTATCGTAAAATCTTTTTTATCAAGCTATGAAGTTGCAGGGTAGTGGCTTCTCTTTTAAAGAGTTATGGAAGTTTAATGTTCCAATTAAAGTCAAAGTCTTTAGCTCTCAGAAATAGTATTTTGACCAAAGACAATCTTATCAAAAGAGGATGGAAAAAAGGTACTAACAAATGTCAGTTCTGTAATAGCAAGGAGGGTATTAAGCATTTGTTTTTGAGTGTAGTCCCGCTAGATTTTTTTTGTCGGGTGGCCGAAGACACAACCAACCAATTTTATTAAGCAATATGGAAAAATGATGGTTTGATTACAACGGCTTGATGATGCCGGTCTTAGAGTGCTAAAAGAGCCCTCTAAGGAGATCGAAAACAGGGAAAAAAATGAAAACAATAGCTATATGGATGGCCGCCACGCCCCCTACGATTACAAGCCGATTACTCAGTGCAGTCCGGGAAGATCCCCGCTTTTCTCCAGATCGCCGCCTCCTCCTTGATATCCTCTGCTAAGGTCACCAGCATTTTGCTCTGTTTCTCGAAAATTCTGGCATTCCTCTTAGTCCAAACTCTCCAGCAGATTAACATGAACAAAGTGTCTAACGGATCTTGTAGCTAGTCTGAAAACAGAGTCTAGCGCTTAACCACCACTCCAAGAGCCTTTCGCCCCCTTCGTGCGGAATTGGGAAGTGAACACTGACCCATTGCTGCATCAACTGCCACACAGCTGAGGTGAAAGAACAAGAAACGAACAAGTGATGACCATCTTTGGGCTCGCGGTGGCAGAGAGCGCAACGAACAAATCTAGTCCGCTAGATTTGTATGGAGTACAATAAAATGTGTGTTTGCTTGTAAGATACGTGATGGAATCCAACTTTAATGAGACCTTGGCTGAACAAATTATCCAAAAAGACAAGAAAGTTGGTGTGCTGGGATTGCTGCCATTTTATTGGCAATTTGGAATATTAGAAATAAAGCTTGTTTTAAAAATATTCTTCCTAAAGATCCTGTGGAGATAATATTTCAGATAGCTCACTTTTATGTCCAAATGGACAATTTTGCAAACCAAGGGGAAGAAACAAGAAGGCCACAGGAGGAAGCCAGATTGCTAAAGCAGGTGGTAAATAATGTCTATAGTGTCATACAAGGATGGGGCTTCAAGACAGGAAGATTAGAAGACTAAGGAAAAACAATAGATGGTGTTTCTTCCTGATGGCTGTTGAGTTTCTTTGCTCTGTGACTTGGCTCTAGCAGAAGGTGGTCTAGTTTGAATAGTTTAGTTCTGCACCTTTTAGTCTTTTGATGTGTTTCCTTTTTGATGCTGTTGTGCAACTGTAGTTGTCATGAAAAATCCCGGAGTCCTCTTTTGCTGCCAAAAAAGAGTCTTTTTTTTTACCTCTCAGCCATGGTGGTGTCGGGTAAGGAGGGAAAGTTAGACGGAATTAAAAACTGTAGATTGTAATCCTTACATTTTTATTAATAAAAATGGAGGAGCCATGCTCTTGTAGTTAAAAAAATATGAGCGTCTAGCCGGCTACATCTTTATGCGCTTTGAAAAAAACACTTTTACCCGTTTTAGTGTACATGCTCCAAACACACTAATTTCGTGTGAACCTATTTGAACTTTTACTTAAAAGGTATTTGATGCCTTCTATTTACAGTTGAAAATAAGAAAACATTAAGAGCAATCAAGATATTTTTCTGCGGTTCTTCACTTTAAAAAGTTGCAAAATTAATAAGACGCACTTTTTTTCAGTGGATAGCTAAATAACATGGGTTGAGGGGGATGGAGTTTTCCGGTGCCGTCACGCAGTGAATTTAGAAAAGCATGGCCACATGTATCTTTCGTCAATGCTGCCCACTTGCTTAGCTTCACCCACACAAAATTGGAAAGCAACATTGATCGTTGAAAAAGGCAGAAACTATAATTAAAAGCTTGGTTTCAAAGCTGGGAATTTTCCGTATTCCTAATTAGTGGATTAAACTAAATATCTTATAGAAGTCGCTATATTAATTAATTTTTCCTGTGAAATTCTTGTTTTTTTTTAAAAATGCGGTCTAAACTTCATCATGATGGTTTAATTTAAAGATGACGTCCATATATATTTTAGTGCAAGAGCAAGGATATATATATATATATATATATATATATATATATATATATATATATATATATATATATATATATATAGGCTTATGAATGCAAAGGTTTGCGCAGTGGCAGGCCTGCACGTTACAGCTCCCGGGTTTACCTAAAGAGGGAGAAATCTCTCTAACTGCTTGCATTTGAAAATAGTAGCTAGGACCTAAAAGTTAATTAAGCCCAATTTGATTTATACTTATTAGCTGTGATGAGTGTACCATCTTGCAGTTTAGATCCTCTCTGGACAAAATAAGACTTCCAGTTTAAATTTTTAAAAGAAGCACCTTAAATAGGCTTTCTTTCATGCTGACTTTAGGACTTGGATGTGCTCACCGATAACAGCAGCTGAGCCAGCTCCCAGATTTGTCAGACCGTTCTATCATCAATTTGTGTTCTCTACTTAGTGTTAAAACCATAAGTAAAAGTTGTCGACTATTCGAAAGCTTTCTTTTTAGTTATTTGGGCTCGATAACGTCGCTGGCTCTGCCTCTAACCGATGACATTTATTGGCTAACGTTGCGTGTTGTTACTTGTTATTATGTTTAGAAGGTTGGCACAAGATATGTAACTGTATGAATTTCAATATACTTCATGGAAAAAGTTTTTGACAATAGAAACAGTTGCTTAATCCTTTCTGCTGGGACGGCAGTTGCGTGCAAACGCTTTCTTCTGAAGATGATTGTGACACCAAAGTGTTTGCCCAATCTTGTGACGATGCGTCCGTGACCTTAGCATAAGATTAATCATAAATTATAAGGTGTTGGTGGATGGTCGAACATATCCATCCACGGTGTAGAGAGAAAACTACTTTCAATTTGGCAATCATAATCTTCGATAGGAACCCAACACTATAAACTAGTAGATCGATAGTTTCTTCACATAGAGATCAGTACACATGCCGATCATGAGTGGCCTTGATCGTGTGTGCTGACTGTCAGCAAGCCATGCCGTAGTAGGTTGAAGTCATATTATTTTTAATTTTAATTTTTTTCAACGCATATAAACTTAAAAGTTAATAAAATAGTTAAAAATGGCTCCACTTCTTCAACAGGGGTACAGCTCCACTGCTGGATTCGCCCTTGCCGCACCGTCCAATCAGTTGTTCGGTATGGATTGGGTTGGGGCTGGCTGGTGCTGCTACAGCCAGTGCTACCGATCACGCTCATTAAGTCTATTTTAATTCAACTAAATAAAATTTAGTTAAATTAGAACGGATCAACTGTTAGCGGGCCGATTTGAGCTATCCCTATATTTATTCTGACATTCTGTTGTCTCTCACGATATTGGCAGATCCATATAGAACCTTTAAAAAAATATCACTCTGTCAACCTTGAATGATCCCAGGGAATAAAATTACTTGAGAAAAATGTTCTACTCCAGTGATGTCTGGTATGAATTCTCTCTACGGGTTCATAAGTTCTTTTATGGTTTGCTATGTGGAGAAGATAGCATTTTCGGAATAAGTCTATTTGTCTCTCTAAACTCTTTCTTTCAGTTGAATCGCATCCCAGAGATAATTTATCCCCATCAGAAACTGATGCAAATCGTCTCCCTTTAATAGTTTAGGAGATGTTTCGTTTGACGTGACAGCCTTAACCCCATTTACTAGCTGAGTCAGCTTCTAGGCCCTACCTATCATTTACTAGCTGAGTCAGCTTCTAGGCCCTACCTATCAGTGACCTCTTCCTTTTATCTTCTTCCTCACCTCTCTCTTTCCTCTTCCTCCACTCTCACCTTACAACAGCATGCAAGGAGGAAGCTCATCGGCCAGCCACACATGGGGGTAGGAGCTCACCGGCCGCGGCGCACGCGGCGGGAGGAGTTGCCGAGCAGCCTCATGAGGGGGTAGAGTCATCAGCTATGGCGCGCGTGGGGAGGAGCTCGCTGGCCATGGCATGCGGCGAGAAGGGGTCATCGGTCGGCCACACGCTGAGGTAGGAGTCATCGGTCGCGACGCGGGTGCGGGAAGGAGCTCGCCTGCCATGATGCGTGTGGGGGGAGGAGTCGCCTACCACGATGCACGCGCGGAAAAGAGCAAGTCGGCCGGTCGCGCGTGGGGGTAGGAGCCGCCGGCCACGGCACACGCAGGGAGGAGCTCGCCATGTCCTCCACCACCTTCTTGTGAGAACCAATCCACGGTGTGCCGCCATGTCCGTGAACTCCACCTCCGCAAGAAGCGATGGCTTGTGCGTGTGGTAGTACTCCATGTCTTCCTCCCTCACCTTCTCTGCTGAGGCCTCATCGCCACCGGGCACCCCCTCCTTGCGCGAGTCCTCTCGCCAGGACGACCATCACCGTGTCTGTATGAACGGCACGCACGTAGAGCGGATAGGAGCACAAACTCAACCGCGAACGCCAGATTGTCGCCGAGCGGCTGCTCGTGAGAGGTGGCCAGCCATATATGTTTTTCCATGTCTCATATGTGGTTTTTCATATCGCATTCACACGTGGGTCTCACCTGTAAAAATCGTTGTCCAAACCATCAAAGGAGTCTATTTGTACCGGTTTTCAAAGGTAGGAAATGCGTTATACCCGTTTTGTGGTTAAGGGATGCGATTATCAGGACCAAAGAGTTTAGGGAGGTATAATAGACTTATTCCAACATTTTTCAGGTGTGAAAAAATGGGCCTTACCGTGTGGCCCATATACGGATTGGGCTTACGGGCCTTTTTCTGGCCCTGCATCACTTCTATTTTCTGTCGAGCTTTTCACAGAAATTTCACTGCCAGGTAAAAATGCAGCAACTATCAGGATTTCAGCTAGAATAGAAACGCCATAACTGGTCAGAATTAACCGCGTAATTGCGTGCTTTTATCCCAAAACCCTAGAGAGAGCGCTGTTAATCTGCAAAAGATTGAAGAAAAGAAACGAAAGGATGTTTGTGTCTGTCTTAATTAGTGTCCAACCAACTCTATGAACTGAAAACAGTTATCAAAACAAAACTAAAAGCAATCAAACAGTTGCATATGCAGTTGGCGAGCTATATGCTTTTATTCAGTGAAATCGTGAAAACTCTGGAAAATAGAGGGCGTAAAAAAAATAAACGGGGGCATTCCGAGAATTGAACTCGGGACCTCTCGCACCCTAAGCGAGAATCATACCACTAGACCAAATGCCCTTCACATGATAAAAGGTGTATAAATGCTACTAACTGAGATCATTGTCAGATAGATAATGCAGACGGTTTTCAACAGGCAAATATGGGATATCTAGTGAAAACTATTTAAGAAAAATGTTTTTACACCGATCAAATATATAAAGAAATGGGCATATGTATTTCCATAAATCGGGTATGTTTTTTTACCTGAATAGCTGAATGATTTTGTGATGACCATTTGCAGATACAAATGAATGAATTAACTATTCTGAAGTTGAAAAATGGATTTAAAATTTATGTATATGAAGTATTTTGAAAATGGCTGTTTAGGAGCTCATGAAGCATATCGCGTTAATCCATTCGTCCATTGCTTAAAAGAACATGCTATACATTTGGTTTTTAATAAGCCAATTAAAGATTCATGACTTGACCGAATTAGGTGAGACCAAAACTAGAGAATTGATAGGAATACTATTTGGAGTTAATGTTGGCCTGTCTCCCTCTCTCTTTGAAAACAATCAAATTTGACTTTGCAGAATATACTAGTATAGAACCTTGTTCCATATGCACTCCTCTTTTACATATATTGATTGATAATTTTGTTTTTAAAATGCACACAACTACGTTCTATTTAGAGTTTTCCATTTGCCGTACTCTATGCATCCGGCCAACTGCAATAAGTTAATTACAACTGGCTCAAGATGTAAGCTTGGCAGCTAATTGAATTGTATCTAACTAATCCATTTATGGTTCTCTGTCAATGTTGATCAAGAGATATCGATCATCTGTGAATCAGAAACCGATCTGCTCTTAATCTCCTCGAGCAATCAGAAGTCGTTGTTTCCATGTCCAAGACAGAATGATCAACCGAGCTAGCTAGGAAAAGAAAATTCACTTATATATATTGCTAGCTAGGCATCAACAACTTGTGTACAACTATATATATTAATAATATTTGTGTCAACCGCCTAATTAAATTCACCAGCTGCACGAGCAAATCACTGTCAATTGATCTACTTGCACGACACTACAACGAGCTAAAAAACGAATTAATTCATCATAAGTGAGTGCATTAAGATATATTTACAATGCCGTGCAAGAAGTACTGCACAAAACAATTAGAAAAACCGCATGGATAATATCCCCATATCATGATATGGCCCATGCTGTAACAAAAATAAGTTGCACGAGTAAATTAATTAAGAACAAGTAATCGCAAAAGGATTAAGAAAAAAAGATAATATATATCTATGTATGATCAGATGAACAAATCAATAGAACACAGCTCGATGGATCTCTTCCCTTGCTGCAGCCATGGCTCATGCATGCAGAGCCATGCGAGCAATTAAGGGAAATTTTGTAAAGCACCTAAATTATCTACAGTTTTGATGAACTAATTAATTTACAAACCTATACATATGCAAACCAAGATGATTTTAAGCTCATTTCGAAATTCTTTTCAATTATTACGCCGTGCAGGTCAGAGGAAACCCTAATGGCGACCATGCATGCATGGCGGTTGCGTCGTCGTCGTTGCTCCGGTGAGATGTATTATTGGTGCTGCGACGGCAACGGCCCGAAGATGTCGAGGAAGGCGGACGGCGAGCCGAGCGCCGCCGGCGCGCCGACGGGGCTGAAGAAGTGGTCGCCGACGTGGTGAAGCCAGCTGCCGGGGGAGACGAGCGGGGCCGCCTCGCCCTTGAGCGCGCCGCGAAGCGGGCTGAGGTCGTGGAACAAGAACCCCGACGGCGACGGCCCGGCCGCCACCGCCGCCGACGACGACGACGAGGGAGGGAGAAGCTGCTGCTGCTGCTGCTGCTGATGCTGCCTCGTCGCCGTCACCGACACAGACACGGCCGGGCCGGCAGGCCGGTTCAGGGCGCGCGCCTTGACGCGCACCGGCGGCGCCCCGCCCGCCCCCCTGCGCGCCTCCCTCGGCGACGACGACGACGACGTCTTCCTGTCACCGTCGCCGGGGGCCGCCGCAGCCGCCTCCGGGCCGGTGAGCCGCTGCACCAGCGACATGAACTCGTGGGCCTCGACGTGGATGATCTTGGGGGACACCATGTATATGATCACCGGCTTCCTCTGCTGCACCGACCCCATCGGCTTGCCGATCTTGCGCGACGCGGCGTGCACGCCGAGCGTCCCGGCGCCGGCGCCGCCACCACTGTGCCGGACGACCTCGCCGTCGAAACTCGCGGCGGCCATGGATAGTCGACGACGGCGGCGGTGGAGCGGGTGGTTCAACTTGAGGTGGACACGGAAGGATTTGAGGGGGACAACAAAGAGGCTAAAATGGGTCGCGGAGCAAGTGAGATATATAGAAGGAGGTGGCCTTGGCCGCATTAGAGCGCTCGGTCAACTTGAGAAATCGAAGGGGACAGGACAAGAGTGATACTGCGTGGCACGTGCCTCTTGGTCCATCCAATATGTTCTCATCTTTGTGGTCAAAGCTGTGCCTGGCTTTGCGCAAAGAGCATATTGTCCTAGTTGGCATGCTAAGCAGCTGGTTCATCAGTTTCTAAGAATTAGAGAAGCTGCTAAACCCAATTTCTGTTTTTTATTTTATTTTTTATTCTATAATCATAACTTCTTGAAATCTAGGTGGGTGAAAAGCTAGAACTTCTTGGAATCTTAGAATCTAGGTGAAAAGCCGGAATATTTGAGGTTTTAGGAGATACGGCAGTTGTTAGAAACTCTCTCAAACCTGTTCATAATCTCTTAGCAGTTTAAAATGAAATTTTTCCATATATATATATATATATATATATATATATATTACAATGTTAAAATATTTTAAAAAATCAACAAGATAGATTAATCACTCCACGAATATGTAAGGTAATTTTATTGTAATAAAAAATAAATTTGATTATGAATATATGTTAATTAGTTGTAGTTTAATTTATTTTTTAACTTATAAAAGTTGAATCTTATGTTTATAGAGTGATATATCACATGTTAATACATCTTCTCAGTTTTTTAATTCTTTTCATAACTATTTGTGACATGTAAATAACGAAGAGTTTAAAATCCACTCTTCCGAGAAAATCATAGTCAGTAGAGTTGAGACCAATTTATCTCATTGCTCACAAGGTACAACTATTAACATATTACAGTATGTAAAGCAATTTTAATTCTACAATCTCTACTTCCTTAACTCCCAACAATCCTGATGAAAAAATATTCAATCATGGGATTGCATCCCAAGCAAGGGCATCTCTGCAGATACACCCAACCCAACAAAAACAAGCTTCTATAGCACATGCAAAACAAAATGTGATTAGCAATTCTAGAATTACTACTACAGAAAGACACATAGAGATCGATATTATAGGTGCCGAAAGTGCTTAAAACTGACACCTATAGATCTTTACTCACCTTCACAGGCTGAAAATACAAAAAAACCGATACATTTAAAGGATTATAGGTGTTGGTTCTATAAAAAGACGACATCTTTAATTTATCATAAGTACCATTTAATTAAAAAACAAACATCTATAATATATTATAGGTGTCGTTTTTAAAAACCTAACAAACCCGACAACCATAAAAACCGAGCCGAGCCGATCATTGGTCTCGAGCGGATAGGAGGAGGAGGACTTTGTCTCCTCTTTCTCTCGCGCTTCCCCCTTCTCTCTCTCTTGGCCACCAGTGGTGGCGACGACGCCACCCCTTCTGCCAGACCCGACGGGAGGAGGGGCGGTGGGCAGGGGCGGCGGGCTCCTCATAGGGAGGCGACGGCAAGCGACGGTGCCCTCTCCTCTGCCAAATTCGATGGGAGGGGAGGCGGCGGGCAAGGGCAGCGCCCTCTCCTCCGCCAAATCTGGCAGGAGGGGAGACGACGGCAGGGGCGATGGCTTCCCACGAGAGGTAGCGGCAGGGGCGAGGTCCTCTCCTCCATTAGATCTGACGGGAGGGGAGACGGCGGGCTACCCACCCGGCGGTGGCTGGTGGCCTCCTTGACGTCGACCCGCCAGACGTTCTTGAGTGTTCTTAGTGTTTGATGTTCTTGGTGTTCAATCTGTTCTTGGATGTTCTTGAGTTATTGGATGTTCTTGGATATCGATTAATTCTATTAATTAAATGTTCTATATAATCAGGGTGAAGGAGATAACTCGATGCATCGGCTCGATTCGAGCCAATGCATCGAGCCGAGTTTTTTTGTATTTTTGGAGCTTTAAAGATGTCAGTTTAGAAACCGAAACCTTTGAGTAGACTCAAAGATGCCGCTTGCTATATGTCCATTGAAAAATCCGACATTTATGGTTGGTTCGTAGCCAACACCTATAGTGACAAAAAACCAAAATTCTGATCTGTAGTATCTAGAGGAAAACAAAATATTCAATTTTATTTATGTGCTCCCCTTCTCCACACATGGTGGCGGCTAATCACCAGCAAGCTAAATGCAACGCACAAAGCGTGTACACCAAAAAGCACGTACGTACACTAATCTATTCCCAAGTTGCAACGAAAGATCGACGACATACATCATGGTCGGCCACACCAGATCCCAACACCACCACGACATCATGCAACCAACATTTTTGACAAGGGATGGCAATAGCACCTCGCTCCGGCCACTGGGCCCTACCTACAGGCCGCGGGAAGGCGAAGAGAAGACGAGACGAGGAAGCAGAGAGGCAGAAGCCGGCTGCTGATAGATAAAGAGAAGGTCGACGTGGCACGAAATCTCCCGGCCATTCGTAGCGCCCAAAAAGCGCTTACAAAAACCGCCTCGAGAGAGAGAGAGAGAAACGCAAATAAAAAACGGCCACCCCCATCTTGCCGTTATTTTACACTTGATGTCCATTTCGCCCTCACGCTGGTCGATCCGTCTCACGCGCCATTGGCCGCCGGCGGCCGGCCGTCCCGTCGGTTGCAAAGTCAGCTCACACGCGGGAGGCGCGCGCGCAATCACTGGACACACGTATATACATCAGGTCGTCGGTCGATCGAGCCGATCCGCCGAGGCGACGCTGGTCGTACGTACGTACGTACGTGTGGTCGACCACGCCGCATTGGCACGGCCGTAGCGTGTACGTTTTGTCCGTGCGCGCGCGCCGGCGTAGTAGCGGCAGCCGCACGAGCGCCGTCGTCGTCGTAGTCGCGGAGCTGAGAGGAGGCCATGCGTGTGGGGTGTGGTTGACGGGGAGATTTTTTCAGCACGTTTCGTCGGCGATCGGGGCGTGGTGGGTGTACGACGACGTACGTGGTACGAGTCCGGCGCACAGGAAACAGCCAAAAAAGAGGGTGCAGCGAGGAGCGTAAATTAAAAAGAGGGGGTGAGTAGCTAGGACGATGCTCGGAAGCTGAAAACGGAGAAAAATCATCGGGAGTAAGTAGAGCGTGCGTTGCTACGTTGGAGTGCACGATCGAGCCCACACTACTCACAGCGATCATTCGTTTAGAACTACTAGTTTAGTGTGTTATTTTCTATAGCTTATAAAATCGAATTAAAACTTACATATTACATATTATTGCATATTAGCTGTGAATTTATATATTATATATTAATTTTTTAAAAAAATTGTAACCATTGATATGTAATAAACGGGTAGAAGCTAGGTCTATGGATATGATGTGTATAATGTATGATATTTTCAGAATGTTTTGGGTTCGATAGATAGGTAGTACTTGTACTTCGATGATTGCCAACCAGCTAGCCCCGCCGGCGCAACGACGTGGTTGATCGATGGGTGGCACGGAAGTCTGGGGATCTGGGCTCGTAGTCAAGCGCATCGCGTCACTCGCGCGCTTTTCACGAGATTTTGGCACGTTTTCTGGTCGACCCTCGAGCGTCCCTCCCTAGCTCCCAGCTGAGTCTTAGGGCGCGTTTGTAAGTGGATTATTGTGACCGGTGATTAGCCGCACGTAGAACAAAAATATAAATAGCATATGATTAATTAAGTATTAATATATAAAAAATTAATAAATAAATTTATTAGATTTTTTAAGCAATTTTTATATAAAAATTTTTCGCAGATTAAGTACCATTTAACAGTTTGAAAAACGTCCTAACGGAAAACGAGGAGAATAGTGTTTTGAAAATCACTTTCGATCGGGGCCTTAAGCAGGACGGCTTAAGACTCGGGTTTCATGATGTTTTTGTCCGTCCGATCCATGTTCCTGGCTCAACGTCGTCGTGATTGGTACATGCTAGTACATCGGTCGTCTACCCATCAAACCTACGTCCACCCGTCAAATCCGCCGGGCTGTTGGTCATGGACGACAGTTTCCGGAACGACGAGAGCCTCCGGGAGAACTCGGACCGCGTCGGCCTGTAGGCGCGAGCCCACCGCCGTCCTCCGTTCCCCCCACCACCACCACCGCGTCCTCCGCTGCCCAGCACTTGGTCGCCGACGCCAGCATGGGCTCCGCCCGTCCTCGCCACCCGGCTGCCCGCTCGGCCTCGCCGCCCGGCCTCCCGCCCTCGCTCGACCGACCGACCACCAGGAGATGTGAATGCTGACATGTGGATCTCGCTGTTATATGAAAAGTAAAGATGAAGATGTTCATGGAACGAAAGACAAATTTTACTCTTTAAATTTTTTTCAAATTGACCAAATGGCTATTTGGAGAGTCAAAAATAGTCACTCTGTTGGAGTTGCTCTAATTCATCAGAAGGTATTCAAACTCAATTGTGTGCCCGTCTAATGAGCCCAGACTGCTGCCTAGGGTCGCCAGGCGGTGGATCCACCCTTGGCAGTGGCCATGTGAAAAAGCAATGACTTAAACTCCGATCAAGCACATCAGATTGGGTCACCAGGGTTTGAAGCGAGGGTAAGACCATGTTTGAATACAGAGACTAAAATTTAGTCACATTGAATATTTAGATGCTATTTTAAAGTATTAAATATGAACTATTTAAAAAACTAATTGATAATCAATGAATAATTCACGAGACGAATCTAATGAGCCTAATTATGCTATGATTTGATAATGTGATGCTACAATAAATATTTGCTAATCATATATTAATTAAGCTTAATAAATTCGTCTCGTGAATTATCCTTCAATTCTGTAATTATTTTTATAAGTAGTTCACGTTTAATCCTTCAAATTGATGTCCAAATATCTGATATGACACAGACTAAAATTTGTACCTCCATCCAAACACCCCCTAAGTAAAAAGGATGGGTAGAGGTGGCGACTTTAGAGGAAACCAATGAGCACGACAGTGTACTATGTTGTGGCTAGCTAGCATCAATTGGATCAAGGAGAGGAGAGTGGTGGTGACACTCTCTATCTACCTGAGAGATTGGATCAAGGAAAGAAGGGGATGTCATAGGTTTACAAATATACAACTGTGAAGCAATCTTAGCCGTCCCAAAATGACTAGGGAGTGTTCTACACTCCTTTTCCCAACTTCTACTCTCACGTTTTTCGTGTGCATGCATTTCAAATCGCTAAACGGTGTGTTTTTTTATAAAAGAGTAAATTACTTTTAAGCAGGTTTCACTTAGATCCATAAACTTACAAAACACGCATTAAGGTCCCTAAAGTTGGTTTAGTGTATCATTTCGGTCAAAAGCCTCATTTAACCGTGGTCTTGCCTACGTGCCATGCCATATGGATGATCTTTTTTCTCTTTTTTCTCCTTCCTCTTTTTTTCTCTATCCTTCGGCCTCTCTCTGACAAGCGGCGGCACCGGCACCCATCTTCTCCGGCCCAAAGCTCCTCCACCAGCTTGGCCACCCTCCTCCCAGCTCAAATCTGATCGGAGCAAGTTGTAGCCGATCCGAGGTCATTGTGGTCCCTAGCCTTTGCTCCATCATTGGGCCAACCCCAATCTGTCGCTCAATCTATCGTCCTCATTGCCAGCCCCACCACGCCTTGCTGCTTCGATTTGCATGGCCAACACCACCTCGGCCCGCACCACTATTGAGCCCAGTGGCGTCGGTGAAGGGAAAGAAGAGGAGGGGGTACAACGATGGTGGCCTCCTCAAACAACCGTTGTTGCTACTTGACCCGTCTGCCATGGAAATGAACTGATCTAAGGTGGGGGCGCTGGATTTGAAGAAGCAACAACAATGGTGGCCTCCTCGACCGTCGATGCAGTCTCGTCGATTCAAAGAAGCAGCGATAACGACAAGGAGCTCCTCATTGCCATCAAGTGGAGCTCGAGGTGAAGAGAAGGAAGAGGACGAGGAGCTCACGATCACCGTCATTGGCTCCGGCCCCGAGCCTCCGCTTCCTGTGGCTAGTGTCGTCTCTCTCGTTGCCACCCTATCTCTCTGCTGCTTGCCCACCGCCGTCGATGCATCCAACGAACGGTGGAGAAAAAGAGAAAAGAAAAAGAGGAGAAACAAAGGAGGAAAGGGGACAATTTGCCATGTCATCTCCCACATGACATACCACGTAGGCACGACCATGGTCAAATGAGACTTTGGATCAGAATGATATAATTAAACAAGTTTAGAAATATCAATACACGCTTTACAAATTCATGATACTAAATGAAAGCTGCTTTTTAGAAACCGTTGTTGCAATTTATTGTTTATAAAAATTTTCTAAAGAAAAGTTGTTTTAAAAATATTGCTAATCCATTTTAACTAATATTTGACTAATGAGTCTCAACTTGCACTACCGAACAAAGCCAAGAGCCCCCTTACTGTTTGGTCTACGTTAGAAGTTCGGAAGACCTTCAAGAAATTTGACAAACCCAGCCCAGACTTGGTCAAACGTACATATTCAAACATATTTTAAATTTGATGGCTGAAACCACATAGTACAAAACCGCTTATCGCTATTCATGCCTAGATCCTTTCTCTCGTAAGTATTTTTTAATCCTATTGACTATTGTACCCTATTGTACCTTACCCAACAAGTACTATTCAAATGACTGTTTATCCCTGTGATGTTGATGACAAAAGTCGATACCCCATATTGCAATCTGCAACAAGTAGATTTGCAGATACGTACACAGCACATGCCCACCGGGTCGGAACTCAGAGCCATATCAGAACGCTACAGCTGCTGGACAATATAGTAGTGTTCCGTTTTCACCCGAGCTGCGTTTGTTCTCTATGGCATGCAAAAAAAAAACCTCATTAACATGATTAATTCATTAATTAAGTATTAATACATAATTAATTATGGATTATTATAAATTTGAAAAATGAATTTATTTGATTGTTAAAACAACTTTTATATAGAAACTTTTTAAAAGTAATATTTAATAGTTTGAAAATTGAAAACGAAGAAAGTTAAAATTTGGAGTTGAAGTAAAAACGAAGTTCGTTCTTCCTCCATCCCACATAGTAATACTCATTCAGATTCATAGCTAAAAATTGTATTACATATTTATTCATATTTATAACTAAAAATTACTATATTTTAGAATATATTTTGAACAATTCATAACTAAAAGTTGTATTATGTACTTGTCCATATTTATAACTAAAAATTACTATATTTTTAGGATGGAGGCAGTGCCAAGCACCAACATATGTAACACGTGTTAAATCGGAATAAAAAACGTCATTGGCGAGCGTAGATTAACCTAAAGCAAACACACTTTTTTTCGTAGCTTCGGAGCTGCTTCAATATGTATGCAAATGCAAAGCCAACAACGCAGCTAGGAAGATCGCGCTCATTGCTAAAGATTAGCAGGCAAGCTGGGTAAAGAGCGCAGCTTAACACGTCTTTCTCACTGCTGCCATCACGCTTCACTTCCTAAGAAAAAATAATCAGCAACAACTGAGCGAGTACCTTGTTTCAGAGATGGCCATCACTTTCTCCCGGTTTGACAATGCAGCAGCAGGAGGCATGAGACATGACCTGACTCAGACTGTTGATCTTCCTTGCGCTTGGCCCAGCACAACCATAGAAGCGTACAAGAAAACGCACAATGCGGAGCTGCAAGACCAAGTCGCTGGTGTTAACATGTTCTTAGGATAATCACTTTTGACAGGTTCCAAGAAGATACCTTTTGTCACTTTAAAGGTGTCCGCGATCTTCAGATGTCACTTTTCCAATTTTGATTGATTTCCAATGGAAGTCGCGTTCAGAAATGGCTGCAAATGCTGCATGATGCAACACAAGTTAGCATTGTCAGAAAAAAAAGCACTTTATGGAGGACACCTTCTCATATATTTACCAGATAAAATGCAAATTACCTCGAGATTTTATTTGCAGTAACATAAGATTCAGTCACCTAGTATGGGCAAATGCAAGCATGAAACTCAACCTCCAAGTTGGAAGCAAAATTTAGGATTCCCCAACGGTCCAGCAATATGAATAATGTGGCAGATAGTTCCTTGAAAGACTCATGACTCATGACAATGCATTACCTTCAGATGCAGTGCACACATCTTAAGGCGATTTGAGAATCTGATGAGTGATGAAGATAGTACAAACCATAAAAGAAGATATAGGTCAAATGATAATACAAACCATAAAAGAAGATACAGGTCAACTCCCATGTTCTTGGGCAAAACAATTATTTTCATGATCGCAGAACTGCTGGTGGAGGGGTTCCTAAGAATTAGCCTGTCAGCAGCTTGTCCCATTTGTCTGAATACATGTTAGTTGATCAGCTTGCTACACAAGATTCAAGCTGCAAAATACATCACTGAAATACTTGTAATCTTGTTGGGCCAAACTGAAGGTAATAAAGAAATAGTGCCACCTTGACTTCCACAGAAATAATTTTAAAAGAGTTCATGGTCATATATGAAATCCTTTGTGTGATTTGTACCACACAAAACACATACGCGCACACGCGTGCACACATACAGATAAAAAGAAGGAAATGGACAATCGAACATATTTACATCAACAACTTGAGAAAATAGCTGGCATACATTATCTCCAGCACACCACCGTCCTCCCTCAAGTTGACTAAAAGAA
The DNA here is from genome assembly GCA_019925245.2 of Oryza australiensis. Classification (NCBI taxonomy): domain Eukaryota; kingdom Viridiplantae; phylum Streptophyta; class Magnoliopsida; order Poales; family Poaceae; genus Oryza; species Oryza australiensis. The sequence continues at coordinate 1,565,313 of JAIFGZ020000335.1, forward strand.
TTGAGAAGACATTTAGAATTGTTTTGATGACATTATGAGAAACAAAAAAATACAGAAGGCGCATCATGCCTTAGTAGTTAGTCTTATATAGTCTCCCTCCATATTCAAACCTAAAGTACTTCAGCAGTAACACACACTTAGTGGTTTGGGATCAATCAAAGGTCAAATCTTAAAATATGAGAGATGACAGATGAGATATACACAGGAATACAAATAAATCCTAAATTCCTAATCATAAATAGCACATTTTATTGTCGTGCAAGATGCTACTTCGGGTAGGTACTTGAGAATCGGGCTCATTGAACAATTTGGCGGTGTAGATATTTGGGTCGGTTTGAACCTTGGATCAAAATCAAGATTCACCAGGAATAGACCATTCCATGAAGCATGATCTCTCATGAACTTCTCCAATTTGCATACAAGCTAATGGAAGAGCTTCATGGTTTTTATGGTCCAAATACTCTAACAGAAAGAACATTTTCTTTGTTTCATTTTGTTTTGTATAGAGTGTGGCTATACGCCAAAAGGAGTGAAGTACTTTATGTATAATGTATATCACAATGTTAAGCAGCAGTTAGTGAGATATATATTGATTTTCAGTGATGTCGAAATGTGATACTGAGCACTGTCATTTCTCAAGTAGCTGATTTGTCCATGCCATCTACACAGAACTATATATCTGGTTCCATCTTTTGCACAAATCAAGGGACCTAACTGGCTCACCGTGAAATCCATCCACATCCAGACTACTTCTTACAGTCACAGGTAACCAAATTGGTGCTACTAGTAAACTAGTCTACACCGTGAAATCCATCCAGACTTGAGATATGAGGATTTGAACTAGTGTACACAAATTCCAGAGTTTACAATTATAGGTCCATCCAAAATCAGTCTGTGTGGTAAATCTCGGACACTAAGGACTCTGGAGAATGCACCATGGTTTAAAGGAAACAATACCTAAATGTGTGCAACCAGTATAGCTACTGGAAAAACACACTTACAAATGTATGTACAACAAACCTATGAGTTCTAACAGATTAACATTATTTAATGCTTAATCCAAAGTTGGGAAACACAGGACATATAATATTTGCATGTGCAGGTTACTATCCATTAAAGCCACCAAGGTTTTCAGCTTTCATATAATGGTGAAATATTACATTGCAACAAACTAAGCCTCAGTTCACCGATGTTGATTATTCCTTTTGCTAATAATAGAATGCTTTAGGTCATGCTTGTGAAGAAGGTAAGCTTTATTGTGCTCCCATCCCAGATTATGACCAAGTAACAATGGATGGAATTCCCAAGCATCCTAGCATTTGGAATATTGATGTTGAGGACAGGTTTCTAAACTTGTTGCAGATAAATACATGAGAAAGACTAACAGGGGAAAAGGCTAAGTAATAATGATTATAGGAACGAATCTTATCTTACTAATTTGAATACACAAATAAGATTATCAGATGATATCACCTAATATGTCTATCTTATGGGCCTATCCTGGATCATATGCCACAATGTAGGAACTGTGGTGATTCCACAGCATAGAACAAAGGCCAATTGAGCAATTGAAAGCTGAATTGTGCGTGTGATTGCACCATAAGCCGCAACGGAAGAGTGCTCACCGCCTAGAAGTCCATCTGCAGCCACTTCTTGTAGTAGACGCATGTGCTAGGCGAGATAACGCCATCCAGCGAGCACTCGTCGATCCTGGGGCAAACTCCACACGGGATCCTCTCCATCATGCCGCCCTGCAACGGGCCGCCCCTCCTGTAGCACACCCTCCTGGCCCTGAGGTCGCTGAACTCCCCCACCCCGGTGCTCCTGACCTCCTCGAGCTCCCTGTCGAGCGCCATGGTGCGCAGGATGTCCCTGACCTGCTCGATCGAGTACGCCAGGCTGGGGCAGTCCCTGCTGATGCCGGCGAAGATGGAGTCGGCCGTGGCGACGCCGAGCCTGTCGATCTGCTCGAGGCACCTGCGGCGCGCGGAGGCGACGGCGTCGGAGTCGAGCTGGCCGTTGCGGTACCACGTGCCGCCGGTGATCTCCGGTGACGGGTCGATGCGCGCGTCCATGTAGATCTTCTCGGCGCGCTTGTGGACGCTGTTGACCACCTTGAGGATGCCCTTGGAGGTGAGGCCGCGGAGGTGCTTGGTGAGGGTGCTCGTCGGCATCCCGGTCTTGATCCGGATCTCCGTCTGTGTCATGCCCTTGTCCCCCCCGCCGAACACGAGCTTGTAGATCCCCCGCTCGTGCTGCGACAAGGCGACGAGGACGCTGTCCGAGAGGACCTCCGGCGGGGGCGGCGGCGCCGTCGCAGCCGCCGCGGCGCTGGGTCTAGCGGGCGGCGAGATCTTGGGCTTGGTCTCCGGTGGGGCTTCCAGCGCCTTGGCCGGCTGCGGCGGGCGCTTCCGTGGCGGCATGGCTCAACGGCGGCGGCGGCGGCGGCGGCGGCGGAGGAGGAGGAGGAGGAGGACGCGGTGGGTTTGGGGTTTCGCACCCTCCACCTGCTCGGCTGCTCTCACTTCACTTACGTCGATAGAAGGCCAAACTGCATAGTGGCTAAATTTCAGTTGGGCCATCAAGAAAATGGGCCAAACTGTATATGGCTGTATTTCGTTTGGGTCGGAAGTGTACGAAATTACGAATATGGGTGAATATGGGCTTAATCTCGCTTGGGTCCTCAAGTTCACCAAATTGTGAAAATGGGCTAAACTGTGTGCTTAATTTCATTTGGTTCCTTCAAGTTTACAAAATTAGGAAAAATTCCATTTTGCATCTCTCAAGTTCTCAACTATCCCTCCTAACAGATATAAGTGCAAATCAAGTCTCTCGGCTAACTTCTGGCCTGGTTAAGCCACATTCTTCAGCCTGGAACATGATCATGGTTAACTACAAGAAAGGCTCTTGAGATCAAATAAGCATGGTCATTAACGGATAATATAAACATGATCATGAACTGATTCACTATCTGATAGTCAATTTGATCTTGCCGTCTATGAACGAATTTTACGAACATCTTATTCTCCACTCCAGTAAAACTTTTTTCCATTCCAGGCAACAAACAAGTTCAGTGGAAGTGTGGAACACATGATGCTTACTCATAACAAGACGTTGCGCATTTTTAACAAAAATCATCTCTGAATCGAGATTGTCAAAATCAGAATTGTTATACTGCAACATTAACTAATTCTGTACCGAGAGTCCACTAAAGAGGATGTAGAACAGCAAAATGTACAGCATTTAACTCACAATAGTGAATCAAAACATCTCAGTTGTGTCTGATGGTTATGATGGGTTTCTATGATTTTACAATGTATACTGAACATGCCCACCATTTTACAACTGTTAGGAATCCTGGAATTATACAAATTACTGAATACATGACAGGGGAATGAGATCCCCGGTACCATCTCCAGCAAATGTCAAGATCAAGGTCATGCAGTGTACATGAACCATATAGTGCATGTCTGTCGTGTCATTTGGCGGCCTGCTCAATCACCGGAATCTTATTCCACAGTTCCTGCTGCTCCTCTGGCGAACTGTCACCCTGGAGAGGTGGTAATGAGAACGCACTAACAGTAGAGCTTCCGCTTCGGATCTCTTTCAGAGACCTAAGTGCCGCGACCGTGCCCTTCATATACATGCTTTCCATGTACTCGATCTCATCTAACTCTGGAATAGCACCGCCATTAACCAAGGATGAACTGGGATTCGAAGGCTTGTCCTCACTAATGCTGTCGCCTCTCCCATCTTCACTTGATACAGACAGTTCGTTTGATGGTAGAAGCTGGTCCAGCATGGCCTCACACTGCTTCACAAGCTTGTACAGAAGGTCAGTGGTGAAGAAAGGTTGCTGCAGCACTTTCTGGATGAACGGCAAACGGATCAGAGCCCCAGTCCTCTTGTCATACTTCTTGAGAATCTTAACTAATCCTGTAAACAACAACATGGAACATAAGTATCAACTGGTGAAAATGTAAAATGACTAGTAGTGTGCAATGTCTAAAACAAAGCAGAAGAGTTTGACATATTCCAAATTTCAAATAGCATCCAATCCACTTTCCATATCATGACTTCTCTTAAAGAGTTTTCTCTCAAGAGAAGAAACAAGGCTACCTGACTTTTACTTCTATGAAACCTAGAATAATCATGGAGCATAAACTAAAAACAGGAGATATTACTAGTAGTTCAATAAGACAAAACATTTTAGTTAAGGTAATATCTGCACAAACTGACAGATACAGAAAATATGGTCAATTGGCAAAGAATGTGTATATCCTTGTATGGCTGTGACATCTGACTGTCTGAGGCATCACAGCCATTTGTAACTTGTCACAACCCTAGCTAATGAACCTTAATTCCCGTGGGGCATGGTCCAGAAAATTTTCATGTCTGGAAAGCTAACATGGTAGTGATGTGTAAAGGATACCACTAAAGGAGATGCTAGTCAATTTGGATGAGATAGGATAACATTTCATATTGCAAATGATAACCAGAAAAGTTTCAGACAGTTGTACAACACTAATATAGTATCTTATTCGCATAAGCATATGAAATAGACAAGCACGATATGAGCAAAATGGCAGCAGAAATGTATCGTGCACAGTTACAAAGCACAAATGATGGTTATTGACACATTCCAGTTTAGGCATATAAGAAGCATGCAACTTGCATCTTGTTGTGCTGGTTGAGCAAAACATACTAAGCTTGTCATGCCCATGATGTAAAACAATAAATATACTTTTTGTGTGACATCTTCAATCGGCAAGTTACCAAACTTTAGAATGTATCCACATTAGAAAAGTATACTCCCCAAATTAGTGTTAACGTGGCCCAATATAGCCATATAGGTCTGTGATGCTATCAAGTTGCATCTAGTAAAGGAAAAACAGAAAAAGCAAGATGCCGGTATAAGAGTGGTCACAGATCACTGGCTCACAGCATGTCCACTGAAACCATTGTGCACAAGCACATAATAACACAGCAAAGCAAGGTACTCATTAGCCTCAAGTTCATTGCAGCTAGAAAAAAAAAACTGACTTTAAAAAGTAGCCCACTAAAGAAGCACTAGGAAATAGATGACGCATAGCATGCGAAGTTAGGACCATCAATCACATCTCAGCTAAAAAGAGTCAACTAATGAAGATAGTGAAATTAGCTCCACAAATTTCTGTTGAGCAATACCATATCTTCAGATGATCTGCAAAATTAATTTCTTTTATTTCCCATAGCTGGAGCATTTACCAATATTTAATAGCACGCAAATCACAAAAGTAGCATGAATTGCACGTTCTTGTTGACTTTAATCAGAAGACTAATCAACTGATAAAACATCTGAAAAATATTTGGGCAATGAAGCATGTGCCCAAACATCTGAAAAATATTTGGGCGATGAAGCATGTGCCCCCATTTACCAAACATATATTTTGTGCTATCCCAAAAATCAAAACTAAATATGCTTGAAATAGTTTATGTTTTATTGCAAAAATTAACCTGAAAACTTGTCTACTATAGTATTTCAGGCATGAATATTGCATGGGAATTTAGAACAAGTTGATTTATTTATCTTATTGCAGATGATCGTGCACCCATTTTTTTGCAACTTGTGCATATAATACATTTAATAAATCTCCAAAACTTCTGGCAATCTTTGAAATGATGCATAGTGAATTTAATTTTGGATTTGATGAGGGGAGGCATATACTGCCCAGCTTACTAAATCAATATTTCTAAAAAAACGAGTTTATGATAGGAATGATGTTTTAACATCGTATTCAAATTAGTAAATTTTGTCCCAACTGCCAACAGCAACACAACTTAGATTTAAATGAGTTATATGATTAATCAGTAACCCCACAGGCTAGGAGTTGAAATTTCCAGATATTAGAAGCCACTCACATTGTTAAAGAGGAAAATCGACTGCTCAGCATTAAGGCATAACAAAGGCCAACTGAAAAATATAAAAGCAGTACAGTACTACAGTTGTACATCACTACATTGCATATGCAATGAATATGCTGCCAGTGGACAGGCAAGGAAGCAGACAATCTACCGACTACCGCAACACTGCAGTAGAGGACGAGGATAATGTACCGCACAATACTGCATCATTATGTGAACCCTGAATCAGGCTGTATTTTTAGTGAAAAAACATTGCCAAGATAATATCTGATACCAAATCAATTATTAGTCTAATCTTTCTTGTAGAAACTTCATTCACCACAAAAATTTCAGTGTGCCATTTGGTTGGTATTACAGCCTGAGATTCAATGCCAAATGTTGAAAAAAAGATTTTTTTTTCACCTATTTGTTTATAATTGCTATACCTTCTTATAGCCAGTCAAAGAAAAATCTGTTGACAATAGAAGGATGTATGACACACTATTACCATTTCAAATTGCAGCAGAAAGAAACAGAGCGCTCCACCATAAACAATATTAGCACTCTGTGCCATACCATAAATCGCTGGTTTCGCACGAGAAAACAAACTGTTTTTATATAGTGCCCCCAACATTAGCTGCCGAGCCTAACCTCAAGTATCCATTCATCAATAGAGAGCAAAGACGTGTGTGCACTGAATTGCCATACAAACAAGGATCCATTCTCCTTGACAGCGACACGAGTGCTCCATAACGGACAAGCGAAACTATGGCCGCACACGACCACAATAAGTCGTCTATTTCTTGGCCGATGTTAAGGAAACTTCCATTACTCCATGTCCACTCTATGATGCGTGCTAGATTGCCTTTCTGAGAATACTAAACTACTATATTAACCAATTTATTTCTACCCCTCTTACTACCTCCCCAATTCACAGAACATTCCAAGAAGAGTTAACCAACAACATAAGCAACAGCTAACGAACCCTTGCAATAATATAATTAGTGAAGAGATGTGAAAACTACGGGTGTTGCGATGCGGCGGGTGGGGAAGTGCGTGGACTGGGACACTCACCAGTGTAGTTGAGGGCGCTGTAGTTCTCGAGCAAAACCATCTCGCCATGGAAGTCGACTATCTCCTTGCGCACCCGCATCAGCTCCTCCTTCGACTCCCTCCCCGCCGCCCTCGCCACCCTGTCCTGCAGCTCCTGCTCCCACACAGCGCGATTTCCCAATCAGAACCAAGAAACTCGAGAAGAAATTTTGAACCAAAATGAATGGCGATCACCACCCGCACCTTCTGGCGGATGATGTACTCCTCCTCCTTCTCGACGAAGAAGGAGTTGAACTTGTCGAGCTCGGCCTCCAGGAGCCGCATGAAGTCCGCCTCCTCGGGCGTCATCGCGGCGACGGCGGCCTCCTCCTCGCCGCCATCCGTTGCAACGCGTGCCCGCTTGGCCTGCCTCTCCTCCCCACCCCCACACCCACCACCACCAATCAGCTTGAGCCGCTTCTTGAGATCCTTGTACGACAAGAACTTGTCCCGCCACTCCGGCAGCGTCTCCACGATCTGGCTACTCAAGCTCTTCCCAAACTTCATCTTCAAGAAGAGAAACTGCACTCCGGCTGCCAAGAACCGATCGAATTCTCGCCGCGGCGGGGTGCGGGTGGTGAAATAGGGGGAGGAGAGGGGAAAGGGAGGCGGAGGAGGATATGCGGGGAGAAGAAGGAGACGAGAGGAATATTCGCCGGGGGAGGATATAATTGTGTTTATGTGCTCCGTTCGCTTTCGCTTTCCGGTTCACAGGCGGGGGAAGGGAAGGGAAGGGATGGGAATTTTGGGGGAGGGGGTAAATGGTAGGGGCACATAGGAAGGAGGGTTTACACGGCTGGAATGTGGCCAACTTACTATTCCTATCCTCATGGGCTAGCTAAGGTTATATTTGTTTCTCCGTGAAGCTGTATATATTATAATATATTAGCAAAACATTTGTGCGTTGCAACGAGACGACGACGTAGGGAGGGAAGCAAGCAGAGGGCGAAGGTCCAGGCGGTGGCGCGGGAGATCCGAGCGACGACGGGAGGGAGGGGCGCAGGCGCGGGATGGGGCGTGGCGCGGATGGGAACGGAAGAGAGGGACGCACGAGGTCTTTTTTTCATTCAAGTCTTCCTTTTCTTTTCGCATTGGGATGCGGGTTAATTTTATAAATACTTAAGGGGTATTCGTGTGTGATCAACTTTGTGTACCACTGGACCTTTATCGATAGACATTTAGTCTAAGTTAATTTAGTTTCACCAAATTAAGTCAAAAATATAATAAAAATATATATTGACTTACTGATACTTTAAACCGATTAGAAATTTGGTAAAAGTTTAAAATATTTATGACTTGGATATTATTAGTTAGAAAAGTATATTGATGAATAGGATAAGTTGCATGTTATCATCAACAGAAATACAAACCCTTGCATCTCCTTATAATTTACTTACCCAGTTGATTATAGTTAAACATCACAACCAATGAGGTCTAATGTAACCTTTAGGACCTGCCTGTGATTTACCATAAATATGAAACTAAAATATAAAATCGCCAAAAGCTACAGGATGTCGTCTTCCTCCCGTCCTCACGCGGAAGGTGACAGTGCTCGGCCATGCCTTCGACTGCCGGCGATAGGAGGACGTTAGGGAGGCATCCTGCCTCACAGGCGCTTCTCTCCCTTATTCGACGGCGGCGCGCTAGCTCACGCGTGCAGCGTGTGCTCGGCCGTCGCTCAGGGCAATGCATGACGAGGCAGGAGGCACGTGAGTCGGGCTCGCCTGCTGAAGGTGAGGAAAGCTAGGCAACAATAGAGCGAGAGGTTATACGGATCGGAAATTTTATAGATTTGGATGAAAAACGATTTGATGATCGAAAAGTTATAGATTTTTTAAGTAGTTAAGATAAGCTCTATCGTACGTATAACTGAGTTTTTTAAAAAATAGGTAGACAGACTGCTGGTTAATTTTGAAAAAACACAAGAGTTTTTCTGCAAAATAGCCAGACAGAACAAAATTTTAGGTGAAAACACTACTATAGAGTTATAGATGAGTGGTTCGAATACAGAGAATTATTTATGTATTTTTTAAGTGATACGGCGCTAGATATGATGAAGATTTTGGTTTTGTGGGGATGCTCTCTGGGGTAGCCCACGCTAAGAGAAAGGGGTCGGACAGGTCAGACTGGGAGTCCTTGGGCTGGGATCGGAAGCCAGACCTCAGGCGAGGACAACCAACCTAACTTTCTCCCTAGCTCGACCTCTACGCGCGATTCCGACCTGAAAAGGACAAGCCTTCTCCTTGGGAAGGAGACTTCCTTGATAAACCTAGCAGATAAGACAAAGGGATAAGCCGACAGAGGATGATGTTACCCGATAAGACTGTGCACAAGATTCTTGCAGTGAGCGGATCCCAAGACGATTTTGTTTTGCTTTTTAGTTTTAGTCCGTATTAGTTTTTTGCTTTACGACCAACTTTCTTGCGCCCCAAGTCTCTTGTAACTGCTCCCCCTTGGACTATAAAAGGGAGGACAGATCGCGTGGGTGGGAGGATCGCATCCAAAAACTCTCTTCTACACTTATAATCAAACCCTAATCTGAGATCACCCTAACACAAAACGCAGAAGTAGACTTGTTATCCTTCGAGATGGCTGAACCTAGCCATCAAACCTATTGGTAGACGTCCCGACTACTTTTTTACCTCCTCGGACAATCTCTTGGAGGACTGTTTGGCACCCCGTCGACATGTTTAGAGCCAACAACGTGAGATGAAACAAACTGAGCAATCAATTTGATAATAGAAGAGCTTTAACCCTAATATAGTAAGTATAACCGTGGCACTGAAACAAAGCTATAGTCAACGTGAAACTAATCAAGTTGGGTAGTTATCCTACAATGTTTTTTGCTGGTGTAAACAGCAAGGTTTTATGACATTACTATATAAAAATATTGTACTACAACGTTCGCGAAAAAAATATTATACTAAAAAAGATATAACAATGGCATGGATATAGCGTTAAAATAGTGTATCCTATTCGAGTTGTAACTAGGAAAGTGATATCACCGATATATCTTTTATATAATCAAAATGGTAGAAGATACTAGATAATATGATTAAAAACATGTATAATTATCTTCTATATGGTCAGTAGATTCTTTTTCTACGGTGACATATTTCGATTAAACAAAGCATACCTAGAATTTTTGGGGGATATTAATGTTGAATATATATACTTGCTCAAAAGTCCTGTTTGAATCCAGTTCATATAATGCAGAAATGACAACATTGAGGTAATTAATGAGCACTGTTTCTTGTGGTATTTTTGCTATTGTTGGCCACGAACTGCAGTGATAGTTGTATATCACAAAATTAATCTTTCCCTCCAAGCATCTACTCCATAGTTAACCACTTACCAGACTACATTATATAGTTTATATATAACATTACGATGCTACCTACTAACCTCTTAATAATTAACTATTTCTTTAATAAAAATAATTAAATATTTCAGTCCCTGTTTGACCATGTTCAAAGAGAATAGGTAAACATGCATGTATAGATAGCTTTAAAAATATATTAATATGTGATAGCACTTGGAACTTTGGAAGTCATATGTTCTTGAGGAGAGCTCAACTACTTGATATTTTTGGCAGTATTATTTAAGTAGTACTATGAACTATCCAACAAAATATGTTTAATTAATTATCCTGCGTCCTTACAATTTGACGAGATACAGGCAGAGAGAACTGAAACAGCCATAGTAGCATAAACTGTCAGTGCTGTTACTCGTGGTGCAAAACTGCGATTATACTTTGGTTGGTCTATGCTTGTATGTATAAATACCAGATCCATTTTTAGCACATTAAAGAGTTATATGAGTTGAATCACTACATTATTGTTAGTGGCACTTGGCACAACTGTGTTTTTTTCACCAACTCGCTTTAAATTCTTACATTAACTAATTAGTAACTAATCCCTGTGATGTTACTTGTTCACTTTTTCCTCGATATCTAAGCATCGACAAGATATTTTTTCCCGTATAACGTAGTCATATTTTACTTTTAAAGCACCACCACCGATACATATTCTATAATAATTTTATTTTGTCATATCATTTGCGCAATATCTATCAAACAAAATTCAATTATATAAAACTCTTCTTTTTAATAGCCATATATGTGATGTATAAACTTATGAAGCGTGGATACAATAACGTTATACAAATATACTACTGGCCTGAGCATATATACTTGTAGGTAGACAACCAACTCAACCCGCCGCATATATCCAGAACTTAAAAAAAAATCAACCAAACACAACCTGCACGGCGCAGAAGATCCCCGAGAAATCCCTCACCATCTTCAGCCAAAGTACACGCCATGAACCCATGACCTGCACTGCAGCCATGGAAGATTCGGAGCATAATCCTTTGCTCTCGAGGGGAATATCCATCCGGATATGTCACAGATCCTCTGCGCGTCACTGTCTCGCCCTTAAAAGCCTCAGTCCTTCTCTCTCTCACTCACTCCACCCCCTCTCTGTCTCTGCCACCTGGAAATGGAAAAAGATAACCACTGCTCCCTGAAAATTATCTTATCAGGATTGCACGAACTTAGCCCTCGAGAAAAGCAACTGATTACTCGATTTTGTTAGGTGTAAGTGTGATGTCATTTCGAAGTGACAAATCTTAGCCACGGCTTATCTTAATATGTGTTATCTATATTATGTGTTACTTTTGCATGCGGGAATAGTGACGTGTCTAGGAAGTAGTATTTCTCACGAATTCTCGGGTGCATTGGTCATGTGGCACCATGTGACTGTTACTTTAAGGAAGGTGGGGTGACTATTTAAATATTTAAAAAAAATCAAAGTTAAAAAAGACCTGAAGTGACTGATAATATTGGATTAGTTGGGGACAATGAAGTCTTATTGGTCGACAAAAAAGTGTATGTTAATAATTGGTTGGATGTGCGGTCCATCCGACATGACCATAAGATATTGTTTTTATTTGTTAGTACAGGAAAAAATATCTATGATTGGTCAAACTTTTGGTATACTTTTGGTATACGTGGAAAGATCAGTCGTGATATATTTCTTTTAACTTTTTATTGTTTTTCACAAATGGTTGTATGATATGTTATTTATGTTTTTTCGCGGCACACTCATTATAAGCACATTTGCATTATTATGGTTATGCCAAGAATAAAATATTTAATTAATATGGACATGTACTATTTACTAGTATTATCGCATAGACCAATTATTTGGTTGGGTAGCACAAATTACCACCCTTTCATTTATGTCAGTATTGTAGTTGATAACTTATTGCATTGCATTATAGATTTGTAGTATTGTGAAAGATTTGGTCGGTCTCTATGCAAAACAATCGTACGTCGTACTAGTTTTATTATACAATATATCACTCAGTTCATGTTTAAGGGCTTGTTTGGATCATAGAATAGAAAAAATATTGTAATAGGAAAAATACAAAAATAATAGAGAATTACATATACAAAGCGTAGGATTGAAAACCATCACTACGAGAAAGCCCAAGGTTAGCGAGTGCTTGGAAGATTTCGTCCGAGTGTAACATTTGGCATAGCTCACACAACGTACTTTCTCTCGGCAAAGAGCTCTTTGATGAGTGTTTTTCATCGGGCACTGGTAAAGACTTCGCCGAGCGTCGGATAGGCACTCGGCAAAAAAAAGATGGGCGGTAGACGAAAAAACGATAATGGTGCTCTTCGTCGAGTGCCGTGGTTCGCCGAGTACGACACTCGGCGAAGTGGCAACTTCGCTGAATGCAACACTTGACGAAGTTGCTCACTTCGCCGAGTTGCACTCGGCAAAGAGTACACCTTTGCCAAGTGCTTTTGCACGAGTGCTTTTACAAAAGCACTCGGCAAAGGCGCATTCTTTGTCGAGTGCTTTTGTGAAAAACACTCGACAAAGATTTGGACTCGAAAAATAATGCCAGGACTTCTAGTTTGATCATTTGCCGAGTGTTTAGGCCAAAACACTCGACAAATGACCTCTCGAGTGTAACACTCGACAAAATTAAAGGTTTGCCGAGTGTCTCTCAGTGGCACTTGACAAAATTGATTGTTTGCCGAGTGTTTGAGAGGGTTCTCGGCAAACTACCAGCTTTGCCAAGTGTTTTTTCCAAAAGTTTACGCTCGACAACACAAGCTATTTTTGTAAGTGTATATGTTTGCCGAGAGCCTACTTATCAAATAAATTATTTGTCGAGTGACTAATGACACGTGATAAACTTGGGTTTTTCCGTAGTACATGAGAATGAGAATTTGATGGTATGTAGCGTTCGGAATACATAAATATATAAAACACATGAATTTTCAAGTAATAGTAATCTCATAGATTATAGTCTAATTAAGCAATAAAATATTGGTTCCCATTTAATTACTCCAACGTGATTAGCATCCATCCTGTGGTAGCTAATGAAAGAAAAATGAGGTTTGAGTGGATGTTCGGAATCCCGGGAAATTCCTATATTTTTACAGGGTTGTTACAATATTCTTACGAAATCCCTACACATGATTCCTACGAACCGAATGCATACCAAATCCAAATCCAAAGGAATGGCTAATCCTATAAAAATCATGTGAAAACCTTCCGTTCCGAATAAGCCCTTAAATAACTGTAGTGGAACTGTTCATTTCTTTGGCCTCTCATCTTTCTTTTCCAAAAATAGAATTACAAATACTTAGAAGACCGATGCTATATAATCAAAGTGTATTGTGGCATAAATATAAAACCTTCATCGTATTCTAACCATTTAAGATTAATTAGTGATCAAGATAAAATTATAGCTAAAGCTAACATTCATTTTAAAAAACAAAAATACTTTTTTTAATATACCCATTTATAATTTTGTCTCCACAAAACAAACATATAGAGAAAAAACCCAACGGTCTAACTCTCTCAGTTGAATATAGCAATAGAACTTTAATATCATCTTTTGTTATCAAACTAGTTAAAAATAACAGCATATATAAATAGGATACATATATAAATAGAATATGAAAGATATGTTAATTTTCGTTACATATTCCTATCTTCACTTGTACTGTATATCACCAACAATCTTTTTTAGAAGAAAAAAACTAAAAACACTCCGGCTCTTTAGCAAGAGAGAAAACCTGCTCTTGCAAAAATATCCAGCCGGCCGTTTGCCGCCCATATCCAATCAACTCCCGGCCGACGGAGAACAATAAAACCCCAGCAAACCGAAACCTACTCGAGATCTGCTCCACAAAGGATCACTCTTGAAAAAAGAACGTCCTCGTCTGAATTTCTGAAACTCCGCAACTGTCCAAGAAGCAACAGCAGCCAGCCTACTCCTGGCCGGTGCGGACTCGGCTGAATAATACTCCCATCGTTCTAATCTCGAAATAAATGCACTCCTGAAGAGGTACGAAAATGACCCGAATCCACGGCTAGCACCTATCCTCGCATATTCTTCTCACCATCTCACGCAATCACAGATAAAATTGATACGTGGGTCTCATTGATCTTTGGACAACGCATGCAGTATAGCCTTATTTGTACCTGTACAGTTGGAGTATTTCAAGCAGGAGCATTTCTGATGGAAAAATACTCCCAGGTTATAAATACTCGTCACCGTTGGCCAGTACTTGTAGAAGTAGTCCTATCGACGATCAATCAATTTTAAATAATTAGATGATGATATACAGAAGTTTTGTAATTAATTATTGAAGTATTTAGGATGAACATACTTTGTTAATATGACGTACTTTTAGGTATTTATATTTTTTTTAAAAAGACGAGTAACTAAAGTTAGAATTTAACGATGGAGAGTATCTAGTGATAATATTCTCTTTGCACTGTAGCCTACATCCACGTATTTCAGGAGTGGATTCTAATTTATCGAGAGGATGCTCTCTCGTATATCTTTTTCTTTCAAATTTGATATAAAAAATTATAAAAATTCTGAAAAAATGTTGACAATATAGAGTATACTTATATATCTATCAAAAATTAAGTTAAGTTGAAATTCAACCTACACATAAAAAACAAATTTAGATGTAAACGGTATACTATTATTCATAAGTTGCATTTTTCTTACCTATGTCTCGATATATGAGTTAAGTTTGTGTATAGATATGCTATATAATTGTTGTCAAATTTTTTAAAATTTTCTATAACCGGTTGGATAGTTTTTAAGCCAAAAGAATATCTCCTTGAGAGATCAAAGATAGTTTCCAAGTATTTCTCGTGAAGAATAGAAAATTTTAAATACATTGTCACTGTGATGAGAAGCAGCAACTTGCCTGGTGGATGGATTAGAAAGAAGATGATGGGGCTGGGAGATAACCGGAGGATATGATTTTCAATGTAACTGCAGCGTGGAACATTGATCTGCAGATGGCATCAAAATGACATATCCTAATCATCTCGATCGTTTTGGACCAGGAGAGCATCATGCTGCTCCTATATTGGTGCAATGCTTGTTTAATTTATCACCTGTCCACTATATAATTTTATTTTATGATATAGAAAAACAAAGTGCTCTTTTCATCGTATAATATAGTAAAATAATAATGAATGAGACATGTCTTAATATTATTTCTTAATGAATGAGACATGTCTTAATACTATACTATTTCTTTTACTTTTAGACGAAGTTATTAGTTTTTTATATGAACTCTAAACCATGGTTCAGTTTAGCTAACCATTTCTTTTAGAATTGGGGATTGCAATGGCTGTCTCATATAATCATGGAAGATTCTTTAGAAAGGGCTACGAATGGACGGATTCTGGTTGAAACCATCTAAGTATACGACTAGCTAAATACCTGTACTTTGCTTTGGCTGGCCCTCACGATGCAGAGCGTTTTTGAAACATTACAACAGATAATAGTAAGAGCTAGCAACAAACCTATTTTGTCTTAAATATATATTTATAATTTTATTTCGGTGGCAAGGGAAACCTCATAAGTAACTAAGAATTGCATTGTGCAATGTACGATAATTTGTAGTAGTGTTTAATCTTAACAGCTGATTGAACTTTCAGTCTTCCATGTACCTCTTCTCTTCTTCCCTGGTAAATGATTGACATGGAGAGGTTTTACCTTTACCAAACACAAGCTCCTTTTCTCAAACAAAAGAGGGAAAAAATCTTGCTGCCACTGACTCATGATGACATGCAAGTATTCTCAATTTGCACTTGAAATCCGATTCATACCCCTCAGAGCATCTACAATGTTAGAATTAAAGGGGTTATAGGGTTCTATAGGAGAGAAAGAGATAGGATTGGCTCTATACGTTGCAGCACTTGTTCTATCCTTTTTCACCATAGAACTAGATGCTAGTCATAGTGCCCAGCTCTAGAGGAGAGAGAGAGTGTCTAGGCCCACATGTTAAAAGCTGTTGCATACATAGTTATTACCATGGGCTCATCCATAGAACCTTGCTAGTCCTATACATTGCACAAAGCTTTCACAGGATTCTATTCTTCTCACCGTGCGATCCATCCATAAGACCTTCGTACGGATCATACAATTGTCATGCTCTCAGTGGCGAAAACAAGAACATAAAAAAGAAAAAGAAAAAAATAATTCAAGAGAAGCATCCGGCCCAGCCTGAAAGACAATCATGAACCCTAACTCTACTCAGAATACGTTCATTTGAGGTCCCTTAACTTCACAACGAATACGATTTTCATTCTTGAACTAGAAAACCCTCGAATTGTTAAAACCGGTGCAATATTGATCCCAAGGCAGTATAGCGGGTGGTTTTGTCTCACGTGATAGTTTGACTCGGGTCAACAGTGTTGAGTCAGCGTGGGCCCTACATATCAAGGTCTCTTCACCTATCTCTTTTCCTTCCCCTGTTTCCATTTCATCGGCCACCACGGTCCTGTTGTTGAAGGACTGGAGGAGGCTGATTGCGACGTCGTGGACGGTGCAATAGGAATAAAGAAGATGGCAGCGGTGGCGGAGATGGGGCGCTGTTACTCCATATGAGAATGCTTCTTCGGCATGGGAGCTTGACGAGGCTAGCGAAGCTCGAGGAGGTGCTCGACACGCCGTCCCAAAGCCGTTACAGTTACTTCATTGGGGAAAGATGCAGAAAATGAGAAGAACAGTGAGGAGAAGGCCACTGGCAGGTGGTAAGGAGGCCGGCGATCGGTGGCGGGTGGTGAGGAGGACGGCTGGCCGATGGGCTTCGCCACCAGGGATCCAGCGGGACGCGACCTCTAGAGGCGGGCGGTGACGGCCCCTACCCGTGTGCTGCAACTACCGTCCGGAGTGCCGCCGCTGCCCGAGGTCAGGACAGGACAGGACGATGGGAACAGGGGAGGAGAGGTGGCGGCAAGGGGGGTCCGAGATCTGCGTGAAATCGGACAAGACGCTGCGTCGTTGTCACCATCCTTCTCAACTTCGGATCTGCGTGCAGATCGAGATGACCCGACGACAGCACGTGGCTGCAACTGTGAGGGAAAGAAGAAGGGGTCGTCGTGAGCCTTTACCCGCCAGCAGCCGTGAACCTATCTCGTCGGTCGCCACCCTTGCCAGTCGCCACCCTTCTCCCTTCTCCCGCTGGGCGTCGCCCGCCACACACCTCTCCCTTCGCCCACTGCCATCGAGCCCCCACCCACCGCGTGCTTCTCCCGTCGGCCACCTCTCCCGCTGCCTGGAGAGACAGATGGGAAGAAGGGGAGAGAGTGAACTTAATTGACATGTGGGGCCCATGCTGACTCAACAGTGTTGATCCGGGTCAAATTGTCACGTCGGACAAAAATCACTCACTATACTACCTTGGGATCAATATTACATCGGTTTTGACAGTTCGGGGACTTGTTGTATCTAGTTTTCAGTTAAGGATGAAAATCGGATTCGTTGTCAAGTTAAGGGACCTAAAATGAACTTATTCCACTCAACTCCAAATCACGGCTTCACAAGCCCACGAGAAGACCCAGCACAGCCCAGCCCACTACAACTCTTCTCGTCTCTCTCTCCTCTATCTTCTCTCCCCGTGCTCCGTCCCGGCCGGCCTCTCAGGCGACTCGCCCCTCGCCGCCGGCAACGAGCTCCGCCGCCTCGCGCTTGGCCGCCGCCGCGGTGGCCGCGAGGTACACGTCTCTCGTCAACCCTGAAAACCACCTGTACTGACTAGGCACCGCCTTGCGTGATATCATCATCTGCGCCATCGCGTCGGGGGATGGCGGGACTGAGCTCTCGGGTTTTCCTGGTAGATCGCCGGCCGCCCGCAGCTGGATGCGCTACCAACGCCGCTACCAGCATCGATTCGCATGGGGGCGGGCTTCGAGACGGAATGCAGAGTTAGCTTGATGCAGGGTTCGGCAAGCTAGCTGCTCTCTGAACCGTGGTAGGGTGGGAACGCGGGGCCGCGTGAATGGAGGGAGGTGCAGTCCGGAATGGGCTGGAGTGCAGGAGTTGACTGATTCGAGGTGGCTGCATTGAATGTGCAAATGTGATTATTGTTTTTTGTGATTGTTAACGGCAAATTTGAGTCGGTTCGGCTGGATTTGTTGGGTTAACTTTTCTGCCAAAAACAGTAGAGTTGTGTTGAGCAGGAAACGAATTATTTGCATTGTGTTTGAAGAGAGTTATGTGTGGAATTGCAGTGCAGTGATCCTTGCTACAGTTTTTTCCACACGTTCGTGCTAAAGGCTGTGATGTGAAAAAGGTTTATATCTGTTATATAGAACTTTTCTCAGTCCAATGCTGAACTAGTACAGTTGATTATATGTTACTATTCTAGCTTTCATGATTTCATCTATTACTTGTGTTTTGGCACTGTAAGTGTTGATTTTATGTAACTTTGCAAAGCAATGTGCATGATGCTGGGTCCTTATCCTCCTTTATGCCTCTGGTTGAGGGAATCTGGCTATTACTCTGCAACCTGAAAGACTTTCCTGCCAATATATTTTGAGCAGGGAGAAACCCTTCCCAAGGAGTTTCATTGGGTGATGGCAGTAAAAAGTGTGGCAAGATTGATGATGATTTCAAGAGCATCCGCCTCACGTCCATTGCTTCTAAGTGGAAGCTAGCAGTAGAAGAGCAAAGCGTTGCTGAAATTTTAATTGTTGATGAGAGCTTATGTTCTAGAGGCAGCAGCTTCCCACTTTATCTTATTATCTGTATCATGTACTGGCAAGATCAAGAAGCGCAATCACATATGACACACAGGGGAGATTCTGCAATGATCTTATGCCTTCCCCATGAGTATGCATGGAAGCCATTTGGCAGTAAACAATGGAAGATAATATTTCTTCTGATGCTAGATATCAGCTTATGAAACAGATATATCAATAGTGATTGACTGCTTGGTAAGAATTCATCATTTTAAAAACTGCAGTGGAGTTCCTTGTCTCAGGAGTCAATAGAACCGCAGGATTAGAAACAAATGTTCTTTGACTCACAGAGCTACAGTCAGCTGACTGATCTTGCCAATGTGAATCCTTGCGACATTCTATATCAGTTTTTGTTGGTGCTTCTCAGGAGTCAGGAGAACTGCAGGACTAGAAACACGTGTTCTCTCACACACATAGTTACAGTAAGCTGACTGATCTTACAATGTGAAACCTTGCGACATTCTGCATCAGTTTTTGATGGTGCTGATTGTAGATTGCTGATGGCCAAGGGGATTTAGTCGAGTGCCAGGCCATCCAACACAACACATTCAAGCCATTTCGCTGGTCTAGGTTTTTTATTTCAGCATTCAGCTCATTTATCTTTCTTAGTGAGTTGACAAATTTTCAGTAGTACTACAATATATACTTGTGGGAACCCCTAGACTGAACAATCAAGTTATACAGGTAGTCAGCCAGTCACCACTCTGGAGTTCTTGAAAAAACAGAGGTTATAATAGCACTGTAAGCAGTCATGTTTGTGGATTCTAGAATAAGATCTTACTCCTCATTTTTAATTAGTGTTTCTAAAGCAGCTAAATTTGAAGCAAATCCTTGCTACTATGTTGAAAAGTTGCTTCCGTCCATGGTAAGAGGACAGTTTGAAAGTGCCAATAGAAGAGATACTTTCAACTGTTTCTACCGGATCATGAATCTTAAAAGTATGGTGGGTCTTTTTTTAACTAGTTGGATTCCACCAGTGAATATCTTCAGCAAATTGCAAGAATATCTTGAATAGGTGATTAGGAATGCCAATGTTCTTTATGAAATGAAGACTGGAAGCTTTTTCAGAGAGAACTTGTTCAGGTTTTGAAAGCCTGCAGGATCCACACAATTCCACGTCACTTTTATAGCATATTTTCATATGAAAAGTATAAACTATCTGCTACATACTTCTTGTGTCTACATGAGTCAAATACAAACGGAAACACCCAGGTTTGGGTCTCGAATTTGGGTGTTTATTTCCTCCTTAATATAAAGATTTATACATGAACTTTTGCTCTTTTTCCTGTGTGTCATGGAATAGCTTGTCTTCCTTACTTTATTATCTCTCTTTGCATTTCACAATACTTTGTGCTACTGTTTTGTTTGCTTCCAGTATAAAACTTAGGAAATTATCTGTATTGCCACTTGCCAACCTGTTCTAAGCTGTTTCTGTTTGAGTCTTTGCTGGGAACAGCAATAATTAGGTTGTTTCCACCATTCTGGCTAGATTTTTCCTTTTCTTCCCTTCACTGAATTGTAATAATCTAGTTTTATTTTCACTTTTGCACATTTAGTTATATTGGTTAAACATCCAAACTTGTTGTTTGGATGTTCTTCGATATGTACAGAACAAAACAACAAAACGTGTGGTGTAGCTTGGTTAAATTTGATTATTGGGTGGTTAGATTTTTTTATATAAAATTGTTTATATGGATAAATTGAATTTGCTTGAGAACTAATTGGGCTACATTTAACTGTGGGTGACAGACAATATGCAATCCTATTACTTTGCCATTTGTTCGTTACTTCAACACCTGAAAGGAAATGCATATCAGCATTTCCTATGTGGCTCTTTTCTATTGTTTCCTTGAAGGTAACTTATATGTGATATATCATAGTGCCTGCTGCACACCTGGGTTCTTGTCTTCTTAATGTTAACAGTTGAATCTTTCAGTCACTGATTATTCATATGAGTTTAGCAGTTAAATCTGTCAGTAAAATTGACCAGCTGTTCGTTGTATCACTTTACTCAATGACCATACTTTTGAAACACATGTATTGGGTGATTGACAATTACATTGGGGTCATGCAAATGAATGACTTATACTTCTTGGCCACAGGGTCATATATATTGAGAAACTCACATTGCTGCAATGACTTAGGTAGCAATATACTAAATCTGTCTCCAAATGGTTGGTCTTCATAGTTTTGAGGAGTTGAAGTGATGAAACTCAAAACTGCAGCTATCCAAGTAAACAATTTATGGAAGCAAGCTGACTTGGCCTTTCTTTCTTTAGTTGCAAAGCTTGACTTGAAAAAATGAAATCAAACTAGACTTGTTTAGTTTTAGACATTTTATTATTTTTATATTTTTTTCCGTTTGATGTTCAGCCCTTGAGTTTTAATATTAGTCATTAATATATACTTTACGATCAAAATCCAGCAAAAGTATAATGTTATCATTGGCAATTTACCCACCGGTATCACTTCCATGTGTTCAATCCAGTATATCAGTCAAAGTTACTAAAGTTTGTCTGCACATATACCCCGCAGTGGCATACATTTACATTTTACAAAAAGGGGATTAAACAAGGTATTGTTGTTGTTCGATGTAGTGTAAATTGTAGAAGACGACTATGCATATATTTGACTTTTTATGTAACTGATTGTTAAATATTAGCCTTTCTATGGAAGTGATTGCTAAATTAACCAAGATAATGACATGCCAAGCATGTAATCATTTTGAATGGATGTAAGTGCATCAAAATGTAGTAACAACTAACTAGGACCACCAGGCCATGGTACTAGGCCCTCAGAGGGGCAGGGATTTGTCATGCAGTAGCAGTTATACTTGCCAACGCTTTGCATTTAGGGTCACTGGCTGGTCTACACTAGTTGTTTACAGAGGCCAAAAAAGGGGTAGTTGTTTACTGAAATTGTTGTGTCAGACTTGATTCCTAAATCTTTTGCTACAAGATTGACTGGATAAAGTCTAGAGTCTAGAGAGTATTTTACACATGGAAGCCAAGCAGGCCACCTGTTCTGTACATTGTGAATCCATATTTCATTGACATCTTCACAGATTTTGATAGACTAGTGGGTAATTCTTTCATGCTGTATCTCTTTTATATATTTTTTAGTAGAATTGTAATTTCTTCACTAGATAGATATCTTAACCAACTAATCTACCCATGCTTTGAAGAATAATTACAAAAAAAATCACCAGATGGTAACTTCTTTACTATATTTTAACTCAACAGTTAAGCAGAAAACCCCCTGGAATTGGAATGTTGCTCATTTGAATTGCTTATTTATTACTAATACAAGCTATGTTCTGTTGTTTTCAGCACATGTTTGTGTACTTGAGCGTCTTTCTCATTAGTCAGAAGTCGAAACAAGCCAGTTTTCCTTTTCTTTTTGGCTCATTGCTAATTCGCTACACTTCTGTCGTCCACAGCCACTTGACAATGTCATTAATCGATTAATTGACATATACATGGACCATGTGTTGATCTATTTTAGGTAGATCTGGCGGATGACAGTGTCAAAAGCGGAGCGTAACTTGGTGCTATATGCTTTACAATCTTAATTAAGATGACATCACCAGATTGATTCGAATGAGATTGAAGCAAAGGGCAGAGTTAATGTTGTGGGGACCGGTACAGCTATCCTACTGGACATATTCAATGCATGCTTTTGCAACATGGGAGGTCCTTAACCAGCTACTGTGGCACCACAAGGTATCAAGGCGAAACTAGTTGTGAGCTGTTACTTTTCCAAAATTTAGGAGCAGTAGCATGAGTATCAAATCTCTAAATTATGAGGTGAACATCATGCACCTAACAATTTGTTCTGCAGCACATATTAGGAGAATTATTTGCCATATTTGAGTTTGATGGTTTTTATGCAAGAAACCCATTTATTAGGTTTTGATAGATTGAGACACAAATTGGTGAGCACTTTTCTGCTAAAAGGACATGATGATAAAGGCAAACCAATTTGTTTATTTTGAGCATCCAAACTTAAATGTGGGTTCACTATGTAAGCATAGCTTTTGGTTCTAGCCATCGCTGAACTTCACTAAGGTCTTAATCATATGCCATTTTGTCATTTCGTGTACTGCTAAATGTAGCGCCATTGTTGTTTTCATCAACATCCAAGACCTTAGAATAGTGTATCCTCATATTGTTAATTTTATTTTCTTCTTTTTTCTGACATGATCGTACTTTATGACTGACCAACTAACTGACTGGGCCCTTTCGCATTGACTGCATGCTTTACCAACCTATAGAACCGTGGAGCTGATTCGCATTTCATTGCTCCTATTTGTATGTTGTGAAATTAGGAAAGGGAAAGAATATGGGGACCATGATCTTTGTCATCCATTTCAGTGCTTTCATTCTTCGTCATTTGATATATCACGTATGATGTTATCTTGAAGTTCTTGAAGTTGTTTGTGCTGGATTGGCATCACAGTTAGAAACACCACTGCTTATACTGTGTGTGGTGTACTGCTATATATATGTGTGTGAATAAACACACTGACATAATGCATGTAGTCTGGTGCACTGTCGCAATTTAGTTGATGCCTTATGGGTTATGGCCATCTGTTTATTGCATAATTATTGCTTTTAACTATCAGCACATCCCCCCTAAGTGGACACAAGTGAATCCTAGCCTGGTGGCAACGACTGCTCTAAAACATTATGGTTTTTACTATGCTAAGGCCTCCTTTGGAACACCTTTTCCTGCAGGAATTGATGTATTTCCTGTTAATAAACTAGGTGGTTCCCTTGATGAAAGCGAGAAGACAGAACGGAACCAGAACAATTACCTTTATCCTGCACTGGAGTAATGGATTTTTTTACTGAATTGTAGTATAACGGAAATTACGGTTTTTTCCCCGTAAACTATGTTTTGCACCATGTCCATCTTACCAAATCCTTTCCATATCATTAATCATTTGATCAGTTAACCCTTTGGGTTGACTTATGTGGTTGGAGAATTGGAGTGATGCAGGAAGAAAAATATGTCACCTGCTTGTTTGTCTTTAATATGACAATCATCCATAATTTTCCAATCTTGGAGTACTACTATCTTTGGACAAGATGAACAGTTCTTAGATATGATTGTAGGAGTATTATCCTATAAAGCATGTCTTTTTTCTTTTAAAACCATTTAGGAAACATGTCTTATTCACAAATATCACATTCATCATATTCCTCATCTTTTGATGAAAATCCAGCAAGTAGTCTGAAAGCAAAAGCAAAGCCACTAAAGTACACAATTACAATGTTTTTATTTACTTTGATTAGAAGTTGACACCACTTATATATATATATATATATATATATATATATATATATATGTAGTCTGATCTCTGATGACATTGATACATAGCAGAGCTTTCACCAGTATGACTATGATGAGGGGGACGTCTTGTACATACAAGTAAGTCTTTAATAAATACACAGCTTCACTTCACGCAGTAGTAATCGATCTTATAATTGTTTCCTAATTAAGCTGGATATGTAGCAATAGAGATATACCTATCATATCGAGCAATCTTAACTGCCTGTGCACCAACCACCCTACCAGATCCTTGATCTTAGATGATGACCTGATCATGCTGTTTTAACCTTGCATTTTCAGTTCCTTTTCTGTTCTTCCAGAATTCAGATGACGAGGCTACCTTCACCACCCTGCAGCAGCCCATGTGACGGCGAGCCCGGGCCGCTCCTGCCCAGCAGCTCCTCGATCATCTGCAGCGCGATCCTCTCCTCGTCGTCCATTGCCGGCGGCGGCGGTGAGCCTGTCGTGGATGTGGACGTCGTTGTGACTGTGCTGTCACTCGGCGTCGGCTGGTCGCTGGACGACGCTGCCGCCGCCACCGCCGACGACGACGACACGGCCGTGTCCTTGTTAAGCTCGACGGTCATGACCCAGCTGGAGTCGGCGCGGGCGCCGGCGCGCTTCTGCCAGACGCCAATGTGGGACTTCTCCGGGTCGAGGCGGAGGCAGGTGAGGGACGGCGATGGCGTCTTGCAGCACTTGCGGAGCTTGGCGCTGAGGATCTGCGACAGGCTGTTCCCACCGCCGTTGGCCGTCATTGAGGACGAGCTGCCGCCGGCACGGCCATCCCGCCCTGCCACAGCGGCCGCCGGGGCGAGCTCCCCCGTGGCATTCCTCGAGACCGGGAAGTTGGTCTTGGCGTTGCGGCCGCTCATCAGGATCGCGGCCTCGTCGTACGCCCGCGCCGCCTCCTCCGCCGTCTCAAAGGTACCCAGCCACACCCTCCTCTTGCTGCCACAACGCACGTAGCAAACAAATACACCATCCACCATGCATGCACGCACACGCACCTCGAGTTAGATACTAGCACACCATGAAAGAGAAAGAAAGAAAGAAAAAAAAGAAAGCAACAACAAACCACTAGCCATCTATCAAAATGTATCTATCACGACAGTGGCATTACACATCAGAGCAACGTAGCTAGCGAGCTAGTGATCATCACCAGTGAGATAGAGACTTACAGGAGAGGGTGCCTGATCTCGGAGACCCATGAGCCCCAGTGACGCTGCCTGACGCCGCGGAACTTCTTCTTCGACTGTCCCATGATCTCTCCTCTCTGCAGGGGGATACTGCCCCTGCAGATTCTCTCAAGGACACAGCAGAGGAGGCAGGCAGAGTAGTCGCAGCAGCAGAGCAACTAGTCAGTCAGGCAGTGAGCCTCTCTCCTGCCTCAGGAGTGGAGTGTGGAGTGCTGGGAGGAGTAAAGCTCTCGGTTTCCAGTGAATATAAACTACCTGCCACTCTGAGAAACTATTTAAACTCTCGAGGGACGTACTCTCGAGGGACGTTTCCTTGTTGTCACTTAAAAAAATTAAAAAAGTATGTCACTTAAAAAAATTTAAAAAATTAACAAGATAAATTAATATGTAATAGATTATTTTATAAACATATAAAATTAAATTTAATGCAAATATATATATATATATTAACTAAACTAGCTATTGGTTAATTTATTTTTCTTTAACTTGTTTGTAAAAGTTAAATTGTATATTTGTAGAGTGATATATCACATATTAATACATATTTTTAATTTTTTTATAACTATTTAAGTGATATACAAATAACGAGAAGACGTCTACTCGGGAGTTTAAAATCCACTCTCATGCCACTCCTGTACTTCCCTTCTTGCGGTGTAGCGTGAGTTCAATGTGGCATATATATATATATATATGTATATATATATATATGTATATATATATATATATATATATATATGTATGTATATATATATATAGTGTGTACACACACTCATGGTCAGTGCGCGTGTGTGAGCCGTGGCGCACGAGTGGGGGTGCTGAAAGAGGGTTAGATTTGGGGGGTGGACAGTAACTCAACTGGGAGTGGTACTTTTGACTTGTCTGTCACGTATCTTCTCTGTCAGTGGCCTTAGCCTTTTTGTACAGTGGCACACCAGGGTTCAGATCTAGTTGTTGTACTCTCCTACTCTGCCAGGACCCAAGTGAGTACACCTTCAGTCATTGTAATTAACTTTCTGGTCAATTTCCTTGTGGTCATAACTCCACGAGTCCAGTACATACACTACTTTGAACCACAGTGGTACTAAACTTGTGTTGTAATCCATGCAGGGTAGTTGGGGCCAGCAACAGTAATATCTAGCAGGATGGATGAGATAAAACTGAACATGTGAGAAAGATCACAGATAAGCTGTTAATAAGCCTAGAGAAGGAAGTGAAGAAGACTCTTTGGTGAGATTAGAGAGAGAGAGAGAGAGAGAGAGAGAGAGAGAGAGAGAGAGGGGCCCTCATGGGCTGCTGGGGTGGGCTGTCGGTGAACTGTGGCGAGCGGCATAACCACCTTCTCTGCCAGTACGCCGGTAATAAACTCCCCCACCTACGCCCTTGGCGACCTCATTTATGGCCTTCACTGGAGGAAAACCTTTGGCTTTGGGTGAGCTGAACTAACCATCACCAGCTCTTATTGCTAACTAGCTGGTTGTCACTTGTCGCCGATCAGCTAGCTAAGCTCGCTCGCTCACTACATGGCCAATGTCCAGTCGAGTATATCTGCTAACTAGCTAAACTAGTAGCTGAATCTAACTTTGCTCGACGCCTTGCCTTACGTATATGGTTACTGTACATTGCTTTT
Organism: Oryza australiensis; assembly: GCA_019925245.2. NCBI lineage: Eukaryota > Viridiplantae > Streptophyta > Magnoliopsida > Poales > Poaceae > Oryza > Oryza australiensis. Next base: position 1,592,531 of record JAIFGZ020000335.1, read on the forward strand.
CAGGTACAAACACTGAAGCTTGGACAGTGTGTACTACTCCAGAAATGGACTTGATGGGCGTTCGTAACCAAGGTAAGGTAAGGAGAGCATAGAAGCTAGCTACTACTCCATGCTGTATGGATGCCATGCACTGCAGGTTTACTCCCAACTTCTAAAGCCACTTTCCAAGGGACACTCTTCGACAGAGCAGTTGGCCTGCAATAACTGCCCCAATCAAGCAGCCAATCATCCATCCATCCGTCCATGGCGCATCGCCAAGGAAGGCGCGGACACACGCATTGCAGCAGAAGAACTTGCTCTTCTCTCCGTAAAAAGGTGAAACGGAGTTAATGGCGGAGTGAGTTCGTTGCCATTGTTTGTCCGGCCGATCGAATTGAATGGGGCTTCCGTCCGGGTACTTTTACAGTTCCATCGGCTCCACCCAGATACGTGTGTCAGTGAGTTCCTGCAGGGATGGAAGCTTCTTCTGCTGCTGCTCTGCTCGATCCGCGTCGTACACATACACGCACTGCTTCCTCCTTTTTTTTTACATGGAAAAGTGCAGGCAGATTTGTGGTGGTTGCCCAGGACTGTCAGGACCTGTCATCCAGTAAAAACCGTTGACAGGTGAGCACTATAAACTCCAGTACGCCACGCGGATCATATATACATCGTCAGTACAAATGCTAGGACTAGCGATTCAAGGAAGAAAATCTTAAGGGACCCTCTAGCTCAAACCTTTACAATTGTGTGACAGGTATAAGAATTACTAGCTAGTAATAATCAACAACCTCATCATCTCCTGCCACACTTAAGGAACAGGACGGAGATCTTGATTATTAATTTTTAGTTGAAGACTTAGGTCTAAATTATTAATTGATGGTTTATAGGAAGAGAGCATCCCATCTTCTTATGAATTCTTTGTCATTTATTCTTTTAGGGTTGCTTGCTCTCTGTCAGCCTGGCAGACTGCAAGGTAGCACGCCCGTACACAACATATACACCTGCAGATCATCCCCTATATATAAATTTCTGATCTGTATATATAAATTTCTGATCTGTATACTCTCAGCATTTCTACTGACACTGCAGTTATTGATGATGATAATGATCCCATTTTCTGCAGGTTTCACATTTTTGCAGGTAAACGGTGGGGCCGAGGCCGAGACCGAGCTAAGCGGCGATGGTTATAGGAAACGGATGACGATGATCAGATCTGCCACACCTCTGTCAGAGACAAAGTCCACAAGAGGTACAGTGTTCTACACCGCATCCTTTGCTTCAACAAGCTGCATTATATCATGCATACACAATTATACATGCATGGAGTTGTTGGGGACTTGCCCAAAACCTGCATCTAGGAGTTAATCCCCTTGCTAATCCTGTTCCCGCGCAATTAGAAGGCTCTGTCTGGCCAGTGGTTAGTGATCACTCCCTTGCCGAGCACTCAACGGGGCAAGTTTGCATCCGGTTCGGTGAGAGGAGAAGAGTAGCTAGCTAGCTAGCTAGCTCTTCCTTGCTGGTAGTACATTACATGTGCTCGAATTGAGGTAGTTTGGATCTCCACTGCCACACTAGCTACTAACAACGTACTCCAATCCTATGAATGCATGTGTAGCTCTAACTTGGGTTATTTCACTGAAACCTGAAGTATCCCAGGGATGAGGAGCAGGTTTAGTTAGGACAGCAGCGCAATTCAGTTAGTAGTCCTGGTAGTGGTGGTTAAATTTACTGAACTTTTTAAGAAGCCCGAATTAACTCCGATGGGGGGCTTTCTCGTGCTTGGGTTGGGTTGGGTCAGCACCAAACGGCCACTCGCTTCTACCAGAACGTACGCTGTACTGGTGGTACAAAATGGTACAATGTCGCCTTATGCACACGAAAACTAGCTAGGGCTCGATCGATTGATCTTGAGTTGGCTCTGTTCTGTCTTGTAGGAAATTTTTGCAAAATTTTATATGACTACATTGCAAGCATGAATACCTAGTTGTGGAAAATATATATACTTTCTGTTCTTGCACCGGCCTTACCATTGACTGGCTACATCGAGCTGTCCCTGTACATGTACCAATAATGTTATGCATGCAGAAGTTGAAGGTAGCAACGTACGTACAAACGTCCAAGGAAGGTGATGGCTCGTCACTCACTAGCCACGCTGCATCAACCGATGGAAATTAATCAGCAAATCAGCTGGCTTGTAGTGAGTGAGCTGATCACTGGACCGGGCATTGATATGATCCTCGCATATATGCACACGGATCCACCAACCCTGTACACGTAGTGCGTGCCCGACTGCGTCGGTCGCTGGCGTGTGATAGCGTGGCCGTGATTGACGTGGCCAATTTCTTGACGATTATCGAGTGCGTGTGAGCGAGCGAGCGGCAGGTCAGCATCAGTATACACGCCTTATGCCTCGTCGAAAACGACCCCTTGATTAATTGCTCGCTCGCTGCATTGTACAGGATATTTTGGGCTGCAAAATGTTCGAGGTTTCGTGGACGATGAACACGGCTGGATCTTCATTTTTCTCTCCGATTGATAAGGTAATTCCTAATGTTGGTCCTTTCAATGGGTAAATTGTGAGGATCGAATGACCAATCAGGCACACGTTTTGCATGGCTTCCGCTTTAAGCCTAGCTAGCCAATATTGTCCATAGTTTGATCCATTTAGGACGGGTCATATTTCTGTGCTGTGCTATAGCTTGCATTTGCTTTGTCAAGTCGTGGTAATTAATTAACAATGTATGAATACGTACGTGCCTGGCCATGATCACCAACATTGCTTGGGGGGACACCGGAAGCGTTGGCATGGAAACTTGGGAAAACGTTAGGGAGAAGGGCCAGGAGAGTTGGCCGGGCATAATTATGAGGCTGTCGACGGGTAGTTACATTACATGCAGATGACGATGCATATATTATGCCTATAGTGCATCCAGGTGGTAGCGTTACTGTTGCAGTAGCAGTAGACCAGTAGTTGTTGCCTTGTTGGTGTTAGCTTGAGCTGCATCCTAACCTGACTTGCTCCCGGGATCTGAGGTTCTCTGAACAAACCAGCCTCAACACGCACACGCGCAAGAAACGGACGGAAACCACCTCTATCGTTTCCGTTTCCATATTCGGAATAAGAACCAGAAACTCTAGATAAAAAACGAAATCGAATATTATCGAATAAAAAAAGGATGGACATAAATCGAAACGAATACGGTGACGGATATTTTTCGAAATATAAAAATTCCTCGAACTGAATGTATCAAATCAAATCACCGAAAAGATATACTTCCTTTGTCTAGTAATATGTTCATTTTCAGCTCTTTTCATTTGTCCAAATTTTTTTTATTTTTGGAGCAATCATTGCATCAAAGTTTATGAAAGTAAAGAATAATTCTATTGGGAGTAGATAAAACATAGAATAGTTGTCTTGAAATTTGATAAAGTAGGGTATTCTAGTCTTTTGTTTTTTATTGATATGTGTGGGATGGAGATGGATAAAAATAAATTTATTATTGGGACGGAGGAAATAGCTCATTAATAAATTGATATTTTTATTTTTTTATCAATCTTAATTAATATTTCGCTTCACTTCCTAGGAGAATAAGAACTATATTATGAATATAACTGTAATTAGTATGACATAACCTAATAAAAATAGAAATTAGACAAAAGAAAAACAATTCTAAAGCACCGTAGTAAAAACATATCTTAATTCAACTAACAACATCAATACTCAATAGAAATCTAAACATTAAAAGTGAGGAAGGCTGAAGCTAAGCAGCTGTATATAAAAAGTTTTCATTTACAGAAACTAAGTTTCTGAATTTGTTTTCGGAAAAGTTTTCGTTTACATAAACTAAGTTTCTGAATTTGTTTTTGGAAAGTTTTCGACCGATTCTGGTTTCGGACGGACAGTAGTATTATCGTATTCATTTTCGTTTTAAAAAAAATCCAAATCCATTTTTCGTTTCTGAAAATTCCAAAAAAAATTCGATCAACTTTCTGTTTCCGAAAACACGTCCGAAAACCGAAAACTTGTTGAACCGTTTCATCCCTAATCAGATATATCTTCTCTCATTCTTTCTACTCAATCACCTGTGTGTTTTTCATTGTTTTGATCTATGTAGACGTGTGGATGCATGATTTGATGCATAGTACCGTGTAAGCCTTTCTGCCGTGTGCCAAGTTGCCAACGTCTACTCGCTGCCGGGCTACTCCGGCGGGTTGTTCCGTCCGGTCCTTTGGTCCCGGTTAACTTCACGTCTGGACGTCTGGTCTGCACATAGATAGCACCCATGTGCTGCTACAAACGGCAGGCATGCGTGCACACTATTACACAGAGGGCTACCGTTGAAAGCTTTGAGATCCTTATAGTGACTTTTTGTCAGTGAATGAGTGGTGATAATTTTGTCAAGTTCCATCTCCTCCTCCCCCAGAAACATGGCAAGATTTAAGATGGAGACAATGTGGACTTCTCTCCTCCAATGCTGTGCTGGTCCTCTCTAAGCCTGCCTTAGGACAAATTGTATATTCCTTGCATGATGAACGGTCCACGCCCTGCTCCTGCTAGTGTTACGGAGTGTTTCACATGCCTCCAGCTCCAGCTTTTCAGGTTAAAAAATCAACCAAAAATTCAACCTGATGTGGTTGATGTTTGGCTAACCCTTGATCGGTGTCGTTTATTTGGCTGATACTTTTGAGCTGGAGTCGGCTGTTTGAACAGGCAAGTCGAGTTCTTTCCTGGATGATATATAGGTGCTAGGAGCTGGAGCTAGATTCTCAAGTTTTTCTAATTGTAGGGGGTGTTTGGCAGGGCTTCAGTGCCAAACGCTCCAGCTCCAAATAGATCTGGATGGATCACTCCAGAAAAATAAACTAGCAAGGTGGAGTTATTTTCCACCGGCTCCAAACTCCAGCTCCGGCTGGAGCTAGAATTTGGATTTTTTTGAAATGAAATGCACAAGATAGCACGTGTTTCATTGATATAGGATAAAAAAAACAAGACTACAGTCTTAGAAGGCCATAGTCAGGAAAAAAGAAAAGAAGAAAATAAACTCGCTCGGTTGGATTGGGACTTCAACACTGACAAACGCTCTACTCAAGCCCCACAACAACCCAAATGGCCCCAACTCACCCCATGCGGCCGACAGACCAAGCCTTATACGGTGGCACCCACCTAACATACACACAAGTAGCCGTCAAAACCTTACAGCAGAGCTCCGAATCACTGGATATTAGGGGAAGACAGACCGCACTGCACCAAAAGGGTCCCCACCATGCGGTACTCGTCACCGCTGCGCCGTTGAACGCTAAACCCCACCTGACGGGGTGAAAACCACCATATCCTGATTTTTTATAGGACTCAACGCGTGGGGGCCTCGCCACATCCGCCGTTGGACACCACCTCGCCGCTTGCGGGTGCCATACCACGCCCGTTGTTGTACTCCTCTTCGCGGGGGCCACGCCACGCCCGTTACTGCACTCCTCTTCGCGGGGGCCACGTCACGCCCGCTACTGCACTCCTCATCACAGATCTGTTTCTTTTGTCGCCGCCATAGCGAGAGAGTAGTTGCCCTGCTTCCCCGAACTCCATCGAAACAGCTGAGCCGCTGCAGAGTCAACCTTGCCTCGTTGCCTCACCCTTGCGTTTAGTCTTCTCCGCCAAGCCAGCAAACCAGATAGTCGTCGCACAATGTCGTCACCGCAAGCATCATCTACTGACGCAGTCCCACACCACACTGACCCTTGCCAAGCAACGTCAGCCGTCGTAGTCCGCTGCAAGCCGCTGGAAACCGATAATCATGCAACACCTCCTGGCTGCCACCAAAACCTCGAAAACCTGCACAAAGGCTCGTCAACCCCCTTAAGCTCTCCACACGATAGAGAGGCTGCCCGTCTTCCAAGATCCTTGTCCGCCGATACACCTCCCCTCGCCATGCCGTCGCGCCCGCTTCTCTAAAAGACCGCCTAGGGCGACGGAGCCTCCGAATCGAAGACACTGGCAAGCACGTGCCTGCCGGACCTAGGCGTGCTTCTTTTTTATTTTTTTCCCACACACACTCTCTCTCTTTTTCTTTTTTCTCTCAAATTCTTTTTCTTTATCTTTTTACTCATTTTCCCTTTTTCTTCTTTTTTTCCCTTTTTTCCTCTTGTTTTTTTCTTTTCCCCTCCCTTTCCTTTTTTCCCTCCCTTCTTCTTTTTGGTGGTTCTTCCAAACGACCGTACCGCCTCACCGCCGATGCCAGCCACGCAACTGGCGAGGAAGTGACGACGGCGTGGCCCGAGAAGGAGGCGAGGCTGTGGGCGGTGTGGTTGGCCAGGTCGGGCGCGTCGTCGTCATCGTCCTCGGTGGCGGTCGTGATGGAGGTCTCATAGGGGTCGGGGGCGCCACTGCCACCTAGAGATGGCAACGGGTATATACCCGATGGGTAGTGCCCACCTGTACCTATACCCGCTAGGGTAAATTTTACCCGTCGGGTTACCCGTACCCGTATACGGGTAATAAAGTACTTCCATACCCATACCCGCGCGGGTAATTCTACCCGACGGGTTGCCCGTACCCGTCAGCGCACCCGACAGAGTATGTACATGTAGGTCATCCCACACATAAAATCCTTTCGTTTCAACCTCAAAATTCACAGTAAGGTAGCAAGACACACAAAATCCTTTCATTTCAACCTCCAAATTTACAGCAAGGTAGCAAGGTTCACAACATATTTATAGGCTAAATTGGCTGAGTGAGGGCAGCTAGACTCTTTATACGGGTATTTCTTACCTGCGGGTAGATGGGTATGAGTAGTACACACCCATACCCGCACCCGACATACCCGATGGGTATGTGTTTTCATCCAAAAACGTACCTGCGGGTAGAAAATTCCTCCCATACCCGTTTCTTTATCGGGTAAAACCTGTCGGGTACTCGGGTTTCGGGTACCCATTGCCATCTCTACTACCACCGCGTGAAGACGGAGGAGACGGCCCGGGGCACGCCAGCCACGAGGCTTCCTCGTTCGTCATGCAGCGTTGTCCTCCCGTGCGCCGTCCCCGCCGCCAGATTTGGTCGTTGCGGCCGCCCTCGTCGTCGTCCAGGCGGCCACTATCGCCAGATCCAACCTCGCCACCGCCGTCGCCTGGGGCGACTCCCCCGGTTGTCCGAGCTTGTTGGCCAGTGAGAAGCCCCGCCGCCGTCGTCCTTGCGGTCGCGCGGCTTTGCCGGCGGCCGCTCGGCCGGCGGCGAGGCGGAGGGGGAGAAAAGAGAGGCGAGGGGTGGCCGGCCGTCGCTTCCTGAGTCGCCTTGGGGGAGGGAAGCACGAGAGGATTCAAAATTTAAAATCGAAGTTTGGAGTTGGAGCCCTACCGAACACCCCGTAATCTACTAGTAGTATCTACTGCTGTTCTGCTGCCTGCTGAGTACCTCTTGTGCGTAAAAGCTCATGTTTACTCAACTATGGCAAAAAAAACATATGAATCAAATTAATCTATACAATTTACTCAGGGATGGACCTAGGGAGTTCTTGGTATTCACGTGAATACGCAACAATTTCTGAAAAAAAATATCAGTATACCTGGCTATATTACATATTATATACTAAACTGGGCCTAATACTTCATTCTCAACCCATTTTTTCCTCAACAAATCCACTCCTGATATTATCTCGTGTTCTTCTGGTGAATTTTATCTGCAATTGTTGAGTGACTACTTACCCGGCCTTGAAATCCTATGTCTGCCATTGAATTTAAAGCTGGTAAAATATATGCATTTTATTGCTCACGCCATAGGCTCGTCTGAAATACAATATCTGTCTTGAAGTAGTTTATGAGTCGAAATCAAATTAAAATTCATGCGTTCCAAAAATTCTGTCTTCAGCCAGGAAACAGTGACCACTAAATGCAAACTGGTGTAGCAAACTAGCAATTGTTTGTGGTATCTTTCTGGGCTTCTGCCACTAGTTACGCTCGAGTGAACAGTTCTCTCATTTATTCCATAGCACGTTTGCTTAAGGCAATGGCAAGGCTGCGATGAACAGTTTCTTGTTTGATGGCCTCTTGCTTTTATAGTGCAAACAAACGAATGAGTTATGAAACATTAAAATAAAAAGAAAATCACATACAACCTCAATGATGGGAAGAGATGGAACAGCAACGTACTGACACGATTCAATACTGCGCATGGGCTGCCTGCGTAGTAACATTTGATCGCTAGATAATAACAGAAATTCATGTTACAGTTCGCTCACAGATGCAGATCCTAATCTAAAATTGACTTGATCGCTAATTTCTGTGTTGAGCACAAATTATTATGTCAATTCTACACAAACAATCTTTATCATACATTCATACCCAACAAAATATTTCCAAAACGATTAGTACTTTTTATGGAGTACTTCAGCTAGAGCTATTCCCCCCCCTTCCTTCAGAAAAGAAACTGAAACTGATATGTTCCTCGTTGCGTATGGCTGGAGGCCTGTTCTATCAAAATGACCCATTTGTTGGCCCAAATTATCCTGCACCTGTTGGGCTATCTTCTTTTTCCTTGCATTTCCAACAAAGCTAGCAGAAGAATGTACTAATGAGGGCCTGTTTGGATTGGGAATTTTCTTCGTACCTTTGGAAGGTTACTTTTAATCCTAGCCGTCCATTCTTCATATCTCATCCTGGCCCTTCACTCATTTCCTTATCCCAATCCCATCCCTCTTAACCCATTATCCAAATGAGTCCTAATTACTAAACATTTTATGGTCAGCCTTGCAACTTCAGCTCCAATAGTCTCTAGGGCATATGTTATTTGGTTGGCCTCAATGCGTTATCTAGTTATCTAGGCCAAGCTTGATGTGCCATCCTCTGGGTGATCGATTTTGCAGGTGCATGCTCACCATTACAAAAATTGGTCCAGAAACATTACATATTGGTTATTTTAGATAATGGGATTAAGATTCAACATTACATAGAGGTGACATTCTAGGACAAACTTGCACCGTTGAAAAACAACACATTCTGCTGGAAGCAGCATCACTCCAGCAGTGTAGGACTTGCAAGCACAACTGCACCTGATCTACGAGGTGATATCGGGGGTCATCAACGGATTCGTCGCCTTCTTCCCGAGCACCGGCGCCTCGGTGTCAGGGAAGAACTTCACCCCCGGGAGCGTCGCCACCGTGCCATCCTTCGCCACGGCGATCGGGTAGGTTAGCAGATGCCCCGGGAGGTCTTCGTGCACCTCCTCGCTCGCGTAGAGCTCCCAGTGCTTGTCAGCCATCGTGTTCACTCTCCGGACACACTCCAGGCTCCCCGGGTGCAGGAAGTCGTCGTGCAGAACGCCTCCTAGGTGCTCATACCACAGTGACATCCGGAAGCCATGGATCTGACCTCTTGCAAGCTGGCCACTGATGTTCAGGTGGTGTGGCTGGAATGCTCCCATGGCGATCTCTGAGTCTCGGCCACCGTCCATCGACCGCTGGTTGATGTTGGCAGATCCGATGATGATGTACTCATCGTCAACTGAAACAAACGAACAAATTTTTTTTTTGAAAAGGTTTGTTTGAACGACATAATGAAAACATGTTATGAGAAGTACAGGTACGAAATGACATGTAGCAGATATGCTATTCTCTGACAAGCACATTAGAATATCTGTCCTACCTTGATCATCTAGAGTTTTATGTGAATTTGGAATGGATTTACCAGATTGAGGTGTTGAAATTTGCGGTGCTACATTGATCATACCTATCATCATCTTGGAGTGGACGTAGATCATGAACCGGCGCGCCTTTTGTGCCTTGGCATATGGCGTGCCATCTCTTGGGTGATGTACAGGGACATACTCACCACTCCTCTTCACCTCTCTGTTTCCCAAGCAGAAGAAGGTGAGGTAATCCCTCGGGTCGGCGTCCATCTTCTTCGCCTTGAGTGCGCTGGTGATGTCGGCGTACATCATCTCCATCGTCCTCCTCTGCCAGTCGAGGATGGCCTGCATGGCTTGACTGTCCGGGTGGCCCTCTGGCCACATCGGCACGACGACGTAGACGGTGAACCGCTCGCCGGCGGCGATCTTGCTCATGATCTTGAGGGAGAGCTCCCTCGGGATGAGGTTGACCGCCTCGACGTCCTCCGGCTTGATGCCGTCGGGCCTCCACCCGTAGGAGCTACCGATGAAGTACTGGTTCTCGATGTAGATGAAGTCCTTGGCGCGGCGGATGGCGTGGATGTACGCGTCCTGGATGCTCCGGTCGATCACGTTGTTCTTCCCGCTCACGAGGTCCAGCCGCGCCGCCGCCTCCGGGCTGCTCGGGAAGCCGTCGCATGCGCCGCCGTCGATGGAGCGGAAGACTTGCACGTTCCATGCCTCGTGGCCGTCATCGCCGACGGGGAGCTTCATCGCAGACTGCGGCGTGATGAGGTGCTCGAAGGCCCTGAGGTTGACGAGGAGGTCCTTGTCGCCGCCTTGCTTCCGCCACCGCTGCTCGAAGTTGTAGAGCACGTCCCAGGCGACGGGGCCCTCGATCTTGGAGTGGATGTCGTGCCATGGCTCCCTCGGCCCGCCCTTGGAGACCTCGGCGTCGTCGATGCTCGGCTGGTGGAAGTCCTTGTGGTGCGCGGCGTCGAGCGTCCGGAAGAGGGAGTGGGACTGCGTGTCGTAACGACCGTCGCAGAGGTCGAGGCCGCCGACGAAACTGACGATGCTGCGGAGGCCGGAGCCACCGCCGCCGCCGCTACCTGCCGGCATCTCCTGGTCGACGATGACGGTCTTCTGGTGGTGGGTGGCCGCGAAGGGTACCTTCACGCCCATGACGATGCTGCCGCCGGCGTCGGGGTGGCGCGCGCAGACGACGCAGTGCACGTCGGTGTCCTCGAAGTACTGGAACGTCTCGGCGTCGTGCGTCTGGCTGAAGCTCCACGTTATGCCCAGCGACTGGAGGATCTGCAGCGACGTGACGTCGTTCCAGACCAGCATGAGCACGCGGACGCCCTCTCTGGCCTTGCGCTTGAGGAGCTCGCCGAGGGTGGCGTCGCCGCCGGGGCGCTGCCGAGACGGGTCGCGGATGAGCGTGATGTCGGTGAACACCGACCAGCCGGTGATGTATATGAGGTGCTTGGCGTTGCTGATGGCGTCGAACACGTCCTCCCAGCACCGCCCCTGCTGGTAGTGCGCGCCGCCGGCGAGCGGGATGCTCGGCGCGAACGTGTCCGGCACGTGCGCGTCCTGGTACAGCGTGACCCTGCACCCGGTGTGCTGCTTGAAGTAGGTGCACGGCACGCCGGCGTACCCCGCGTAGCCGACGCCGGCGCCCCACCACTTCCCGTCGCCGTCGGCGGCGACGTCCTTGAACTGCAGCCGCACGTGGATGGTCGGCCCGTGGGGGAGCTTCTTCTTGTGCTCGTCGAGGATGTCGAGCTTGCGCTCGACGACCTCGCCGGACAGGAGGTCCCTGACGGGGAGGTATGCGCGGCCGATGAGCGCGGCGTCGACGGCCAGCGAGACCTTGACGGAGAAGACGACGTTCTCGGCGAAGTGGGCGCAGTAGATGTGGAAGCGCTCGTCCCACCGCGGGTTCACCGGCTCGTCGTCGATGACCCGCGTCCGGCCGAGGCGCGCCTTGCCGAGATCCACCGTCGCGTACAGCCGCGTCCCGCCCTGCCCAACCCCGGTCGTCTTCTCCAACCCTTCCCACCACTGCACCACCAAACACACACTCACAAACACAAACGCCAAGAAGCAGAAAACGTTGGCGAGGGTGATCTCCATGGACATGATCGATCGCTGACCTTGCGGACGCCCTCGGGGGCGTTGCCGGTGAGGCGGGTGGGGTTGGTGAGGTTGGTTGCCTCAAAGATGGTCGCGTCGAGGGTGCCGTGCATCAGCTGCTCCGCCATTGCCACTCCTCCAGTGAGTTTCAATGACCGCACTTGACAAGAACGGGAAGGAGAAGGCTCGCAATGTTTCCATGAGAGGCTTGACGAGCAACCAATTTATAGGGAGCGGTCGCATGGTGTGCTGTGCTGCCGCACCGCGGGAGCTGACACCACAGAACTCGTGTATAACGTTCATGGCTGCAGGAAAACAGTAATCGGCTGGTGAGGGTGAGGCCCGATCGTATTTCTTTTCTGTCGACGACTTTTCAGTGTTTTTATTTTTGTCGAAGGCACGAATGTAGTGTAATATATCTAGATAAGATTTGAGTAGGCTGAGTTTAAAAGAGAGGTCGAGGCTAAGGTTTTTCTGACACGAAAAATGAGACGAGTCACTATAACACTATTAACTTAGTACCTCCTTATAAATATAGTTTAAGCTAGTAAGAGACGTACTCTCTTCTTTCCTAATTAATCATTATATTATATAAGTACACTAAAACCAAAAAAATTAATAACTCTTTTATATTACATTTATTATGATATCAAACTCGATGCATGCATTATCTATTTTGTGCTAATAATAAATCAAAGCATTACATATTGGTTATAAAACATTGTGTGCATGAATACATGCATCAATATCCATTTACTCTCATACACATATAACGAATATATCTACCCTAGAAAATGAATACTAATATAATGATTATCTAAAAATAACTTGAAAAAACGAGCTCTTAGCTACTCTAAATATACGTGCAGACTCAATTTGCATGCATAAACAAAAGAACAAAAGAACTAGGGTTATGTGACGATCAATCTAAAAATTCTACTTTTTGGTTATTTGATGACTCACCTTATATTTATTTGCTTGGAAAAAGGATACACATACTAACTATTTCTTACTAAATTCTTATTAACATTGATGTGTCATGAGACATGTCATGGATATGTCTATATTTTTTTATAATTTTTATCTACTTAAATCAAACAATTAAGATAATTGTTAGTATAAATTTAATAAAAAAATTTAGTAAGTGTAGCAGTGTTCATCGGCTTGTTAGCCATGGCCAAAATTATACAGCAACTGGACCGGAGCTGACCAGTGACCACACGGACGCAGAAACCGGCACCATGTACTGCTTCCGATTGGCAGGGCGCCGATCTAGATCCAAAAGAAGCGTGGTGCCCGTGTAAAGCGTGGGGAAGAGCGAGCATCTATCCGGCATGCACAAGGGATATGATCATGCAGAGTGCAGAGAGCAGCATGCATTGACCAAGTGCCCACTTGGACACTTGCAACGCCAACGCTTTCTTATTGGCGGAGACGAGCGCGAGACGTACGCAAGGAAAATTGCCAATTGGCACGTGAAAAAACAAATAAGCACAGGATACTAACCTTGGAAGTTGGAACGTAGGACACGCATGTTAATTGCGATGATACATATGGTTGAACGTAATTGAATGGATAAGACTTAAGCCCTTTGTCTCAGAATAATTTTATTTTTAGCTTCTTTCATTTATTTAAGATTTAAAGTAAATTTGTTTTTAAGTAATTATTATATTAAACTTGAAGATATAGAATAAATATATTAAAAATAGATAATGGAATAATTATATTGTGATTTAATAAAATAAGAGTATTTTTATTTTTTAAAAAAATTTGTATTGGTATGTGTGAGATATATAAAAAGTAAGACGGAGGAAGTGACAGCATTAGGTTTCTAATCTAAGCAGTATTAACGGTGACTGCAGGAAAAAATGGCATATCCGGCTAAAATATGACTTGTTCGTCTTTTTTAAAGGTTTTTGTTTTGATAGCTGTAAGTCAAATTTGATTTCAATAGACACATCAAACGTGTATATATACACATACACTACCATTCAATGGCAAACGTAAAAAAAATACCAAAGGTCCTATATATTACAATTTAGAGGTGGAGCCACATGTGGAACAGCTTGAGCTTGAGCTCTCACACTTGGCAGATAATTTACAATGAAAATATAATGATTTTTTAATTATTTAAAATGTGTCTAAAAATTTATGCTTTATGGTTGAGCCCTATGCTTAAGAAGTTCATGCCTAATTTAATTATTAACTAATATAAAAATTAAAATGGCATGAATCAGTCAGAAATGAACAATCTACTTGATCAGCGTCCTGTGCACTGGAAAAGATTTGTAGGTATATATACCCATTGGCGGACCTAGGATTTTAGGTTTGGATGGGCCGAGAACAACAATGACGAGTCGAGAGTCAGCGGGGTGGGTCGAGTCGAAAAAATAACATGTCATCTATATAATGGCCAATATATATGTATAAAATTCACTAAAATGCACCAATAATGAGTATTTAAAACTAAATTTGATACAAAGAAACTAACCCGATCTTGGTTGTAGACTATGGCTTCTTATTAGTTCCGCGCTTTCTCATGGCTATAAAAGTCTCTATTATATCCTCTTCATCCATTTTGAAGAAAATATCGCTCTCGATAAATGTGACTAGACAATCATCCAAAATACTATCTCCCATTTTATTTCTCACTTATTCTTGATGAAATTCATAGCGAGAAAATGCTCTCTCAACACTTCTGTTGCCCTAGGTAGAATCAATACCAATTTGAGAAGTAGATACACCAAATCATAAACTTTATCCCTCTTGGTTTCAACAAGCTTAACTAAAAGCTCAACAAGACTGTTTAGACCTTTGAAGATATCTTTTCTTCTCATGTCATCAATATAATTATCGAGTTGTATTTCAAGTCAATTCAGAACCTTTAATGTCATTTGGATAGAAATCAGCAAGTCGACTGTAACATCCTGAAAATCGAAGAAAACGAAATCGGAACGTAAAAATCGGGACTTTCAAAAAACCTTCGCTTGTTGCTTCTTTCTCGGGTTTGTTGCTTCTTATTTGCCAGCTCAGTTGCATAAATTTAAACGTGATCAATTTCCCTTTCGGTGTTTTTGGATGATTTGGGTTTATCGAAATGAAAGATGCGAAGGTCCGTATCGGGATTTTAAAAAGAAATCGGGGAAAGTGCGGATTTATGAAAACGCGATTTGGGAAACATAAAATAAAAATTATGGTTGGGAGAAGATAAATTAGGACACAAAATAAATAATAAAATTCTCGGGTCGTACTCGAAATCCGGAAAAATTTTGGAAAAAAATAAAAGGGAGGATTTGAAATTTGAAAAGAGAGATTTTAAATAAATAAATATGAAAAATATTGTGGGAAAATAAAAGTGAAGGAAAAATTGAAAATATTGTGTTAAAAATTATTTTTGAATTTTATGAAATTATTTTGGAATTTTTAGAAGAAAGAAAAATAGAAATGGAAAATTAAAATGGAAAATCGGGAAAAATCGGAAATTACACTGTTCATGGCGCGCCAAGTGTTCGACGCGTCCGCCCGCCGCGCGCGCCACGCGCCGCGTCGTGCTGCGCGCGCGCGCAGCCCTACCCGCGCGCGCCGCGCGCGCGTGCGCTGCGCGCCGGACCCCGGCCTCGCCGCGCGCGCGTAGCCCCTGCGCCCGCGCCCGCGCCCTCGCGCCACGCGACCGTGCCGCGCCCGGACCCCCGCGCGCGCGCGCATGCCGCGCCGGACCCCGCCGCGCGCTGCGCGCTTCGCCGCCGCGTTGCGCGCCGCCGTGCCGCCCATCCCGAGCGTCGCCGCGTGTCTCCCCCCGCGTTCGCGTCGAGCCGGCCCCTCTCCCTCTCCCCGCGCCGCGCGAGCCCTCGGCCGCGCTTATAAAAGGCGGGCGCCCGCCCTTTTGCCGCACCACCGCCGCTCCTCTCTCTCCGTTCCCGAGCGCCGCCGCGAGAGCCGCCGCAACCAAGCGCCGTCGTGCGCAAAGCCTTCCCCGTGCCCCATTGCTCCTCCCCGAGGCCGCCGTCGCAGTAAGCCCCCTGCTCCGCCCCTTTTGTCGCTTCCCCGTGCCCCATTGCTCCTCCCGAGGCCGCCGTCGCCGGTAAGCCCCCGCTCCGCCCTTTTGTCGCGCCGCCGCCGCTCTGTTTCGGCCGGACCCGGTCGAACGGTTGGCGGCCAATGAATAGTGCGACAGAGAAAAAGAAAAAAAAGAAAAAGAAAAAGAAAAATAAGGGAAAAATTAGGAAAAATTTTAGAAAATTTGGAAAAATATTTTGGGAAGACTTGAGTAAAATTTTGGGCAAAAATAAATTATTTTCTTGTATGTTTTCTCGGTGCAAAGTTGAAAATCGAAATCGGACTTTTCCGAATTTCGTTTCGCGTCGTTTTAAATCCGGACTTTGTTTAATTCTTTCTCGCCATTTAAATAGGCTTCTCTTTTGTGCTCAAACCTTCAAAACCTCGAGCACGAATTCCTCCGCTGACATTTTCAAACCTAATTTCTCAAATAATTACGATCGTCGTCTTTGCGAAAACCCTAGGACATCGACTCGATTCCAAAACTCGAATTTTTCCTAGCAACCCTTGTCCTAGCTCAGGTAGAATTTTAGGCTAAACATTTGGAGTCGTTTTCATGGCTTTTATGGTTCTTTTCGATCTTTCGGTATTTTATTGAATTCTAATTGAATTCAATTGATCTTTCGCACGTACGGATAGCACCTGAAGAAACCGACATCGACCCCGTTGAAGACACCACCCCTCAAGCGTGCGAGCAAGGCAAGTCATCACCCTCTTTGAACATATTGATCCTACTTTGTGAAATGATGTTGATTTGAAATTACAAATTGCATGCTATACACAAACAGTACCTATGCTTGATATACCCTGCTTTGATATTGATCACCATTAGAATTTATTCTTTGTAACCTTCGATGTGATATGACCGGAGGCTAACTTCGATAAAAATGCTTAGCCTTGCTTATACTAGATCCCTGCATACTCATAATTTTACAAAGAGGCCTTGTGCTTGGGCAACTACCTTAGGGAAGGTAGTTGAAATGCGGCCTGTGGAGACATGAGCGCCACATGGCCATGAGAATGATGAAAATTGAAAATGATATACAAATGTTTTAGACCGGGGCGGCTGGATGATATGGGTGGATTCCGGAAAAGGCAAGTGCCGACCCTGGTCAATTAAGGACCGAGCCATGAGATAGCCGGGAAACGAGCCAGTACAACCGTACTTCTCGAATGGGTATAGACCTAGCTGACTAGATAGCCGAGCGGAGGCAGTATCCTTGCATAGATGGTTCTCTATGATGTGGTTGATATGATGAGAATGAGGTTGCGGCCTTTGTTGTGAATGGTGGAATTAAATCGATATTAATTACACTTAAAGATTGAGGAAGTTTTCCCTTATCCCGGGTGCGCCAGAACTCCTCTCACTGCTAGAAAAGGACGGCTAGAGTGCATGAGGGCTTAAGTTCATGGAGCGGGTACTGCCAAAGCAAGGTTATCGAAAGGCTTTGCCGTGACCGTCTCATGAGTTGAGACGTAGGCTCATTTGTTGGGCTGTCGCGGAGTACGGTTAAAGTGTACATCCACTGCAGTGTGAGTGAATCAATCTATTCGAATAGCCGTGCTCGCGGATATCGAGCATCGTGACAAGACTTTCGCTTGGCTAGACTTTAAACTTAAAACTGCTGGGATGGGTTTGCATGATGATTTCATTCGCTGGTGGATCAACTTCTCGAGATGCGAGAAGGGGTGGATTCCCAGAAAATCATGACGAATCGGAGGCGGAAGCCATCCTTGGAATCACGATGGATGGTAGACGAACCGTCGCGATTAATAAACTATGGAACTAAAACTTGATTTGGCTAGTTGATAGGCTCGTGAAAAGGATTGTGAAAATTGGCTTTATGCAAAAGAACTCCAGCCATTCCTTGATTTACCCTATCATGTGCATAAATTCCGTGTTGGCTTGCTGAGTACGGTTGGTACTCACCCTTGCTATACGCACAAACCTTCAGCTGATGGAAATGAAGAGCCGGAGGATCCTTACGCTTACTACCAGGAGGGTGAAGGAACTGATGGCGCTTACTAGGTCTTAGCTCCGGTCGTTGCCTGTGGCAAATGACATGCCGCTGCCTCTATTCCGCTGTCGTGTCTAATTTCTACTTTGGTGTTGTACCCGGATCATGAGGTCCTGTGTGTTGAACATTGCCTTCGGGCCTATTGATGTAATAATGTCAAGGTAAGACTATTCGTGCATGTGCACCTGATTATCCAGTACTGTATTCGTGGATACCAACTACTCGATCCAGGGAAATGGTACTAAGAACACGAAAGATTTCCGTCCCAAAAACGGGGGTCCACATCGACGTACCTAATGTGTAACAAAAGAAATAGTTGAGTCAAAGAAATTAAGGCTACCATATAATATATCAGGAAGTATACATACCTTAGATGCATCAAAAGATGCAAATGAGTTAGCAGGACTCAAAGTTGTCATACAGGAAAGCAACTTCATATTAACCTTATCAAAGCGATTGTCAAGCTCTTGACTAATTTGATCAATGATCCCAATATATACTTCTCTTCTGAAGTGGTCATCATTTGTGTGGTTTGGTGCAAACCTTTTTGATCTACCATATGGCACATAGTTGCTTTTCATTGTAGGAACTTCAATATTATGTTTACTACAAAATGTAGTGACCTTTTCAAGGAATACAGTCCACCCATCAGATCTCAATTGTTGCATTCTACTCTTTGCCACCCTAACAAGTGATATAGCATTTAGAATATCTTGGTCTCTTCTTTGCAAACACTGTGATAGATCATTTGTGTATCCAAGAATGACATGCATCAAGTGTGCACTGAAAATAAAATCAAATGACTCAAACACTCCAACCATAGTATGTACCTTTGGCCAATCAGACTTTTGTGAAGAATCTTTTCCAAGACTTATGAGTACATCACGAATTGTTGGGTACATACAAATCATGTTCAGAATAGTTTTGTAATGAGAGCCCCATCGAGTATAACCGGGTCTTGGTAACCCCATCTCTTGATTTAATCCACTTTCGGTTTCTAGGTCACCACATTCAATTGCTTTTATAACATTTTGAAGTCTTGTATTTCGAAGCATGTCATGTCGCTTTGAAGAAACCCCAATAATATTCAACAAGAGAGACATTTGATCAAAAAACCACACACAATCATTATTTCCCTTGGCAACAACAACCAATACTAATTGGAGTTGATGTGCAAAACAATGGACATAATAAGCAGAAGGAGACTCTTTCATTATCAATGTTTTCAACCCTTTGATCTGTTCTTTCATATTGCTAGCTCCATCATAACCTTCACCACGAATTTGAGTTATAGTGAGATGATGACTAACAAGTAAAGCTTCAATGGCTTCCTTAAGTGCTAATGAAGTGGTACTATCAACATGCACGACTCCAAGAAACCGCTCACATGGCCTTCCCAATTTGTCAATATAACGCAAACAAAGAGCTAGTTATTCTTTATGAGATACATCACTAGATTCATCGGCTAGAATTGCATAATGCTCATCACCAAGTTCATCAATAATTTTTTTCTAGTTTCCATAGCACAACATTGAATGATTTGCTTTTGTATCTTTGGGCAAGTCAAGGTACAATTACCTGGAGCATTCTCCAAAACAAATTTATCCACTTCTTGACTATTTGATGCCACCATTTCAAAAGTTCAATGAAATTCCCTCTGTTGCTAGATTCTTCACTTTCATCATGTCCACGAAATGCCAACCTTTGATGCGAAGAAATTTCAAACATCTAAATGAATATCTCAATCTGATTTTATAAAGGCGTAACTCCTCACCGTTGACCTTTTCAAGTTGTTCATCAATGGCTGCGTAGGATTTAAATATAAACTATATCTCTCTTGAGCTGCATTATGCACACTTCCCACACCCCCACATGTTTATCAAGTGCATCATCTCTATTCCAATTTCTCCAACCATCTTTGGTAAAAGCATCAATTCTATTGCCCTTGCCTTTTTCCTTTTTGAATAAGTAGCATACAAAACAAAATGCAGCTTCATTCTTGATACTATATTCAAGCCAATTGTACCTATGAAACCATAAAGCATTGAATTGTCGATATCTAGTCCCAATCTTTCTTTTCTCAAATTCATGTGCCCAAGGTTGGCATGGACCTTTAATAATATATGCTCTCCGCACTGCATCTTTATCATTGACTGGATAGCTTTCAATAGGTTTTCTTTCTGCCGGATCATATGGAAGACGATTAATGTCATAAACAGGCGGATCAGAAACCGACGACTGTGGTTGTGGACGTGGCGGTGGCGGCTGTAATAGCAGCAACATCGGTGAGACATCTTCTGACGGATCTTGGTTTGGAGTCTGATCTTCAATCGGAGAAGGCGGAGATGGCGAAGATGTAGAAGCAAGCTTCTTTGCTGCGTGTTTTTGAAACATAGAAGCAATATCTCCATCCCTCTTCATCTTTCAATAAATCTGACACAATCCCTGTATTCCATCTCGTAAGAACTCAAAATTAGCTTTACAAGTAAACGGAGAAGATTGTAGAATAGATATTATTTTTAATCAATCAAGCACAATTTAACCCAGGTGATTTTGAATTTACATTTGCTCTACTTGAATAGATGATGACATATACAAAGTTTAACAAAGCATATTACCATGTTTGTAATTATAGTTATATAACTTATACCTACTTTTTTATAAACATATAATAGATTGGAGATCAAATCCATATGCACTAGTCTAGTGGCAGCAACACATTATCAACACATTATGGACGGCAGCAGCACAGCACTAGTCTAGTGGCATCAACACATTAATCATTATGGACGACAGCAGCAGCAATACATTACCCAACAACACAGCACTTGGAGTTGAGTCAGTTGATGATGCGGCCGAACCGACCGAACGGGTTGCACTGCAGTCTTGGCGTCTTGCAGTTGCAGAGGTCGACGAGCTCCTCCTCCGCGCACGGCAGCGTCGGCAGGTTCCGCAGGTGCTGCCGCAGCACCTTGGACGACGTCGTCTGTGTGTACTGCAACTACTGCGGCGGGATCGTCGGGCGTCGGCGACAGCACTCGGCAGCCTTGGCGACGTAGTCACCGCAAGCAGGGATCACGGATTCACGGATTCGCGGCTGCGGCGCTGGCGCAGAACTCGGGAGACGAACGAACCGTCATGGCATCGCTTGTTCCGACTTCCGAGTGAATTTGCTTGGGGGGGGTCGGGGTGGGCCTGCTTTTGGGTGGGCCACGCCCACCCGGACCACCCTATAGGCCCGCCGTGTATATACCCACTAACACACATGTATACATGTGTATGCTTCCTTATCTCACGCTCCAAAAGACAAGTCTAGAAATAAATCCATTAACCCTCACAAACTTCATGCTGCAAAAACACATAAATATAAAGCCAAACATATTTAACCGCCACTCTTAAAACATATCTGCGTATTTGACCACTGCTATGTCAAGGGAGTCGAAGGGCCGAGTTGGCAGACCTTGGCTACGTAGATCGTAGCCTTGCTCCGTTGTTGGGGTGAGGTTTTTCCTCTCATCGCCCGATTGTTAGAGAAGGGGAAGGTAGGATAATTGTTCTTGCTTGATTCCCAAAGAAAGAATTACAGAGACTCTTATAGGCTTGTTGCCATATTAAATCCTATCCAAAATATTCCTAATTAATAGGTTGGCTTTCCTTTAATCTAACCTGCCTTAATAGATTATATCCAATTATTCCTAATTAATAGGTTGGCTTTCCTTTAAACTAGCCTGGCTTTCCTTTAATCTAGCCAAGCCCTGCACCGGCTCCTACCGTGGTGGCGGTGGCTCCTACTCGTCATGCTCCTCCATGCTCCGAGCGACTGCAGCCACCCGTGTGTCCCCTGACTCATAGGACCGGATGGTCCGCGGGTCGCACCCATAGACGACGCGAAACGACGTGTCCCGCAATGAGGACTAGTAGGCGGTGTTGTAGACGTACTCTGCCCAGGGCAGCCAGCGCAGCCACTGGCGAGGGCGATCACCGGTGAGGCAGCGAAGGTACATGATGATGACGCAGTTGGCAGCCTCCGACTGACCATCGGGCTGAGGGTGGAATGCCGAGGTCATGTGGAGCTTGGCGCCCATCAGGCGCATGAGCTCGCGCCAGAACCGCGAGGTGAAGACCGGGTCGCGGTCGGACACCATGGACTAGGGTACGCCGTGGAGCTGTATGATGTCGGTGAAGAATGCTTGTGCGACGGACTCGGTGGAGTACAGTTGCACCAGGAGGATGAAGTGACAGTACTTGCTGAACCTATCGACCACCGTCAAGATGACGGATTTGCAAAGGACACACGGCAGTGCCTCCACGAAGTCGAGCCTGATGTTTGTCCAGACGTCCTGGGGAACTGGCAGGGAAAGGAGAAGACCCGCCGGGTGGAGGTGCTCCGACTTGTACCGCTGGCACGTTGGGCAGGAGCGCACGAAGTCCTGCACCAGCTGACCCATGTTAGGGAAATGAAAGTCGTGGTGGAGGCGATGTAGCGTGCGTTGGACCCCTTCATGTCCATCGTCGTGTACGGCCGCCATGATCTCCTAGACGAGCGGGGACGCCGGGGGGATGTAGAGGCACCCGCCGAACTGGACCATGCCGTCGACGATTGTCCAAGGCGCATCGCGGGTTCCCGCGCGGAGCTCATCCTGCATGGCGATGAGGGTGGGGTCGGTGTCGTGCACTTGACGAAGTCGCCAGACGAAGTCGAAACGCAGAGTGGAGATGGCGAAGATGAGCTCCTCGTCGGTGTCGCGGCTAGATAAGGCGTCTGCCACCACGTTTGCCGCGCCCGGCTTGTACTCGACCGAGAAGTCGAAGCCCAACAGTTTTCCCACCCAATGGTGCTAAGGAATCGTGGTGAGGCGCTGATCCAATAGGTACTTGAGGCTATAATGATCCGTCTTGATAAGGAAGTGGCGCCCCAGAGGTACGACCGCCAATGCCATATGGCGTGGACAAGGCCGATGAGCTCCCGCTCATAGGCCGCGAGGGAGCGATGGCGGGGCACGACGGGGCGGCTGAAGAACGCGATCGGATGCGCGTCCTGGATGAGCACCGCGCCGAACTCGTGCGCCGAAGCATCATACTCCACGATGAAGTCCTTGGTGAAGTCCGGCATCGCCAAGATTGGGGCCGAGGTGACCGTCGCCTTGAGCGCGTCGAAGGCCGCGGCTGCGGTGTCGGACCAGGAGAACTCGTCCTTCTTGAGGAGCGCGGTCAGCGGCGCGGCGATGGCGCCGAAGTTATGGATGAATTTGCGGTAGTACCCAGCGAGGCCGAGGAAACTACGCACCGCCCGCGCCAAACGGGGCACCGACAAGTCGTGGATGGCCTGCACCTTGGCCGGATCCATGGCGACGCCCCCGTCGGAGATGACGTGGCCGAGGTACGAAACTGAGGTGACGCTGAAGGCGCACTTTGCCCGCTTGACGAATAGCTGGTGCTGTCACAGCATGGAGAGGACGGCGCGGAGGTGGCGGAGGTGGTCGGCCCATGTCCTGCTATAGATCAAAATGTCATCAAAGAAGACAAGGACAAACCGGTGGAGGAAGGGCCGCAAAACGTCGTTCATGAGGGCCTGGAATGTTGCCGGGGTGTTGCATAGCCCGAACGACATCACCAAGAACTCATAGAGGCCCTCGTGCGTGCGGAACGCCGTCTTGTGGACATCACTCGGCCGCATGCAGACTTGGTGGTACCCGGAGCGAAGGTCCAGCTTGGAGAAAAAGCGGGCATCGTGGAGTTCGTCCAGCAGTTCATCCACCACCGAAATGGGGAACGCGTCCTTGATGGTGAGGGCGTTTAGGGCACGATAACCGACGCAAAATCGCCAGGAGCCGTCCGCCTTCTTGACGAGGAGGACCAGAGAGTAGAACGTCGACGTGCTGCTGCGGATGATGCCCTGCTCCATCATGGCGGCGCATTGCCGCTCCAACTTGTCCTTGTGGGACGCTGGGTACCCGTATGGCCAGACCGCCACCGGCTGCGCGTCGGGCTTGAGGACAATGCTGTGGTCGCGGGTGCGCGGAGGTGGCAGCCCCGCGGGTTCGGTGAAGACGGCCCCGAAGGACGGCAACAGCTCGTCCAGGAGGGATTCGCTAGCCGTCGTGATCCGATAGGCGCCATGCCCGTCCAGCACACGTCGCGACCTTGGCGCTGGAAGGACATCTTTTGGTCGTGGAAGTCCCAGAGAACCGGGCCCAAGGTCGCTAGCCACTGCGTCCCGAGAACCAGGTCATACCTGACAAGCGGCATCACGAAGAGGTCGACTCCGAATGCATCGTTGTCGATGGTGAGCGGGGCCTGCTGAATGACACCAGGGCAGGTGATGCGCTCGCCATTCGCCACTGTGGCTGTGAGGCGTGGGCGACGCTGCATGGGCAGCCCGATGCGGAGCGCCGTGTCCTCGGCGATGAAGTTGTGCGTGGAGCCGGAGTCCAGGACTGCGGTGAAGACGACGGCGCCCACGGCCACCCGGACCTGCATGGTGTCGCTGGAGGAAACCCCCATAATCGCGTTGAGGGAGAAGTGTGGAGTCTCCTCCTCGGCGGCCTCCTCGTCGGCGGCAGCCCCGGCATCAGTGTCGTCCTCGATAACGCTGTCGAGGAGGAAAAGCCGCTTGCAAACACGATTGTGCCCTCGACTGAACTTTTCGTTACAGTTGTAGCACAGACCAAGGCGACGACGCTCCTCCTGCTCCTCGACTTTGTTCGTCTTTTTTTAAGGTTTTTGTTTTTGATAGCTGTAAGTCAAATTTGATTTCCTCGTCTTTGAAATAGTATATCTCAAATAGACACATCAAACGTGTATATATACACATACACTACCATACAATGGCAAACGTAAAAAAATACCAAAGGTCCTATATATTACAATTTAGAGGTGGAGCCACATGTGGAACAGCTTGAGCTTGAGCTCTCACACTTGGCAAATAATTTACAATGAAAATGTAATGATTTTTAATTATTTAAAATGTGTCTAAAAAATTTATGCTTTATGGTTGAGCCCTATGCTTAAGAAGTTCATGCCTAATTTAATTATTAACTAATATAATAATTAAGATGGCATGAATCTGTTAGAAATGAAAATCGGCGTCCTGTGCACTGGGGAAGATTTGTAGGTATACATACCCACTAACACACATGTATACATGTGAGTATGCTTCCTTCTCACACTCCAAAAGACAAGTCTAGAAATAAATCCATTAACCCTCACAAACTTCATGCTGCAAAAACACCTAAATATAAAGCCAAACATATTTAACAGCCACTCTTGAAACATATACTGTGTATTTGACCACCGCTATGTCAAGGGCGTTGAAGGGCCGAGTGGACAGACCTCGGCTACGTAGATCGTAGCCTTGCTCTGTTGTTGGGGTGAGGTTTTGCCCCTCGGCGCCTGATTGTTAGAGAAGGGGGAGGTAGGATAATTGTTCTTGCTTGATTCCCAAAGAAAGGATTACATGGACTTTTATATAGGCTTGCTGCCATATCAAATCCTATCCAAAATATTTCTAATTAATAGGTTGGTTTTCCTTTAATCTAACATGCCTTAATAGACCATATCCAATTATTCATAATTAATAGGTTAGCTTTCCTTTAATCTAGCGTTTCTTTCCTTTAATCTAGCCTGGCTTTCCTTTAATCTAGCCAAGCCCTGCGCCGGCTCCTGCCGTGGTGGCGACAGCTGCTGCACGCCGCACATCTCGGGCCCTTCTATTCTCGAATATGTGCGGCCTCACATGACATGCTAGAGTGGTAGCTGTATTTTTGTTTTCCATAGGACACTTCCTTTCAAAGTTAATTAGACGGTGGTTATGGATTTCTGAATAAGGTAACCGAAAATTTAAACATGCAAAACTTTGGTAAGAAATTGCTAACTCATCGTCAGACATTCGATTTTTTTTTCAATTAGAAACAAAGAAAAGATGTGCCAGCTCATGATGTATGTTGTTCACTTTCAGACGAAGATAGGTTTGCCCAATATTCCAGCACAACAAATTTCAATGCTTCAATCTAGCAAATTCCCTCTGAATTTTCACCAAATTCACTGGTTGGCATATTTCAGATGATGATGAGCACATTATTGTTGGATCTGCCAACATCAACACAATAGATGAAGAACAGCCAGGACTTAAAGATCCTTATGGGATCATTCCAGCCGTACCACTGAAAGAGCTATTTTCTTTATCTTAAAATAAATTGACCCATGAAAGGATTTGACACAATCTAGTATAGCTAATTTAGATAACCAAATTCTCTTGTAAGTTGGTTTATTTTAGGAGATAGAAGGTTGTAAGGGGTTGTAAGGGGTCATGTCCTTTGTTTTCAGATGTCGTGTTTTCAGATGTTGTTGTGGTAGTATGAGCACTTAGGTCTATTGCACAATGACAAACTCTTCAAAGATAATTTCCACTGATTAAAGTGCAATACATATATAGTCAGATCAGACCAGAGGAGCAATCAAAAATGAATTGAGAAGTAGTTGTTGTTAGCAAAGAACGTCAGTTTTGTTGCAGGGTTTTGCAGCCAAAACTACAATGTTCTGCTTGCCGCGGCTCCCATGGCGGCAAGGGATGCCACGGTGCTGCCATTTGCTTGCCACGGTCCTGCTGAGGCAGAGGTGATGGTGCTACGTACGTATTATCACCCAAATTTCGTGAATTTCAGAACTTCTTTCACGAAATTATCTGAAATTTCTACAAATTTAGACTGTTTTCAAAAAAATTGATAAAATTTACAATAAAATAGAAAAATACAAAAATTTTGGGTAAGATAGTTGCTTGTGGAGGGGGGCAAATTTTCAGAAATTTCGAACCAAAAATTCAATCCATGACTACATAGCACTATCTCATCCTACAGTGGCAAGCCGGTGATGCAAACATTGCCGCGGCCAAATTAGGCTACCTTCGCCGGTTGTGGCACTGTCAACGCCAACCATGGTTGTGCCCATGGTAAATGATCTGCTGTCATGATCTACCAGCGGTACTTTAGTTATGAAGTAGTTTACATCCTAGCGTCCAAAAAAATTGACGAGGTTTATATCTTCTGTCTGTTTCCGGTCTATTAAGGAGATACTCGAGGATGGTAGTTAGAGAAAATAAAAGTCAATTGAGACAACATTTTTTAGTTCGTAGCCATTTTTTTTTACTTTAAAAGGGTGCCATTAATTCTGCCATATGAGAAACAAAACAACTCTCTGTGTCTATTTATTTTATTCTGGGTATACTAGCTGAATGTTTATGTGTTGTAACGGAAATTAAAAAATCCCACTGTACACATTAAAGCTAAAAATTTAAGTAAAATTATTTTTATTTGTAAAATCTTTAGGTCATGTTTTTCACTGTTTTGTACCTTGTTTTAAAAAGAATTCCATTACATCAATAGCTTGGAGTTGGAGAGGGGACATAAGTCCAGCTAACTCATTGTTTTGGAAAAAGACAGACAAAATTTTGTAGATCTGATGGGTGATGACAAATTCACTTCTCATCACCGAAGATTTTGGATCTTTTATAATAGTATTGATATAGATATAGATATATTATTTTACTGGTCGGGTATATATGTTTTATTCATTCCTAATGACCATTAATTAAGTTTGGACTATAGGTATGTATATTTCTATTGGAACTTTTGTAAGAGAAGTTAATGAATTTGATCTCTGGTCTCTGTCTCCGGTTTGAGCTTGTGTTAAGGAAATACAACCATGGTGTCCGTGTATATGTGGTGCTGCGTGCGCATCTTTCATGATTACATTGGCTGTGTTTAGTTTGGGTAAAGTTTTGTAAAAAAATGTCACATCAATGTTTGAACATACATTTCAAGTATTAAACATAGACTAATAACAAAACAAATTACATAATCCATAACAAATTACATAATCCGTCTGTAAACGACGAGACGAATTTATTAAGCCTAATTAATTCATCATTAGCATAAGTTTACTGTAGCACTTTATTGTCAAATCATAGTCTAATTAGACTTATAAGATTCGTCTCGTAAATTACGTGCAATCTGTGCAATTAGTTATTTTTTTGTCTATATTTAATACTTTATTTATATGTCCAAACTTTCGATGTGACAGGTGTAACAGGGTCTATATTGTACAAAGTGCCATACTCTAGACCACGTGTTTGATGTGTTTGTTTGAGCTATGTATATGAAATAACAGGAATCTAGACCACGGAAAAAAAAGTAAGACTGACAACTAATAGTATATACTCCAAATCCTGCAGTTAGCTTGTGAAAGTTTTTAAAGTCACTCTTAGATGCTTTGGATATAAGGCCCCGTTCGAATTATGTTACATGAAGATGATGTATAGAACGTAAAAAATATTAGCGTATGATTAATTAATTTTTAATTATTTTAAACTTAAAAGTAAATTTATTTAATATTTTAAAGCATTTATTACTCAAAATTTATCACTTAACATTTAAAAAAAGTAAAATCTGTATATTGATTAAAAAAGAACAGGACCTAATTAGAGATCTAACGTTCTTTATCCAATCAATAATTTAATCACGTTCAACCATGCATCGAGCTTTCTCCATTTCCAACGTAGCGTTTTGTTTTCACGTGCCCAATTGGACGAGGATAGGGGATCTTAGGCCAGTCTCAATGGCTAGTTTCATCTCGTAGTTTCCAAGATTTGAAATTTTGATACGAAATAACTCTCCCCTCAATGCATAGTTTCATTGCACAGTTTCACATACTATTTAAAGCTTCTATGGGTCCACCGTTGTCTCTCTCTCTCTTCTCTTCCACCAATGTCCTTCCTCCATGCATGCAGATGAAATGAAATAACACTCTCAATGGGGTTTCACACACTTTCCAATGTTTTGGAAACACCGCTATATAGTTTCATCATGGTGAAACGAATTCCTTCTCTCTCCTTCTAATTTCATGTAATTTCATGCAAATGCGACATATCTATTTAATATGCATGACATTCCCATAAAACTTCCATTGAGACTTACAGTCTGGAGTAATTGCACAGGACTTCCACTAGCAACTTGCGCAGGATTGGCACTCCGGTATATTAAGGAGACACTCGTGGATGGGTAGTTAATTGAGACCAAACCATGAAACCATTGATGATTTAAATTTAAATATTTAAGTATGAAATTACCATGATAATCGTCGGTTGGTTTGGTAAACCTTGATTGGCACAGACGGCGAGGCGCAGCTGCAGATAGCCGTGTCAAAAGCGCAAAACTGCCAAATACCAATGCATCAATCCAATAAACAAATGCCAAATGCAGCGTTACAGTAATTTTACTCCCTGTCCCGTCTCTCCGCCAATAAAGAAAGCGTTGCGAGTGTCCAAGTGGGCACCTCGTCAAATCTCAAATGCTGCTCTCTGCATTTTCATCATATCCGAATCCAATATTCCAATCTGCATTTTTTTTTTACTCGATCCAGGCCCCCCACGCTTTACACGAGCGGCAGGCTTGGATCTAGATCAACGTGTTAAAATATTTCCATGCTGCCCGGCAGTTTTCGCGTCATGTGATGTGATCATTTCCGTGCAATGCAACTTTCAGTTGTTTTATGGGCGCATCCAGAGTGCCCTACGTAATTTATGCATGATTAGATAAAAGTATATATGGAGGAATCTTACGCCAATAAGGCTGGAGAGTTAGGTCGTGTCTAATTAGTACGGTAGCAGGTTGCTACTTTGTTCGTTTCATTTTATTTGATCAAACTTTTTTAAATTTAACTAAATTTATAAAAAACATAATATCAATTTCAACACAAAGTAAACATATTATTGAAATATATGCAATGTTAAATTTAATAAAACTAATTTAATGTTTTAGATGTTGTTAAATTTATTTATAAATTTGGTCAAACTTAAATAGTTTTATTAAAAAAATCAAAACATGTTATAATATAAAATAAAGGGAGTATATTTTAACACGGAGATAGTAGACATTAGCACACATGATTCCTTATCGATGATGAATGAAGAGGTATAGAATATTTGTAGATTGGGTAGTGTTTGAAGTTGATGAAGATGAATGAAGTTAAGGGCTTAGGGCACGTAAAACAAAAAAAATTATTAACATATGATTAATTAATTTTTAATTATAATAAACTTAAAAATAAGTTTATTTATATTTTAAAGTAACTTTTATATAAAAAGTCTTTAACACATTGTTTAATAATTTAAAACATGCTAACAAAAATCGAAGAAAAATCTGTATCTTAATTTGTGGTCTTGTAGAGGATGAAAGTCTTTGCGGCAGTGGCTCGTGTTTGAGTCGATAAGGACTTGAGGTCGAGTCGAGATCTATAAACCACTAAAATAAAAAATATATCGCTAATCCTTATGTATTTTTGAATGATTTTTTTGCAAGAATAGAAATGAGTTCTTAGAGGATGGAATTGACTGATTTGACTCCCATGAAAGTACTCCTATCGTCGAATTCCCTTTCAACAAATCGTGGTCCTATATGTGCTTTATAATGTTTGTTTTCTTTCAGTTCGGCTGATTCCACCAGCAGATCGGTCCAGTGTCAGTCAATTTCAGTAGATAATGCCTCTAGTCATAGCACAAAACACACCTATCTCGCCCGTTCCAATTGAGATAAATCAAACTAGTTTTGGTTTGTGGCAGACATTACCTCACCTTTGGTCCTCACTATGCGAGATCTATGCTTCTTTAGAACGTATAAATTTTAAGGATTTTATAGAAATTAGTTTATTTCCATTAAGATTCTGTAAAATTCCTCCATTTATTTTTTTAAACATAAACATTCATTAATAACGATATAGTTCAGGGGAACAAGCTCTAGTGCCATCCATTTCCAAATGACGAGAAATTGCGGTAAAGTCACAAACTTTCTATTGAAACCAAATAGCAGTAGAGACACAAATCGACAGTGAGATGGGACATTGCCGAGATGATTGTATCTTTGGTCTCCTTTGAGCTTGACGAACCGGTGATCCCTTTAGTTGCTTCCATGAAAAACAACACAAATTGAAGGTTTGTTGTTGAGCCATAGATTTTGGTGTGGGTTTCACCGGGCTTAGCAAGAATTCTCCATGGAGCTCATAGTTGAATTTGAGGAGCTTGAGCTCAACCTGAACAAACCCTGCATAGATACTACTGCTAGGAAACAAAGGAAGAACCTAAATCCAGCCACCCATAAACATCGAAAAACTCAAATGGTGGCGAATGAACTTGTGTCTACTTAGGCCGACGCACGATGTTGGAAAAGAGGAAACCTGCAAATCTTGACGGCTAGAAACTAGCCAATGGAAGTTCCCATCCCCCGATACCATCGAACTCTCCATTAGTAAGGAGTCGGCCAACAGAAGCAGTCGCAACAGTCGAGGTCGTCCCAAGCCACCAACCTCATCGGTTAGGCGATCCCAACCTCTAATCAGGCAGAGGGGTAGCCACAGCAGGCGCCGCCGACCGTCACTTTCACCACCATCGCCAGAACCTTCAGGATGAAGGAGCTGAAAATGCCTCAAGCCGCCAACCCCACGGGTCAGGAGATCCCAGACTCCGATTAGGCTAAGGGGCCGGCACAGTAGGCGCCTTTGACCGCCACCGTCAAAACTTCTAGGATGAAGGCCTGAACCTCTAGCCAAGAAGAAGAGAAGTCGTCGCTGCCATGCCACGACTGACGCCATGAGAAGCCACGCCACCTAGAAGGGATGCCTCTACCGCCTGATTCCTCCTCAGATCATTGATTTTCACATCTTCACAGCCACCAACCACCGTCGCCATCCACTCTGGCAACGATAGAACCTTGCTGACAAATTCCCAACTCGAGAAGAACCTAACTTACCGGAAAGACTCGATGACAAAGAACCAACCTAACTACACTATACTATTAAGGAGAGGTGGCTGGACCCTTCCTCCGACCCTCGTCGGCGGCGAACTGCCGGAATCAGAGGGGGAAGAGGGGTCAAGATCAGGCGGAAGAAAACTATACACCGAGAAAACTGAGATGTCAGAGACACATTATGAACTTTGAAACGTGCAAGCCTGTAGTGAACAAAACTATAGAACATCTCATTGGGCATTGACCCCACCAATCTACTATTTTCATAGTACGATATCGAACGTGCTTCACGAGCTTGTGTGCTGTTGCCGTTGATCTTTGTGTGTGTGTGTGTGTGTGTTTTGTAACTGTTGATTTTATGTGTGATTGATCCACCGCGTGACGCGGTCATCTCCGCGATGTGCAGCAGCGGTTGCCTATAAATTGGTAGCTCGCCGGCCAATCCTCATGCCACCATTGTTGCGAGCTTCTTCCAGCCTTGCCAAGTGCGCACACTGAAACTCTTACTGAGATAGCTCGTGCTTTGCTGTGCTGAAGGAGCAGCAGCAATGGCTCACCTGCTGATGCACGGCACCCTCGACGCGACCATCTTCGAGGCGACCAACCTCACCAACCCCACCCGCCTTACCGGCAACGCCCCCGAGGGCTTCCGCAAGGTCAGTGATGGCATCCATGGCGAACCTCGCCGACATTTTTCTGGTTCTTGCCCGTGTTTCTGATTCTTGAGCTTGGTGGTGGTGTGTGCAGTGGTGGGAAGGGCTGGAGAATGGGTTGGAGAAGACGACCGGGCTTGGCCCCGGCGGGACGCGGCTGTACGCGACGGTGGATCTCGGCAAGGCGCGCCTCGGCCGGACACGGGTCATCGACGACGAGCCGGTGAACCCGCGGTGGGACGAGCGCTTCCACATCTACTGCGCCCATTTCGCCGAGAACGTCGTCTTCTCCGTCAAGGTCGCGCTGTCCGTCGACGCCCGGCTCATCGGCCGCGCCTACCTCCCCGTCAAGGACCTCCTGTCCGGCCAGGTCGTGGAGCGCAAGCTCGACATCCTCGGCGAGGACAAGAAGAAGCTCCCCCACGGGCCGACCATCCACGTGCGGCTGCAGTTCAAGGACGTCGCCGCCGACGGGAAGTGGTGGGGCGGCGGCGTCGGCGGCGAGGGGTACCCCGGCGTGCCGTGCACCTACTTCAAGCAGCACGCCGGGTGCAGGGTCACCCTGTACCAGGACGCGCACGCGCCGGACACGTTCGCGCCGAGGATCCCTCTCGCCGGCGGTGCGCACTACCAGCAGGGGCGGTGCTGGGAGGACGTGTTCGACGCCATCAGCAACGCCAAGCACCTCATATACATCACCGGCTGGTCGGTGTTCACCGACATCACGCTCATCCGCGACCCGTCCCGACAGCGCCCCGGCGGCGACGCCACCATCGGCGAACTCCTCAAGCGCAAGGCCAGCGAGGGCGTCCGTGTGCTTATGCTGGTCTGGAATGATGTCTCCTCCATCCAGGCGCTCCATGCCATCGGCATCAAGCTCAGCGTCGCGCAGACGCACGACGAGGATACGCTCGCCTACTTCGAGGACTCCGACGTGCACTGCGTCCTCTGCCCGCGGCAAGCCGACGCCTCCGCCGGCAGCAGCTTCATCATGGGTACGAAGGTCTCCTTCTTGGCCACCCATCACCAGAAGACCGTCATCGTCGACCACGATATGCCGGCCGGCACCGGCGGCGACTCCGACATCCGCCGCATCGTCAGCTTCGTCGGCGGCCTCGACCTCTGCGACGGCCGCTACGACACGCAGTCCCACTCCCTCTTCCGGACGCTCGATGCCGCGCACCACAAGGATTTCCACCAGCCAAGCATCGCCGGCGCCGACCACTCCAAGGGCGGGCCGAGGGAGCCATGGCACGATATCCACTCCAAGCTCGAGGGCCCCATCGCCTGGGACGTCCTCTACAACTTCGAGCAACGGTGGCGGAAGCAGAGCGGCCACGGCGATCTCCTCGTCAACCTCACCGCCCTCGAGCACCTCATCACGCCGCCGTCCCCGGTGAAGCTCCCCGGCGGCAACGATGACCACGAGGCATGGAACGTGCAACTCTTCCGCTCCATCGACGGCGGCGCCTGCGACGGCTTCCCGAGTAGCCCGGAGGCCGCCGCGCGGCTGGACCTCATGAGCGGCAAGAACAACGTGATCGACCGGAGCATCCAGGACGCGTACATCCACGCCATTCGCCGCGCCAAGAACTTCATCTACATCGAGAACCAGTACTTCATCGGGAGCTCCTACGGGTGGAGGCCCGACGGCATCAAGCCGGAGGACGTCGAGGCAGTCAACCTCATCCCAAGAGAGCTCTCCCTCAAGATTATGAGCAAGATCGCCGCCGGCGAGCGGTTCACCGTCTACGTCGTGGTGCCGATGTGGCCGGAGGGCCACCCCGACAGCGAGGCCATGCAGGCCATCCTCGACTGGCAGAGGAGGACGATGGAGATGATGTACTACGACATCGCTATCGCGCTCAAGGCCAAGCACAGCGACGCCGACCCGAAGGATTACCTCACCTTCTTCTGCTTGGGGAACAGAGAGGTGAAGAGCAATGGCGAGTATGTCCCTGCACATCACCCAGATGAAGAGACAGACTATGCTAAGGCGCAGAACGCGCGCCGATTCATGATCTATGTCCACTCCAAGATGATGATAGGTACAACTGCAAATTTCAAACACTTCAGTTATGCAAACTCACTCTAAATTTTACACTGAATTCAATGTTTGCCAATGTTTCAGTTGACGACGAGTACATCATCGTCGGGTCGGCCAACATCAACCAGCGGTCGATGGACGGTGGCCGGGACTCGGAGATCGCCATGGGAGCGTTCCAGCCACACCATCTGAACATCAATGGCCGGGCTGCGAGAGGTCAAATCCATGGCTTCCGGATGTCGCTGTGGTACGAGCACCTGGGCATGCTGCACGACGACTTCGTGAACCCGGGGAGCCTGGAGTGTGTTCGGAGGGTGAACACGATGGCTGACAAGCACTGGGAGCTCTACGCGAGCAAGGAGGTGCACGAAGACCTCCCCGGCCACCTGCTCGCCTACCCGGTCGCCGTCGCGAAGGACGGCGCGGTGGCGGCGCTACCGGGTGCGGAGTTCTTCCCGGACACGGAGGCGAAGGTGGTCGGGGAATTGGCGTCGTCGGCGTACATGATCCCCTATCTCACTTCGTAGAGCAGGTGAGAAGCTCTGCTGGTGTATGCAGATCGAGTTGCAATTCCTCCTTAAACACTGCTAGTGTGTTTCTGCTTTGGCCAGAGTTGCTGTTTCAAGCAATGTAATCTATCCTGTTGAATTCTACCTTCATGTAGTGTCTGTTCTTATATGAACTATGTTCATCGGCTTATTTCAAGTTGACAGTTTAGAAATTTTACGATTCTTGGGCGGTACCAATTTTTTTTATACTTCCTGTTACAGTATTACCTAAGATACCAATACTGGGATGTACTAAATCTTGCATTAGAAAAATGTAGTGGCTTCTTATACCTCCTCAACGAGAGCAAAATCACTCTTGAAAGTTTTAGCTTGGTCCTAGTCTTTTTTTAGCAAGCATTAATCATCCTAGGAGTAATGTATCAGTTTTTTTTCTTTTTTGAGATTTGAATTGCTGTCGAGCATCTATTTTACATTACACTGGCTTGGATGGTTCGTAAATTTACTGGATTTGCTAGTCCTATATGACAGGTTTAGTTATATGATGGGCAACACAAGGTTGAATTACTTATTTTGCCTTTTGTTTCTTTCAAACACTAAATGATACCCTGTGTCTGTTGCGGAATATATTTGTTGCAGAATATATGTATGAATACATTTAAGTATTATAAAAATAAAATAATAAATAAAAATATTGAAATATTGTGAAAATGATGTGAGGGGTGGTGATTGAATATGCTTGTATGTTGATTTGTAGAATTCAACAAATTATAGATGATGTTGTATGCTTGCATAAGTTTTGATATGTAATTATTGTTAGTGGATGATGATGTGTCATATTTAAATGTTATAACTATACTGTAGACACATAACCTTAAACAATCAAGGGATTTTTTTAGTGACTATAACTTCTTCCAAAATTTATAGCTCCTCTAGACACCCGAAATTTATTTTTACCTAGATTCTAAGATTAAGTTGTTATAAGATCAACTAGTAGCTAGAAGCTGAAAACCCAGTTTTTCTAAATATGGATTGGCTAAAAATATGTTCCATGTTTTTATCGCTAAACACAGTTAAATTTTTAGCTGTTAATGATTCATTCTACGCTTGATTCCGTGGCCGGTTGGTTCGGAGCTTTCCCTTTATCCCTGATCTAGTGCCCATCCACTTATATTTCCTTTCATCATTGGTGCTGTACTACAAAGATAAATTAAGCTCAAAATTATACAATTTTACTTAAAAAAACATTGTAATTACAATATAAGATTTTAAACTTAAAAGTGTAAATACATATAATGTTGAGTGCAACAACAATTTAACTATTTTTTATCGAAAACTGTGAGACCTTTATTGAATTATTGTATTTTGATCTATCGATAAGATAAAATAGTAAAAAATTCAAAAAAATATAAAATTTGGTATACAAGGCAATATTAATATATAGAACAATTTGAACGGTTTGGATTTTCAATTTGAGTTTTCAAATTAGAGATTCGGCTACGCCACACGGGATGAACTGTGCGGCGCGCCACACAGTAGCCCATCTATATTATATATATATATATAATGCATCGTGATTTCCTCCTGTGAAGAGTTTGCTTATCATGCGTTCATGCCACACGGTTAATAAGTGCAGCAGATCTTTTCTAATTAGATCCCAATCAACATGCGAATCAAAAGCTCACAAGTCACAGGTACACACGTACGTGTTTTTGTGATCGTTTTCCATGGGCTTCTTTTTTTTTGGCTTTCTTCTGCACCGGGAGATGTGCGTGGTGGCGAATCTCGTACTCCACCGAGCTTGACCTCCAGCTCCAATACTCCACGATCTACAGCGACGGCATGCGGTTGCGGTGCGAATGGGATGCAGGGTTATAGGCCGAGGATGAGTTTTTTTTTGCTTTTTGCCTTTTTTTTTACGATTCCTTAACAGTTTTTATAGAAGAAGTGGACTTCAAGCTCCACGTCATAATAATTGGCGTCGAGATTACACTAGTTGGCACTAATTATGTTGGCGTCGAGATCATTGCGCCACGTCGGCGCCGTGGTTGACGTGGTGTCGAGCTGGCAAACTCGGCGCCATAGATAGTGGCGCCGAGCTCGGCGCCATCGATCTTGACGTCGAGCCTGGTTGGTTTACAGGCGGGTCCCGTCTTCCTCGCCTACCACATCGCGTTTCTCCTCACTCATGAACGAGCTTGCGCCCACTAGACGTCGTGCACCGCCGCCGGCCCGGCCATCCCCCGCCCCGGCGCCGCCGCGGGACCTCTCCCCGGCCCCTGCGCCGTGTCGACCCGGCCCGGCACCGCCCCGCCCGCCACCGGCCGGCCGACGCCACCGCCTGGGCCGCCGGCCCGGCCGCCCGCTCCAACCGGCACCCCGACCGCCGGCTCAAGCCGACGCCCCGACCGCCTGCGGCAAGGCTGGCTCCCTGGCTACGGCAAGCCCGCAGCCTCGGCCGCTCGCGCCAACTCACCTTGCAGGTAAACTGAAAATCTAGAATGTGCAATATGAATAAAATTTAGAAATGCAATGAATGTGATTTTAGAATACACAATATAGATAAAAATTAAAAATGCAATGTACATTAGTTTAGAATTTGCAAATGCAATGTGGGTAAAATTTAAATATGCAATGTATGTAAGATTAAATTGTGCAATATATGTAAAATTTAGGAATGCAACGCATGTGATTCTAAGATTTTAGAATACACGATGTAGGTAAAAATTAAAAATGCAATTTACGTAGTTTTAGAATATGCAATGTGGGTAAAATTTAAATATGCAATGTGGCTAAAATTTAAATATCCAATATACATGTATTTTGAATAGGTGAAATGTAAATTGTTGAACATGTAATCTATAAATGTTCTCATCGTTTTTGTTGAATAATTGATAAGTTTTAATTGTAGTGCATTTTTTTAGGCTACTAGTTTGATATAGTTAGGTCGACGAAGTAGAAGACATAGGGCGAAGGTAGATCTCATAAAGAAATTGAAAGATTCGATAAATTCGTACGCACGAGAGTTTCCTTTCGATAATATTAGTCTTGTAAAGAACTGTAGTGGCTTCGACAAATTTATTACTATATAGCAATTATTTTAGATTGAACAAACTGTATTTGTATTTTTGTTCAACTACTAGATGGACAACCTAGTGATCATATATCATGGAGGCATCGTGGCAAGAGATTGTTATGGATGTGTCAAGTTTATTGACATGCAAAGCGAGCCTGTTCTATTTGATAATAAGCCAACATTTAGTGAGTTGCTAGGTAGGGCTCGGGAGGAGCTACATTGCCCTGGAGATGATTCCATCATAGTTGAGGGTGTACTTCATGTACTATCCCCTTCCAACATCATAAGAAGGTTGATCCTAATTGGGTGTGCAGATCAGTGAGAGAAGTATGTGAGATCGGTTATGAAGAGTCAATTTCAAAGTTTGGAGGTGGTTGCGTGTTGGCTGGTGGTTGATCCCGTTCCTCATGAGTTTTCCCCACCGATGGCTGATCATGCATATTGTGCCATAGATGTCTCGGAACCTAGTAAATTTGTGGAGGTTGCACATACGGTTTCGGATGCTCAATCAGCCCCCAATGAGATCGAAATTGTTGAGACGCATGGAGATGCTTGTCCGATGGATGGAAATGTGGCACATCTTATTCAGGAGATCCCTTTGACACAGAATCATATGAGTAAGTTTCAATCATGGACCATTTCTCGTCATCATCCACCCTTCTTTTCATCCGCTAATATCTTGTTTCCCTCATATTTGTGCATACGTTGCAGGGGACATTCCTGACAATTTGGGTGCTCCTCTTGTTGATGATCAACCGCACTGTGCTGACGGATTCTGGGCCTCCAATAGTGTTGAAGTTATGAATGATTCAGAGCCGTACGATGTCGCAAGAGCTATTGATTCCGATGAGGATCGACCAGTTGGAGAGCTGACGGAGAGTGACGTTGAGATGCTTAGGCGTATCTTCCCCGGTCGTCGTGATCAGTGAACGAGTTCAGTGATCGTACTTATTTTGATAAGGCGTTTGCTGATGGCCGTGATGATGAGCTGCTGGAAGCTCCAGAGTCGTGTCCTAGCATGGAAATTGACAAGGACAGGGTTTTCAATGACCTGCTTGCATTGAAGAGGTGGTTGCAGGCTTTTGCAGTGATACGCAAGAGGCCTTACAAGGTCGTGCACTCCTATGCGGAGTGGCGGTACTCGGTTGTTTGTAACTAGGAACGGTGCCCATGGAAGGTTTGTGCAAGGAAGCAAAAGGTCAGCGGAAAGTGGAAGATAACAAGAGTTGTCGGGCCACACACTTGTGCCTCACTTGAACTAAACACGAAGCATCAACAGTTGACATCTACCCTCATTGCCAAGCGCTTGATGGGAATATTGCAGGGAGAGCCCAACATGAAGGTTAGGACAATTATCAGGAAAGTTAGGGAGATTTACCAGGGGTATGAGATAACTTACGGTAAAGCATGGAGGGCTAAGCAGCGGGCATGGAAGATGATATATGGGGACTGGGAGGATGGCTACGAGCAGCTTTCAGTACTTCTGAATGCAATCAAATCGATGAATCCAAGAATGCATTACGAGTACATCCCTAGACCAGACGCATCAATGATCCATCTGAGTGATACAAAAATATATATGAGTTGTGTTTCCTGTGCCAGTTATCTCAATTTGGCATACTCATGGATGCTAGTACACACTGAATAGGGTTCTCTTATTGTACTGTTGGAAAGGATTTGATTGCCATTCACTGTAGCTGCTTCAGATTCGTAGCAGCAAAATATGAACATTTGTGGCAAATTGCAAAATATGTATTTAAACCGATATACATGATTAAGTTCGAAATATATTGTTTCAAACAAATTCGGAGCATTCCCATCTATCTTAATAATTTGTGCAGGTGCTTTCCTTTCTATCGATATTAATTGTGTGGTGTAAATAATTGCAGGTGGCGGCCAGAGACGCACACATTTCACTTGGCTTTCGGGGAGATGACAGTCACAATTCAGGACTGTCAGAAGTTGCTTGGACTAAGGATTCGTGGTCATGCAGTGACGGGTCCGTGCAGATCAGATGGATGGAGAGCTCGGGTAGAGGCTTTCCTTGGGCGTCCGGTTGGTGAGCACAACACTCGCTCTTTTGGAGTGCTAATTTCCTGGCTCTGGGCAGAGTTCGCACATTGCCCTGAGGGGGCGAACGAGCAAACAGTTGCGTGCTACTGCAGGGCGTGGGTCCTCCACCTCTTCGCCTGCGTACTTTTCCCCGATGTGACGGGAGACAATGCTTCGAATGTGGATCCACCGCCTTATTGGAGGACCGGGCGGGCAGCTGGTAGGGATCGCGGTAGTGGCGTTCCTTTACGCGGTGTGAGGCGTGTCGTCGTTCCTCGTCGTCCGCCTCACTATGTGGATACGTGTACCTGCTCCAGCTGTGGATGTGGTCGCGGCTTCCAGTAGGTCGGCCGCAGGTTTTGGCTCGTCGCGACTGGTTCGCTGGTCATGACGCACGTCGGCAGCCGACGTGGGCCTATCTTTGGGACCGGGTAACAGTTCCTCACGCGCGGATGCAGCGGGCCTACAAGGAGTACACGAACGAGTTGGACAGTCTCACAGCAACTAGTGTAAGTCCAGATTACTGCTTCTATTCGTTTCCACATGTTGACTTTGAATGTAACGTGTTGTTTCGACATGTTGTAGGTTACGTGGGAGCCGTACGTCGGAGAGGCGACGCTGCCTTTCCTGGTGAGCAACATGTGCTCTAGTGACAACGATGTGTATAGGATGAGGTGTCCCCTCATATGCTTATACGCTATCGAGTTCCACTTGCCGCATAGAGTTGCACGCTAGTTTGGAGCACGACAGCTGTGTCCACCTGAGCTGGTTTCCACTGGATATGACCTACACAAGTAAGTACGATGTTCTTTATAATTGTTTCCATCATTTGGTATTAATTTATGTCAAACTTACCTAAATTACCAATACGTCTCTTACAGGTTCGATCGCCAGAAAAACAAGAAGATCTTCGATTGTGACCAGTTCCACTTCAACTACATTAGCCAATGGGACCTACTCGATGCGAACATGGACGTCAACGACGAGCCGCACTCGAATGCGGCGTTCAGACGGTACCAGGCATGGTACCACGGCGCGACGCGTACCCGGCTCAGACTACAGTGGTCACAGGCTGACTACACCGAGATTGAGTCATTTGACGATGAAGACACGGCCTACGACCAGAGCACGCGGGTGGGGAGCCAAGTGGAGGCAGGGCCTATCTTGGACAGAGTGGTATGTCATCTGACTTGGTTTTCTGTATTGAGTTGAATTACTTGATGTTCTAAATGTGAAATTTGTTTCAGGGCAACACCCTCCGAACGATGGTCGAGGAGGTGGCGCAATTTCACGAGGGAGTTAGGGACGACGACACACGCAACTACCTCAACGTAAGATTTTGAAAGATCTTTTCAATCTGAATATAGTAGAATGCAATCTTTGAGCTAAGTACTGAATTTTGTGCAATAGAGAGTACTACGTCGGCTACGTCGTGCGGCTGCACGTTGTGGTTGCAGGACAATCACGAGGCAAGACGTGCACGAGCCATCTGCTTCCATCGAAGGTGGCGGTTCATCAAGGCAGGCACGTCCAGACTCCAGATGCACTGCCTCCGACGAGGACGACGACGCCGACGAGGAGGAGGAGGAGGCGTTCCAGGGACCCGATGAGATTGGGTCATCTTAGCTGCACGACGCTCCATCGACTCAGCCTACGCAGCAGCTTGGGACCAGGAGAAGGCACCCACCGGACCCTTTCACTCCAGGCAGTGACGCTCTTGGACACAAGGGCAAGGGTAAGAGTAGGAGGCAATGAACCTTGACGTACATATTGTGATAGATGTATGCGTACACTTGTGGATTGTATGAAATAGTATTATGTCTTGTATGGACTATTCTTTTGGACTGTCTGATATATTATGGATTTTGGAGGACTATTATGAACTTTGTGATCTTTTCGTGTTGTCATGTATATGGGATGTGGATGAATGTGGTATATATTTATTGATATCATTTGGTACATTGATATTTGTGTATGCTTTGAATATATAAATAGGGAAAATTCTACCAAATTTTTCTTCTCAAAGTTAGATGGAATATACATTTTGTCAAAAGGGAACATTTGATAATTTCAAACCACAAAAATTCATAACAATATGAAGTGAGTAGCTCGAAGTACTTCGAATTTAGAGGAATGAAATTAGAATGTAAACTTCAATTAGGAAGGACTCAATAATAATTGACAAAATGAAGCAAATCATGTTACTATCCACCTTTTGTGTCCTCCATACACGCGCATGCTCTGGTCGTCAGTATGCTTCACAATCGATGCAACATCTACTCACGCATACGACAAAAATCTTTCGGCGCTTGAGCAAAGTGCCCTCACTGTGTCACTATCAGCTTTCGGCCGGTTCGAGCTTTCACAATCAACTTTTGGCGCTGCTCATGTTGTCACATCCACTAAATAAATGAATCATGCTGGCGCCTGCTCGTGTTGTCACATCCATTAAATAAATGATTTATTCAGCACGTTCTCGTGTTGTCACATCCATCGAAGTAATTTGCTCCCTATAGCTTCAGATGTGTCTCAGCTTGCTCCACTATATATTACACCACCCAAATACGAGCTCTTCATATCTTCGTTCAGTTTCTTACACATCTAGGTCGAATGGATCATCCATTTCCTGAGCGTCTCGACTAGCGACTCCATCCTTTGGGCGGTTGGATTCCACTATGGTGTGACCGTCCGTTGTGCCATTATGGGGATGCCTGTAGACTTACGTCATCCCTCAACTCAGAAACTCGGGGGAGGCGATTCTTCCAATGCGCCAACATGGA
This sequence comes from Oryza australiensis, assembly GCA_019925245.2. Lineage (NCBI taxonomy): Eukaryota > Viridiplantae > Streptophyta > Magnoliopsida > Poales > Poaceae > Oryza > Oryza australiensis. The sequence continues at coordinate 1,635,225 of JAIFGZ020000335.1, forward strand.
TTAGGTACGACTACTGTGCTCCGATTTGTAATGCCAATCTTAATACCCTAACTTGTTCTACATCATGGTAACATCTTACGCAGGCATATCGTCGGGTGTGCAACTTCATTGAGTAGATAGATACGGAGAACCCACGAACTGACGGAACACGTTCCTACCCACTTAGCGAAACAAGGTCGGCCTACCTTCGGCAGAAGGCTGAGTACCAACGTCGAATTAGTGCGGAAGCTTTGGATTGGCCTCTAGATCCGCTCGCACTACCCACATGGCGAGAACGTCCAGAATGCCATTGTTGTCTCCGTTGCCAGCTGATAAGGTCCATTAGACATGCAACTCGAGGACAAAGATGCTTCGTGTGTCCTGAGATTGTCGACGACGATTTTGTCATGAGTATCAATTTTTCCCAAGAAATCTTATCACTTGCTTGATTGTCTAACCTCTTCTTTCACAAATGTACAACCAGGAGGATGTAAGGTAGTGTCCATTCGAATAGTGGATCAATACGGTGAGACCTGCTTCCATCGGTCCGACGGTAACACAGCCTAAGTCGACCGAACAATTCATGCAGGCATGGATGGAGTATGTACGTCGGATGAAAATCGCAAGCTTAGATTGGAGGAACAACCCATTAGGTTACCCTGAATGGTCGAATCATCCCTGGTGTGATTGTAGGGATCGTTGCAAGATGGCTACCTCCTTTGAACCACGAACCTATGACAGGAGATATTTTATTTGTCCCAACTTAGACGACAACTTCGTTGTACGTCTTACATTTTTTCAATTCCGCTAACGTCTACATAATATTGCCACTCTAACTGACTACCTACATTTCTTTATCAGGGCATTCCAAGGAGGTACGGGTTCACTACGTGGATCGACAATGTCATTCCCCAATATAACGGCCAAAAGATAACTGAATGCGAAACACAAGCAAAGTACAATCAATTGAAAGACTGGGAAAATGCAAGACATGTTGCACGCCATAGAAGGGGTCCGTAGGAAAGCTGAGGCTCAATTGGTCGGGTCGGATTAATTCGTAATGTGTATCCATGGCACATGTTTCACGGTTGAATTCTCAGAAAAATGTTATGTCCTGTGTCGTACCATCAATGGAATATTAGTTATCCTTCTATTATTACACAAGTTGTGTACCCTTGTGAACTTTTGCACTTGTGAATTTAAAACACAAGCTTTAATAAGTTGCGATAATGAACACATTTAATGTAACCAATACTACTATGTAACACCCTGAGGTGTTTTTCCCTTTTAAAAATCCAAAAGAAAAATCATAAAAGAAAATTGTTGGAATTAACTGTAGAGAATAAATAATTTTAAAAGCCAAATGCTAAATGGAAATGGTATGGTGGAATTTTTCTTAAATTCTAAATGTCAAAATACATTAACAGAATTTTTAGTGGAATTTTCAGATCACAAGAAATAATTTTTAACCAATTAAAATCAAAATCGGAATTAATAAATCCCGGGAAAATCAGTTTCTCTCTCCTCTGTCCTTTCCCTCTCTTTTTCTTGGCCGTGGGCCGCTGGCCGAGCGGCCCATCCTCTCCCGCGCGCGCCCAGTGATCGGCCCACCGACAGGCGTGACGGCCGGCCGATCCCCGCCCTCGCGCCGCCTCTCTCTCTCTCGTGGGCAGTGAAGGCCGCGGCCCGTAAAACCCTCGCGCTCGCAAACAAGTCTTTATCGCCTCCTCCTTTATCCCGGGACGCTGACAGGTGGGGCCCGCCTGTCAGGCCGTCGTCCCCGACCTCGGCCGCCTCGGCGCCATTTCCGTCGCCTCCCTCCGCTTGGATCTCACGCATCCGCTTTCCCCGCGCTCCGGGATCCCACCGCCTTAACTCCCCACCGTGCCCGCCGGCATTCAAAGCCTCGGCCGCCGCTCCCGCGCGCCCTAATGGCCGGATTTCATCACCGGCCATTACTTCCCCCAAACTGCACCGGCGAAAAATTCCGCCCTTATCCGGTCGCCACCGACCTCCCCATCCCCTATTTAAGCACCCCTCGCCCTCCCCGAGCTCCCCACACCTCCACTCAAGGCTCTCTCTCTCTGTCGTCCCCGCGTCATGCGCCTTCGCTTCGATCCTCGTCGCCGAGCTTCGGCCGTGTTTTCCCGTTGCTTCGAGGTGTCTCGAGCTTCGCCGAATCCTCCCTCCTCGTCGCCGGTGCCCGCGCCACTTCGGCCACCCCTCCCCAAGTGCTTCCACCGTCTCCCTCACCGTCCGTGCCGTCGTCCCCTCCATCTCTGGTGACCCGCGGTGAGCGCCCCTCCCTTTTCCCCTCTCGGCCGAACGCGCGCCACCGCTCCCGAGTGCGCACGGCTCCGCCCACGCGTGAGCAGCGGCATTCCGCCGCCCGCACCGCTGCCCGAATGGCGCCGGCCGATCTCCGGCCGCCGTGCGCCATCGTCGGCCGATCGTGCCGCCCGCGCCCTCTCCCGGCCGTCCGTCTGCCTCGCGGTCGGGGCCGTCGCCCCGCTTGCCGCGTGGCACGCCGCGTGGCCGCTGCGTCGGCGCCACGTGTGCGCCACGTGGTGCACCTCTCTCTCGGCCGTGGACCCGGTCCACCGTGGACCGTCTTTGCCGCGGCGTGACGCCATCGCCGACGTCAGCCCTGGCGACGCATTTTTGGATTTATTGCGCAATAAAATATTAAGGATTTTCCTATTTTAGTAAAAACCCGAAAACTTCTAAAAATCATATCTTTTCAATCCGACCTCCGTTTTAGCCCATTCAAATTTTATTAAATTCATAAAAATACCAAAAATCTATTAAAAAGGTTTTGTTCCCTGTTTTAGTAGCTTTTTAGCCTGTTTTGTTGAAGTGCTTGTTTGGCGTGTAGATCCCGGTAGTCCCTTCGTCCCAGTTTACTTTGAAGTCGTCGTGGAAGTCCCCCAAGCCGAAGAGCAAGGCAAGTCATACCACATTATTGATCATATTGCTCCCATTTTTGCTAAAACTCATGTTTTATTCTATGAAATTGTATGTATTTTATATTGTCATTTCATGGGAAATAGTACACCTTATGCTTAGTTTATGCCTTAGATTTGACACCCCAAACCCTTTGATCAAACTTGGGTAAATAATATGAGTAGATTCAGGACTAGGTTATGCTTAGTCTGGCTTAGATTCACTAGCTCACTAAATGGGTCATTCTCACTTAATTTATCTCTCCTGGACTGTTGTTCGGAGGATTAATGATTATAGATTCAGGTGAACCGGACTAATAACTAAAATATGACAAATGGTGGGCTGTGGCGCTATGATTTTGGTTAGCGGTGCCCATAGTAATTAAGGACCGGTTCACGGGACCCCTCGGAAGAATGATCGTGCAAACCACAAGCCGAAATGGGTAAAGTAGGTCCCGTAGTGTAGCCTCTCCTAGCTGACGAACCCATCGGCAAGGGTGGGCTGTGGCGCTATGATTTTGGTGGGGTTCGCTTAGTTAGTGGGGGGTTATACGAAAGGTCCTATCACAGTTCCCTTTCCGGGATACCGTGGTGGTATTCCGGCGCACGGGAGACCGTGTTGTGGGGTTGTGTCTTGTGGGTAAGTTGTACATATCTGATCAGAGTAAATCTATTCGAATAGCCGTGCCCGCGGTAATGGGGCGATCGACCGAGCTCTCCGTGATTAGTCTCACACTTTTACACCCTAAGTTTTGGAACATGACTAGTATAGGTGGATGGTTTGGGCCTGTCCCAACGTGGGAATAACGTTGGATAGTGTTGGATTCAAAATGCCTTAATTACTCAAATTACTGTTGTTTTGACTGTGTTCAAAATTTGTATTGTTTGGAAAAACCCCTGCCGTTTGCGCAAAAGCAAACCTTAGCCAGACCCTTGTCTCCCATGCATTCATTCTTCTCCTTTTCCGGCGTGACTTGCTGAGTACGTGGAAGTACTCATCCTTGCCCCTTCACCAGAACCCGAGCCATAGGTTGAAGACAAAGACAATGTGGAGTAGGCTTGTCCTACACTCTGGAAGCTGCCTGTGGAGTGGTCGAAGCCGCATGGCCAACGTCCAGCTTATGCTTAGGCCCTTTTTCTTTTCTGCTGCTCTTTTATAATCTTTTTGTATTGTTTCTAAGACGTGAAACTGTAATATCAACAATTATCGTATGTGTACCCTGGCTGGTCCTGGACAGGGATTTTAATACACATATAGCTTCGAAAATTCGGGTCTGAATTTCTGGGCGTGACAAGTTGGTATCAGAGCCAATTTCCAGACTGTACGAAAAGCCAAACGGAAAAACCCTAGGAGCCCTCTGAATCTTTTCATATGCATAAGCCCTGGCTTTTGTAAATAGTTTTGAGAAAATGGGTCTTGTTTCCTCGGGATTGGGAAAAAATTAAGTCTCTCTCAAAACCTTTTGAAAACTCAGTCAAGTCTAAGTGATAGGATTTTAGAGTTAAAACTTCAAAAAAATCATTTGATCTCTTGTTCGTCGCTAAGTTTGGATTTTCTAAGGGGTCAAAGTCTTAAGTCGAGATAGGAGGGAATGGTCGCCAATTTTATATTATGACTAAGCATCTATTTTTCAACATCATCTAGGGATGTCCTTAGAAGTTTTACTTAGCCTCGTAAAAATGTTTCTTAAAACCCTCCTTTTCTCGTTTACTTTACTTGAGTCCTTTATCGTTTGTCTAACTTGGTTTTGAGCATGCATTGATTCCCTACCTTGTCTTCTCTAGATGGCAAGCCGTCCAGTCAGGGTTTGAAGGGTTTCATCGCGGAGCTGGCAAGAATGGCCTTGGCAGTGGGCTATCCGGATGCACCTGAGTACACTGTCGTCTCACCATTCGGCAGTGAGTTGCCTCACCAAGTCCGCCTGGAGATGCACGGGTTCGTCGGCACCAACATCCCGAACATGGTGGTCACTGCATCGGGAGGAACAGATGAGCATGCCTGCCAAAAGGCGGCTTTTCTAATGCTGGCTCGGATAAGAGAGATGCATGACTACCATCTCCGCCACTCTGCCTACCGCTACCATCCTCGGTGTGGAATTTCATCAGCAATCAACACCTTCCAATCTGCTGAAGGGGAGAACGACACCACCTTCTCTCACATGAGGACGGTGATTGAAAGGCTGGATAAGATGCATGCAGATCTTCATATGGCAGCAAAGGCTCTGAATGACCAGAAGATCTTAAGGATCAAGAGTTTGAAGGATGAGGTGGATCGACTCAAGAGAGAGATCGCCAGTCTGAAGGAGCTTCCACCTCCCAACATCCTTCGGATAAGGATCACACCGCGGAAGAACACCAAGGCTCCGGTGCGGATGCAACTGGCGCCCAGGGTTCCACCTCCTGCACCGCCACCTTCTCCAGTCCCCGCCCCAGTGCCAGGTCCTGCTCTTGCTCTGGTCCCTGCCCCAAGCGGAGGAGGAGGATGGATCTCGATGTCCAAGCAGCAGAAGGACAAGAGCGGCGCGGCTCCAAGAGCCCCGGACGGAAAGACGAGTTAGCAAGCTCTCGAAGCCGCTCGAAGGAAAAGGAAGACGGGAACTCCCTTGGAAGTGGTTTCGACTCCTCCGACCACGTAAGCTGTTCCGACCCTTAGAGCGTCGCCACCCTTAGTTTCCCGTTTTCCTAGTTTTTCTGTTTGCTTAGTTGCTATGTGTTAGGAGTGCTGTGTGGGGGTAGTGGTCAACCTGTATCAAGTGTGGGTATGGGTTGTCCAATTAAGGATGTTGGGTGTGTTTTAAGTGTTTTAAGTAAAGAACAGATCAAAACAAGTAATAAAGATCAACTTCTCTGTCTAATCTGTTTTACTCCATCTCCCCGCCTTGTTTGTTCCACTTCTTCGATGGTGAACACAAGGAATGGCAGCAACAGTACCGAGTCAGCTGAGAACAACACCCGTGCTAATGCCAACAACCCACCTCCTCCACCTAAGAACATCACTTTGGCACAAGTCCTAGCCAACCAGACCCAGATGATGGCTGCAATGATGCGCAGATGCAACATGGCGGCATCGGCAAATGCGTTGCAAATGATGCAACGAGTTTGAAGCAGAACCAGCATCGGCCACGACCATTTCGCACCACCACCTCCCCCACAAAACAAACTGTCAGAATTCCTTTGAGTCCGACCCCCAACTTTCTCCAGCACCACCAACCCCATGGAGGCTAATGACTGGATCATAGCCATAGAAAAGAAGTTGGACCTTGTCCAGTGCACAGACCAGGAGAGGGTGTCTTTCGCCACCCACCAACTCCAAGGTCCTGCCTCAGCCTGGTGGGACAACTTCTTGGTCACCCGTCGGGCGGACACCGCTACTTGGGCCGAGTTTTGCCACCAATTCTGGAAGGCTCACATCCCCGGAGGGATAGTAGCCCAAAAAAAGAGGGAGTTCAGATCCTTGGAGCAAGGCACGCGAACCGTCACCGAGTATCTACACGAGTTTAATCGCTTAGCGCGATATGCTCCAGAGGACGTGCGTACTGACGCCGAGCGTCAAGAAAAGTTCTTGGCCGGGCTGGACGATGAGTTGACGGACAAACTCATCTCCGGTGAATATGTCGACTTCGAGAAGTTGGTCGACAAAGCCATCCGTCAAGAAGACCAACGCAATAAAATGCTCAGAAAACGGAAGGCTACCCAGTTTATACCACAACCTCAGCAAGGGAATTCCCAGCGGCCGCGTTTCACTTCGGGTGGTCAGAGTGGACCTACCACTATGATCGTTCGTCAGCATCGCCCGTACCATCCCGGGAATTTCCAATCCAATGGAAGCCGTCCCGGACAGCCACAGCGGAATCCGGCCCCACGTCCGCCAACAGCGCAGCCGCCACCGCAGTCCAAGCCAATGCCACCAAAGAAGGACTCGGGATTCAAACCAGGAAACTGTTTCAACTGTGGAGAACCTGGACATTTCGCAGACAAGTGTCCAAGACCAAAACGCGCACCTAGGTTCATCCAAGCAAGAGTGAATCATGCCTCAGCAAAGGAGACACAGGACGCATCGAATGTCATACTGGGTATGTTCCCTGTGAACTCCTTTAATGCATCAGTCCTGTTTGATTCGGGTGCAACACATTCTTTCATATCAAAAGCATTTGTGGGAAAACATGGGATGTCGGTGTTAAAACTTAAGATACCCATGCGGGTCCAAACTCCCGGGAACCATTTGAACACTGCCCACTTTTGCCCTTCAGTGGCAATAAATATCCAAGGCTTCCCCTTTCTAGCCAATCTTATCCTTCTAGAATCAAAAGGCCTAGATGTCATCCTTGGGATGGACTGGTTGACCCGTCATAAAGGTCTGATCGATTGCGCAAGCCGCACGATCTCCTTGACCAATGACGAAGGGAAGAAAGTGATTTACCGCTCCCCTAAACCACTGAGGGTAGTGGCAAGCCTGAATCGGATCTTGGCTAAGGAGAAGCCCGAAGAGAAAGAAAAGGATCAGGCGAAGTTAGAAAATATTCCTGTGGTTTGTGAGTACCCGGAAGTCTTCCCAGAAGATCTAACCACAATGCCACCTGAAAGAGAAATAGAGTTTCGGATTGACCTAGTCCCTGGCACTGCTCCGATCCATAAGAGGCCCTATAGAATGAGAGTCAATGAGTTGGCAGAGGTCAAAAAGCAAGTAGATGAACAGTTGCAGAAAGGTTATATCCGCCCGAGCACATCGCCCTGGGGTGCGCCAGTCATTTTTGTGGAGAAAAAGGATAAGACCAAAAGGATGTGCGTTGACTATCGCACACTAAACGAGGTCACTATTAAGAATAAATATCCTCTTCCTAGGATTGACGACCTATTCGATCAATTAAAAGGAGCAAAGGTGTTCTCAAAGATAGACTGCGGTCGAGCTATCACCACTAAGAATTCGAGAAGAAGATATTCCCAAGACCGCCTTCATCACTCGTACTGCATGCATACGAGTGCACGGTCATGTCCTTCGGACTTACAAATGCCCCACCTTTTTCATGAATTTGATAAACAAAGTGTTCATGGAATTCCTAGACAAGTTCGTCGTGGTGTTCATCGACGACATCCTGATCTATTCGCAGTCGGAAGAGGAACATGAGCACCATCTCTGATTGGTACTTGAAAAGTTAAGAGACCACCAGCTCTATGCTAAGTTTAGCAAATGTGCTTTGTGGTTGAAGGAAGTGCAATTCCTCGGCCATATCGTGAATGCCCAAGGAGTCGTAGTGGACCCTTCCAATGTGGAGACAATGACCAAATGAACTCCACCTAAAAGCTGTCACCCAAGTCGAAGTTTTCTAGGACTTGCGGGTTATTACCGTCGGTTCATCGAAAACTTCTCCGAATTGCCAAGCCTTTGACGCAGTTGTTAAAGAAGGATGAAAAGTTTATATGGACTGCCAAGCGCAACCAGAGTTTTGAAACACTCAAGAGAAAACTGGTGTCCGCACCCGTATTGATCTTGCCAGATCAAACCAAGGATTTCCAGGTCTATTGCGACACATCTCACCAAGGGTTAGGCTGTGTGTTGATGCAAGATGGAAAGGTGGTCGCGTATGCTTCCTGCCAGTTGAGACCTCATGAGTCTAATTATCCAACACATGACTTGGAACTAGCAGTAGTAGTTCATGCTCTGAAAATATGGCGACATTACCTCGTCAGTAATCGCTGTGAAATATATATGGATCATAAGAGCTTGAAATACATTTTCACCCAACCGGATTTGAACCTCCGTCAGCGACGATTGTTGGAGTTGATCAAGGATTATGATCTCAGTATACACTACCATCCCGGCAAAGCTAACGTGGTAGATGATGCCCTGAGCCGAAAGAGTTACTGCAACTCTATTCACATAGAAGGGAGATGTGAACAGTTACTACAAGATCTAGAGCGCCTAAACCTGGGAATTGTTGAACCCGAATTTGTGGCCGCTCTTGAGGCCCAACCCACACTCTTAGATCAAATTCGCATAGCTCAAGCCTCGGATCCAGACATAACTGAGCTTAAGAAGAATATGAGAGTGGGAAAAGCTCGTGACTTCACGGAAGACGAGCATGGAACCATATGGATGGGCAACAGGATATGCGTGCCCGAAGATAAGGAATTGAGAAAGTTAATCCTTACTGAAGCACATCAGAGTCAGTACTCTATCCATCCGGGAAGTACCAAAATGTACCAGGATCTCAAGGAGAAATTCTGGTGGGTTAGCATGAAAAGAGAAATAGCAGAGTTCGTGGCACTATGCGACGTATGCCGACGAGTAAAGGCAGAACACCAGAGGCCAGCTGGATAATTACAGCCACTTCAAATCCTGGAATGGAAGTGGGAGGAAATCGGGATGGATTTCATCACCGGTTTACCCCGGACATCATCAGGACACGATTCTATCTGGGTTATAATCGACCGCCTCACTAAAGTGGCTCATTTTATCCCAATGCTTACCACCTATACGGGCAGAAGGTTAGCAGAATTGTACCTTGCAAGGATTGTGTGTCTTCATGGTGTACCCAAGAAGATAGTATCTGATTGTGGTAGCCAGTTCACCTCCAAGTTTTGGCAAAAACTACAAGAGGAACTTGGCATCTGGTTGAATTTTAGCACGACCTATCACCCGCAAACCGATGGTCAGACGGAACGTGTAAACCAGGTTTTGGAAGATATGCTGCGAGCTTGTGCTCTGGATTTCGGAGGAGCTTGGGATAAGAGCTTGCCCTATGCAGAGTTCTCTTATAACAACAGTTATCAGGTCAGTTTACAAATGGCACCTTTCGAAGCACTTTATGGACGAAAGTGTCGAACCCCGCTTTTCTGGGATCAGACCGGCGAACATCAGTTGTTCGAGGGAAGTGTTAAGTGATTCCGAAGAGAAAGTCAGAATCATAAGAGAAAGACTGAAAGTTGCACAGTCTCGTCAAAAGAGTTATGCAGACAACCGCCGCAGAGAGCTAGTTTTCAAAGTCGGAGACTATGTCTATCTTTGTGTCACCCCACTTCGGGGAGTGTACCGATTCCAAACCAAAGGCAAGTTGGCACCACGCTATGTGGGACCATATCGGATACAAGAGCGACGGGGTGAAGTGGCATACCAACTCGAACTGCCACCCACCATGGCGGGAATCCACGACGTTTTCCACGTCTCCCAACTCAAGAAGTGTTTGAGAGTTTCGGAAGAACAAGCCAATCCAGATCAGATCGAAATCTAGGAGGATCTGACTTACGTAGAGAAACCGGCACGGATACTCGAAACCAGTGAACGGAGGACCCGGAACAAGGTTATCAGGTTTTACCGAGTTCAATGGACTCATCACTCCGAAGAGGAAGCAACCTGGGAGAGGGAAGATGAGCTAAAGGTCGTTCATCCCTATCTGTTCGCGTACCTTCGAATCTCGGGTCGAGATTCCGTTTAAGGGTAGGTTTGTAACACCCGAGGTGTTTTTCCTTTTAAAAATCCAAAAGAAAAATCATAAAAGAAAATTGTTGGAATTAATTGGAGAGAATAAATAATTTTAAAAGCCAAATGCTAAATGGAAATGGCATGATGGGATTTTTCTTAAATTCTACATGTCAAAATACACTAACAGGATTTTTAGTGGAATTTTCAGAGCACAAGAAATAATTTTTAACCAATTAAAATCAAAATCGGAATTAATAAATCCGGGGAAAATCAGTTTCTCTCTCCTCTGTCCTTTCCCTCTCTTTTTCTCGGCCGTGAGACCGCCGGCCGAGCCGACGGCCCATTCTCTCCCGCGCGCCCGACGGGCACGATCCCACCTCGCGCCGCTCTCTCTCCTCTCTCTCGTGGGCGCGCGAAGGCCGCGGCTGTAAACCCTCGCTCGCAAACAAGTCTTTATCGCCTCCTCCTTTATCCCGGGACGCTAACAGGTGGGGCCCGCCTATCAAGCCATCGTCCCCGACCCCGGCCGCCTCGGCGCCATTTTCGCCGCCTCCCTCCGCTTGGATCTCGCGCACCCGCTTTCCCCGCGCTCCGGGATCCCACCGCCTTAACTCCCCACCGTGCCCGCCGGCATTCAAAGCCCCGGCCGCCGCTCCCGCGCGCCTTAATGGCCGGATTTCATCACCGGCCATTACTTCCCCCAAACTGCGCCGACGAGAAATTCCGCACTTATCCGGTCGCCACCGACCTCCCCATCCCATATTTAAGCACCCCCTCGCCCTCCCCGAGCTCCCCACACCTCCACTCAAGCCTCTCTCTCACTCTATCGTCCCCGCGCCGTGCGCCTTCGCTTCAAACCTCGTCGCCGAGCTTCGGCCGTGTTTTCCCATTGCTCCGAGGTGTCCCGAGCTTCGCCGACTCCTCCGTCCTCGTCGCCGGTGCTCGCGCCACTTCGGGCACCCCTCCCCGAGTGCTTCCACCGTCTCCCTCACCGTCCATGCCGTCGTCCCCTCCACCTCCGGCGACCCGCGGTGAGCGCCCCTCCCTTTTCTCCTCTCGGCCGAACGCGCACCACCGCTCCCGCGCACGGCTCCGCCCACGCGTGACCCGCGGCATTCCGCCGCTCGCACCGCCGCCTGAATGGCGCCGGTCGATCTCCGGCCGCCGTGCGCCATCGCCGGCCGATTGCGTCGCCCGCGCCCTCTCCCGACCGTCTGATCTGCCTCGGCAGATCGGGGCCGTCAGCCCCCGCTTGCCCGCGCAGCACGCCACGTGGCCGCGCGCGTCGCGCCACGTGTGCGCCACGTGGTGCACCCTCTCTCTCGGCCGTGGACCCGGTCCACCGTGGATCGGTGCTCCCGCGGCCGTGACGCCATCGCTGACATCAGCCCCAGCGCTGACGCATTTCCGGGATTTATTGCGCAATAAAATATTAAATCCCGTTTTAGTATAAACCCAGAAAACTTCTAAAAATCATATCTTTTCAATCCGACCTCCGTTTTAGCCCATTCAAATTTCATTAAATTCATAAAAATGCCAAGAATCCATTAAAAATGATTTTGTTCCCTGTTTTAGTAGCTTTTTAGCATGTTTTGTTGAAGTGCTTGTTTGGCGTGTAGATCCCGGTAGTCCCTCCGTCCCAGTTTACTTTGAAGTCGTCGCGGAAGTCCCCCAAGCCGAAGAGCAAGGCAAGTCATACCACATTATTGATCATATTGCTCCCATTTTGCTAAAACACCTATTTTATTCTATGAAATTGCATGTATTTTATATTGACATTTCATGGGAAATAGTACACCTTATGCTTAGTTTACGCCTTAGGTTTGACACCCCAAACCCTTTGATCAAACTTGGGTAAATAATATGAGTAGATTCAGGACTAGGTTATGCTTAGCCTGGCTTAGATTCACTAGCTCACTAAATGGGTCCTTCTCACTTAATTTATCTCTCCTGGACTGCTGTTCGGAGGATTAATGATTATAGATTCAGGTGAACCGGACTAATAACTAAAATATGACAAATGGTGGGCTGTGGGCCCTATGGTTTTGGTTAGCGGTGCCCATAGCAATTAAGGACCGGTTCATGGGACCCCTTGGGAGAATGTTCGTGCAAACCACAAGCCGAAATGGGTAAGGTAGGTCCCGTAGTGTAGCCTCTCCTAGCTGACGAACCCATCAGCAAGGGTGAGTGGTATGTAGTTTCGGTCGGCCCGGTGTAAGGGTTGCTCTGGCCGGATTTACCGAGGCACTCGGCCGCCACTCCTGTGGTCCGGAGTGGGGCGAAACCTTGGTGGGGTTCGCTTAGTTAGTGGGGGGTTATACGAAAGGTCCTATCACAGTTCCCTTTCCGGGATACCGTGGTGGTATTCCGACGCACGGGAGACCGTGTTGTGGGGTTGTGTCTTGTGGGTACAGTTGTACACCTCTGATCAGAGTAAATCTATTCGAATAGCCGTGCCCGCGGTAATGGGGCGATCGACCGAGCTCTCCGTGATTAGTCTCACACTTTTACACCCTAAGTTTTGGAACATGACTAGTATAGGTGGATGGTTTTGGCCTGTCCCAACGTGGGAATAACGTTGAACAGTGTTGGATTCAAAATGTCTTAATTACTCAAATTACTGTTGTTTTGACTGTGTTCAAAATTTGTATTGTTTGGAAAAACCTCTGCTGTTTGCGCAAAAGCAAACCTTAGCCAGACCCTTGTCTCCCCTGCATTCATTCTTCTCCTTTTCCGGCATGATTTGCTGAGTACGTGGAAGTACTCATCCTTGCCCCTTCACCAGAACCCGAGCCATAGGTTGAAGACGAAGACGATGTGGAGTAGGCTTGTCCTATACTCTGGAAGCTGCCTGTGGAGTGGTCGAAGCCGTGTGGCCAGCGTCCAGCTTAGGCTTAGGCCCTTTTTCTTTTCAGTTGATCTTTTGTAATATTTTTGTATTGTTTCTAAGACGTGGAACTGTAATATTAACAATTATCGTATGTGTACCCTGGCTGGTCCTGGACAGGGATTTTAATACACATATAGCTTTGAAAATTCGGGTCTGAATTTCTGGGCGTGACATACTACAATAGGTCCAATAATAGGATGCATTACACAACACGATAACTTTTCGACTACATTACGAATAACTAAATATCAGTTTCAGTGCACTACGTCGCAACACATTGTGTAGCCCTAATCTACACAACAATTTTTATGATAAACCATAGATCCATTCATCAAACTCAATTTTCTACGGTCATGTCGATTCATGAGGAAGAGAGAAGGGGAAAGAAGAAAAGGAGAGAGAGCTGAGAAACAGTCTCTTCTTGGCGCTAGGAGCTCGACGCCATAGACATTGGCGCCCAGCTCGGCGCCGTCCATACAGACGCCCATCTGGGCGCCATACTTAGGCGCGGAGCTCGCTGCCAAGGGCCGTGACGCCGAGGTTGGCGCCAAGATCCGCGGCGCCGAGCTAGGCGCCACGTCAGCCACGACGCCGACGTGGCGCACGATCTCGGCGCCAACATAATTGACGCCGATTAGTGTAATCTCGGTACTAATTATTATGGCATCGAGCTTGGGGTCTATTTCTGAAATGAAAACTACTAAGAGCCTATTTGTGAGAATCTTTAAAAAAAGTTCAAAAAGAAAAAAATTGAGTAGGCCAAAGCAGCTCTCTTAAGTGGCAATCGGATAACCAAATTTTAAGGAACACCGATGAAATGAAGCAAACTAATATGAGTAGATTAAATATGGAACAAATCCAAAATTAATTCATGGATATATTATAAATATCTATCTAAAAAACTAAAAGAACTGATGTGCTATGATCATTAAGCTTCTTCTATAGTCTTAAAGAATAGAAAATATACATTGGTTTGTCCAACGGTAGAAGAGGCTTAAGCCCCTCTTGCCTCCTTTTATTGGGATCTTCCCTCGTGGTGGGTTTTGAAAATCTCAACCCTCAATTGTGTCTTCTGGTAATCTTTGTTCGTCTTGTGGATGATACTTTGTTGATGACCTGAGGTTATCATGATGTGTATGGTTAGATACGTGGTTAGTGGGCACATTTCCATCGACTTTTCTTATCTCCTAGGAGCTAGGAGTAGTCACTACTAAGAACCTGTTCTAAACTACGGATGAAAACGGTTGATTAGCCACACACACAATAATAAATGTCATTAGCATACAATTATTAAATATCAATTATTAAAACTTGAAAAATATTTTTTTAATTTTTTTACATATAACATACTTTAAAAGGATATATATTGGTAAAGGCTAAAAAAAGGAGAAAATAGTCAAGTCCAAAACGCCGTTTAGATCGTGAATCATCACTAGTCTGTCACTCAATTCCGCCTCTGGATCGATGGAGAAATAAATCATCAAACGACATATCTGTGGAATACTAAACGAGATGTAGCGGTTGAATCTATGGAACTTAATTAGACAAACATGTGTGGACAATTTTAAACATTGTTGAATACTGATAATCAAACTATCCTAATGATGTCGCCGGGCCTTGCATCCATCATTACTTACGAGTATAGTAATCACAGTGACTTACCGTGTGGCATTTTTATGGATCTAGATTCTCTATAGTAATGTAAAGATTTATTGTTCAGGTAAGTAGCACGATGGAGCAACTCAATAAATAGTATTGATTTTCCAATATACTTTTTTCTATGATAGAATTACTGAACGAGATATCTGAACCTTATGATCTTGATCGGATAGCTGTCAACTCTTCTAACGTGCTGTTTTACCTAATTCAATAGGAATAAGAATTTTAGAGTTTTATAAGTATTAAATATGCTGACATGATATTATATTATTAAAGATATAGGTGATATGAATTTTACGAGAGTTAAGATAATTTCATGGAGATGAAATTTTTCTCTGTTTTTAAAATCTGAGTACGTTGAACACTAAGATATAAAACTTTCATTGAGACCGAGTCATTAAAAGATCCAATTGCATTTTTACTACCAATGAATTCTAATCATGTGACGTTGTTATCATCATGTGCTACCAGGAAGGAGATCAAAGGTCTTAACTCCACAATTAAGTTTATTGGTTTGTATTGAAATTGTGCTAAAAGGGTTCAAAGACAACAAAGTTTAATCCATACCCGTTTTGTATTTTTCCTTTACCAAAACCATGTTTTACTTAGTTTCTTGTCTTGATTCGTCCCCAAATCCTCTATCTTTATGGCTATTTACAACACAGAAAATTCGCATAAATTAATTAATTCTCTGTAGGAAGCAGCCCTTAATTTCTTCCCAAACGACATTTTCTGTCCCGACATAACTATCACAAACGCCACGTCTTTTTCTTTGGAGCAAAGGGAAACAAAACAAAACGCTGAAATCTCTCCTTTTCCATTTCCCTCTCCTAATTGGACGCTTTTTCGCCTTGTTGGCGCACTGTCCCCTTCGTCTCGGAGGAGCTCGCCTTTCGACGCGCGGCGCGGCGAGCAGGTGACGTCAGCGGCGGCGGGCGGAGGAGCCGAGGAGGAGCGGCCATGGCTCACCTGCTGCTGCACGGCACCCTCGAGGCCACCATCCTCGAGGCCGACCACCTCTCCAACCCCACCCGCGCCACCGGCGCCGCCCCCGGGATCTTCCGCAAGGTCAGTCGATTGCATCCATGGGAGATTCCGCTTTGCTCAAGCTCAAAGTCGAATCAAATTTAGTAGTGAGAGATTATTGGTTTGAGAAATCGAAGAGGAGGCTCAAATTTTTTAGTTACGGTGGCGTGGTGTTGGCTTGATTTTGCGATTTGAATCCGTGCGCGTGCGTGCGCGCTGTGCCGTGCAGTTCGTGGAAGGGTTCGAGGATTCGCTGGGGCTCGGGAAGGGGGCGACGCGGCTGTACGCGACGATCGACCTCGGCCGGGCGCGGGTGGGGAGGACGCGGGTGGTCGGCGACGAGCCGGTGAACCCGCGGTGGTACGAGGTGTTCCACATCTACTGCGCCCACTTCGCCGCCGACGTCGTCTTCTCCGTTAAGGCCGCGCAGCCCATCGGCGCCACGCTCATCGGCCGCGCCTACCTCCCCGTGCGGGAGCTGCTGTCCGGCCAGGCCATCGAGCGCCGCCTCGACATCCTCGACGCCAGCAGGAAGAGGATCTCGCACGGGCCGACGATACACGTGCGGCTGCAGTTCCGCGACGTCGCCGGCGACCGCCATGGGTGGGGCAGGGGCGTCTCCGGCGCGCGGTACCCCGGCGTGCCGTACACCTTCTTCTCTCAGCGCCCCGGGTGCAGGGTCACCCTGTACCAAGACGCGCACGTGCCCGACGCGTTCGCGCCCAGGATCTCGCTCGCCGGTGGCAGGTACTACCGGCAGGGGCGGTGCTGGGAGGACGTGTTCGACGCCATCAGCAACGCCAAGCACCTGATATACCTCACCGGCTGGTCCGTGTACACCGAGATCACGCTCATCCGTGACGGCACCCGGCAGCGCCCCGGCGGCGACGCCACCCTCGGTGAGCTCCTCAAGCGCAAGGCCAGCGAGGGCGTGCGCGTCTGCCTGCTGGTCTGGGACGACCGCACCTCCGTCGAGTCGCTCGGCATGAAGTGGGGGTTCATGTCGACGCACGACGCCGAGACGGCGGAGTACTTCCGTGGCACCGACGTGCGCTGCGTCCTCTGCCCGCGGAACCCCGACGCCGGCCGCAGCGCCATCATGGGCGCGCAGATCGCATACATGATCACCCACCACCAGAAGACCGTCATCGTCGACCACGACATGCCAGTGCCGCGTGGTGGTGGCAGCCGCCGTATCGTCAGCTTCGTCGGCGGCCTCGACCTCTGCGACGGCCGCTACGACACGCAGTTCCACTCCCTCTTCCGGACGCTCGACACGGCGCACCACAACGACTTCCACCAGCCCAACCTCGACGGCGCGGCCATTACCAAGGGCGGGCCGAGGGAGCCATGGCACGACATCCACTCCAAGATCGAAGGCCCCGCCGCGTGGGACGTGCTCTACAACTTCGAGCAGCGGTGGAGGAAGCAAGGCGGTGACAAGGACCTCCTCCTCGACCTCAAAGCCATGGCCGACCTCATTATTCCGCCGTCTCCGGTGATGTTCCCTGATGATGGTGAGGCGTGGAATGTTCAGTTGTTCCGGTCCATCGATGGTGGCGCCTGCTTCGGCTTCCCCAGCACTCCAGAGGCTGCTGCAAGATCAGGCCTTGTAAGTGGCAAGAACAACACCATTGACAGGAGCATCCAAGATGCATACATCCACGCAATTCGCCGTGCCAAGAACTTCATCTACATTGAGAACCAGTACTTCCTTGGCAGCTCATTTGCATGGAAAGCCGATGGCATCAGGCCGGAAGACATTGAGGCGTTGCATCTGATTCCGAGAGAGATTTCTCTGAAGATTGTGAGCAAGATTGAAGCTGGTGAGCGTTTTGCTGTCTATGTCGTGCTGCCAATGTGGCCGGAAGGACCTCCTGCTAGTGGATCAGTGCAGGCAATACTGGATTGGCAGAGGAGGACGATGGAGATGATGTACTATGACATTGCCGTTGCACTTGAGGCGAAGAGGATCGATGCAGACCCGAGGGATTACCTTACCTTCTTCTGCTTAGGAAACAGGGAAGTGAAGTTGAATGGTGAGTATGAACCTGCAGGTCGCCCATTGGATGGCACAGACTATGCTAAGGCACAGAAGGCCCGCCGGTTCATGATCTATGTTCACTCCAAGATGATGATAGGTATGCTCAAACACGTTACAAATCAAACATTACTGTCACAAATTCTCTATATTACGCCAAATTGCAGCTGATATATGATCTTTTGCATTGTTTAATGTTATGAAAATAGATGCACAATGGAGACACAAATTATTTAATGTAATCCGAATTCGGATCACATATTTAACAATTTAACATCTTTAAGAATTCACAAATCGCAATTGCAGCACCTCTCACGGATCTCCAATGTCGTATTTTATGTTTATACACTCATAACTACTTGCCCCAATTTTGGCACCCACATGTTAGGAAAGACTTCTACAGCACAGTTCAATTTCCTTGTCACAAGGCAACATACGCAATCACTTCATTCCTCGTTGTCAGATAGAAAGTATATTGTCACTGGCTCCTATTTCAGTACCTGTGTTTTGATGACATGCTTCATGTTGATAAAGATAAATTTGTTGGAACTTAATATCCTTGGTTTGTTTCAGTTGACGACGAGTACATCATTGTTGGATCTGCCAACATCAACCAACGGTCCATGGATGGGGGCAGAGACTCCGAGATTGCCATGGGTGCATTCCAGCCATGCCACCTGAACACCAAGGGCCAGGTTGCAAGAGGTCAGATCCACGGTTTCCGGATGTCGTTGTGGTATGAGCACCTTGGCATGCTGCATGACAACTTCCTGAACCCGGAGAGCCTGGAGTGTGTTCAGAGGGTGAACAAGATGGCTGACAAGTACTGGGACCTCTATGCAAGTGATGAGCTTAACGATGACCTTCCTGGGCACCTGCTGACCTACCCGGTACGTGTTACGAAGGAAGGCACAGTGACAGAGCTCCCAGGAGCGAAATTCTTCCCTGACACTCAGGCTCCGGTGATCGGCACGAAGGGGAACTTGCCTCCTTTTCTCACCACATAGAGTAGCAAGATTCAGATTGTGCTGCATAATTGGAAACCTTGCACTGTCGGGTGGTGCTTCTAGATATGTAATTTCCAGCCCAATAATAGCTATTCGATTTTTGTCACGCCTATTTGTAGTCAAAATTTAGTTGATCAGCTGATGCTATTCTTTTGCACGAACCATGATTTTCCTCATGGGAGTACTGAAAATAATAGGCATGCTTTGTTGGAGATTTGACCTGAATATACATACTACTGAAGTCTTGGACAACTTGGTGTTGTGGCACAGTGTGTCAAAAGTTTGGTAGGTTTTGCCTGTTGGATTCCAGACAGCTTGGTGGTTGTCAGCTACCCATGGTCAATTTGCCTGTCTGGAGTAATAATTTCTGCATGAACTGTATATCTCCTTTTCCAATCTTTGAATTGGACAAGAAGACAGAGCAGACTTGTAATCTTCCTTCCAGTCTTCCAGATGAACCGTGCTGCTTTCTCCAAGTTTTAACACATGGACAAGGATCGAAATGTACAACACTACAACGTCACATTCTGGAAAAAGGTAGTAGGAGCAGTAAGTTTCAGAAGCATGTTTACCTTTTAATATAACTGGCCAATGACTAGAATTTTAAAATTTCTAAGTGAACTGTTACCTTGAATTTTCTTTCACTAGGTCGGTGCTGTTTCTAGATTTGTAGTTTCAGCAGTGAAAGCTATCTCACATTACAGTCAGCCTATCACCTTCTATGCAATGCTTGTAGTCTGAATTTGGTTGACCAACTTATCTGAAATTCTGAAGATTTCAGCTGGTCCTAGCATTTTGCCTGAATTAAGATCCATCCTGGGAGTATTGAAATTGTAGGTGTGCTTTGTTGAAAAGTGACTTGCTCATTCAGTTTCTGCAGTGAAAGCTATCTCACATTACTGTTAGCATATCACCCCTATGCTAGACTTGTGGTCTTCTTAATTTGGTTAGCCAACTTATCTGAAAGTCTGAAGATCTCAGAGGGTCCTAGCATTTTGCATGAAACAAGATCCATCCTGGGAGTAATGAAAGGAGAGTGTTTAGCTCATGTTGTGCAGACTTGACTTGACTCTTCGATTTTTTTTAGAAGAGAGAATATATTAATATTTCAGCCTCTGCATCGATAGTTAGGTAAATCAATAGGTGACACATTTGGTCAAAAGCTATACTTCTCTTACCTTTTGCCAGTGTACTTATCTTGTAATTTCCCTGACCTATTGTCGGAATTCAAGTATATTCTTGGCTTGAAGGCTTTAAGTTGCCTCTGATTATGCCAATGCTAATTACTCATTGCTGTGTGATTCTCTGAAGATCAAGAAGCACTTTTCTCATGTTATAGCTCTGTTGCAGAGGAACCTCCCTGTCAGAGTGTCACCCTCTCAGATGCTGCTTGTTGCACGGAATTTGGTGCTGGTCTGGTCTTCAGTTGGAACATGCAAGTTTTGGAGAAAATGGTAGCCAGATCTGCTCTGCTTTGGACCAGCTGATGCTTCCCAGCTTTCCTGCTTTTGCCAGTCTTTGGTTATTTCCCTTTCTTCTGTATTAAGCCTGTTCCTGTCCAATTTATTCCCCATTTCTCAGCGTCCATACATCCCGCAAACAAAATAAGCCAAACGTTGGCATGATTGAGATTCCGGGGGAAATATTCAAGGTGCAAATTGGGCAGGACGCTACAAAGATCGCTCGGGTTGAATAGGATCGGCAGGTCACTATTAACCACGGATCCCCGTCGAAAATATTTCTTTGTGATAAGCCTAGATGGCCAAACGGGTCACCCAGCACGGCTTAGCCCAGGCACGCCCGTGGCACGGCCCACTAAGGCACGGGCCCTTAGGCACGGCTCTTGTAGCGGGCCGTGTCGTGCCGGTCCATGTGCCGATCCCTCGGCCTAAGCATGGCCCACGGGGTGGTCGGGCCGTGCCGTGCTGGCACGGGCCCGTTAAAAGCCCATAGGTCAAGGTCGGGCTGTGACACTGTTTTGCACTGTTTTGTACTGTTTGGAACACTGTTTTGGCCCGTTAAAAACCAATGGGGTTGTATTAACCTGCTACAATTCTGCTACAGTAAACAGTCGTGTCGTGTCGACCCACGGGCTCGATCGGCAGCCCAAGCACGGTACGCCCAATCGTGCCGTGCCGGACCGACCTGTCTCCCTTTCGTGTCGTGTCGTGCCGTGCCATGAACAGTACATGCATGCCTATGCCGGCTCACTTCGGCCCCGTCCATCTAGCCATCTATACTCAAGCCTACACCATCATCTAAACAAAAACACAAGCCCACACATCATTTAGATCATGGATTTTCCTTTTTGGGTTTATTTGTCATCTTTGTAGTGATAGTGAAAAATTTTCAGGCCCTTTTTTTTTCCTCAACTCTCAACTTTAAGTTACTTTTCTGTTGTCATGTTTTTAAAACTGTTAAATAATATGGTTTTTACATGAATTTTCTATATAAAAGTTGTTTAGAAAATCAAATAAATCCATTTTAAATACTTAATTAATAATTATATGCTAATGAGTTTTCTCGTTTCGCGTGCATAAAAAATTTTCGAGAAAACAAATGCAGCCAAGTACGATATTGGTTAAAGATGTTTTATAGTGGTTGTTTGGTTTGTTCTGGTTGCCATTTGAAATACTTGTACTAGAAAGTTTGTTTAATATTAGCACCGGAGTACCTGGACCTACCAGATATGATTCTTGAATTAGGCACCTATCTATCACAGCTCATTTTCACATGCGTACAAAACGATGGGGCTGAAAATAAGCACGAGGTGGTTGTACAGGACGGTAGGCATTTAAGTACAGTAGCAGCAGCTAGAAACAAATCTCGTGGATCACACCATCATACGTCACTGTCCATCAGTCTCAAAATCACAATCGCTTGCACTTCGCTGGTTCGATCAAAGGTATTCAGACACCAGCAAGATACACAAGGGGACTACTAGCATTCGCTACTCTCCGGTGTCCAACTCGCACAAGGTTGGACCATCCACTCGACCCATATATATATATGCAGTAGGTGGTCTTAGCACTCAAGGAATATATATATATATATATATATATATATATATATATATATATATATATAATAGCACCAGCTGTGTCAGTGCGTTGCGACGGGTGAAGTCGGCGCGACGCGGATGGGGACGACACGAAGGGCGCGTGAGCTCCGAGCGGCGATGGGAGGAGGAGCGCAGCACGACGCGGGCGACCCGGATGGGGACGGGAGGGAGGGCACGGGGAGGAAGGGCGAAGGAGGTCTTTTTTCATCCAAGCTCTCTTTCTTTTCATGGGACTCGGGTAGAGATGGACGAAATACTCGTGGCTCGCTAGCTCGTTCGGCTCGTGGTTGGCTTGGCTCGACTCGGCTCGGCTCGTTGAGAAATGCTAACGAGCCGCACCAAGGGTTTAGCTCGTTAGCTATAACGAGCCAGCTCGAGTCAGCTCGCGAGCTGCTCGTGAGCTCAACGAGCCAGATGCAATGTACAAAGTAGGACCTAATGTTTTGCTTGTTTTGCTATTTTTTTTGCTTGTTTTGTTGTTGATGTGACAATAAATAAATATTTTTTATGATATGATGGTCAATATGGATCTAATGCTTTAGATTATAATAGTAATAATATCTAATCCAGTTGTATCGTTACATTTGCATGGATAATTATCGATGGACAAGTGTTATTACGTTAATTATGGACTTAATATATCACTTTTTACTTTTTTAATTGTATATTTGTATGTTTAATAGACTCAGAAAAAATAGAATATAATTTGTACATAAATTGCATTGTATTAAAGTGGCTCGCGAGCTAAACAAGCTGGCTCAAGCCGGCTCACGAGCCGAGCCGAGCCGGCCTCCTCGCTCGGCTTTCTACCGAGCCGAGCCGAGCCGACTTGGTATCCACCCCTAACTGCGGGTTAATTTTGAAAAAACTCAAGGGGTTTTCTGCAAAATAGCTAGGCAGAACAAAATTTTGGGTGAAAACACTACTTGCTTTATAGATAGTTATATATATATCAACTATGCTTGTGCGTTGCAGGTGAAGTCGAGGCGCGGCGTGGATGGGGACGGGAGAGAGGGCGCGGGAGTGGCGCGGTATGGGGACGGGCGCGAGGGCGCGAAGGTCTTTTTTCATCCAAGCCCTCCATTTTTTTTAGCATTGGACTGTGGTTTAATTTTATAAACACTCAAGAGGTTTTCTGCAAAATAGTCAAGCGGACGAAAATTTTAGGTAGAAATGCTACTTGCTTTATATATTGTTATATATATATACTAGTAAAATGCCCGTGTGTTGCAACGGGACGACGACATAGGGAGGAAAGCAGGCGGAGAGCGAAGGTCCATGCGGCGGCGTAGGAGCTCCGAGCGGCGACGGGAGGGAGGGGCGCAGGCCCGGCGCGGGCCACGACGCGGATGGGGACGAAAGAGAGTGACACATGAGGTCTTTTTATTTTTGTTATTAGTCATTTATATATAACTTTGAAAGTAAGAGTGTCTTCAACTTTGTGAATCACTGGACCTTGATTAACAAATAGTATCAGATAGACATTTAGTCTAAGTTAATTTAATTTCACCAAATTAAGTCAAAAATATAATGAAAATAGATATTGACTTACTGATACTTTAAACCGATTAGAAATTTGGTAAAACTTTAAAATATTTACGACTCGAATATTATTAGTTAGAAAAGTATATTGATGAATAGGAGAAGTTGCATGTTATCATCAACAGGCATGCAGACCCTTGCATCTTCTTATAATTTACTTACCCCAGTTGACTACGGTCAAACATTACAGCCAATGGGGCGCGATGTAGCCTCTAGGACATGTCTGTGATTTATCAAAAATATGGGACTAAAATATAAAATCGCCAAAAGCTATAGGATGTCGTCTTCCTCTCGTCCTCACGCGGAAGGTGACAGCGCTCGGCCATGCCTTCGGCCGCCGACGATAGGAAGACGTCAGGGAGGCATCATGGATGACAGGCGCTTCTCTCCCTTGTTCGACGGTGACGCGCTAGCTCACGCATGCAGCGTGTGCTTGGCGGTCGCTCAGGGCAATGCACGGCGAGGCAGAAGGCGCGTGAGTCGGGCTCGCCTGCTGGAGGTGAGGAAAGCGAGACAACAATGGAGTGAGAGGTTATACGGATCAGAAATTTTATAGATTTAGACAAAAATGATTTGGTGATCGAAAAGTTATAGATTTTTTAAATAGTTAAGATAGGCTATATCGTACATATAACTGGTTTTTTTTAAATAGCCAGACGGACTGTGGGTTAATTTCGGAAAAACTCAAGGGATTTTTGTAAAATAGACATGTAGAACAAAAGTTTGGGTGGAAACACTACTTACTTTATGGATAGTTATAATTATATATATATATACTAGCAACTGTGCTCATGCGTTGCAATGAGTGAAGTTGGGGTGTGGCGCGGGAGCTCTGAGCAGCAACGGGAGGGAGGGGCGCAGATGCGGCGCGGATGGGGACGGGAGGGAGAGGCGCAGGAGGTCTTTTTTTCCATCCAAGCCCTTCCTTCTTTTCAACATTGGGCTGCGGGTTAATTTTATAAACATTCAAGGGGTTTTTTGCAAAATAGCTAGGTAGAACAAAATTTTAGGTGGAAACACTACTTGCTTTTTATATATACTAGCAAAATGTCCATGCGTTGCAACGAGACGACGATGCAAGGAGGGAAACAGACGGAGGACGAAGGTCCAGGCGGCGACGGGAGAGAGGGGCGCAGATGTAGCACGGATGGGGACGAAAGAGAGGGACGCAGGATGTCTTTTTTTCATCCAAGCCCTCCTTTTCTTTTCAGTATTGGGACTGCGGGTTAATTTTACAAACACTCATGGGATTTCTGCAAAATAACCCTTTTTCTTCTTTAACTTGGTTTTTAAATAGTTAGGTAGATCGTAGGTTAATTTCAAAAAAAACTCAAGGGGTTTTCTATAAAATAGCAAGGCAAAACAAAATTTGGGTGGAAACACTACTTGCTTTATAAATATATATATATATATAGTTATATATATATAGTTGGGCTACTGTGTGGCGCGCCGCACAGCCTCATCTCGTGTGGCATGACCGAATCTCTAATTTGATAACTCAAATTGAAAATCCGAACCGTTTAAATTGTTCTACATATTAATATCGCCTTGTGGACCAAATTTTATTTTTTTTGAAATTTTTTACTATTTTATCGGATAGATCAAAGATGCATTAATCCAACGATTTCTAGAATATTTATTTTATTGTATCTTTGATCTAAATAATAAAAAGTTTCAAAAAAAATATAATATTATGAGACAAATCATTTAACTAAATAGTACGTATGGTGTCATGTAGTAGTTCCATACATACATACATAGATAACATGCATGCATAGATATGTATATATGTGTGTATATATATGTATATATGAGATTTTTTCCCAAAGTTGTTTCTTTTATTAGGCTGGTTCTTCTCCAGCGAAATCGTACCAAGGAGTGTCTAACTCTTTTCTGCCTCTCAATCAAACTGTGTCAACGAGTGTTTTTAGTACATACAAAACACTCATCTCAGGTTGCCTTAAACAATATAAGATGCTATTCAGCGGTTCTACCCGGTTGGAATTTTAGGGGTAGGATTTGTGGTGGGAAGGCTGGAAGGGAGTTTTGGGAGATGACATGCTTAGAGGGTGGCTGAGGAGGAGACAATCCATGGAAGAGTGGCGAATTCGATGCGACACCTCGCGTCGGTGACAACAATGTAACCAATTTCTACATATAGGCCCTGTTTAGTTGCATCCAAAATGCAAAAACTTTTGGGATTTTGGTCACTTTTTGGGTTTTTGGAACTAAACATGTGGGTGTAAACTGGACATGTAAAGATTTTGATTTTGGGAGTGTTTTGGCCCAAAAAGTAGAAATTTTGCATCGGTAGCAGTGTATCTCATCCCTACCCCGCGCGCACAGTCAACGGCGTCGTTCGGCTCCTCCGCAGCGCCGCGCCGCATCCGCGCCGCCCTCCATATTTCCCACCGCGCGGGAGAAGAACCTTACCGGCGTTCGCGGGCGGTGAGGCGTTGGAGTCGGAGGAGGAGCGGGGGGGCGGGCGACGGGGAGCGGCCTCGCGCCGGCGCGGCGCGCAACGCGGCGAGCGGGAGGGCGCGATGCGGGCCGGACGCGAGAGCGCCCGAGCCCGCCGCGGCGGCGAACCGCAGCTCCGGTGAGCGCAGCGCCATCCGCGCGGAGCGTGGCGAGAGGATGGCGGCGACGAACTCGGTGGGGCCGGGGTGGAGGTCGACGTGGTGGCAATTGGGGCCGGGGAGGTCGACGCGGTGGGCGCCGGGAGGAGAACGCTGTCACCGATAAGGCCGATGCCACTAAATGAAGCAACCAGGAGATTACCATCAACCGATTTAACTGCTAGAATCTCATGCTTGTCCAGATCCGTGGCAACCCGGTGAAGCGGCCGACGTCGAGGTTGAGGTCGTCGTCGTCGACGCCGAGGTGGTCGAGTTCGCCGTTGTCGCCGCCGCGGTCTTCTTCTTCCATGCCGGTGGTTGCAACCGTCTTCTCCTTCATCTGTTCATCCGTCGGCACTCGAGCCTTGGCCATGACCGGGATGATGACGGCGCGCTTGATGTCGCGGATGAGCGCCGGGTCGGACATGCGTGGAGGAAGGAGGCGCGGGGGAGAGAAGAAGAGAGTGGGGTAAATATGTATTTTACAAAGATCTCAAAAAATTTACACGAGAGAGAACTAAATACCATTTTTGGGTGTAAACTTTACATCCAAAATTTTTTAGGTATAAAGTTTACACCCAAAATCTACAACTAAACAGGGCCATAATGGCAAGTGATGTAGGTGGCGGTGTCATAGCAGGTCTAACGAGACATGCGCTATTGAAGATAGATGTAATAGGAATATAATTTTTATCTACCCCTCATTTTTCTCATAGTCAGAAAAAGAACCATATTAATAAATCTTATCAAAAATGTTTTATGTGATTATGCTGTAGTGCTAGTATTATGTTACCGATAAAATCGTTCTACTTCGTCTAATGTTGTTGGGATTAATAATGGTATATACTAGAAATTAGTAAACATATAAGATAAATATTGTAGTGTCAATGTTATATTATTGATTTTTTTATTTTTTATATTTCCAAAACTACCTCCAGGCTTCTTGGAATGGAACTATGGAAGAATTTTAAAATTCCCGCGGGAAGTGAATAATTCGTGTATAATTCATTCCTTTCAAATATTCACAAAAAGGTCTCCACGTGGACATCTATCTAACCATCCGCCTCCCATCACACGGCACACGCGAGTCCATATCGATCCAGCCGCGCGCCCTCCCACACATACGGATTTTCCCCGTATTCCATGAGCCCAAAAATACGGTATAACGGTATTCCAATACGTAAACGTACCGTATGCAGCCTCTCACATCCACGTATATTCCCTTCCCCTTCTCCAACCTTTCCTCCTCTTTCCATTCCATTCCATTCCATTCCCCAAACCAACCCAACCCACCACCACCACCGGCCCGCCGCCGCCACCGCCTCCTCCTCCTCCTCACCTCCATTCCTTCCTCGCCGCCGGCGCCATGCCCGGCGCGGCGGCCCACGCGGTGGACCCACGGGGCGGCACCGCCCCGCCCCAGCCCCCGGTCGCCAAGGCGGAGGCGGCGGCCGCGGCGGCGGCGGGAGGGTGCGAGCCGGCGCGGAAGGCGGGGGCCGTGACCATGGAGCA
Organism: Oryza australiensis; assembly: GCA_019925245.2. Classification (NCBI taxonomy): domain Eukaryota; kingdom Viridiplantae; phylum Streptophyta; class Magnoliopsida; order Poales; family Poaceae; genus Oryza; species Oryza australiensis. The sequence goes on from JAIFGZ020000335.1 coordinate 1,662,922, forward strand.
CGTGCTGCTGGCGCTGCACGAGACAGAGGCGGAGAGGGAGGCGCGGATCCGTGACATGTTCGCCTTCTTCGACGTGGACGGGCGCGGGCAGCTCGACTACGCGCAGATCGAGGCCGGGCTCGCCGCGCTGCAGATCCCCGCCGAGTGCAAGTACGCGCGGGAGCTGCTCCGCGCCTGCGACCGCGACCGCGACGGCCGCGTCGGGTACGACGACTTCAGGCGGTACATGGACGACAAGGAGCTCGAGCTCTACCGCATCTTCCAGGCCATCGACGTCGAGCACAACGGCTGCATCCTCCCCGAGGAGCTCTGGGACGCGCTCGTCAAGGCTGGTATGTATGCGGTCGCCTCACCCTCACCTTCCGCTCGTACAGCCGCTGCCGCAACTTGATCGCCTCGTTCCGTGCTGTCACACGTCGCTCCGCTGTCCGGATTCTGACGTGTTCCGCGAAATGTGGTTGCGAACGCATTATTACTTGATTGTTGCTGGATGCTCGTGGTGAATTTGTAGCCATACATTGGAATTGTTCCTTTTTGGTTTTGGTTTACTTGATGTGTAGATGTGTGAAGACGGGAAGAAGCCCCTATGCAGCAGACAATGTACTGATACCAATGAAGCTTAATGGCACTTGTAGGGATCATTAGTACTGTTGGTTATTCAGGAGCATCTACCATGGTTCAATAAGGCGCTAGGCGCTAGAGGGTCAGCAGGTCCGGCGCCTACGTGGTGCCTAGCGATCACCTAGGTCCAACGTGACTAGTGAATTCCAAGCAATCAGCGAGCATTACATAAAACTTAGACAATAGAACACTAAAATAACAGCACAAGAGCCCTCAAGGAAAGTTCGCTGACTAAAGTACCATCTAATGCCTAATGGGTGGCCACCTGGCACCTAGCGCCTAATAGGCGCCTAGGTGGTTCCTAAGGTTGAGTTTTAGAACAACTGGCATCTACTGACATTGAGTAGTGGAAACTTACTCTAGATTTCTTGGGAGCATCTGAAAATTTTCAGTTAAAATTCTACTAGATTTTGTCCGTTTTACCACAAAATTTTAAGGATTGAGCCTAACCAGTTACTCCCTCCGGTTCCATAATTCTTGACATTTTGGACAACGACATGATCTTTAAAATATATCCATACATTTTTATTTTTTATTATAGTACTTTGTAAAACAAATCTCTATATGTTGTTCTAGTACCTTTAAACTAAACTTTTTAAAGCTATTGATAGTCAAAGTTATAAAAGTTTGACCCTAATCTTGTCCAAAATGTCAAGAATATGGAACTGGAGGTAGTAGTATGTAGTGGCATCACTATGAGCCTATGGGTATCTCACTTTTCACTAGTGCAATGTGAACTTGGATATCTGAAATCATTTTCCTGTCAACTCAGTATTGAATATTATTGCCTGCCAAATGTAATTATTCTGTAGTTAGATTCACTGGAACTAGGGCTCATCAACTTAAGACGTTGTAAACGCCATCACATCAAACAGGGCAAGCCTTGTATTTGCCACCGCTCACAGGGCTTTCATGTCAGGTGTTCATCTACCATATACAAGTGTTGAAGCTCATAGAATCCAATCCTACTGATATGTTGCATTGTCCTAAATCCTCTCTTGTCAAGCAGTTCCACATTTTCACGAGAACTAACTATAAAATTGCTAACGTTATCATCCCTGTGACTTGCTTTATCCTTTTCTTGAACCCACCTGCTTTATCCTGCATTTTGATTCCATGCTACCACATGGTAATACACTCCATTATTGCTGTATGTACATATTATCAAGTGTCATATTTTATTAGATTCATTACAATAACCTGCTTCCACTGAATATGTTGAATTGGTTCCTCATTTTTTGACTGATTAATGTTGGATTTCATGCTTTGTTAATCTTATGATATATAGTTCTGAGAGCAAAAATGTAGCCTCAAATCCTTATCAATTTCTTGTTAGATATTAGATTGTCACAGAGTCCAAAAACTGGAGGTAAGAGTGCAAACGGTTTAGTTATTTTCCTCATTCCTTGTTCAAGGCGTACTCCTATTAGTTTCAGAAGATTGAATCCCTTATTGATACAGCATATAGATCCAAGAATATGTTCCCATACTAAGACTTTCATAGTATAGGCAACCGAATTTGAGTGCCTCAGGTGAAGTTGAAGCATTCTCACATGATAAAATCACTTCAAGGAGGTGGCTGAAGCAGCTTCCAATCAGTCAGGCCCAAACTTTGGCCTTGCATAATTAGTGAAAGATGGCCATGGTGAGTACCATGTTCCTTTTTCAAATTTTAGCATGGGGTACAGGAATTCGATTTAGAGGTAATTGTAGCTGGCCAATGCATTGTTTAAGTGGAATTCCTTAAGATGAATTTGGGTAGGCGGTATACTTATGAGTTCTTTTGAACTGGTATGGAGTAATAGACTAGCTTGACTTGAGAACTAATAATGGTAAAGCTGGTATATCAGCTATACCTTCTCATGCCAAAGTCTGGTGTGGATGAGTTTTGTAATAGCATACTTCTCAAAAGGCTGAGAAGAAAGATTGAATGTGGTAGGGCAGTCTCTGTTCTGGAAGTTCTTTTGCACTGTACATGTAGTTAAGATGGTTTTAATTTCAACCATATTACGGAGCAATTCATATTAGATTATAGTTCTTCTTTCAGAGTTGAAAACACTATCATCTTAACTTCATGTGATCACATTTTTTGTCTCAAGCATGACCAAAGATCATTAATTTTCTTTCCTATGGATGTTGAGCTTGCAGGAGAGCACTACCTGACCTCGCATTATTTAGCTATACCTTATTAATTTATGGTATCTTCTACCAAAAATATACCCTTTGTCAAATTTAAAAAAAGCATACAGTACCTCACATTGTTTGCCTCCTTGGTTCTGCTTTGCCTGAAGTCTTAAATATCTTCGTAGTTGGGTTATTTAGACATTTTACTGTTTGTGCATCCATAATATATCTTACAAGCTATGTCAGCTTGTTGTTTGCAGGTATAGAGATTGATGATGAGGAGCTTGCACGATTTGTCGAGCATGTGGACAAGGACAACAATGGAATTATTACTTTTGAAGAGTGGAGGGACTTTCTTTTGCTATATCCTAATGAAGCAACCATCGAGAATATTTATCATCACTGGGAAAGAGTCTGTCTTGTAGATATAGGTGAACAGGCTGTTATACCAGAAGGCATAAGTAAGCATGTCAATGCAAGTAAATATCTGATTGCAGGAGGGATTGCGGGTGCTGCATCTCGTACTGCAACTGCACCTCTTGACCGCCTTAAAGTGATCATGCAAGTACAGACTACACGAACTACAGTCATGCATTCAATTAAGGATATATGGGGCCAGGGTGGTATGTTGGCATTTTTTAGAGGGAATGGATTGAATGTTGTGAAAGTTGCTCCAGAAAGCGCAATAAGATTTTATGCCTATGAAATGCTGAAAGAATATATTATGAAGAGCAAAGGAGAAAATAAGAGTGAAGTTGGTCCTTCTGAACGTCTTGTAGCTGGTGGTTTGGCTGGCGCAGTAGCACAAACAGCAATTTATCCCGTAGATTTAGTGAAAACACGACTGCAGACTTATTCATGCGTGGATGGTAAAGTACCTAGTCTTGGTGCATTGTCAAGGGATATATTGATGCACGAGGGTCCTCGAGCATTCTACAGAGGTCTGGTTCCATCTTTGCTTGGTATTGTCCCTTATGCTGGAATTGATCTCGCTGTATATGAGACATTGAAAGATGTCTCCAAGACATATATCCTGAAGGACAGTGGTGAGCCACCACTCAGAAACTGTTTGTATTTCCTACCCTTTTGCTTTTCAACTCTGTGTTTCTTGATTCTTGAATTCTATTATGATCGTGTAGATCCTGGTCCTCTAGTACAACTGGGATGTGGGACCGTCTCAGGAGCCTTGGGGGCAACATGTGTTTACCCTTTACAGGTTATCAGGACAAGGTAAGAATGTACTGTTGTAAAGAAAAGAAGCAAACACACACTCTTTCTCAACAGTATTTTTAAATATTTGTAGACTGCAAGCTCAACGAGCCAATTCAGAGTCTGCATATAGAGGAATGTCTGATGTATTCTGGAGAACCCTACAGCATGAGGGTGTTTCTGGATTCTACAAAGGAATCCTACCAAATCTTCTTAAAGTGGTGCCTGCGGCAAGTATTACCTACCTAGTGTATGAAGCAATGAAGAAAAATCTCTCCCTTGATTGAATTCCAGAGCTGTTTTGCAATCGGCCATCATTATTGACAAGGCTGACTGTAGAGATAATGACGATACATGATTTTACTGGTTAAGTAGCTACTTTTTTGAAGTGCAAGACGGTGCCTTCAGGACAGAATGGGAAGCTATGGTGGCATCTCTCTTAATTTTCATTTCCCAGAAATGAAGCGATAACGATGAGATCATTAAGACATCTTTGCTGGCGTACTGGTACAATTCCTACCTGTCATGTTATATTACAACAGTTATACTTGACATGCCCTTCTGTTCTTTATAACAACTCCTTTTTGTGCATACACAACTACTTTATGCCGCTGCACATACTTGGAAGTGAATAGTGAATAACATAGCTTGTATTGTCAGCTGCAGCTTATTTTGTAGACTAGAGCTGATGATGTTTCTTAGGAGTAGCTCATGTAATTATACTTACACAGCAAGCTTGAAAACTGAGCATTTTGTCCTTTTTTTTTCTTGATCCAGCGACAGGGAAAACCAGTGGGTACTGGAAGCTAAATGCCTAAAATTTGCTGATTCTGGTGTATGGTTTAACAATGCTCATATGGATAGTTAATACTCCAACACTTTAGTTTTCTAGAAGTGGAACATACTAGGGGTGAAAACGGAACGGATATGAGTGGATAATGCTCGTACCATATTCGTTTTCATATTTTTTGCTGGATATGAGAACGAATACGAATAGCTTGGATACGGAAACAAATACTGATTATCTCGAATACAGATAAGGATCGAATATGATCGGACACAAATACGGAAACAAATATTTCTCGGAACATGAAAACCACCTAAATTTCTAATAGGAACAAATACCATCACACATAATTAGTTCGTTTTTATATACAAAGTTTAATCATAGACTAAACAATGCTAATTATGTTAACATGTACAACATTGTTGGTATAAATACATGTCTAATTGAATTCTAACATATAACATATAGTATAATTTAAAAAATATTTAAAATTTAAATAATATTAATAGTATGGACTAGTGTTGTGAGATTGGCTACTATTAAAATCTAAAGAGGTAGATTGAAGGTCTAGAGTTAGAAAAAAAACAGGGTATGTTTCATGTCTTCTGTGGATATCCGAATAGAATTGTTCATCAGAGGTCCGTATTATTAACCGTATCCGTTGAAAACTCGTATACCATATTTGTATTCGTATCCGGAGAAAAATATCCGTATCCGGACTATCTGAGAATTATCCGCTCCGAACAATATCCGTATTCGTTTTTTCGGAGTGAACAGAAACTATCCACTCCGTTTTCATCCCTAGAACATACTCTTAAGAGATAGCTATCGTATGCATAACTCTTTTTTTTCTATTATAGCTGAATACACCTTGGTACCATGAATAGACTTAATAAAAAGTGAAAGACTTGAAAAGGACTATGTTAGTACTTTAGTTTATTATTTAGTAAGTTGCAGGATATTCAGAGAGATGAATACGGGCCCAGTATAAGTTAATGTGCATGCATATTAATGGCCAAAGTCAGATCGAATTTGACTGATACTAGGTCTGGAATTGAATGCAAAGAACCTGGAAGGTGCAGGAAATCCATTCCATATTGTTTTTGCAGCTAAATCTGCTTGCTGGTCTTCCTCCTCCTGTCTTGTCTATTGCACTAGTGCACACAAGAGAGTGTCTAAACATTAGGACATTTCAATTTCATTATATCTACCACTGGTTGATACATATGGTTATTGTCATGGAGGTGACTAAATAATACATATTTTTTTCCTATTAATAATATTTGTATGTCGTGGAATATCAACGGAATCAGTTCTGTTTAGAAGTATGAGCTCTATATGACTTTATAAGTTGATGAAATGAAATGTTGTTGGCTTTGAATGAAGAAACATTATTAACTTGTATAGAATAGTTAGCTTGAAGCATTATGAGATTTGTGGTCTATTTTGTCTCCTTGAAAGGTTTATGCTCACATTGTATGTTCGGAACGATGGTACCTTGAATCCTTGATGGGAAGGGGAGATGTATAAGTTGTACTTCTGTTCTAGATGCCCTGACACTCTGCTATACTTCAAAATAATAGAATAAAAACAACAACTTAATTATCTTTTCTTTGTTATGAACCTTGAGTCTAGATTCCAGGACTTAGGAACATTGCTGTGGCAAACTAGTAAGTCCGTCCAGAGTTTAACGAATCTTAGTTTGTACTCATTATCCCATACAATTCGTGCAACTTATAACAAATATGCTTGTCCTCCCCCCAAAAATGAAAGTTGTTGAGGATACAGCTGGCTCTTTCCATGTGTCAGGTTCTAATTGTATTATTGGAGTCAACTTATAACATTACTGCAATGTTGTTTGCCAATAGTTTCAATTCCACTCCCAGATGATCTATGTTACCTGCTCTCTCTGTCGACTAATACAAGGGATTTTGGCTATGCGCCTGGGAGCACTTGTCTAAGTATATAGCCAAAATCCCTTATATTTTTGGACGGAGGGAGTAGTTATTACTATTGTTATCATTTGGATTCTAGGATCTCTGGTGAATTATGGCACTGTTCTAATTCAAGAGTTAGTTTATGAACATGATAATTTGTTCAGTTATTTAAACTTGTAACTCATTTTTTTCTGATAGATTTGGACAAATGCTCTTCTTTATGACTCATTTGCTTTACTTTTGACATTTCAGTAAGGCATCGTTGGCTCCGAGTTAGCTGTTCCTCATGAATTCCTGAAGGCTTATTTTGCCCCCGTCCTGGGGTGAGTTTTGTTAGTCAAACTGTAACACACAGGGAAACACTCTTTTAACTTAATTTACCATTCCTTGTGCTCCTGAAATTAAAGAGGAGCTTGACCTTTACTGACGACAAAATTGCCCTGCAGAAAGGGTGCTGATTATACATACCTGTATTGTCCTTGGCTATATGCCAAAAAAGTCAATGCCTACTGTATGTAATAATCTGCCAGCTTTACCAATATAACTTCCTTATGGTTACCCTGTCGCATGAAATCGCAAATGACCCGGTCAGTGAGCAATGTAAAGACGGTAAAATGCCCCTCAAAATTGTATAAGGACATGTATATATATGTGCTTAGAAAGTTGGAAGTTGATCCCTTTCTGGACTGCTTACATGGCAGTCTTCTCTTGTTCCATAAGCAAATTGAGTTCAGTGTGTATGCAACTGGAATTGGTTTGTGCGTACTGGCTTGTGAAATTGAAGAACAGCGCTTGCATCCATACCGCGCAGTGGCACTGTCGCTTGCTCCATACTTTCTGAACTGGCATTCTCAGAACCATGTGGAAGTTTCAATAGCTGCCAACGTTTGTGCAGAGCAAGGAGATGGTGTGCTGTCAGCTGCCATTGTTGTTTACCTGTTGTTATCAGAACATCAATGGTGTCTTGTGCTGTGGCCTGTGGATTGGATACTCCCAATTTCTGATAAACTCTTGAGCAGCCATGTGTGCATTATGCTTACTCTTGCTCTCAGAAGGAAGCTTCTTGATGAAAAGAGAGTTGAGACTTGAGAGGTTGATGTTTCGCATTCACTGGGTTGTTCTGGACTTCTAGAAGTTCTCGCAGTTGGACGAAAGCTACTCGGTTGGAAGAAAGCTGAAGTGGAGGGGAGCTGAACTGGGCAACCGGGGATGTAGACTTAGAGGGAAACCGGGCAGAAGCTTCCTGATCCTGGTGCTAGCTGATGATGCTGGCTGCAGCGCCTTGCACTGCCTCGTCCACCCGCTTCTCCACTATCCGTTTTGGATTCTTGACCAGCTGGCCGAGGTCTAGTGTTTATAGGTACGGGGTTTGTTGCCTAAACCAATCTTACTAAAATTTAGTAATTTTATGTCATTTAATTTTGGTGGTGTTGGATGTATTTGTCTTATAGTCTTACCAAAATTTGATAGAGTAACCACTAAATTTCAATAGGGTAGTAACGGTAAAAACATGGTTTTGGTCCCCTACTTAAATCCGGTAGGGCTAAAAGTGGCACAAAACTAAAATGCCCAATATTGCCCATCACAATTCGTTAAATGTAGCGCATGCACTTCGAAATGTTGGATGCATATGGATTTATAGAAGAAATTAATGTTACTAGAGCCAACCTCTAAATTCATATTGAAGAGGTGTGTAAAAATGTTAAGTCACATGTTCTTTGACGGGATAATATCAAAATCTTATTCGGTAAGGCCTGCTTTTGATCGTAGGAATATTAGAGTATTTTTTACAATAACATGAAAGATATACATGTGCACATTGTACTTGCTCGTGAGTGTCTTAATACCATCGATAAATCTCTAGTCTCACTAGATTGCTATTGAATTAATTCCTTCTAAATTCTTACGTTAAAAAAGAGCACAATTTTTTTAAAAAAGTGTCGCATATAATAAAAAATAAATTTCACAAAAGTATATGTAATTTATAAAACTATATATTTAATGTGTTTTTATCACAAGATTCAGTACTAAATTTATCACAAAACTATAAATTTAAAGCTAAGTATCATAAAATTATATATTTAATATTGAAGTTATGACAAAACTATATATTTTAGAGTTTAAATTCCTAGCACCATTATTATGTTGCTATAAACATTATAGTTTTATGACTAAATTGATTCTAAACCAATGGCTTTATGATAATTTTGTTATATTTTTGTGACACTATATCTTATATGTGTAGTTTTATGATAGATTTAATGTTAAATTCGTAGTTTTGTGATACAACAAGTTAAATTTGTAGTTTTACGATAGTTTGATTATAGAACTTATACTATAATTTTATGAAATTTACTCTACAATAAACATGTCTCAAATCTGATTATATTTAGATAATGACATTTATAACGGAAGCCACTCCAAAGAGTAGCCTCAAAGAACAGGGAGTGTGTTACATATGCTAGATCTTGTTTGGGGAGCTTAAGATTTTAAGAAACAGTTGGTTGGTAGTCAGCTTCTGAGAATCTGGAGAAGCGACCGCCCGGGTACGATATGGCATGCCTTCATGATATAGTAAATCCTGACCAGATGCTCCCCAAAACAAGCCGTGAGGCTACCTCTCTCCAACAATACATAGTGTATTTAAGTGGTGGCTTTAATTTTGCATGTCAGCCCCTATCATTTTCTATTTCAGCCCTCACAATGAGCTTGTCGCCACATAGATTAGGGTGTGAGGGCAACAAGATCAACGCGCGGGTCGATTTGCCACTATAAATCATCGAACAAACCAAAATCTCGGTAGATTTGGCCATCAGTTTGCTGATGCTAACCACAAGCTTGTCTAATATGGCCAGATCGAGACAACATAGGGTGATAGAATGACGAGACTAGAGCGGTATAAGGCAGATCAAGGCAACATACATGGCAGTAGGCTCTAGGGGTGAAAACGATACGGATAATATCCAGATTCCGTCCGAAAAATCGGATACGGATAGTGTCATCCGGATAATTTTCGGATAATTTCGGATTCGAAAACGGAAACGGATATTTTTTCTCGGATACGGATACGAATACGGTAGAGACATTATCCGGCGGATAGCGGATACGGTCGGATAATATCCGGATACCTCAAAAATCGGATACGGATATTGTCAGCCGGATAATTTTTGGATAATTTCAGATTCGGAAACGGAAACAGATAATTTTTCTCGGATACGGATACGAATACGGTAGAGGCATTATCCGGCAGATAGCGGATACGGTCGGATAATATCCGGATACCTCATCGGATAATATCCGGACCCTAGGTGTGAAGCCTTTGGCCAGCCGGCTCATGACCATAACTCCATAAGCCCAACAAAAAACATTATTTTGTGATAAACTACTTAAATTTAAATTATGATATACACGTATGTGAGTGAATTATTTTTTTATTATGAATGTCTAAAATTACTATGCTTGATTTATAATGATATTTGATATGAAAGATAATATGGTTATGAAATTAGTAAAACAATGTTAATATGGATATTTAAAATTTATTATATGTGTTGCTTAGCTGAAAAATTATAAATATTGATTAGTTTGAGAGGGTTTAATATTCCAATCAATATCCGTTACCGTATTTGTTTTGATTCGTATCCGTTTCGTATTTGTTTTCGATATTATTTGTTTCCGTTTTTGTATCCGAGGTTTTCGATTTCGAATCTGATTCCGAAAAAAATATGAAAACAAATACGATATATTTTCCGATCGTATCCAATCCGCTCCCTTTATCTCACTCCCTCGTTGTCAACCGTCTTCTTGCCCCCTATTCCCCTGTCCCCGTTGGCCGGTGGGCACCACCACCTTCTTTCAAACTTGTCGTATCTAGTCATACGTCATCCTTCGCTAGTTTTATATTTAGGCTCCACTGTTTGAAGCTCAGGTGCATGACCTCACCCAACACAACTGGTAAGCAGTCTTGTCCTAACGAGACGTCCATACTCTCTACAAGGTATACATGGTCATGTAGAGAATACGAGCTTGGCTGAGGTAGCGTGGCTTGTACATGGTAAGCCAAAGCCATTTTTGTCACGTTGGTATGTTGTGAATGCTCCGAGATGGTTCCTTCGATGTAAAAACACCTCTAACCAAAATTTTAGAAAACCCTGAATTGTACATGACCTAGCTACAAAACACCAAAGCAGCGGCCACTCCCAACACAGAGGCGACAAGTGTCCCCAAACTCCCAACAGCGACGTCTCCCAGGAAGGACGGATCCGGCCACCGCCACCACCACCACCGTACTCCATAGGATCTCCCAAACGTGACAGCGAGCGCGGGACCCTCCCTCCCTTTGATTTGCGTGACGGCACGGCTCGGCAGTGCCAGCGATTATAGTTTCTCTTTACTTTTGCTTTTCTCCTTCGCTTTCGCGCCTCGCAGACCACGGGGAGCCTCTCGTCTCCTCTTTCCGTGACGAAACCATCGATGCCACGGTCGGCCACCACCACCACCAATGAGATCAGAGCAGGGACGCAGTACAACAGGGGAGCCAGCCACCGGTGTTGGGGTCTGTACTGCAAATCCCCGGGTGGATAGGGAGGATAAGAACAAGACGTACGCCTGGGAAAAGTATTCATCAGAGTCAAAAGTGTGTGTGTGTGAGAGAGAGAGAGAGGGCCCAGGGCAAAAAAGCAAGTTGTAGGATTACCTCGAGGACAATAGGACAGCAGCTGAATCGACATACCTCGTGCATTTTCTCCGTGGATTTCCTACGCAAAAAAAATCCATGAGTTATTTTTCTTTTTCTCGCTGCTAATTATATACTCTATTGGTGCTAAAATAAATAAACCTGTTCATGCTAAAATAAATAAACATAAACAATCATATTGATACGAATCTAAATAAGAGACTTGTATTGTACGGAGGAAGTATTTCTTCATGTATTATACTCTTTTTTTTAAAATAAACCAACTTATAGAGTTTGAACTTTGTTTCAAAATAAACCAATGTCTATCTTTTTATTTACTATCAATCTGCAAGTTAGAAAATTTTATCTCTTCAATACCCTCACCTATCCATCCAGCAATATAACTTTACTATTCCCTTCAATTTAAAATATAAGACATGGCTACTTTTTTTATGTTTTATAATACAATGTTTGCATGTATACATGTAATTAACTAAGTATCTTCTCCTCACTAAATTATTATTTTTTAAATCCTTCACACTCAAGATTCTATTTATTAGCATGATCTAAACGAGAAGAATATGATAATAAATATTTATTGGTTTTTGGATTAAGTGTGGTTGTGTCTTATATTTTGAAATGGAATGAATGGAGCATTAATTAGAAGTATTTTAGTTATTTGTATCTCTCTTTTGACTCTACTTATAAAGTTAGGACTAGAATTTTGTAGACAACGAGAGTATTTTGGTAGTAGTAATTTTTCTTTAGTTTTCTCGCTAGGGTTTTAGAAGGGATGGCACCCAATTCCTCTTGTACATGTTTAATTTACTAGGGTCTTTTAGATCATTAGTCAACCTTTTAGCTTAGTACGAGTTAATACAATTGCAGGTGATCATCCTTTTCTGCTCGTCTTATTAGCTAGTCTAAATTCACCTTCATTCGAATTGTTTTACTTCAGCCATCACTCCCCAACGTTGCCAATACTTTCGTCCTCACAAACTCGACTCACACACACTAGACGCTATGATCATTATGGAAGGTGGATTTGATGACACCACTTTAACACAACATTGGTCTTATGGCTTATATGTTTCACTACTGGAGAAAGCCACACTGGTCCTGGTTGATAACCCTCCCGGTTGTCAAACCGGGACTATAAATCCGGGACTAGAGATGTACGACCTCTAGTCCCGGTTAAATAACCGGGACTAGAGATGCATCTTTAGTCTCGGTTGAAGCCACCAACCGGGACTAAAGATGGCGAAGCCACGTGGCTGGCTCCGTCATCTTTAGTCCGGTTGGTGGCTCCAACCGGGACTAAAGCATTTTTTTTATTTTTTTATTTTTCCTCCTGTTGCTTGTTTATATGTGTTTTTTGTTGTTTTTTTGTTGTTTTTTTGCCGAAATCAAATTTATATATCAAATTAACATCCTCAAATCACATCACAAATTCGCATCACAAATTCGCAACACAAATCCACGTCACAAATCCACATCACAAATTCACATCACAAATCGAGTAATGAACATCACAGATACACATATATATATCAAATTTAGAACATCACAAAAATCTCCAAAAATCTCCAGATCCGTCGCTGTTGCCGCTCCTGGAGAGGACGAGGAAGAGGAGGAAATGGAGGAGGCACTGACACCACCTCCCGAGCCCCGTGCCGCAGCCACCTCCGAGCTGCCGGGTCACCGCCATCTTCGAGCCGCTACCACCTTCCCTCCCACCTCCTCACGTCCCACCGCCATCGCCGGAGCGAGAGACAGCTGAGAAAGGGAGAGAGAGCTGAGGGAAAGAGAGAGCTGAGAGAGGAGAGGAGAAAACAACTAAGTGTTGGATCGATGGAGAAGACGATGCGTGCCTGGGATATATATAGCCCTGGATTTTTAGTCTCGATTGGTGTCACCAACCGGGACTAAAGATAATTTCTCGCTATTTTCAATTCATCTTTAGTCCCGGTTGGTGGCACCAACCGGGACTAAAGATAATTTTTCGCTATTTCCAATTCATCTCTAGTCCCAGTTGGTGGCACCAACCGGGACTAAAGATAATTTTCCGCTATTTCTAATTCATCTTTAGTCCTGGTTAGTGGCACCAACCGGGACTAAAGATAATTTTCCGCTATTTTCCAAATTTATTTGGTCCCGGCTAGGGTTAGCAATTAAATAATTAGTAAATAGGGCCAAATTAAATTTATTAAATATAAGTTTAAAATAATAATATTAAAATTTAATCAAACATAGATAATCCTAGACATTAATGTGCCTTCTAGATAGTGTTGCTCTTTTGTCCCTCTCTATTTTTCATATTCATCCAAGTTGTTTTTTGGAAAAAATCAATTTTTTTATTTTTATTTTTTTATGTTTTTTATGGACTTAGGAGCACACGAGAGGTAACCACATAAAATTTGAGCGTAAACAAGCAAAAGGCGTGGCATGTGGAAAATTCGAAAGACACGCTCAAAATTGGAAAAAAACTTCCGGGCTCAAAAAAGACAATCTTCTGAGGCTTTTTTTGGGCAAAATAAAACCACCAAACGTGGCAAAGCAGCGAACGAACGCATCCAAAATTTTTTTCTGATCGATTTTCATATATGGAACGTCTCGATCGGAGTCCGTATGCGAAAGTTATGGCCGTTTTAAAAACCGACTCCAAGTTAGAGGACGAAACGGGAACAATGCGCGTAAAACTTGTTACACGCGCATAAACTAGATGTGACGGCTAGGGTTTGAATGTTCTTATCAATATTGTACATCCCTTCGATTTGTATATTATCACCAAAATAATTTTACAAAAGATTTTATATATTGAGAATCATTAATTAATAACAATATGATGATATGTAAGTACAATGTAATGATTAAATTAAAGCTTTCTTATATCTTCAATCATCCACCCCCACACAACACCACACTCTTTAAAATTACAAATCCTCTCAAATTAATTTTATACCATTTGAATCATGTAGCAAAAATTTGTATATTTTTATTAGGTTCATTAAAAAAATAAACACATTCATGGTGTTACCAACCGGCACTAAATATCAAAATTATCTTTAGGCCCGGTTGGTAACACCAACCGAGAAAAATAACATCTTTAGTCCGGTTGGTGTTACCAACCGGACTAAAGATGGTGTCGAGGCTGTCAGAGATCGTCGAGGTTGTCGAGCGCTAGGCATCTTTAGTCCGGTTGGTAACACCAATCGGGACAAAAATGGCATCTTTAGTCCCGGTTGGGTTGTTACCAACCGAGACTAAAGATACCCAGCGCTCTGACAACCTCTGACAACATTTGAACCGGGACTAAAGGTGATCTTAGTCCCGGTTCATGACATGAACTAGGACTAAAGTTTCTAGAGAGCCATTGAATTTTTAAACCGGGACTAGAGATGATCTCTAGTCCTGGATGCAACTCAAACCGGAAGTACTGTGATTTTTACCACTTCAATCAACGTAAATTATTGTCACGTGAGAAATGGATGGTCTCTCCTCCACACCAAGGATTTAAAATGCAGGCTAATAGGTGGCCAAAATTGCCTAGCTAGGGATAAATCTGTGTAAACTCAAAAGTAGGATACAATAAAATGCCTTCAGTTTGTGTCGACATTGTTTTCTTGGTATGTTGGGTACCCTAACCATTTTATAACTAGTAAATTCATCAAAATGCTAGACGAAAGTAGTGCCAAAAGCTGGTCCTAATTCCATTACACTTACCCCTTCATTTAGAAAAGAAAAGGAAAGAGCTTAAAAAGAGCAGTTTGTTTGTACAAGAGAACAAATAGCTGAGTTATACTTCCACTCTAATTGGATACTCTGGTACTAAAAATACCATATCATTCCGATGCAATACTAGTACTATAGCTATCTATAATATCCATAACTTCCAAAAGGGAAAAATAACTCTCTACGTACGTCATCCATGGAATCTAGGATATTCCCATTTGCTAGAGTTTATTCATAACAAATCTTCCATTAGCTTCAATTGTTAGGCTCTTTCAACATCTCTTTCAAGAGACGTCAGTGTTTGGTCGATAGCGTCCCTTTTGTAAGTTGCAGTCTAAATAAGCAACACATGAGAACACACGGCATAAAACATCGGTTTCTACCAGGAACTATATGTATAGGCGAATAAGTAGGGATATTCATTCTGATTGGTTGTAGTGATCACTGGATACGATGTGACAATGAAATAGATTCTAGCAACGGGAAAGTATTTTTATACCTCGAGAGAATATTCTTTTTTACATGTTACCTAGATAGTCATCAAATATTTTTATAAAATAGATAAGATAGATTAATATGAAATATATCTAAAAACATATACATTAAAATTTAGTTGTAACACAAATAATAAATATAGCTATGAATACAAGTATTTTTAGTTTAATTTGTTCTTTTTGTTGCAACTTATAAAAGTCGAATTTGGTATTGCATGTTTGTGAAGTGATATATTTATATTAATCTATGTTGTTAATTTTTTTAAAAAAATTTATAACTATTTAGATGACATGTAAGCAACGAGGAGACATAAATCCATATCCTCTAGCAACCATCTATATATTTCTTGACAACATATATAGTTCAACTTCAGGAGATAAGAAGGTGACATATTGACGGTTTAATGAAGTCGTCATGTATACTTTGTATATTCTTGACAACAGAAGACATGGATGATGTATCTATGCCTATGCGAGAAGGAAACAGTGAAATTAGAATTTTCAAACTAATATGTAAAATGTTCGTACGTTTAACGATACATGTTCATATACATGTTCATATAATTAAAGATGAGCTAGGATAATGATTAAGAATAAATCATTATATCTAACGGTTATGCACATGTTATGTAGTGGAAGAAGTGGATGAAAGGAGGACGACTATACTTAGGTTGTAGATAAATACTTTAAAAAATTTCTTATCTCCTAAAAGATAGATGTACCTCACCCATTTTAGCTACTAATTAAATTAGATAATCCTATAATATCGTAATAGAGATTATGGATGTGTTCTCCATTAGCTAGCCGCTGCATAAAAAAAAGGAGTGGCAAAAGTGCGGTTTGCTTGTCCTAGATCTCAAATAATTGGGTTAGGGTTCCACTTTAACTGGAATTGGATAATTCCAGTTACAACTAACAGTACACCTACATCATGCATGCTGCTCTATACGTCATACATGTATATTTGAATAAAAAAAGAGGCAAACATGAATTTTAATCCTCCACTAGCTTCAACTATTGGGCTCTTTTGGGCATCGATGTCAGCTTACAGCGCCAAATGACCGTCCTTTTTAGTTGCAAATTGCACACGAAACCGCTACGTAGGGACAGCGGTTTCCGGCAGGAATAAGGGCCATTTGGCTGGACAAGAATATTCATTTTGTTAAGCTAGCTGATGCAATTAACGATTGTTGGGTCCGACGTGATGACGACTATGGAATGGGATCCAAAACGTGACATAATTAATGTTTTTCTGGGGGATTAGGTCCGATTGATGGGAGTAGCTTGTGGAAGCCTAATTAATTACCTTGCAATGTTGATCCGCTCAATAATTTCGCTCAATAATACTTTCATTTTTATCTAAATTAACAAAATACCCATATTTTACTATGGATAAAATAAAAAATATAATAATATGTTATAAGCAATATATTTTTTATTAAATATTTTAGTATTATTTATTTGTTTATTTAAATATATCGTATCCACTTGATTACATAACTGTAATCATAAGAAAATATCATTATATTGACTAATTTAAAAAAATAAAAAAATTGATGATGACAGCGTCATCAGTACTATCTTTTATACTAATAGTACTAATAGTAGTATAATAGTAGTATAGATATATATAATCCGTACATGCATGGATAACTCAAGTGCGACATGGCACCTAGAGTTTACCTTTTCGTCGAGCTATGCCGTGCCGTGGCGCCACGGTAAGGCGGTTTTCGTGTGAAAACCGCGAAAACCACCGATGGATGAACAGTGACAATTTTTGAATTTGGACCGATTTCATCGCTGCGCGGTTTTGTGCGTGCCACGCGAAAACCGTGGATGTTAGCGCGGTAATAGGTTAAACCATGGAGGTTAATAATTATTTGGTGTCAAAAAAATTAGAAAAAAAAAACTAAAATTAGTGAAAAAATATGTATAATATTTCCACTAAATATATTTGTGTGATAAATATTACATTAATATGTATGATATTTACATTACTATGTATGTATGATATACCGTGGAGAAAAAAATTATGTCATGTTACAAAATAAAGGAAAAAAACAAAAATCAGTGATAAATATGTATACTATTTACATTAATATATTTATGTGATAAAAAAATTTGTGCAAAGATTTTTGAACTACTCAATGAATTTGGCTAAATACGAAATTTGTTGAAAATTTCGACATGACCTTTGCTAATAGTTGCTTATAAGACAAATGCACAAAGGCCAACATATCACAAATTCACAACTTTATAATTTAGCAATATATGAGAACACAAGTTCACGACAACACAATTCAGATAGGACATGAACATATCACAAATTCACAATGCAATTAACATATCACAAAGATGGAGATGATACCTTCATGGCAATAGATGTGCAGTCTACTGATTCCAATTTCTGTAAGCCAATGAATATTTCTCAGAGGACATTACCATCAACTCATTTGTTCGGAGCAACTTCGCCTTGTACTCATTCCAACTCTGTCCAGTCCAAACAGCGGTGGTTTGCCATTGGCTGTAGATTTGAGCGTACCATTATGGCTCTTGCCACTCGTACACCCAAGTGACTAGAGGAATGTCAGCCGCAATCGGTTTAGGGTAGTTTTTACATTGGATAAGCACTGTCCACACTAGATGAGCTATAGTCGGTATAGCTCGATTGGGACGGATAATCTGGCCATATACCGTATGTCAGATATTGTCCCCCATGAATCATTGTAGTGTGCCGTGGAGATGTCGGAGCTTCATAAGGGCCATGGTCTGTGTCCTGCATTGCGTGGGTGAAGTAAGTCTCACCTGTTGAGTAGTACACAGGAGCGATTAGAAAGAAATGTTGTGTTAAAATCAATATATTAACAATTACATATTTCACATAGTACTTGTGAAATGGATCGGAGCCATAGGAGTTTCACAGTGATGTTGACATGATTCTTGTGTCGTAGGTGCGGTAGTTGTCGCTTGTCCACCAGCATTACCTCCATTGTCCCCATCGCCTCCTTCATCATCGTCTGAATCTGTCTTCGAGCTGTTGTCCTTGGACGATGGGCTGTTTTCTGTTTTGTCGTCGCTGTGGATAGTTTTTGCTTTTTTCCCTTTAGTACTTGACAGACCCTTTTTGTCTTCCTGAAGGAGGACGCATCCACGGAGTTATGAAAAAACATTGTGCCATTACAATAGATCAAAAAATTGATTACTGCCATCCCAGTAGGTCCTATCTAGGAATCGCACATAAGGGTCACACCATATGTTGGCCAGTCCTCCTTGAATTTCTCAAATTGCTTTTCCACATCGGCCACAGCGACGTCAAGGTACTTGCCGTCGATATCACGGCCAGTTGGCGAAACGACCCCTTCTCCTGCATTTCAAACATGATTTAAATATTCATCACACATACATTCTGTAAATGTTTATAAGCAATTGTAAGGTAGAAAACAATTACTCACCCCACTTTTGTGTTTCCTTAACAATACTAACAAAGTAGGGATTGTCGGCTTGCCGTGATGCAATGCCGGCAGTGTAATAGAATTTCGCCCACGCCGTTCCGATTGCGTCCTTAGCTAACTTTTCCTTCTTGGACCACCAACTTGTGTCAATCCTAGACTGCACCGTTGACCTCGAAGTAGCGATGTTATAATCTCCAACACCTGCGAAGGTGTTTCTCTGGTTGATGCTGACCGCCTCATAAAATTAGTTATGGGGTTACCTCCACCCCTAGATGACTGTCTTGATGATCGGGAAGGTGTGGCTTGGCCACTTTCCCCTCCATGTTCGTACACACCTCCTCTTCCCTCCACATTCCTTCTATATTCTGCCTCGCGACGCGATGCTGCCAACGCCGTCTCCATCTGCTCTTCCTCATCAGCATCAGCAGTTAATTAAGTATATATTCTTACAGCTGCATCCTCCTTTCTTGACTTCTCAAGTCTTCGCTCATCAGAAGCCTCAGCAATTCTGTCTAGCTTCCGCCTAAAGAAATCCCTGACATCCGGGGGAACGGAGGTGCAATACTTTACTCTCTTGTACCGATGAGCCAAAATGGTACTTAAATCTTGTCGCACCACCCCCACTCCTCCTCATACGACAATATTTGCATACGAAACCATTCCCCACCTTTTGTCCATGTTCCCACACTGGGTCTTTGTCTGCCATTTGTCACCTAAAATGGTCAAATTGAACATGTAAGCCACAATGTCACTCAATATACATAACCATACATATGTTTGAAAATTTCTAATTGAAAGTTTGTGCCTATGTCCCCTTATAAATTTAGTTCTAGCTCAAAATGCCTCTTATAGAACATGTTCGTTCTAGCTCAAAATGCCTCTTATTCCAAAATTTTATTTTGGACAACCGAAAACATAAACATATACATGCATGTTCAGTTTAATTTGTGCCTATGTCCCCTGAAATGATTAAATTTATATTAGTTAGGAATCATTAAACATAAATATATAAATAAACATATAAATGGAATGAATTTGAATCATTTTGCACTGGTTAAAAACATGCATGTATATGTAAAAAACATGCTGCTAAAATGATTGAAATGGTGTAAAAATGGATAACTGATATGCTATTAATTTGCCATGTGAGTTCAACAAATTTCCTTGCACAACCGAGAGAAAACCGCGCCATACCGCACGGTCAGCTTGCGCACTTACACGGTTTTCGCCATAAACCGTTCGGCACAGATCCATCGAGTATAAACTAAACTACACGAGAAAACCGCATCTACCGCCACGGTAAAAATGCGTAATCCCCACGGTTTTCGCTAGCTACCGCGTGGTAAGCCGTCCTAACCGCGCCGCCGACTATCGCGCGAAATCCGCGTACATCCAAACGATAAGACAACCAAATCTGGAGAAAACCATGCGCAATCTTGCCGTGAAGAAACCATACCTTTAGACGCGGTTTTCGCGCATGCCGTTGAGGTTTTTGTCGCAAACCGTGAGGCTTTGGCCTTGCCGGCGGCGGTTTGCCTAGATCTGACGGCGGCTTGCAAGGGAGAGGGAGAAATAGTGCGAAAGGAGGATGCCTGTGCACTAGCTGCGGCATGAGAGAGGTGGAAGGAGGAGATATTTTGAGAAGGAAATGTAATGGGCCCTCAACGGGCCTTGATGAACAGTATATGTGCACATTACGATTTTTCTTTTTCTTTCTTACCAAACTGAAAACGATTTTTTAAGCGCCGATAATTTGTGTATTTTTATGTATAAAAATTATTATAATTATTGTAAAATCGAGATCTACAGGTTGTATTTTTTCAATGAAATTTTCTGAAATTTTTAAATCTCCACGAAATTGCTCAAATTCTATCACGCCGGTACCGTGCCGACCCTCGGCGGTTTGCGTAAAAACCGCGAAAACCGTCACGGTTTTTACGGTAAGATAAACACTAATGGCACCCTATGTTGCCAAGTTGATACACACAATAGATGTTGGCTTTTAAAGTGAGTCGGATTTTAAACTTGGTACATCTAGCAAGATTAATAGATTAATAGCTCTAATTTTTTTTGTACGCAAGCACAGAGATTACAACGAAATCATGAACAAATTGAAGGACCTTACTGTTTTTCTTTTGTTTACTAGTTGGAGAAAACCATACTGGCTGCAGAAATAAGAAGGCAAAATGGATCATTGAAAGCAACTAGCAAGTAAAAGCATCAGAAGAGCCTGCATATGCTGTCTTACCTGCCCTGCTGCCAATCAGTCACTGAATCTTAGCCTCAAATAATTCGAGGAATTTGATCTAAAGAAAAGACATTCATTTTAATCCTGGCCTCCATTCAATTAGAAAAGAGGGGAAAAACATAAATCTTTTATAGACATATAATTGGGTAACCGTCTTATCTGAACTTCATGTCAAAGGTAGCAAGAAGAGGGAGACATCTCCCAATAATTCATCGTGCCGTGCCGGATAATACCAGCTGTAGTATTTACTGGTGTTGCAAGTGAAAAGAAAGGGGAAAGAGAAAAGGAAAACAAAATCTGTCCTGGTGATGACCTGGTCCACAGACCACAGGGGTATTATTTCCAGCTTTCCACTCTGTCTCATCAGGTTCTGAACATAGATTTTCTCCCAGCTAACAGTCAACAGGGCTAGTATTTTACACGTTGCTGGAACACATATTTTAATTCAGTAAGAAATTCTAGTTTTATTTGGTTTTATTTATCTTCCATGTTTTTATTCCTGTATATGAACTTTTTTAATTCAGATTTTAATGAGTGTGGCTTGTTATATGAACTTTTTTTTATCTTCCACGCACGATTTATGTATTTGAGATGGATTGACTTTGCAACGAGTCTATGTATGCATGTAAATATATCAATAATTTTAGTCAAACGGAATTTTCAAGAAAATATGAATTCCACGAATATAACTCATGGTTGACGATGATGATTTGCTCAAAAGCATTACAATTTTTACTAAGAGCATCCCGGCCATTTGGGCCTGCTCAGTTGTGCTTGCTATTGTAGCCGCAGCCGACACTTGATACACAGCCAATCAAGACGTTTATTATCTATATAAAGTAAACAATATATAAATCTCGATGCAAATCCGACATTGAGAAACTAGTTGCATGCAATTCTCATAAAAGAAATTGCCAAAATACATGTATAAGCCCCCTACAATTTCAACTCTTCCATGGAAAACTGAATATACAAATTGGAACATCAACTACAAATGACAATTGTACCCTGCACCAATGATTCCAACCAAAACAAACCTCTCCCAAAAAAAAATACAGCAGTAATAATTTACCAGTTAGATAAGTGTACTGAACTACCCTAATAAACTAGCTTGACCAACCCCTCAGTCCAGCTCCAGCAAGCAACCAGCAGCCGGTATATTATAGCAGCGTGCCTACAGACTTCTTGTGCCATTGCAGGGTCCCTCTCCCCTCTCGAGTCTCGCCTCATCCACCCAACTACCTCCCGAAATAGTCGCCGCCGCGCGCTGAGCTCGAGCTAGCTGAGCTGCTCCCATGTCTCCGTCGTCGTCCTCGTCGGCCGGCGGCTCCCACGCCGGCCTCGCCCTCGCCGCCACCGCCATGGCGCTCTCCGGCACCCTCGTCCTCTTCTCCCTCTGCCGCGCCAAGCCTCACCACGACGACGACGGCGACCACGGCGACGCCGCCGCCCCTGCTCGGCTCCGGCCCTGCCTCTCCTCCTCCGGTGAGCGAGCAAGCACGCGCCATGGCCGTCGTGCTGCATGCTGTTTCTTGGCCCTCCTCCCTAGCTCCTCTTCACCTGACGTGTGTTTCTCGGTTATTGCAGAGAAGCGGAAGCGGGAGAAGGCGCGGCGCGGGAGCAAGAAGCGGGTGCGGTTCGCGGCCGACGTCGTCGACAACAATGCGTCCTCTCGCCCGGCGCAGGCGAAGACGGCGGCCGAGCCGTCGTGCAGGAACGCGGCGGCGCTGGGGACGGCGGCGACGGCGATGCCGGCGAACCGGGAGGCGCTGTACCGCGGCATGCTCCGCGGCCGCTACATGCTCAGGGTCGCCTGCACGTACTAGCACCAGCCATCTAATTACTACTCAATCCGCCATCAACCCCTTAATCCGGAACCTTGCTGGTCGCTAATCGCCGCCGCTAATCATCGGGAAGTTTTGTAATTAGCGTGCATCCCGATGCGCGAGCGATCGATCGATCAGTGTAGGTGATTGTAGCTGTACTTGTTGTACATGTACATTATTATTCTGAGTGATTAGTGAATTATTAATCCACTGAAGATTTGAAGCTTCCGATCTTGCACTTCCTGTCTGTACCTTAATTTCTTTTTTCTCTCTCAATATTCTTTTTCCCGGATTTTTTCTCTCGTTGCCCATTTTTTGTGTGCATAAATATGGAGATATGATGATTATTCCGTGCAGCGAGTGATATATCATATCATATCAGCAGTTGTGGTCGGCCGTTGCTGTCCTGATCCAACCAAAAAAACACAAACGGAGATAGACAAGACGGACGGACGGACGGGCGGGACGGACGGAGAGGAGAAGGTTGCTTTGCTTGCCTTGGGAAATCACGGAAGCCACAGGATTATTCGTGTCTGTCTCGAGAGAGGTGGAGGAGATAGATACTGGGGTTCGGGATTCATGGCTGCGAGAGAAGGAGAGGAATCAGGCGATCCAAGTGTGTGTCCGCGGCAAGTGGTGGCGGCGACCAGGTCGGAATCAATCGGCGGGCGGATCACATGCGCATGCGCGCGCGCGCGTGCCGCACTGGAGCCGCTGCGGTCTCGGCGTGACGGCGGAGGCGTTCGGCGTTTGGCCCCGTGACCCGCGGCGTTGTGGTGTCGTGTCGTGTCGCGGTGGTGCGGGGGATTTCGGCGGAAGGGCACGCGCGCGCGGTCGGGTTCCCCGGTTGGTTTTTTATGTGTTTTTTAAACAAAGTACAAAATAAGGATACTTACTTTTATAAACACACATACATACTTATTTTTATAAACACACATACACAATCTTTATAAGCATCTTTAAAAGATTATACCAGCATATAAGATTAACAAAGTCATCACATACATATCGTTATCGATAGATATGCCATCTACCATATAATTAGTTGAAAATACGAGCATCCTAACGATAGATATGCCATTTACCATATAATTAGTTGAAAATACGAGCATCCATATGAAATTTAGGACTTAACTTTGATAAAATGATTTTACCACAAGAAAACTAATCATTTAAGCTGCGCTCACTTCGTCGTGTGCTTGTTTTGGAACCATTAGTTCATGATTAATTATCAATACAAAATTATAAAAGTGGATTAATATGATTTTTCTCAAAACAACTTTCCTCTATATTTATTTTTAAAATGCACCGTGTACAGTTTGAAAAACGCGTGAGCATGAAAACAAGAGAGTAAAAAGTTGTGATAGTGTAGTTGAAACTTGAAAGCACACCCTAGGTTATGTTAAAATCACACATACCACACACACCTAACAAGGTAAAGTAAAACAATCGAAAAGACGGTCCTAGTAAAGTTGAGGACACAAGCTTGACAGTTCGGCACATATGTATACAATGGAGAAGTCTACAAATGTCATGGAACTCTTACTTTTATTTTTTCAAGTTTCAAAATATAACAAAGATAGACGACTATTCCCTTCGTCTCATATTAAATTTATTTTTAGTCCAATCTGTTTGTTCAAAAAAGTTCATCTTTGACACTAAATACAAGAACTCATTAATTGAAATAATCCACGTACTCCTTGGTAATGTAAAGTAATAAAAAACTGCTTCTAGTCATCGGTACAGTAAAGTAGTCCCATAAAAAATTCATGGTGTCCTCTCCTTCCTACCTTACGCGGACTCCATCCGTTTTCTTTCCCATCCGATTTTCCCCAATCCCCCAACCAGCCCCGATCTCCCGCAATCCCTCACTCAATCTCCCCCCAATCCCTCTCTCACCCACCAAATCAGGTCAAAGGCGGATGCCATGGCCTCGGGTTGCATCACCCCAGTAACCTTGAAGCCATGGAGCTTGAAGGCGGTGAAGGGAGCGAATGGCGTGGTGGCGGGATGCGATGCAGCGAAGTGTTGGAAGGCCACGACGACTGCAAGGGGATGCGGCCTAGCGGCAGGTTATGTCACGTCCAGAAATTTCTACCCGAAATTTTTAAAAGCTGAATGTGTATTTAAATCACTGTCAAGGACCAGCCAGGATACACAAACAATAAATTACATATATATAATCCACGTTGGATAAACATATAAAAGTCTTAGAATAATGTGGAAAAAAAGAAAAAAATAAGCGAAACTCCATCCTTACGCTCGTAGCGTGGCAACTCCACCCTACAGACATCCTCGACGGTAGCGACAAGCCTACTCATTCTCGAACTCATCTGTTGCTTCATCCTCTAGCTCTAGGGTGGGAGAAAAGGAAGCAAGACTGAATACTAACCATTGTACTCAGCAAGTCATACCAAGAGAAGGTATGATGCAACAATAATTCCAAAGGAAAGGCTAGGGGTTAATTTACACAAAGTAGACATTTTGCAGAACAGAGTTGAAAGCAGTAAAAAGTTAAGTTTAATTAATCAAGATTAATCATCACTGTCCAACGTTACACCACGTTAAGAGAGGCCCAAACCATCCATCTAAACTAGCAAGTTCCATTAAATCAGATTATGATTAAGTGAGACTAATCATGACAGGACCATTCGCATAACCCTCCCTGACCAAGTGACACCATACTTCAGGTTTCGCTCCTACCCTTAAATCCAGGGTAGACAACCCCTCTTGTGCCTAGGTGAATCCGAAAGCCGCATAGACCTTTCCCGGTCTATCCAAACTTCATCATGCTCATCCTTGTTTGGGCGCGTCGGATAGGAAAAAGCTACACTACAAGCCCAGCGGTTGCCCACGCTGGCTTGTGGTATGCACGATTAGTTCTTCCACGGTTTCCCACGAATCGGTCCTTAATTGCCATGGGTGCGTCTATCAAAACCGTGCATCCACAACCCACTATTTAATCATATTTTATTTATCATTGATACCATAGTACCGTAGGTCCATGACCATCATTTCATGTCACTATAAACTAGTAATAATGTTTTTCCATAGTGAGCTAATTGGACTAAGCGGGGTTAAGCATGTCCTATACCAAACATCTAATCATATTAGTTCCCAGTTAATCAATGGCATATGGTCAAAAACCTAGGCTGAGTATTATAGATCTCATCCCACATGACATTATAAAACAATACAATTTAAATAGACAAAGCAAGATAAATTTGCAATATAGACAATATGATCAAAAGGAAACATGACTTGCCTTGCTCCTAGTCTTGCGGAACTTCAGTGACTACTTCAAAATAAAGTGGGGTATCGACGACACCGGAATCTAATCGACAATCAAAGCACAACAAAAATGGGCTATAAGACTACTAAAACAAACAATAAAACTATTTTTAATGGATTCTAGATATTTTTAGGAGTCCACAACAACTTGAACGGACTCAAATAGAGTTCGAATGAATTTATTATGGATTTTAGAAGTTTCAGTGAATTATTAATAAAGAAAATTAAAAATTAAATGATTTATTGCGCCAACGTTAGCTAGGGCTGACGTCAATCGACCGACGGGGCCCGCTGGTCAGCGGCGCGAGGGAGAGAGGACGCACGGTGGTCTCGGTACACCGGCCCCGGGCGAGAGCGCACCATGTGGCGCTTGCATGGTGCCTGCGCGACAGTCACATGAGCGGCCACATGGGCGGCAGTGCCACGACGGCATGGCTAGGTGGGCGGCCCGGATCCATCGCCGGATGGATTCGACGGCTGGGAGGAGGGGTGGCCCAAGCGGCGGGCGACGAGGCACGGCGTGGCGGACGACGGCGACGCTGGACGGTGCAAGGGCCCGAATGGTGCCGACAAGCGACGTAGTGGCGGATGCCACATGCACGATGCGACGACGAGGTGTGGTGGCTCGGGACGAGAGCGACCGGAACAAAAAAAACAGGAGAGAGGGGATAGCTAACCGGGCGAGCGGAGTTGGAGGGGATGATGGTGACAAGGCGAATCGGGCAACAAAAATTTGGGAGGTGGTGGCCGGCGTGTTTCGGGAGGCAGCGCACACGACGGTGGTGGCGGATTGGCGCGATGAGCGACAGAGGGCGCAAATCGGGCGGCCGGAGGTGGTGAATCGGCGACGGGCTCAGGTTTTTAGGCGTGGGGGCACGAGAACTTGGGATTGCGCAATGGATTGAGTGGAAGAGCTTGGCCGGACTCGGGATTGATTTATAAAGGCGCAGGGAGGCGCGAGGAGTCCGGGACGTGGGATTATGGCGGCGCAAAGAGGCAGCAAATTCCGTGGGGCGCTCGGTGAAGGGTTACGCGGAGGCTACGCTAGCCGAAAACAAAAACTTTTAACCGCGCAAACCAGGAACACTTGCAAGTAAGGGCCGATAGATCATTACCAATTGGAGTGTGCAGCGGAAATAGCCAATCAGGGCTATCCGATCTGGAACTGTGTAGCCGATTCCCGCAAGCCGACAGCCGATTCCTGAGGACAGCCAATTCGCCAATCAGCCGATTAACAACGCGCAACGTAGCAGCGCCTCCTCGGTATCCACACGTCCGGGGACAAAACGCCGTACACCCGTGTGCTAGCACGCGATGCAAGGCTAGGGTTTGGCTCGAAAGAGGGAGGGTTTCCGTGGAGATTGATCTCGGCGACTTCTTGCGGATTCGGTTCAATGCGATGCAATTGACGTGCCGTAGCTCTCCACCCCTCCCTCCTTTATATAGAGTTGGCCGCGGGACTCGTGGCCGATCGGGACTCTATTTTGAATCGATCCTATCCGAATCTCATAGAGTTGGCCGCCCATACGTCGTAAGCCCATAGGACTCTATCCGATCGAGCCGTATCCGAGTCCAACTCGAATGCCCGTTCTTATCCCCTTAAGCGTGCGACCACGTAGGTTCAGGTATACTCGGTTTCGGCTAAAGTCTAACTTAGCCGATCGTCGGCTCGAGTCCAACTCAGCCGACTGCATCAATAGCGGCGCCTAGCAGCACATATTGACACCATAGCATACAAGAATATAATATCGGCTCGAACCTGTAATGTGTACACAAATCCCTTTGCCTCACGATACCAGTTAAGCTATAGGCAAGATGTGTGCCATCCCTTCAATAGCTTAACCATTCCTCGAACCGTATTGGATTATCCGTCCGTTGATTGACTCCTCAATCAACTTAGCATGGCCATGCATTTCCATAATCCATTACCTCGAGGCCCGAGATATCTCTCCAAAGGAGGGGCAAATTCCATCTTGATCACTCACATCCCACTCCATGTTTCATAGCAAACCCGAAGACTACTTTTATAACTACCCGATTACGGAATAGCGTTTGGTAGTCCCAAAGTAGGCTACTACACATGTTGGAATCCATGGTGATCTCAGGTCTAAGGACTTTGTACCAACACTACGAGACCAACTAATGTCACATTAATTCTGTAGTGTCTCATGGTGGGTCTATCCAACAATGTGTTCTCTAACACATATGTCCATGTTTATTGATTTGGTATCTCCATACCCATGATCTATGAGACATGAGCATCAATCAATAAACATGCCGATCTTAGAATCATATTAGTTCCAATAATATGATATATGATCGAGATCATTTAGAAATAGATTCATACATATCGAGTCTCATAAATAAGTCATGTACTTATTGATCAATACAAGATGCCTATTTCATGGAACTGAATAACACTTTATTCATAAATACATAAACATTGACGTGATATCCAACATCTCCATGTTGCCTCTAGGGCATATCACTAACAATCTCCCACTTGCACTAGAGTCAATCATGTAAGTATCTAATACCCATTGCTCTTGTGTGCGCCTCATGCTTCGGTGAGGGATAGGTTTTGTCGGCGGATCGGCTATGTTGAGATCCGTGTGCACTTTGCATATCTTGACATCACCTCGTCCACTATCTCGCGGATGAGATGATATCGCCGAAGTATGTGTTTAGACTTCGATGTGATCTCGGCTCCTTGGCTTGCGCAATGGCTCCACTATTATCACAATAGAGAGACATTGGACCGTCGTACTAGTCATCACACCAAGCTCGAAACGAATTTCTTGATCCAAACGGCCTCTTTTGCGCTTCCGAAGCGCAATGTACTCGGCCTCCGTTGTAGAGTCGGCAACGTATCCGTTGGGAACTCTTCCAGTGGCGCGCCTCCGTTCAGGCGAGAACACGAACCCAGATTACGATCTATAATCATCCTTGTCCGTTTGAAAGCTAGCATCGGTGTAACCACTTACAACTAGCTCTTCTTCACCTCCATAGACTAGGAACATATCCTTAGTTCTTCTCAAGTACTTAAGGATATTCTTTACGCGATCCAGTGACCTTCACTGGATCGCGAGTATCTGCTCGTAGCACTCAAAGCGTACGAGACATGCGGGCATGTACAAAGCATGGCATACATGATGGACCCAATTGCCGAAGCATATGGAACCATACCCATCTTATTCCGCTCATCTTGTGTCCGAGGACACCGATTCTTGCTAAGATTAATGCCATGTGACATGGGCAAGAAACCTTTATTGGAATCATGCATGTTGAACCTTTTTAACACCTTGTCAATGTATGTACTTTGGCTTAATCCAATTAACCTCTTGGATCTATCTCTATAGATCCGAATGCTAATATGTATGTTGCCTCCCTAAGTCTTTCATGGAAAAACTATTTTTCAATAGAGACTTGACGGATTCTAGCATAGGGATATCATTTCCAATCGTAATATGTCATCCACATATAAGATTAGAAATACAATTGCACTCCCATTGACCTTTTTGTAAACACAGGCCTCTTCTTCATTTTTGATGAAACCAAACCCTTTGATTACTTCATCAAAACGAATATTCGAACTACGAGATGCTTGCTTCAATCCATAAATGGATTTCGTAGCTTGCATATCTTTCCAGCGATTGTGGATCAACAAAACCCCGAGGTTGTATCATGTATACATCCTCGCTTAGGTTTCCATTTAGGAAAACCATTTTGACATCCATTTGCCATATCTCATAATCGAAATATGCAGCAATCGCTAGGATAATCCGAATAGATTTAAGCATTGCGACGGGCGAGAAGGTTTCATCATAATCAACTCCTTGAATCTGTTTAAAACCTTTCGCCACCAATCGCGCCTTATAGATGTGAACATTTCCATCCATATCGGCCTTTTCTTAAAAACCCATTTACACTCAATGGTTTTGACACCATCGATGGATCAACCAAGTTCCAAACTTGATTGTCGTACATGGATTCTATTTCGGATTTCATGGCTCCAAGCCACTTGTTGGAATCGGGTCCCACCATCGCTTCCTCATAGGTCTTCGGTTCATCGTTGTCCAACAACAATATATCACGTTGTTCCGCACTGTGTACCTATCGGGCGCACGACGTGATCTTTCAGACCTCCGTGGGTGGTGTATTTACAACCGGTGGCGCAACATTTTGCTCCTCCTGTTGTGGTTCGTGGTCATTGAAACATTTTCGGTGTTTCTGAACTTCTTCAAGATGCACCCTGCTCCCACTAACCCTTCTTTAAAGAAACTCTTTCTCGAAGAAGACACCGTGTCGGGCGACAAACACTTTGCCTTGTTCCCGATTATAAAAGTAATATCCCTTAGTTTCCTTAAGATATCCCACAAAGAAGCACTTGTCGGATTTGGGTGTGAGCTTGTCGATGTAAACATTTTACATAAGCTTCGCATCCCCAAATTTTGAGAAAAGACAAACTAGGGGGTTGCCGTGTCCATATCTCATATGGTGTCTTTTCAACTAACTTAGATGGAACTCTATTTAGTGTGAGCGCATGTTTCAAGAGCATATCCCCGAAGGATAACGGAAGATCACTTTGGCTCATCATCGACCGCACCATGTCCAACAAGGTGCGATTTCTTCGTTCGGATACTCCGTTCCATTGTGGAGTTCTGGCGGAGTCAAGCGTGGAAAAATTTCACAATCTTTCGATGATTACCAAACTCTTGGCTCAAGTATTCCCCTCCACGATCGATTGTAGAAACTTGATTGTTTTCCCTAAATGATTTTGTACTTCATTCTGGAATTCTTTGAACTTTTCAAAGGATTCGGACTTATGCCTCATTAAGTAGATATAACCATATCTACTAAAGGCATCGGTAAAGGTAATGAAGTACGATAACCACCTCGGCCGTTGAGCTCATTGGTCCACATACATTAGTATGTACGAGTGCCAACAAGTCACTTGCTCTCTCCGTGTCCTGTGAAAGGTGCCTTTGTCATCTTACCAAGTAAACAAGACTCACATGTCTCAAATGATTCAAAATTAAAAGAGTGAAGCAATCCATCCTTATGGAGCTTCTCCATGCGTTTCTTATTTATATGGCCTAAGCGACAATGCCGGATAAACGTGAGGTTTGTATCATTAGAGAGTTGCCTTTCGTATTAATGTTATAGATGGGAGAAGCTTCAAGATTCAAAACGTATAATCCATTCACCAATGGAGCATGAAAATAGAACATATCTCGAGATATATTGAACAACCATTGTCTATTGATCTAAAATCATATCCTTCCGCTTGCAAACATGAGGCGGAAATAACGTTTTGACATAGTATTGAAACACAATAACAATCATTCAATTCCAAAACTAATCCCGAAGGTAGATGAAGTGGTATCGTGCCGACACAAGCGTAGCAACGCTTGCTCCATTGCCGACGCGCGGGTTCACCTCGCCCCTTCTTAAGCCTCTACTTCTTCTCATTCCCGCAACGATTTGCAAATATGAGCTACGATCCGGTATCAAATACCCAAGAGTCGTAGGTGAAGTAGCAAGATTAATGTCTATAACATTAATACCGAAGCGAAGTCGTACTTTGCTTCTTTTTGAGATCCTCCATGTACTTCTTGCAGTTCCTTTTCCGGTGGCTGTCTCCTTGCAGTAGAAGCAAACGGCATCGATGCCGCCGACCCCTTCTTGCCCTTCTTTGCATTGGAGGCACTCGCGATCTCATCGGGAGTTAACTTCATCTTGGTGCAAAGTTTCTTGACAGTGGTTTGCGCTTAGCCTTCGCATCATCATCACATGATGACCATTTTTCTCGGATACTCTCCTCACTGTCTTTAGCATCCCATATAATTCAGCCAAGGTTCTATCCATATTGTTCATGTGATAGTTTAATATGAATGGCTCGAAGCTCGGAGGGAGCGACGGAGAATCACATCGAGTAGACAACTCTTGGCTAAGGGGAAAACCTAGTTTTTCCGGACTCTCGATATAGCCAATCATCTTTATCACATGCGGGACGGGATTTCCCTCAACAAGCTCGCACGCAAACAAGGACTTTGAGGTGTTGAACCTCTCGGCCCGAGCTTGGTTCTCAAACATACCACGCAGTCCCCGAATAATAGTGTGAGCATCGCTGCTCTCATATTGCTTCGAAGCTCGGGGACATCGTAGCAAGCATGAGACAACTTATATCTAGGGCATCATTAGTGTGCTTCTCGTAAGCTCTCGTGCTGCGTGCGGTGGCATTATTAGGCAAATCCTCGGGATAGGGTACTTCAAGAATGTACTCCTTACGCTCTTGCTTGAGAACAATTCTCAAGTTACGATACCAATCCATAAAGTTTGTTCCATTTAATTTTTCCTTTTCGAGAATAGATCACAAATTAAAAAACTGGGTGTAGTATTAGCCGCCATTTATTCCACAAAGAAAAAGCAAAGTTTAGCACAATGTTTATGCTATGTCGATTGTTAAACAATTTAACATTAGACTCCCATTACGTATTTTACACCTTCCCTCTAGGTTACGTATTGGGTCAAGATCCACATGTTAATTAATTTTCTAGTGAGCTTTGGCATCACCGCTAGAAAATTAGTAACATCGGTAAGCAACTCCTTACTAATCACATCTCTATGTGACTCTTGTTGTTGGTGTGGCATCTCCATGCCCCGGCGCCAACCTATGCCCCAAGGCCCAAAAGCTGTTTTGATAGCCTTGTTAAGTAAACCAAATGCTCCCGCATGTATATGCCGGACATATACCCCTCGTGTTATGATAGAGAATGACACTCTGCTTTGCGACCCACCATTGACGAGCATAATGGTGACGGGTGCAACATTTGGAAGGGCATCATTACTACTTAATATTGTGAGGGATGCTATCCTATCAAACAAACATATCACATATATGAAAGCGGTAGAATAACATGAAATAGTATGGCTCCCTTCACATGGTGATCTCCATCTCCATGCCGGTGTAGAGGATCTCCATCTTCATCACCATTCTTTCGAGTGCCGAATGCTTGATTTTTTCAAACTAAGCTACTACTATAGAAGCTCTAATTGAAGATTACATTGATTCGCAGTCGTGAAAGAATATTACAAGCATTGCACGTATGAAAGAATATTACAGAATTGCACATATGAAAGAATATTACATGCATCACATGCATCTCATACATCTCATACATACAATAGGGCCATACCATCTCAAAGCATTCTCTGCAAAAACAAGTTAGACGTAGAAACGTTTTCTACCTATCGCAGAAACGACATCGAGACGACCTATAAGGGGGTACGCACACGGCGGTTAGCGGGCGGGGGTCGAGGGGAAGCCGCCCTCGCGGGCTTCCGGGCAGCGCCAACACCACACGAAATTCATAGATCCAATCTATGAAATCGCATACGAAAACCATGTCGGCGTAATCACATTATGCCGTCCCGATACACTATCAAGGGAGATGGTTTGCGTAGGCGCGGCAGCAAACAAGATCGGACTACGAGATAGCTTCAGCATAATCACATTATACCGTTCCGATACACTATCAAGGAACGCTATCTCGAAGCCGACTCAAACCGAGTTCTATGGATATTGCTTCGACGTAATCACATTACGCCGTTCCGATACACTATCAAGGAAGGCAATTACCATCAACTCTCCTCAACAGATCTGTAAAACCGATTGATCTAATCAACCCGTGCACAAAACTTGTTCCAGATCCAATCTAAAATCCGAACTAAGCAAGACTAGCTCGATACCACGAAGGGTTACGCGGAGGCTACGCTAGCCGAAAATAAAAACTTTTAACCGCGCAAACCAGAACACTTGCAAGTAAGGGACGATAGATCGTTACCGATTGGAGTGTGCGCGAAAATAGCCAATCAAGGCTATCCGATCAGGAACTGTAGCCGATTCCCGCAAGCCGACACCGATTCCGGGACATGCCGATTCGCAATCGCCGATTAACGCGCGCAACGTAGCGGCGCTCTCTATCGTATCCACACGTCCGGGGACAAAACGCCGTACACCCAAGTGCTAGCACACGATGCAAGGCTAGGGTTTGGCTCGAAAGTGAGGAGGGTTTCCGTGGAGATTGATCTCGGCGACTTCTTGCGGATTCGGTTCAATGCGATGCAATTGACGTGCCGTAGCTCTCCACCCCTCCCTCCTTTATATAGAGTTGGCCGATTGGGACTCGTGGCCGATCGGGACTCTATTTTGAATCAGATCCTATCCGAATCTCATAGAGTTGGCCGCCCATACGTCGTAAGCCCATAGGACTCTATCCGATCGAGCCGTATCCGAGTCCAACTCGAATGCCCGTTCTTATCCCCTTAAGCGTGCGACCCGTAGGTTCGGTATACTCGGTTTCGGCTAAAGTCTAACTTAGCCGATCGTCGGCTCGAGTCCAACTCAGCCGACTGTCAATAGCGGCGCCTAGCAAGCACATATTGACACCATAGCATACAAGAATATAATATCGGCTCGAACCTGTAATGTGTACACAAATCCCTTTGCCTCACGATACCGGTTAAGCTATAGGCAAGATGTGTGCCATCCCTTCAATAGCTTAACCATTCACTCGAACCGTATTGGATTATCGTCCGTTGATTGACTCCTCAATCAACTTAGCATGGCCATGCATTTCCATAATCCATTACCTCGAGGGGCCCAGAGATATCTCTCCAAAGGAGGGGCAAATTCCATCTTGATCACTCACATCCCACTCCATGTTTCATAGCAAACCCGAAGACTACTTTTATAACTACCCGATTCACGAATAGCGTTTGGTAGTCCCAAAGTAGGCTACTACACATGTTGGAATCCATGGTGATCTCGGGTCTAAGGACTTTGTACCAACACTACCCGAGACCAACTAATGTCACATTAATTCTGTAGTGTCTCATG
Source organism: Oryza australiensis (assembly GCA_019925245.2). Classification (NCBI taxonomy): domain Eukaryota; kingdom Viridiplantae; phylum Streptophyta; class Magnoliopsida; order Poales; family Poaceae; genus Oryza; species Oryza australiensis. The sequence goes on from JAIFGZ020000335.1 coordinate 1,698,220, forward strand.
GTGGGTCTATCCAACAATGTGTTCTCTAACACATATGTCCATGTTTATTGATTTGGTATCTCCATACCCATGATCTATGAGACATGAGCATCAATCAATAAACATGCTGATCTTAGAATCATATTAGTTCCAATAATATGATATATGATCAGAGATCATTTAGAAATAGATTCATACATATCGAGTCTCATAAATAAGTCATGTACTTATTGATCAATACAAGATGCCTATTTCATGGAACTGAATAACACTTTATTCATAAATACATAAACATTGACGTGATATCCAACATCTCCATGTTGCCTCTAGGGCATATCACTAACACTCGGACTTCGCGGATCAGGTTGTTCCGGCCGTTGCACGCGCGAGGATCATGGGGAAAGTGGGACGCGACACGCGGGGACGGCGCGGAGTGGCGGGGTGGCCGGGAGATGCGCAGGGTGGCCAGGTTTTGTGGCGGTGACGCCCGGGAACCTCGACCGAAGGTTGGGGATGATAGGTGGGCCCCACCTATCAGTCCCTGACCGGGAGGAGAGGCGTTCCGGACTGCGGCGCCGGCTCGCATGGCTGGCTAGGCCTTGACTCGGGTCGGCCTAGCTGATGGGAAGGCAACGCGCGGGGAGAGGAAGGAGTGGGCCGACAGGAGAGAGAGGAGGGAGTGGACCAGCAACCCATGACCTGAAAAGAAAAAGCAGAAAAGAAAGAAAAAGAAAGGAAAAAAGAACAAAGACTTTTTCTTAGGAATTCAATTCTGATTAGCCTAATTCAAATTTTAAAATTGTTTTTCTTGCTCAGAAAATTTTGAATAAATTCATGTTAATGTATTTTGATATGGGAATTTAAGAAAAATCCCACCAAGCCTTTTTCATTTATTAAATGAATTTTATTAATTACTTCTTGCACTTGGTTTACTTCATGGCAATTTCTTTTGCACATTTTCTCAGGTGAATTTTTAACTAGGGAGAAAAGCGGGACATGACAAGTTGGTAGGCCGCCGCGAGGGTATGCAGCATGCTGGTGAGATGCAGTGCAGCAAGGAGGGGATGTGGCGTGGTGGTGGGATACGGCGTGGGGATGGGGTATGGCGTGCTGGCAGGATGCAGTGCAACGATGGGTTGGGAGGTTGTGGAGAGGGGATGCAAAGTGGCGATGTTTTAAGGGACCGCGATGGTGCATCACTAGTGCCTTGCCACTGGATCCAAGGTGAAGGCAGGGTGCATGTACGAGAAGACGGCCAGATCTATGTGCTGGTTGTGAAATCAAGTGTGTTTGATTCTTCTATGGTGATGAACAATTGGCATCTGTGTTTATTGGTTTTGATATTTGAAGATTATTGGCGAAGTGGTTTTGGAGATGTTTGGATTTTCGGACGGTGAACAGTGGGATCTGTTGTTGCGTGGTCCGGCCGATCGGGCTTGAGCCGCCGGCCGACCGGGCTTGTGCTTTGCCGGTCTTACCGAGCGACCCATCCGATTCCGCATCGATTTCATGTCGGTTTCGGTTTCGGGTAGTTTCTTTGCTTATCCATGATTATTTCGTGTTTCTATGTGTTTGAATATTGTTGTGTGCTGACAATGAGTCAAGTTGGAAATAGCTTGTGTTCGGATATGGTTTCTTTGTTTAATTAATGTGTAGGTAATCTTTACGCCTCCGGAGAGTATTGCCGGTGATAGAGTTGAAGTCAACTTGGAGATAAGGTGACGTTCGGATGGCTAGAGATCACGCAGGATACTTAGGATAAAGATTAATGCATGTGGTTAGTGAAGTTTCCATATGACATACGATGGAGATATTATGTGCGTATGGGATGCAGAATTATATTTTGGATAGAGTCTAATTTTGTTACAATTGGAATATGTAAAGTTTGTTTCCTGTACGGAAAAGTTTTCTAGTGGATTAGGACTTCTTGTATGAGTTGGATTCGTGGCTTTAGGCTTCCTACCTGGTGTATAAATAGAGAGGGAAGGTGTGGCTTCTCGGTATGAGTTTTAGAAAGAGTTGAGTTGTGAGAAAGTTAGGGTTTTGAGTTTTTGTCGAAATTTTGTGAGGAGTGCTTATTGTTGCACTTTGTAAACACAGAGAGAAGTAATATATTTTCGATCTACTTTGAGAGTTCTTCGATTTGTGTTTTCTCGGGTATGGCGGTCCAACCAGAGGATTAACTGTGGTTAGACCGACGGCTTCTCATCGGTCAGATCGCTCGGAGTACTGTGGTCAGATCGGCGCACGGTGGGTAGCGACTTCAGCAACATCTGGCGGTCAAACCGGATCTACACCTGTGGTCAGACCAAAGGTATAAAGACGGTCATAGTAGTGCAACAACTGCGATCAGACCGATCTACATCGAATTTAGAGGGTAAGTTTTATTTCCGCTCAAAGTTTGCTTTTTGGGATACCAACCATTCACCTCTCTCTGATTGGCTTAGTTTGAATATTTAATCCTAGACTAGACTTCAAGGAAGAAGATGACTCGGAGGGCGATTTCTTGGTCCTGGAGTCGGAGGAGCAATGCACCCGACTAGACGCCCTCCGTGTCGATGCTTCCGAGGAGCAAGCCACTCCAGTGGAGGACGATTCGTTCAAGCCTGTCCCTTATTTAGAGGAAGAAGATTCCGTGCTCTGTGACTCCATTCGGGACTTCTTTTTCCCGGACTAGGAGGAGAACAACGGCTGGGTCACGCTCCCTATGCCAGACCCGGACTTAGACGAAGAAGGCGGCGGGGAGGATGATTTGTTCAACCAAGACTGTAAGGAGAGAGGCTCCGGATGGGCTGACCTCCCTTTCTCAAACACAAACGAGAAATGCCCTACGGTGCAGATTGGGGGCAGGGATGAGGTTGCTGCCACCATCGACGAGGTGGAGGTTGGGGGGTCGTGAGGGTGCAATGGAAGTTGATATGTGGATGTTCTCGGAACAGGATGGAGGCTACTGCAGAGCGCAACGTGGAAGCCATGGACATCTAAGGCCTAATCGACGGCCCAGGGGACAACATCGAAGAAGCCGATGTGTTATGTGGTGCTGACACAGTCGATGAGGTGGAGGTTGCGGTCAATCAAGCCACAAGCACCGACAAAATGGAAGACGACAGCTTCCGATGCTTAACATGCTCTTTCCTAGCATTTTTAAACTCAATGCATGATGTTGTTTTGTGATTGGTGCATCTATTCGTTGTTTACATGTTGAAATGTCAAAAACTTGATGGTTAGCTTTTGTTAAGGTAGAATATGGATGATCTTGTTAGCTGTTAGTGATGTAGACCATGGATGAACTTGTTGCATAGCTTCTGCTAATGTAGCCGGTGGATGAACTTGTTGCTCTGCATTGGTAACCGATTTTTTTACTTTTTTGTCCATTTTCTGAAAAATTCTCATAAATGCATTCTTAATAGTTTGAATTTTAAAAATGGACCCCAACCTCGACGCCGTAGCTGTTGGCGCTGAGCTCGGCGTCATAAATCTTGGCGCTGAGCTCGGTGGCGACGTCGACGGCGCCGAGCAGCGGTATTCACCTAAACTTCACAGGTTGAGTGTACATATACTTCTACAAAAATACTTGCTCACTTGGTTAGCACGATATAGCGCATGGGTTCGAGACCTTTTATTTATTTATTTTTTAAGAACATATTCGAAAAAAACAAAACCTGCAAGCCGCAGGTATCAAATTTATTTTTTATTTTTTGAATTCTTTTTTCGAATTTGTTCTTAAAAAATGAAAAAAATAATGTAAAAAAATTACAAAACCTACAAGCCACAGGTATCGAACCCACACCCTTCAGGCTTGTAGCATCACACGTGCTAACCAACCCAGCAACTAGTCAATCATGTGAATTTCATTTTGTAGTTGTACATGTATACATTCAACCTGTGAAGTTTTACGTGAGTAGCGCTGCTCGGCGCCGTCGACGTGGGCGTCGAGCTCGGCGAGATCCATGGTGCTGAGCTCGGCGCCAAGTAGTATAAGATCGGCGTCGTAGTTATTGGGGTCATTTTTAAAATTAAAACTATTATAGATGTATTTGTGAGAATCTTTCAGAAAATGAATCAAAAAGCAAAAATTCTGGCATTGTGGTAATGTATAGAGCAGTAAATTGTTACAATATCATGGTTGTTGAAGCTTTCAGATTGCTTTGATAATGTTATTGGCCTAACCGATTTGGAAATTGGTTTCACAAACTCATAATAACCAAACTGTGTGCAGTCATATTGCTTCATCCGATGAATGCAAATTTCTTGTATTATTTGGGGAAATAAACATTTAGTAGCAGCAAATAGAAAATGAATGGGTAGCCGCATTTAATTTGATGCATGTATACGATAGTGTGCGACTTCATAACCAGAACTGAAATGCCCACAAGATTGTCTACACAGAGTTAAACTATATAGTAACTAGACAAAAGCTCTAAAAGTTCAACAATAGACCAGGCTATTTACAGTGGTAAATACTTAGCGAAAGCTCTAATTGTTCACAAATAACTTTACAGAACATAACATAACATGGCAGCTAACAAAGTCTAAGTTGCTAAGCACTGTGTGACACTTTCATAGAGTTCAATACCACAAGTCAGGGTCTTGGAAAGAATGCCTGAAAGTTGCAATCCTTCCTTGTTCATGTGAGGGATCTTGTAGCCATTACCTCCATCATCTTTCATGACCTCAATCAAGCAACTTTGTAGTGTTAGGAACACCTTGTTGATCTTATGTGCTTCATAGCCATGATATTCCTGCACAATATTATTAATGAACTCATCCATATTCCTAGTAGTCTTATCCGTGAAGGATTGAAGAGAGGCAAAGAAACCAAGATCTAGGACCTTCATATCTGGTGAGTTAGGCGATCCAGTGAAATTTTTTGTCAAAATGTCACATCAATGCTTTGGACACACATTTGAAGTATTAATCATAGAAAAAAAACAAATTATAGAATCCGCCTGTAAACGACGAGACGAATTTATTAAGACTAATTAATCCGTTATTAGCACAAGTTTACTGTAACCCAATATTGTCAAATCATAGTCTAATTAGGCTTAAAAGATTCGTCTCGTAAATTACATGCAAACTGTGCAATTAGTTATTTTTTATCTATATTTAATATTTTATTTAAGTATCCAAACTTTCGATGTGAAAGAGTGTAAAGTTTTTGCAGTGGATCTAAATAGGCCTTACTTAGCGGCTGATATACGTTGATATCTGAGGCGAATATCAAACCCTGTTTGAGCGACTGCGAGGGCAAATTGTGCATCATCAATTGGTACATGCGTGCGAGCATTATCTTGCTGAATAAATATGGTCTTGTGTGAGGCCAACATGCTATAATTGTCGGAAGCACTTTCGCAATTAGAAAATACCTCATAGTGTCTCTATCAACCTTGATGGGATTAGTGACAATTGTCCCCCCGGGTCTGTTGTGGCTGCTTCGTTGTGTCGGTTCCTAGTAGTATATTATTCATGTAGGTAGATGCATAACATAAAAGAAAAAAATTAATCATAAACAAGTTTAGTACCTTTTTAATAAAAGGCTAGATTCCTAACTTTCCTTGAAAAGTGCAAACACCTTCTTCCTTCTTCATTGTATCTTGGTCTAACAATTGCCGACGAGAACATTACTTTCTCAATTGAGTTCTTGGTTTGGACCGTATACAGTGGGTCATCTTCATGTTGAAGCATGTAATTTCTTGACTTTTTTTGGTGGCGTTGAACCACTTCTCGTCAATATGTATAATGTTGAACATGTCATTGAATCTGGGTACATTTTCCAAAGTGTCCTGATCTAACATGTCTAGACAGAACTGTAGCCTAGCTTTCTTGTTAGATTCATTCAAATATGGCTTGAGTGTGTTGCTGTGACGTCTTAGCAAGTTGTTGTTGAACAACCTATGTATTGTGGTCTTCGCTACCTATGGCTTCTGCAAGTGATCGTATAGTAGTCCTGTCAAGGGGAACCATAGCAATCTGAGATATGTCAACTTCAGTCTTTTTGCGACCACTATTTTTCTTCCTTGATCTAACATCAACAAGTATTCCAAGAGAACGACACTCCTTCACTCTACGCCAAATAGATTGGACCCTGTCCATTTTCACATTGAATAATTCAGAAACTTCATGTGTTGTTTTCCTTCTCAGGTTACCATTCATAGTTCTCTGTAGCAATGCTTCATATATATATTGCCTTAGGTCATCTTTCATATTTTTGCCCTTGGCGATGTGATTTCCATATGCAGGATCATCTTGTTCATCATCTGAATCCTCTAACTCCACATCAAAAACAATCTCCATATCACCAGCGTACGTGCTACAATCAGTCAGCTCAGCCTCCAACTCGTGCAGATAAGCCTCCATCTCTTGTAGATCAGCCTCCATGTCTTTGAGAGCATCTTATAGGATCGAATACCCAAAACTAAGCCAACCAAAGGAGGGGTGAATGATTAGTACACTAAAAAACCAAATCTAAGCGGAAATAAAATTCACCTCGAAATTTGATGCTGCGCGGTCTGATCGGAGTTGCTGCGCCGGTCTGACCGTCGTATACTTCCGGTCTGACCGATGGTGTAGCTCCGGTCTGACCGCCTGTAGTAGCTGATTTACCGAACGTAGCCGATGCGCCAAGCGTAGCCGATGAGCGCCGCGCAGTGATCCAAGCGGTCCGACCGGTGGGAGGCCGCTGGTCTAACCGTAGGTATTCTTCCGGTTGGACCGCCGCACCCGAGAAAACACAAATCGAAGAACTCTCAAAGTACTTTATTACTTCTCTCTCTGTTTATAAAATGCAACAACAGCACTCCTCACAAAATCTCGACTAAACTTGAAACCCTAACTTTCTCTCAACTCAACTCTCTCTAAAACTCATACCGAGAAACCTCACCGTCCCTCTCTATTTATACACAAGATACGTAGCCCAAAGCCACGAATCCTACTCATATAGAAAACCTTAATCCACTAGGAAACCTTCCCATACAAGAAACAAACTTTACATAATCCAATCGTCGTAATCTTGGACCTTCCAAAATTGAAACTCCGCATTCCATACGCACACAATATCTCCATCATATGCCATATGAAAACTTCACCAATTACGTGCATCAATCTCTACCCTTTAGTATCCCGCATGATCTCCCTCTTGGACGTCACCTTATCTCCAAGTTGACTCTAATTCTATCACCGACAATACTTTTCTGAGGCGTAAAGATTACCTACACATAATTAAACAAAGAAACCATATCCGAGCACAAGCTATCTCCAACTTGACTCATTGTCAGCATAAAACAATATCCATACGCATAGAAACACGAAATAATCATGGATATGCAAGGAAACATCCCGAAACCGAAACCGACACAGAGTCGACCTGCAGTCGGACAAAGTCGGCCGGTCAGACCGTCGGTACAAGCTCGGTCGACCGCACATTTCCTCCGGTCGACCGGCAACACAAGCCCAGATCGGCCAGGACCACACAACTGCGAGCAACATTCCTTGTCCGAAAATTCAATCATCTCCAAAACCACTTCGCCAATAATCTTCAAATATCAAAACCAATAATCACAGATGTCAATTGTTTATCACCATAAAACAATCAAACACACTTTGATTTTACAATCTCCCCCTTGATGAACACATTGGCAAACCAAGTAAAAATGTTTTGTTTTGGTGCTTTGAAAATTAAAAACAAAAAAGGTAAATAGCATCGGAGTGCTCAAAAATCCAAAGAAAATTTCTTCCCGTGTTAAAAAGAAGAAAATCCCTTGACATTGAAAAACTTGCACTTTGTTCTTTGTTTACTTTGTTCTCCCCCTTTTGACAATGATTTCATCAAGCATAAGAATTATGTACATTAATATTTAAGAGCTTAGCATCATACATAGAGCAAGTCATGTCATGTGTTGCAATAATAAGAAGATAAACCCATCAATAATATAGCAAAATGCATTAGAGTATAATCATGAATCAAAGATTTGACAATTAAGATCAATAATGAAATCAAAATTCATGTATTCAGATGATTTATAATGCAACATCTTTACAAGCACATAGGTTGAAAAAAATCCAAATATATATACCTATTGCAACAATTACTCTTTCTCAAATTGGCTTTTTGCACATAATAATCAAGAGAATTTTTCTCATATTTATTTGAGCCAAGTTGTGCTCATATTTTTTTTCTCAATTATTCCAGGTACGTCCTTGTCGTCAAGACTGTTTCCAAGGATTCGGCACCCATTATTTTTGCTCACATCGAATACGTCCTTGTCGTCAAGGCTGTTTACAAGGATTCGGTATTTTTTTTCATAGATAAAATTTTATTCTCTTACACAATGAGCAATTTTAAAGCAATTTGAGGAATAATAATTCAACATAATATATATATAAACATTTATAATCCAAAACATGCACTAGTATCAACATTGCATATTTCATTAATTCAAGTATGATATTAAAGTGTCATGCATCATATCACTTAAAAATAAAATATAAGCCTCATAAATAGACTAGAATACATACAAGCTATGCTAGTGACAAATAAACCATCATAGTATTGCTAGCATACACATGAAAATACTATATGTATCAACAAAGCTATCTTATTCAATTTACTTCATTCAAAAAATTGCTTGATAAAACCAAGAGCACAAAACTCCCCCTCAAACCATGCCAAAAGGATGAATAATTCCGAACTCTCCACGAAGAAAAGCAAAGCAAGATGAATCCAATGGTTTAGTGAAAATATCCGCAAGTTGTAACTTAATATCCAAAAATTTGAATTTCACATCTCCCTTTTCAACATGATCCCTCAAAAAGTGAAAGTGAATATCAATGTGCTTTGTGTGTGAGTGTTGTATGGGATTCTTAGCAATGTTAATAGCACTCGTATTATCACAAAAAGAGGAACTTTCTCAAAAGCAAGTCCATAATCTTTCAAAGTTGAAATAAGCCAAAGAATCTGAGAATAACAACTAGCAGCAACAACATATTGTGATTTAGCAGTTGATTGAGCTACACTAGATTGTTTTCTAGAAGACCATGCAACCAATGATGTACCAAAAAATGACATGTTCCACTAGTACTTTTTCTATCAATTCTACAACTCGCAAAATCAGCATCAGAATAACCATTTAAGCATATAGAAGAAGAAGTAGAATACCAAATTCCAAACTCAAGTGTATGATTCAAATACCTCATTATTCGCTTGACCACTTGACGATGTGAAGCATGAGGAGAAGCTTGAAAGCGTGCACACAAACACACAGCAAATTGTATGTCTGGCCTAGAAGCAGTTAGATACAACAAAGATCCAATCATACTTCTATACTCTTTTTGATCCACAGCTTCACCATCTTCATCAGGATCCAACACAGTAGTAGAACCAATGAGTGTAGAGATTGGCTTGGAACTCTCCATCTTGAAGCGTCTCAAAAGATCTTTGGTATACTTCGTTTGATGCACAAACGTACCTTGAGGTGTTTGCTTAATTTATAATCCCAAAAAGTACGACAACTCACCCATCATGCTCATCTCAAATTCCCTGCGCGTAGTTGTCACGCCCGGAAATTTAGCCCAAATTTCCTGACTATTTTATGTATTAACTCCCTGTCCAGGAATCAACCAGGGTACATAAAATGACAAATTAATACACAGATCCAAACATAAAAACAAAGCATAAAAATAAAAATACTTACTGAAGAGGCACTTAGTCCTCACACCCAAAAACTGCAGCGGAAAAGAAAGACGACACTAGCGGGGCTTCAGCTCCACTCCACAGGAAAACTCAACCGGGTCCGAGCCCTGGTCTTCTAACTCCATCTTCACATCGAAGCACTACACTTCGAAAGGGGAAAAATCGCAAGACCGAGTACAACCACCGTACTCAACAAGCCACACCGAGAAATGCGGACGTGCAAGGGAGACAAGAGTGGCTTGGGCTAATTTGCATAAATGCGGTTTACAAATATTTAATTATTTAAAAATAGTAAAACAGTTGAGTAATTAAGGCAATATTAATTTTCCACTGAACAACGTTATCCCACGTTGAACAGGCCCAACCATTCCACCTGAACTAAACCAGTTCCATTAAATCAAATTATTCAAGTAGTGGGACTAATCATAGTGAATCTTGTCAATCGCCCATAACCGCGGGCACGCTATTCGAATAGTTTTACTCTAATCGAGAGGTGCGCAACTTTACCCCACAAGACACGATTCCACACATGTTACCATGCCCCGAAATACCACCATGATCCGCAAAGGGAAATCGTGACAAGACCTTTCGCATAACTCCCTCTAACCAAGCGATACCACACCAAGGTTTTGCCCCCACTCCCCGCAGGGCAGCGGACAGCCCCCTCTCGTGCCACGGTGAATCCGGCAGCCGATCAACCCATAAAACCGGGGCCGACCCAACTCCATCACGCCCACCCTCACTAGGGTACGTCGGCCAGAGAAAAGCTATACTACGGATCCAGCCGTTGCCCATTCTGGCTTGTGGTTTGCACGGTATGTCTTCCAGGGTTTCCCATGAACCGGTCCTTAATTGCCATGGATGCGACCATCAAAACCATGCACCCACAGCCCACCATTAAGTCATATTTTAGTTGAGATAATTATGAACAATATGACATGGTCAGGTGTATCGAGCTTGCAGCTCATCAGAGACTAGAATAAATAGTGTAATTATTCCATTTAATGAGCTAGTGGTAGTTAAGCATGGCTAAGCATATAATTCTAGCTAGAATCAACATCAGTGACTAAAGCTAGTCAAATAACACCCAAGGTTAACAAAGGACGGATAACAAGTAAATAAGGCACAATTAAGCAGATAGGTATTCCATCATTTCATGTAATTAGCAAAGCAATGCAATTTTATTTGCAAACATAAAACATTTATAAAATAGGATCAATATGCTTCAAGGGAAGTGTGACTTGCCTTGCGTCTTCAAGCAAACTTCGGGCTCTTTTCCTCGCGAGCGCAGACTTCGGAAACGGCGGAATCTACACGTTGGCACGCAAAACGAGGAAAAAAAACCTAATAAAAACCAAATAACAGTACATAAAAAGTAAACAAACAAAGTAGAGCTCAATTTTATATGAATTTTGCAATTTGAATGGCCCAATTTGGAGTTCGTATGAATTAGATATGAATTTTAGAAGTTTTGGACCATTTAAATGAATTCTGGAAATTAAGATGATTTATTACGCAATTATTAATTAATTTTGAACTGGAAAAGGATGTTTAAGACATAAGCTCCGATCAGTCCACGGGATCACAAGGATTTGGGCGGCTAGGATTGAACTGGGAACAAAGGATGAGTGGCTCAAATTAAACCGAATGAATCTATAAGGATGAACGGCTTGGATTAAGCTGACCAAGATTTGACTGGTTTAGGGTTGGGATGGATGCACATCAACAGACACGTGGCCCAAAGAAGTTGACACGGTCCTTTAATCCTTATAAATACTTCCAATGCCCAAATAATTCCAATAAAAATCTTGAAAATATATGAACACCGAAAGTATGGGTCGACGGCTAGGTGCGGCTGAAGGTCGAAACATGGACGTGGAGCTTGGGTTCACGGTGACGAGGTGCTTCCGACGGTTTTTGACGCAAGGGAACAGGTGGACGGGCTTCTCCTCACTGCTGCGATGCCGGGGAAGGCAACGACGCTGAGTGGGAGCAGCCGAGGCGGCGGGAAAAGGTGACCGGAGTTGCGGCCGACGGGGAGAGAGATGGGAACTCGCGGGGAATATGGCTAGAGCACAGGAAAACCTCGAGAAAAAAGGGGAAACCGAGGAAGAGATCATGGGGGTTCTATTTAAAGGCTTGGGAGGGAGAGTTTGGCACCAGGATGAGAGGATATGGCGCCGGATTTTTAGGGTTTATCCCGAGTTCGTCGGGATAAGAACGGGGCCGAAATTCGCGCGATTTAGCACGGGATTGAGGAGGATTTCTTGGGGGAAACGTAGAGGAGAACGAGAGGAATTTGTTCCCGCAACTAATTTTTGATTTGGGCAAAGGATTGGGCCAGATTTGGTGAAGGAAACAAAGCCACAGTTTTCAGGGTACTGTTCGGCACTGTAACAGCTGGAGGTTGAAGACGGTACTGTAGCAGGGAGGGAGTATAGACATTTCTGTCCAAACATCCTTTAATCCTTATAAATACTTCCAATGCCCAAATAATTCCAAGAAAAATCCTGAAAATATATGAACACCAAAAGTATTTAATAAAAATATCTCCAGCTCATTTAAAGTTTAATTTATTTATTTAAATAATTATTGAATTGTTCTTTGTTTTATTAAAATTATTTCTCGAGCTCCAAAATTTCACAAAAAATTTCAGAGAGTACATTAGGGCATGGAGAATATTTCAAAACTATTTCCATCCATGATTTTTAAAGGAAAATTTAATTTCCTTAATAGTTTCACTTGATTTACTTTGTTTTTTCATTTTATATATTTTCTAGGAAATGATTTATTAAATGATTTTTAATCCCGAACGAAAATCGGGCTGTGACAGTAGTCTCAACAAATTCTACAACCAAAGCGTGAGTTGAACAACCAAAGATGATATCATCCACATAAATCGAACAAAAAGTTGATTTTCACCATGCTTAAGAACAAAAAGTGTTTTGTCAATTTTTCCCATTTTAAAACCTTTTTCAAGCAGAAAATTCTTAAGTCTATCATACCATGCTCTATGTGCTTGTTTTAAACCATACAAGGCTTTAGACAATTTAAAAACATGGTTGGGAAAATCAGGATTTTGAAAATCCGGTGGTTGTTTAACATACTCCTGAATGTAGCCATTTAGAAAAGCACTTTTAACATCTATTTGATACAATTTAAAACCTTTTGAAGCGGCAAAAGCTAACAAAAGTCTAATTGCCTCAATCCTAGCAACAGGAGCAAAAGTTTCATCAAAATCCAAACTCTCCACCTGAGTAAAACCTTGAGCAACAAGTCTAGCTTTATTTCTAACAATTAAACCATCCTTATTTTGTTTATTTTTGAAAACTCACTTGGTTCCAATAATGTTATGTCCTGAAGATGGTTCAACTAAAGTCCAAACTTTGTTCCTCTCAAAATTGTCAAGTTCTTCATGCATGGTGTTAATCCACGATTCATCAGTTAATGCATGAGTAATATCTTTGGGTTCAAAAGAAGCAACAAAAGCAAAATTTGCAGTCATCATGAGTGCTTACCTTTGATCTTGTAGTCTGCTCATCTATATTACCGATTATTTGTTCTGGCGTATGTCGTCGTTGAATGTGCAAAGGAGCCGTAATTTCTGAAGTTGATTCACGTTCTGCACCTTCACTGGTCGTAGTTCCTGAGGAATCTCCTTGATTAGTGTCGACGGAACCCGAGGTGGACGGTCCCTACCGGTTTGACCGTGTCTCGTGCCGATCTGACCGGGCCTCCTACTCCGGTCTGACCGGCGGCACTCGGGCGATCTGACCGGCCAGGTTGACCTCGTCATCGCTTTTGTCTTCGAAAATACGACCATCATCCCCTGAGCCTGTGGCAAAGTACCTGCAAGTTCTGGTCTAGTACCTGGACTAGCCTCATCAAAAGTGACTTCACAAGTCTCAACAATTTTGTTAGTTTTCAAATTAAGTATACAATAGCCACGAGAATGTGCGGGGTATCCAAGAAACAATCCATCGGTAGAACGTGACTCAAATTTATCCAAATTTTCAGATTTCAAGACAAAGCACTTGCAATTAAAAACACGTAAATGTGAAACTTTGGGTTAACGACCAAATCGAAGCTCATAAGGTGTTTTTTCAAGTTTTGATCTCAAGAAAATACGATTGGAAACATAGCAAGCAGTGTTAATAGCTTCGGCACAAAATTTCCTAGGAGTGTGATACTCATCAAGCATTGTTCTAGCCATCTCCACCAAAGAACGATTTTTTTTACACAACACCATTTTGTTGTGGAACACGAGGAGAAGAAAATTGATGTTCCATATCTTTTTCGTTGCAAAATTGTTCAAAAGAAGCATTTTTAAATTCACCTCCATTGTCACTTCTAATTCTTTTCAAAGAATCGGGAATTTCACAATTCAATCTAAGAACCAAACTCCGAAAATGTCCAAAGGCCTCATCCTTAGTTGCCATGAAGAAACCTAAGAATATCGAGAAAAATCGTTAACAATAACCAACACATACCACTTTCCTCCATCAGATTGCACTATAGCTGGACCAACAACGTTCATGTGTAAAAGCTTTCCCGGTGCATCCGTCATTACAAAAAAAAGGAGTATGTGAAGAAGCAACCATTTTACCATGACGATATGATGTGCAAACCAAATCAAGAATTTTCTTAAGTTTAAGGAACCCACGAACAAGATCCAAACCACTAAGCCTAGTGAGATGATCAAAACCAACATGTCCAAGTCTGCGATGCCAAAACATTAAATTCTTGTTGAATTTCGCAACTAAACATGTTACAACGGGTGAAACAGGATCTCCAAATCAGCTTTAAACACTCTACCGTAGCGAGAAATATTCAAAACAGAATCACCACAAGAATCAAATATTTTACTTTCAGTTTTTTTAAAGTGAACTTCAAAATTCTCATCAACAATCTGTGAAACTGAAAGTAAATTATACTTTAAATCCTCAACTAAAGCTACCTCTTTCAATTCAACTTTGTCACTTACCTTGATAGATCCAGTAGCGAGAACGACTCTTGTAGAAGCATCTCCAAAGATAATCGTTTCAGTATTGGATGCCATCTTGAGGGAGGAGAACCAATTTTTATCTCCGGTCATGTGCCGCGAACAACTGAAATCCACGATCCACACGTTCTCCTTCCTTGCCACCAAAGCCTACACACAAAAAGATGTCGAAGCCTCAGTACTGGGGTTAGTCAAAAGAAATTTAGGAATCCAGTACTGAGACACACGACCAGCAGATCCAATAGGCATATATCTACGTGCAAAAACAACTTTAGAATTTTCAGAAAAATCCCTCTGGGACCGGTCTGACCGATGCAGTGCAGGTGGTCTAACCGATGAGTTACTGCTGGTCTGACCGCGTACCAACGCCGGTCCGACCGAGGCAATACCGTCGTCTGACTACGTGCCAGTGCCGGTCTGACCGGAGGACCCACTGTGGTCTGACCAGTCTTCCCAAGGGAAAACCAGATTTTTGCCACTTTGATTTTGCAAAATTAATTTCTCTTTCCTTTTTCTGTTTTCGTGCTAATCTGAAACAAAAACCAACAAGATGACCATCTTTACCACAAAAAGAGCAAGTGAATTTCTCCCTAGTAGTTGATGGTTTTGAAATATTAGTTTTAGTTTCTTTTAGATAAACAGAAAGAGAGGGCATATTTCCAGCAGATTTAAAATCTATCTTCACATCATTAGGTTTTGTCACAATTTCACCATGTTCAGTCATTCTCAAAACAGTGGGAGGATTTTTGGTGAAATAATCACGAGCATCAAAACCTATACCCCTATTGTCGCTAGTCACTTTAGATTGATCCAAAATCATGTTAAGTTGTTTCTTTCCATCAAAAATTTTTTGCAAAGCACTTTTCAAATAAGAAACCTCTTTTTCTAAATTTACACAATTTTCACAATCTATCATGACATCCTTGTTTTTACGACATTTAGAGCAAGAAAATACTTCATCTTGTTTAACAATGTCCTCCATGTGCTTAACACGAGCTAAATCATCTTTTAGTTTCATCTCATTAGCATGACATGTTAAACAAGGTTTGGTATTCAAATCATGAGAATCATTGATATCTCTAATTTTGGAAATTTCAAGCATTAAAACCTCACAATTTTTGCATTCATTATCATTAGGAATAAGAGATTTTAATATAGCAATTTCAGCATTTAAAGATTCAATCACAAATTCTTGTTTTTTAAACATCTTTTCACATTTTTTATTTTTGCACTTAAAACAAGAATAGCTTCCTCAAGAGAGCTTACCTCATTGTCCTCATTCTCAGAATCTGTTTCTTCACGTGTCATGAGGCAAATGCCGGAGATGTTCTTGTCCTTCTCTTCATCGCTATCAGAATCTATGTCGCTTAATGGTTCAAAAGCGGCATAAACTTTGCTCAGCACCTTCTTCATCATCTTCTTGGACCGCTTCCCTTTGGGTTTGTTGTCCTTGGTCTTCTCCTCATCTTTGTCTTCCTTCTTGCCTCTCCCAAGCTTCGAACAGTTGGAGCGAATGTGATCTAGAGCACCACATTCAAAGCAACGAGCTGGTCCACCTCTTTTCCTATACCTGACTTTATTCATAGCTCGAGAAATTTTGTTAGCAGCCAAAGCCAAATCCTCCTCTTCGAATTGTTCGAGTTGCTCATCGGACATGGCATTAATTAAAGCAAAAGCAGTGGGAGTTGATGAAGAAGCAACGTCTGAAGAAGTTGAAGAAGAGGAAACCAAAGCAGTTGACTTAGAATCCGTTTTTTGAGAAAGAATGTTCATCTCATGAGTATTGAGTTTTGTGTAAAGCGAATCCAAAGTCAAAGTATCCATATTAACATACTCTTGAATAGAAGTAACTTTCATCTTTCAAATAGACATATCAATACCATTCAAAAAGTGGCGAGAAATCTTAGATTGTGGATAATTTGTATCATAAGCACAGTCAACAGATCTAAGATTACTCAGAATTTTGTTAAACCTACCAAGATAATCATCCAAAGCTTCTGTAGGTTTCATCTCAAATTTTATGTACTCCTTTTTGAAAAGATCTTGACGTAGTTCTTTAATGTTGTTAGTTCCTTGATGAAAATTTCTCAAAGCAATCCAAATCTCATTTGTGATTTGAAGATGTGACACACGATCAAAATCCGAACGAAAAATCCCATTTAATAAAATATTACGAGCTTTGTAATTATTATTAAACTTGGTTTCAAAGCCTCAGTATTAATAACCTCAGGGATCTCATAAGGAATAGCTACCTTTTGCAAAACATCATAATCTTGAGCCATAATATAAGATTGCATCTTACTACACCAATAAGCAAAATCCACACCATCGAAAACATGTAGCTTATTTAAAAATTTATCAGATATGGCTTAAAACTTTAGATCCATAAAAATCCAAAGAAGAAAATGAGGCCCTGACACCACTTATAGGATCGAATACCCAAAACTAAGCCAACCAGAGGGGGGTGAATGGTTGGTACACTCAAAAACCAAATCTAAGTGGAAATAAAACTCACCCTCGAAATTCGATGCCGCGAGGTCTGACCG
Organism: Oryza australiensis; assembly: GCA_019925245.2. Lineage (NCBI taxonomy): Eukaryota > Viridiplantae > Streptophyta > Magnoliopsida > Poales > Poaceae > Oryza > Oryza australiensis. The sequence goes on from JAIFGZ020000335.1 coordinate 1,715,435, forward strand.
GAGTTGCTGCGCCGGTCTGACCGGTGGTGTAGCTCCAGTCTGACCGCCTGTTGTAGCCGATTTACCGAACGTAGCCGATGAGCGCCAGTCTGACCGCAATGATCCAAGCGGTCCGACCGGTGGGAGGCCGCCGGTCTAACCGTAGGTATTCTTCCGGTTGGACCGCCGCACCCGAGAAAACACAAATCGAAGAATTCTCAAAGTAGATTGAAAACTTTATTACTTCTCTCTCTGTTTACAAAATGCAACAACAACACTCCTCACAAAATCTCGACTAAACTCGAGACTCTAACTTTTTCTCAACTCAACTCTCTCTAAAACTCATACCGAGAAGCCTCATCTTCCCTCTCTATTTATACACAAGATACGCAGCCCAAAGCCACGAATCCTACTCATATAGAAAACCCTAATCCACTAGGAAACCTTCCCATACAACAAACAAACTTTACATAATCCAATCGTCGCAATCTTGGACCTTCTGTAACATCCTGAAAATCGAAGGAGTAGAATTCGGAACGTGAAAATCGGAACTCATAAAAAACTTTTGGAATCATTGCTTCTTATCGTGTTTATCGTTCCTATTTACCTAGCTTTTGCATAAGAGTTCTTTTTGAATTGTTTTGATGCGAAGTTGGATAAAAACCCTAAGCTTTGATATCCTAGGTGAGAGTAATAATTCAAAATGTATATATTTGGAGAAGGATAAATACCTAATTTTGTGGATTTACAAAAGATTCTTGAAAAGAATATATTTTGGTTTAAACCCTAAGCGGTGGAAGAAAAATAATAAATATTTGGATTTGGATGATAAAAAAATATTTTGAAAAGGAAATATGAATTTAGAAATTAATTAAAGACCCCAATTTATTGATTTTAAAAGAAGAAATAAAAATATGAAAAATATATTTTGAAAAATAAAAAGTGGGGAAAAGTTTGAAAATATAATCTCAAAGTTATTTTGGGAATATTAGAATTCATTTAGAATTTTTAGGGATAAAAGAAATGGAAATGGAAAATAGGATTTTAAAATCGGGATAAATGAAAAAGTGCACTGTTCATTAGCTCGGCAGTGTTCGACCGAGTACACCGCCCGTTCGCAGCCGCCGCGCGTCACCCGCCGTAGCCGAGACCTCGCGCGTGCATGTTCCCGGCGTCATCGGCTCCGGTCACGCACGGTGGTCGCCGTCGCCGCGCCATGCCGAATGTCCCCAAAGTCGCCGCCGTACACGCTCGCCATGCCGCTCGCGTTGGCGCCGCGCGTACACGATCCGCACCACGCCGTACTTTGCCGCGGCGCCTGCCCTCCCGCTCGCGCGCTTGCCTCACCGCGCTCGCCGTACTCGCATGCGTTAGCTACGCTGCCCACGACGCCGCGCGTGCGCGCGCGCTCGTCGACCTATCACCGCACCTGGGCGCCCGAACCACCTCGCCGTCGACCGCCTATAAATCGGCCTCCTCGGACCCAGCCCCCAACACCGAAAATCCTCCCCGTGCTCGCTCGTGCTTTCCCCCAATTTCCCCTGGGATTAGCCACTACATTGCGCGCATTTTGGGAAAGATCGGAGCTCGGCGGAAGAACCCTAATTCGACCGCCCGTGCGACACTCCGAAATTCGTCACCTCGGCCGATTTCTTCCCGAATTAAAGGTACCATCATCATCCCCGTGCTCTAGGTATTAATTCCCCTAAGCTCCCGAGCCAATTGGTCGCCGGAAAATCGCCGGCGACGAACCCCTAAAACTCCTCTGTTTCGGCCGCCGAACCACCTCGCCGTCGCCGCCGCTGAGTGCCTCTCCCGGCCGAACCAACCCCACCGTTAGCATCCCGGGGTTCGCTGAAGCTCGTAGACCCCTCACTTTAGCCGGGCTTCGCCGGATTTTGCCGCCGACGAGCGCCACCGCCGCCGAACCACCTCGCCGTCGCCGCTCTTTCCGCCGCTTCCCGGTCTCGGCCGTGTGAGGAAATGGGACCCTTGTGGTCTCAGGATGGTGTAGCGCCCCTCCTTTCCCTAGCTCCGGCCCTCCCTCGCCGTCGGCACACCCTCCCTCACCGTCGGCGCGAGGGGAAACAGAGCGAAACGAGAGGAAGAGGAGGAAAGAAAGGAAAAAAAAAGAAAAAGGAAGGGAAAAGAAAAAAAAGGGAAATAGAATAAAGAAAGAAAAATAGTGAAGAAAATTTGGGTAAAATATTTTGAAATGTTTTGGAAATATTTTAGGATAAAAAGATAGGGTTTTTGAAATATTATTGTCTAGGAATGAGTATTATATTCTTTTTCCTTCCAAAAAGAAATATTTGGAGAAAGTAATTTCTAGATTAAATTTGTCCTTTCTATGAATTCAAATATTGTCCGACCTCTAATTTGTTATCGAAGTTTACATGGGTTTTTTTAAAGATTTGTTAAGCATGAATGTCGTTATTCGGCCGTTAGAATTTCAAAACCCTAGCAAATATAATTGCAATATTAAGGATCAATTATTGGAGATATGGAAATTAGAAATATAATTATTTTGGGATATCCTCGAGTTTAGGAACAAAATATATATTTATTACTAGATGGTTCGCTCGGTTTAATGGACTTCTTTCCGTTGATTCAACTATTAAAATTTACGGAGTTTGAGGTTGTGTTTGGAATCCGTTTTCCGCGGTCATTTCGAGATCTCTTTCTCTTCGTTGATATTGTTGGATTTTAATTGGATTCAACCCTTCTTTTCGCACGTACGGATAGCGTCCGAAGAAGTGAACGCGACTACGCGGAAGACCCCACTCAACCCGGCGTGCGAGCAAGGCAAGTCTTCACACCCTTTGAACATATTGATCCCAATAGCGAAATGATGTTATTTTAAACTTTAAACATGCATGCTTTACCGAGTTACCTATACTTGTTATGCCATACCTTGCTATTGTTTACCTTTAGAATTACTCCTTGTAACTCGCGATGTGATACAAATAACCGAAGCATAACTTCTAAACCGCTTAGCCATGCTATACTTAGATTTATGCATACTCATGACTTTATGAAAAAACTTTGTGCTTGGGCAACTACCTTAGGGAAGGTAGTTGAGATTCGGCATGTGGAGACATGAGCGCCACATGACCATGATGAATTAAGTTTGATGAAAATTGAAAGTACTATACAAATGTTTTAGACTGGGGGCCGGATGATTTGGGTGGATTCCGGAAAAGGCAAGTGCCGACCCGGTCAATTAAGGACCGAGCCATGAGATAGCCGGAAACGAGCCGCACAACCGTACTTCTCGAATGGGTATAGACCTAGCCGACTAGATAGCCGAGCGGAGGCGTATCCTTGCATAGATGGTTCTCTATGATGTGGTTATGGGATGAGGATGAGGCTGCGGCCTTTGTTATAAATGGTGGAGTTAAACTACTGTTAATTAAACTTAAAGATTGGAAATGTCTTCCCTTACCCCGGGTGCGCCAGAACTCCTCTCACTGCTAGAAAAGGACGGCTAGAGTGCATGAGGGCATAAGTTCATGGAGCGGGTACGCCAAAGTGAGGTTATCGAAAGGCTTTGCCGTGACCGTCTCATGTGTTGAGGCGTAGGCTCATTTGTTGGGTCGCCGAGTACGGGTAAAGTGTACATCCACCGCAAAGGTGAATGAATCAATCTATTCGAATAGCCGTGCTCGCGGAAATTGAGCATCGTGACAAGACTTTCGCTTGGCTAGACTTTGAACTTAAAACTACTGGGACGGGTTTGCATGATAATTTTATTTGCTGGTGGATCAACTTCTCGAGACTACGAGAAGGGGTGGACTCCCCAGAAAATCATGACGAACCGGAGGCGGAAGCCATCCTTGGAATCACGATGGATGGTAGACAGAACCGTCGCCGGGTTAATGAACTATGAAATTAAAACTTGATTTGGCTAGACGATAGGCTTGTGAAAAGAAGCGTGAAAAGCGGCTTTTCGCAAAAACAACCCTAGCCATGTTCTTTGGATAACCTTATCATATGCATCAATTCGTGTTGGCTTGCCGAGTACGGTTGGTACTCACCCTTGCTATACGCACAAACCTCCGTGATGGAGTTGAAGAGCCGGAAGATCCATACGCTTATCACCGGGAGGACGAGGGCGACGGCGCATATTAGACTTTAGCTCCGGTCGTTCTGTGGCAATGGACAAGCGCCGCCTCTTTCCATGCCTTATCTAAACTCGTTTTTATGTTGTATTCGGACCATAAGGTCCCGTGGGATGAACAATGCCTTCGGGCCCTATTAATGTAATAAAGGTATTGTAAGACTATTCGTGCATGTGCACTTGATTATCCAGTACTGTATTCGTGGGTACCAACTACTTGATCCAGGGAAATGGTACTATGAACACGAAAGATTCCCGACTAAAAATCGGGGTCAACGAGCCGTATCGAGCCATGCGACCGTAGGCTAAGACCAAATGGCGCCCTACCCCTAACCGGATGGCCAAAGGGAAATATCCCTACGGTAGGATCAGTTTTAAACTATTATTTCCGAAAATGCAAATATATCCTTTCTACATCTGTATTTCTTTTTACCAAATGATTATGATAGCTCCCTCCCGCTAACCCTAAGTTGCCTATAAAAGCAGATGTCAAACCACGACGGAACTTGGGAAGTCACCGTTCCGCGGGACGAGGGGTTCGTGGTCCAACTCCAGCCCTACTATGGTGCTTGAGGTACCGGAACCACCTACCTATCACACCAAAAGGCATGGCTCCGAGATGTATCCAGCCTCGGGAGGCAATGTATCCATAGAAGCCCGCATGGGAAGCGAGACATCTTTCGCTTCCATACCCGCTACCACCGGGACCTAGCGAAGCGCTATTCAGATGCGGCTCGCGAGGCCTTCCTTCGCCTTAATGCGGAACACCGTGCCGAACTCACAATGACGAGTTCGTGCATCATCCTTACCGCGAAGAGGGCAACCCCGCACCGTGGAGGCTACCCCCGCCGCTACAACCCGATGGTCACGCGTCTATCCCGTTGGGCGGAGACCGCAGACGTTACGAGGAGGCCCTTCTCGAGATCAACGATCGCAGCCACGCCTCAATGATCCGGTCAACAGCCACCAAGGCTGCGGAGACCGGATAAGCATGCTCCGGACTCGCAGTGCAGCCAATGGTGCTCAGTACGAGCAACTCTCGGACCGCTACATGGCCCGAGGGAGGCTCGGTAGAGCTGGAAGAGCGGCTCAGAAGAGCAAGCAGCAGATCAACCGGCTAGAGGAACATCGCGCACTCGTCCCGTCTACGCTGCAGTACTTCCACCGAGCCCGTACCATCACCTCCCGCCCCGTGCCCGACCACTATTACCATATGACTCCAGCAAGCTTAGATACTTTTCAAGCTATGATGGAGCAAGCTTTCATGTTGAGCACGAGCCCGCACCGCACTGCCGGTCGACCCCACGCTGCTACATCCATGGGACCCACCCGGAGCTCCGTACCAGCACCATCCGAGCCGGGATCGGAGAGGGTAACCCCATCCGATCTACACCGATACGGAGTCCGAGGCGAGCCCATGGAGATCAAATGGGAGTCTAGCGACACCGACTCAATGGAGGAGGAAGTTCCCCCTCGTCGCCCGACTCACACGGGAGGCCCCCTCACCCACCAGACTGCTCGCAAGAGTACGCGGCCACCGAGTCGGAAGATTCGGCGTGACTCCGAGGCCACCACCTCCGAGCCGTGGGGACTTCGGTTTGCTTCAGCGGCAGACCACCCACTTCCGGCGCCCGGCTCTTGCGGATGGTTGGATGACTAGGCGGAAGAACCTTCCCAGCTCTAGCAAGCACTTCCTATTTCCCTTAATTAGTTGATCTAGTTGGACGATATAATTATTATTGCTATCCGGCATGAAGGACTGTGTGTGTACATCCATGTACCCCTTTTATGTAATATGATGAACCTGGACATCGCCTTGCGATGTCTTAATTCGTATGCTTATTATTATTTTACTTTGTCTGTTGATTGAAAATCATTCAAAAGAACTTGAAGAAAGATTCCCCTGAGAACTATAACCTAAACTAGTCCGATCTCTTGATTCATCTCCCTTCTTCGGATGGCACATCGCAGCAGGCCGCAGCGACCAACGAGAACCCGCGGAACCTAACCCTCCACCGGCGGAGGTCATGGCTATGCACCCAGCCTACTCCAAGCGATTGCTAATAATCAAGGAGGTCGAGGAGGATCGAGTCGGGGAATTCATGAGAGCTAAGCCGCCCACTTTTTCCACGGCCGAAGAACCTATGGATGCCGAAGATTGGCTAAGAGTGATAGAGAAGAAGCTAACTCTCGTCGAGTCCGAGAAGCCGATAGAGTTGTCTTCGCTACTAACCACCTGGAGGGTCCCGCGAGTGACTCGGTGGGACACCTACAAGGAGACACGAGCTGAAGACGCCGGCGAACCAACATGGGAGGAATTCACGGCTGCGTTTCGTGAGAATTTCGTGCCAGCTGCAGTGATGAGGATGAAGAAAACGAGTTCCGCAGACTGCGTCAAGGGAACACCTCGGTACAAAAATATCGAACAAGTTCACCCAGCTTGCCGTTATGCCACCAGTGACTGGCGGACGAGGAAGAAAAGATAGACAAATTCATTGAAGGACTAAATGACGGCGAGGGGACCAATGATCGGGCGGGATCACACCGCTTCCAAAGCCTCATCAACAAGGTCGTCGACTTGAGCATGACCAAAAGGTGGTAGACAATAACCGCAAGAGGAGGCTCGCTATGGCTCGCCCATTTCGGGGACGCCACAACGCCCAAAGGAGCCACTCCGTCCGGATGGAAGCCAAACGTTCCGGCAACCGGACGTCCTTCCGCTTCCGACCATGTCAACAGTCGGCTACACCTCGGTTTCGTACGCCCACACCAACCCTAGCCGCTCCGGGAAGAAGGAATGTGAGCTTTTAATTGCGGAGAATTCGGGCACTACTCCAATAGCTGCCCAAAACCACGCAACGCCCCCGTACGCACCGGCGCCAATGCAACGCCCGTCCGAGGAACCCCCACCCTCGGCGGCGAGACGAGGTCCGTCAGACCCCGCTACCCAACGAGGCCGCCACCGGGTTTCGACGTGGTCGTGAATCATGTGCGGGCGGAAGAAGCTCGGGAGGACCGAGCGTATTGATGGGTATGTTCTCTATCAACTCGCACCGTTAAAGTTTTATTCGATTGGAGCCTCGCATTCATTCATATCTTCCCAAGTAAGCAAACAACACCACCTACACCAAGTAGCACTTAAGAGGCCGATGTTGGTACACTCACCGGGGAGACATAACCGTACCCCATGCTCGCATTAATGTGCCCATACGGATTAGAGACGTGGTGTTTCTCTCAAACCTTATGGTGCTATCACCCCAAACCATAGATGTCATACTCGGGATGGATTGGTTGACCAAAAATAATGGGATTATAGACTGCAATCGAAGGGAAGTTACGGTATCCACCCCATGGGGATCACCGATGAGCATAACTATGGATCAAAACCCAAAGCTATGGGAGCAAGCTGCGGGAGTGTTCACCATGCTACCTTTAGGCGGGATGCCCGTAGTACAAGAATACCCGGACGTGTTTCCCGAGGAATTACCCGAACGCCCGGATCGCGATGTAGAGTTTATCATCGACCTAATGCCTGTACGCCCCCATATCCAAGAGACCTTATCGAATGCCGCCAACGAGTTAGAGGAACTCAAGAAGCGATAAGGGAACTACAAGAGAAGGGATTTGTACGCCCCAGCTCTTCTCCCCGGGAGCCCCGTACTCTTCGTCAAAAGAAGGATGGGAGTATGAGAATGTGTGTGGACTACCGATCGCGAATGAAGTAACTATCAAGAACAAGTACCCGCTACCTCGAATCGATGACCTATTCGATCAACTTAAAGGTGCGCAGTGTTCTCCAAGATTGATCTACGGTCGGGATATCATCGTTAAAGATTAGAGCCGGAGACATTCCTAAGACGGCGTTCTCTACACGTTACGGTTTATACGAGTTCACGTGATGTCCTTTGGATTGACCAATGCCCCGCGTACTTTATGAACTCGATGAACAAGGTATTCATGGAATACCTGGACAAATTCGTGGTGGTGTTCATCGACGATATACTTATCTACTCCAAGAACGATGAGGAACACGCGGAGCATCTACGACTAGTACCGGAAAAGCTACGAGAGCACCATGTATGCGAAGTTCAACAAATGTGAGTTCGGCTCAAGGAAGTCGCTTTTCTTGGCCACGTGGTTTCAGCCGGAGGAGTAGCGTGAGACCCCGCCAAGGTCGAAGCCGTTACGGGATGGAAGGCACCCAAGTCGTGACGGAAGTTCGGAGTTTCTTGGGCTTGGCCGGTTATTACCGACGGTTTATCGAAGGGTTTTCCACGTAGCCCGACCTATGACTCAACTTCGAAGAAGGAAAAGAAGTTTGAATGGAATGAGAAGTGCCAAAAAGCCTTCGACCAATTAAAAGAGAAGTTAACCACCGCCCCAATCTTGACCTTACCCGACAACCGGAAGGACTTCGTGATGTCTGTGATGCATCCCGGCAAGGATTGGGAGGAGTGTTAATGCAGATGGGAAGGTCGTAGCGTATGCCTCTCGACTACGACCCCACGAAGAGAATTATCCCACACACGACTGGAATTAGCCGCGGTTGTACACGCATTGAAGATTTGGAGACACTATCGATCGGGAACCACCGTGATGTGTATACCGATCACAAGAGCCTAAAATATTTCTTTACTCCGATCTCAATCTCGACGAGGCGATGGCTGGAGTTGATCAAGGATTACGGCCTAGGAATCCATTATCATCCCGGCAAGGCAAATGTAGTGGCCGATGCGCCGAGCCGCAAAGCCCAATGCAACCACTGGGATTGGACGGTATGGCCGTGAACTCCAAGAAGAAATGGCCGACTCAATCGCACCCGATTCCTCACGGAGAAGTAAACTCACTGGAAATCCAACCCCTACCGAGAACTCAAATAGAGGAAGCCCAAAAAGGGAATGAGGAAACCCAGGAAATCAAGAAACGCATGGCCTGGACGCGCTAAGGAGTTTTCGTAGATGACAAGGGAATCTTGTGGTACAAGAAAAGAATCGTGTGCCCGAACGAGGCGGTTTGAGGGGATTGATCTTAAAGGAAGCCCACGAATCGGCATATTCGTTACATCCGGAAGCACGAAAATGTACCAAGACTTGAAAGGAGAATACCGGTGACCCAATATGAAGAGAGATGTAGCCGAATACGTAGCCGTGTGCGATGTGTGCCAAAGGGTGAAAGCTGAGCATCAACGGCCAGCTGGCTTGCTGCAGCCACTCAAGATTCCCGAATGGAAATGGGACGAGATAGGCATGGATTTCATAGTGGGACTACCCAAAACTACGACGGCTACGATTCCATTTGGGTAATAGTAGATCGGCTCACCAAGACTCGCGCATTTATACCAGTGAAAACTAACTACAACAGCGCCAAGCTAGCGGAACTATATATGAGTAGGATTGTATGTCTTCACGGTGTACCAAAGAGGATCATATCGGATCGTGGTACCCAATTCACATCTCATTTTGGAGCAAAGTCCACGAGGCACTCGGAAGTCATCTCGCTTTCGCACCGCCTACCATCCACGACCGATGGGCGGGTCGAAAGGACGAACCAAGCACTTGGAAGATATGCCGAGAGCTCGTGCATTGGATTTTCACCAAGGATTGGAAGAAATGCTTGTCGTACGCCGAGTTCTCTTATAATAATAGCTATCAAGCCAGTTTGAAGATGTCGCCAAACGAAGCTCTATTTGGTCGCCGATGTCGAACCCCATTGATGTGGTCGAAACCGGTGAACGAACCGTATTCGGGCCGACATAATCAAGGAGGCCGAGGAAAAGGTTCGCCCGATTCGGGACCGACTACAAGCGCTCAATCACGGCAAAAGAGCTACGCGGATACTCGACGAAGAGAATTGGAATTCAAAGAGGGTGACTACGTGTATCTAAAGGTCTCACCACTACGGGAACACAGAGGTTCAAAGTCAAGGGAAACTCGCACCACGATACGTGGGCCCATTCCCGATAAGCGCTAGGAAGGAGAAGTGGCTTATCAATTGAACCGCCGAGAATCTCTCCGATGTCCACCCGTATTCCACGTATCGCAGTGAAGAAATGTCTACGGTAGGAAGAGCAAACCTCGTTAGAAACCATCCATGTCCACGGTGATCTTACCTACCCGGAGCATCCAATCAAGATACTAGATGAAGCGAGAAAATAAGACACGAACCAAGTCGTGGCGCATGTACAAAGTACAATGGAGCAATCACACCGAAGAAGAAGCTACCGGGAGAGCGAAGAATTCCCGAGAACGAACATCCACACCTATTTAGCAACCGGTAAGAAAATCTCGGGACGAGATTTATTGTTAGGGGTAGGTTTGTAACATCCCGAAAATCGAAGGAGTAGAATTCGGAACGTGAAAATCGGAACTCATAAAAAACTTTTTGGAATCATTGCTTCTTATCGTGTTTATCGTTCCTATTTGCCTAGCTCTTTGCATAAGAGTTCTTTTTGAATTGTTTTGATGCGAAGTTGGATAAAAACCCTAAGCTTTGATATCCTAGGTGAGAGTAATAATTCAAAATGTATATATTTGGAGAAGGATAAATACCTAATTTTGTGGATTTACAAAAGATTCTTGAAAAGAATATATTTTGGTTTAAACCCTAACTGGTGGAAGAAAAATAATAAATATTTGGATTTGGATGATAAAAAAAATATTTTGAAAAGGAAAATATGAATTTAGAAATTAATTAAAGACCCCAATTTATTGATTTTAAAAGAAGAAATAAAAATATGAAAAATATATTTTGAAAAATAAAAAGTGGGGGAAAAGTTTGAAAATATAATCTCAAAGTTATTTTGGGAATATTAGAATTCATTTAGAATTTTTAGGGATAAAAGAAATGGAAATGGAAAATAGGATTTTAAAATCGGGATAAATGAAAAAGTGCACTGTTCATTAGCTCGCAGTGTTCGACCGAGTACACCGCCCGTTCGCAGCCGCGCGCGTCACCCGCCGTACCCGAGACCTCGCGCGTGCATGTTCCCAGCGTCATCGGCTCCGGTCACGCACGGTGGTCGCCGGTACGTCGCGCCATGCCGAATGTCCCCAAAGTCGCCGCCGTACACGCTCGCCATGCCGCTCGCGTCGGCGCCGCGCGTACACGCCCGCACCACGCCGTCCTTGCCGCGGCGCCGCCCTCCCGCTCTCGCGCACGCTCACCGCGCGCCGTATTTCGCATGCGTTAGCCTGCAGCTTGCCGCACGTCGCCGCGACGTGCGCGCGCTCGTCAGCCTATCACCGCATTGGGGCGCCCGAACCACCTCGCCGTCGACCGCCTATAAATCGGCCTCCTCGACCCAGCCCCCAACACCGAAAATCCTCCCCGTGCTCGCTCGTGCTTTCCCCCAATTTCGCCTGTGGATTAGCCACTACATTGCGCGCATTTTGGGAAAGATCGGAGCTCGGCGGAAGAACCCTAATTCGACCGCCCGTGCGACACTCCGAAATTCGTCACGCTCGGCCGATTTCTTCCCGAATTAAAGGTACCATCATCATCCCCGTGCTCTAGGTATTAATTCCCCTAAGCTCCCGAGCCAATTGGTCGCCGGAAAATCGCCGGCGACGAACCCCTAAAACTCCTCTCCGTTTCGCCGCCGAACCACCTCGCCGTCGCCGCCCGCGCGGTGCCTCTCCGCCGAACCAACCCCACCGTTAGCATCCCCGGGTTCGCTGAAGCTCGTAGACCCCTCACTTTAGCCGGGCTTCGCCGGATTTTGCCGCCGACGAGCGCCACCGCCGCCGAACCACCTCGCCGTCGCCGCCTCTTTCCGCCGCTTCCGGTCTCGGCCGTGTGAGGAAATGGGACCCTTGTGGTCTCGGATGGTGTAGCGCCCCTCCTTTCCCTAGCTCCGGCCCTCCCTCGCCGTCGGCACACCCTCCCTCACCGTCGGCCGGAGGAAAACAGAGCGAAAAGAGGAAGAGGAGGAAAGAAAGGAAAAAAAGAAAAAGGAAGGGAAAAGAAGAAAAAAAGGGAAATAGAATAAAGAAAGAAAAATAGCGAAGAAAATTTGGGTAAAATATTTTGAAATGTTTTGGAAATATTTTAGGATAAAAAGATAGGGTTTTTGAAATATTATTGTCTAGGAATGAGTATTATATTCTTTTTCCTTCCAAAAAGAAATATTTGGAGAAAGTAATTTCTAGATTAAATTTGTCCTTTCTATGAATTCAAATATTGTCCGACCTCTAATTTGTTATCGAAGTTTACATGGGTTTTTTTTAAAGATTTGTTAAGCATGAATGTCGTTATTCGGCCGTTAGAATTTCAAAACCCTAGCAAATATAATTGCAATATTAAGGATCAATTATTGGAGATATGGAAATTAGAAATATAATTATTTTGGGATATCCTCGAGTTTAGGAACAAAATATATATTTATTACTAGATGGTTCGCTCGGTTTAACTGGACTTCTTTCCGTTGATTCAACTATTAAAATTTACGGAGTTTGAGGTTGTGTTTGGAATCCGTTTTCCGCGGTCATTTCGAGATCTCTTTCTCTTCGTTGATATTGTTGGATTTTAATTGGATTCAACCCTTCTTTTCGCACGTACGGATAGCGTCCGAAGAAGTGAACGCCGACTACGCGGAAGACCCCACTAACCAACCGCGTGCGAGCAAGGCAAGTCTTCACACCCTTTGAACATATTGATCCCAATTGCGAAATGATGTTATTTTAAACTTTAAACATGCATGCTTTACCGAGTTACCTATACTTGTTATGCCATACCTTGCTATTGTTTACCTTTAGAATTACTCCTTGTAACTCGCGATGTGATACAAATAACCGAAGCATAACTTCAACCGCTTAGCCATGCTATACTTAGATTTATGCATACTCATGACTTTATGAAAAAAAACTTTGTGCTTGGGCAACTACCTTAGGGAAGGTAGTTGAGATTCGGCATGTGGAGACATGAGCGCCACATGACCATGATGAATTAAGTTTGATGAAAATTGAAAGTACTATACAAATGTTTTAGACTGGGCGGCCGGATGATTTGGGTGGATTCCGGAAAAGGCAAGTGCCGACCCTGGTCAATTAAGGACCGAGCCATGAGATAGCCGGAAACGAGCCGGTACAACCGTACTTCTCGAATGGGTATAGACCTAGCGACTAGATAGCCGAGCGAGGCGATCCTTGCATAGATGGTTCTCTATGATGTGGTTATGGGATGAGGATGAGGCTGCGGCCTTTGTTATAAATGGTGGAGTTAAACTACGTTAATTAAACTTAAAGATTGGAAATGTCTTCCCTTACCCCGGTGCGCGTAACTCCTCTCACTGCTAGAAAAGGACGGCTAGAGTGCATGAGGGCATAAGTTCATGGAGCGGGTACTGCCAAAGTGAGGTTATCGAAAGGCTTTGCCGTGACCGTCTCATGTGTTGAGGCGTAGGCTCATTTGTTGGGCTGTCGCGGAGTACGGGTAAAGTGTACATCCACTGCAGTGTGAATGAATCAATCTATTCGAATAGCCGTGCTCGCTGAAATTGAGCATCGTGACAAGACTTTCGCTTAAAACTACTGGGACGGGTTTGCATGATAATTTTATTTGCTGGTGGATCAACTTCTCGAGACTACGAGAAGGGGTGGACTCCCCAGAAAATCATGACGAACCAGAGGCGGGAAGCCATCCTTGGAATCACGATGGATGGTAGACAGAACCGTCGCTGGGTTAATGAACTATGAAATTAAAACTTGATTTGGCTAGACGATAGGCTTGTGAAAAGAACTGTGAAAACTGGCTTTTCGCAAAAACAACCCTAGCCATGTTCTTTGGATAACCTTATCATATGCATCAATTCGTGTTGGCTTGCCGAGTACGGTTGGTACTCACCCTTGCTATACGCACAAACCTTCGGTGATGGAGTTGAAGAGCCGGAAGATCCATACGCTTATCACCGGGAGGACGAGGGGCGACGGCGCATATTAGACTTTAGCTCCGGTCGTTGCTCGTGGCAATGGACAAGCCGCTGCCTCTTTCCGCTGCCTTATCTAAACTCTGTTTTTATGTTGTATTCGGACCATAAGGTCCTGTGGGATGAACAATGCCTTCGGGCCTATTAATGTAATAAAGGTATTGTAAGACTATTCGTGCATGTGCACTTGATTATCCAGTACTGTATTCGTGGGTACCAACTACTTGATCCAGGGAAATGGTACTATGAACACGAAAGATTCCCGACTAAAAATCGGGGGTCAACACCTTCCAAAATTGAAACTCCGCATTCCATACGCACACAATATCTCCATCATATGCCATATGGAAACTTCACCAATCACGTGCATCAATCTCTACCCTTTAGTATCCCACATGATCTCCCTCTTGGACGTCACCTTATCTCCAAGTTGACTCCAATTCTATCACCGGCAACACTTTCCTGAGGTGTAAAGATTACCTACACATAATTAAACAAAGAAACCATATCCGAGCACAAGCTATCTTCAACTTGACTCATTGTCAGCATAAAACAATATCCATACGCATAGAAACACAAAATAATCATGGATATGCAAGGAAACATCCCGAAACCGAAACCGACACGAGTCAACTGCGGTCGGACAAAGTCGGCCGGTCGGACCGCCGCGGTACAAGCCCGGTCGACGCACATTTGCCTCCAGTCTGACCGGCAACACGAGCCCGGTCTGACCGGACCACACAACTGCAGAACACTGTTCACCGTCCGAAAATTCAATCATCTCCAAAACTACTTCGCCAATAATCTTCAAATATCAAAACCAATAATCACGATGTTAATTGTTCATCACTATAAAAGAATCAAACACATTTTGATTTTACACATCTTGCATAGGTTGAAAATGATCAACCTCCTCTACAATTATAACATATCAGCAAAGGTAAGTTTGTTGTAGTACTCACAGATGAATAGTGCAATGTAGCTAATCAATTATGTGGACTATATCAGTGTTGATTTCCTTAAAAGATTTTCAGCATACAGTTGTCACTATATTTGTTATTTTAGACATACTACTAATAAGATAAAATTTCTTTAGTTCACTTTTACACTTATATTTGTTGTTGTAATGTTGCCATGGTACTTTAGGACTAAACTATGATGCCTTTGTTTGTAGGGTGAGGGAGGGAGGGAATGTGCTTCTATACCACACCAAGCTTTCAATGAGGGAGGAGATCAGTCATGTATAAGAGGCTAACCTACATGTAATTCATCTTGTTGCTCATGTGCAGCCATGCTCAGATTGAAAGGGCAGCTGCCACATCATCTTCGATCACCAATTCTTCATTGAGATCAGGTAATCCCTCTCCATCTCCTTCATTGACATAATCTGCAATTTGATCATCCTCTTGGACAGCAAGAACTTGTCCATCCCCTTGGACATCAGATACTGCATCATCTTCCATCATAAATTCTTCATTGAGATCAGGTAGCTCCTCTCCATCTCCCTCATCTGGTGAAACTGTGGTTAAATCTATGGCCATTTTGAAATGAAACTGATGGGGTGGATGTCATTCGTGTGTGCACGAGTAGTGAGGATCCTTTTGTGTGCCTTAAAAGGAGTTAGCGGTTGCACAGGGACTTTTGTCACCTTTGATGAAGTTGAACTTCAAATTTAAGCAGACTCACTGTAGGGATAGTTTTAAAATTTTGGTGCATTAGGACAATTAAAGTAAATGGTGCAGTGCAATCTGGTTCTTTGTATGGGGCGAAATGTTTGTACGTCTATTCTATTTGCTTTATTTACTCTTCTCATTAATGTTGACATAACATAGAATACTTAGTCACTTTTTTTGTCATTTAATGCATGGATGATGAGCACATGTACTCTTTGGAGTAAGAACAACCAGCCTTAATGGAGGGTATTCTTGACATTTTATATTTGCCTTAGTATGTATGTCATGAATAAAAAATAAATTTAATATGGAACGACGGAGAGAGTAGAATTAAATCTATCATTAAACCTAAATTGTAGAGGACATAGCGAGATTTTTTGGTTGAGAGCATCTCTAGCCTCCACCGAGAGGATTTCGATCATTCGGTCGGTCTCATGGCTAGCCCTGGCCAGGGCGGACAGTGCCACCGCCCTCGGACCCGATCGTCAAGGTCCCCGGTCATATACATATATAATTCGGTCATATATACATTGGTTAAGCTTTTTTGAGATTACGGTATTAAATAATCGTATCATACTGTCTACCATAACCTATGTTTAAATAGCACTCTGAACACAAAAACAGATAAATAACACTTTTATCAGATGTTGATTATAATTAAGTCTTACTGTATCTATAGCACAATCTTCATAGTTGATTTGTTCGTCTAAGTCCTTGCACAAATTGTTTGACGGATGACGTGTTTTTAGTATTTAGCAGCCATATAAAGTATTATACACTTTTTCTTGAATTCTTTTATAGTATTATATTTTTTCAATTATCACCTAATTTAATGGCGTGTACTGTTAAACATATTTTTCTATTTAAACTAAAACTCGTTCACTGTGGTACAAATATTGTTCATTATGATACAAATCCTAAAGACCCTAAGCACATTTAAGCATGTTTTTATTAAAAAATATATTAAGATTTGATGTTTGAGATTTTAGACGTGTCTTTGGTTTATGTTCTTTGGACACATGCACAAACAATCTTATGGCTGTATCAGTATGATACGCGTGTATGATACCGCGTGTATGATACCGTGTATATGATAGTATATGCATGTACTAATATTAAAGGGTTTTTCTTTTTTACTCGGTCTGGATCCCTAAAATTTCGGGACCGGCCTGTCGGTCCCCTCGCTCCGGCCACCGTCCACTGCGACGCTCGTGCAGTCGCGCGTCTTCATGTTGGCTCGATCGCTCATCAACCTTAACCAACCAACCAACCAACGGCCTGGAGACCATCGGTCCCCTCCGTCCCACGCTCGCACGCTCATCAATCAGTCGATCGATCGATCCGCACGGAGAATTTTGAATTGCTATGGGGTGCATTGCACTACTGGTCGCCTATCTTATTTCGTTAACAAGATTCCCTATCCATGATTGCAGCTAAATTATCTTTGTTAATCTGGTCAAGTAGGAGTGCAAATTCTGTAAAACATCTCGCTGCTCTGACATCGATCGGCCGTGATAATAGCCAATAATTAGCCATGTGGATTAGGCACGAGAGGCAAGGTGGATGCAGATTAATTAATTAATGCCACAGGTGTTTTGTTTTGTTGTGATTAGCGGATGTTGAGGATCGCGTTGATTAATGTTGGGGGTTTGATTAGCACGAGGAGACGGGGAAGCTTAGAGCTCTTTTTTTTATTTTTAGGGGTCCTAGCTTTGTTTCAATTTTTTAGCTTTTTAAATTCTATTTTTCAGAAACTAAAAAGCTAAAGTTTTTCGAGCTGTTTTGAAAGCAAAAAGCTTTTTGAGAAAATTAATAGAAAACTGAAAAGCTGACTAAAATAATCTTTTGCTGGCTTTTGGGATGCTGAGAAGATAAAAATTTATTACAAAAGCTAATATAAAAAATCCAATAAGCTAAAGCTAGATTTCCATAAAAAAGTAAAAGTTCAAACAAACACAACATTAAAACTTTTCTTAGAATTTTCTGAAGCCTCCTCCCTCTTCTTTTTTTTTTTTACTACGGAACACCTAAAATTTGCGTAATTTATTGATAGACGTTGAAAAAATATCATCATTAAAAACATCATAAAATATTGGTAATTTATCAAGGACACTTTCAACTCAATTAAAGAGAAAAATTATTAAATAGACGAAAATACCATGGACCACATGTGTCAAAGTAAAAATTTGGAAATTATGCACCTCTATATCTGTATATCATATTTCAACTTCATTTTAGCTTTAGCTTAGAAGCTTTGGGCCCTAGGGACATTCTCATATTTTTGAAAATTTTCTCTCTCTAGTTGAGCCGAAATTGTCCTCCTAACATATTATCAGTTTTTTTTGTCTTTCATCCATCACAGACTTTTATGATGTTTATCAGCAAAATTATATAAATTTTGGTGCCTTGTTGCAAAATTTACCTTATTTATACTAGTAGTTTTTTACCTAGGTATAGATAATTTAATCTGAAAGACTTGTTTTCTAGTGCCACAACTAATCCATAAATTATTAAAGCTCGGTATCTTTGTAGACATGCCTTCGAGACCTTACCTAAAACGTTACATCTTTCGTACTGCGGGTCTGAATTTACTCAATAATTTGGTAGACCATGATAGTATCATATTCTCTCCCATATGCGATATCGGTTGGGAACCAGTTACAGGTGTCAGATTTCTCGACCGACAAAACGGTACCTTTGAGCTCTTTAAAGGTGCTAGTTTAGAAACCGACATATTTGAGGTCTGAAAAAAATGCCGGCTTGATGCTTTGACGCATCGAACAACTCTCCTTCGTTCTGACCAAATTCCATAGAACATTTAATTCATAGAATGAAGATTTAATCCAAGAAAACTAAAAACACAAGAACATCCAAAAACACAACAACGGACCAAACACTAAAAACATATAACACTAAGAATACAGAGAATGGGCCGACGTCAAGGAGGGCGCCGTCGACGTCATCGCTAGGTAGGTAGCCCGTCGCCTCCCTTCCCATCGGATCTGGCAGAGAGAAGGACACCGCGGCCGTCGCCGCCACTGGGTGGGCACAAGAGAGAGACCGAGAGAGGGAGAGGCGCGTGAGAGAGACAGAGAGAGGCAACATTGCTCCCCTCACAGGGATGGAGAACGGCATAGATCAGACGATGGGCGAGGCGAGACAGCAGGAGATGGCTTGTGGTGCAGTGCAGTGCGGTGGATGAGGAGGAGGAGAGGGAGGGAGAGAGGAGATAAGGATGGGAGAGAGAGGGAAGGAGGAGGAGAGGATAAGGATGGGAGGTACAGATATCTTCTTTCCACCCACCAGATCGGCTTGGCTTGGTTTTACGGGTGTCGTTTTTTAAAAAACCGATACATATAATATATTATAGGTTTTTTAAAAAACTCGACACATATAGTATTGTGCTGGTTTTCTTTAGAATCGATACCTATAATTGCTCGAAGGTGTTGTTTTATATGTTTTCAGCTCGTAGAGATGAAAAAAGATCTATAGATGCCGGTTTTAACACTTTTGATATTATAGTACCGTCGTATTTGTACATTTATATAGTAGTACATGCTAATACTCCTTTCGTTTTATATTATAAATCATTTTTTACTTTATTTTCTTGTCAATTTTTTAAAAAGTTTATCAAATTTATAAAGAAATATAGCAATATTTTTAACACAAAACAAACATATTATCAAACTATATTTAATATTACACTTAACTAAACTAATTTGGTGTTTAAGATGTTGCTAAATTTTTATATAAACATGATCAAACGTAAAAAAGTTTGACTAAAAAATAAAACGACATATATTATAAAGAGAGTAGAACATGAATTTTCCCCTAGTTTTGTTCATCGTGAAAATGGCCATAATATTATTTAATATTTGCCTTAGTCTCTTTAAGTGTGCGGTTAAGCGAGTGTTCTCAACGTAATTTTAAAAAAGCATAATTACTGACGTACTGATCCGTTATCTGTAACAATCGTTTGGTTAGTGTAGCCTGCTTGCAATATCTCTTCAGCTAGAGAAAGTCTGCACTTGAAAGAAACTAATTACTAGCAAAGCTTTCTGTATTATATCGCGTGATCATTTCTACGTACTTTCTGGATCTTGAATGATCCACTCCAACTTTCTCCCCAACCCAATGTCGTCAATTTTGCCAACTCAGCTCACGTCATAGAGTGCTCCTGTACCTTCTCATTATCTTGGTTGTGTTCTTGAGAGCCCAGGTGCATGCAAATTCCTAGGGCATTTTTTTAAACCTTGAAGATTGCTTGTTATAGATTCCAACAGAATTTGGACTCGGGAATTCAAAATGGGAAGTATTGCATGGATGGGAGGCGCAAGTGTTATCATCAATTTTCATGTATGTTCACGTAATACCCTGTCCAACTATGCAGATTTTTGGTTGAACTAGTGTTGTGAACTTGTGATGTCATACTGAAATTTCACATCAAATTCCATCGATTTGAAAAAGGAAAATACCAGGAAAAACTGGAAGTAAAAACAACAACTTGAATTATTTTTAGGGAGGGAAAAACAGCAGCCTGCATTAGACAGTCACAGTCTCACAGAGCATCAACAGCAACACAGGTGAAAGATGGGCATCGATTGGGCTTCATTTGGTCGGATTACG
The DNA here is from genome assembly GCA_019925245.2 of Oryza australiensis. Taxonomy (NCBI): domain Eukaryota; kingdom Viridiplantae; phylum Streptophyta; class Magnoliopsida; order Poales; family Poaceae; genus Oryza; species Oryza australiensis. The sequence continues at coordinate 1,735,755 of JAIFGZ020000335.1, forward strand.
GCCCAGTAGGGCAAAAGGAAATGAAAAATCCCTCGAATTTCCCGAAAATTTTAGCTGTCGCAGCAAGAAACCTGAGTTTTTTTTCAGAGAATTTGGTTTGTAAAACTCTCGACAAAATAGCTGTCGCATAAAGAATCCTGAGTGCGTTTCAGGAATTTGGTTTCTAAACTATCAACAAAATAAAAATTAAATGTCAGAAGTGGGATTTGAACCCACGCCCTCGTTAGAGGACCAGAACTTGAGTCTGGCGCCTTAGACCACTCGGCCATCCTGACCGTTATGTTCGATTGCTTCCCTTACCTTTTTATAGTAAGAAAATTTTCCCTTCTTTATCTTTTTAAATGAAACGGAAAGAATGCAAAAGGCAATACTACAAGACAGTCTCACGCATCATAAGCAAATATTGCCCACTCCAATAAATTATTTGGGCTGCGTATAATTATTGCTCATGTAGTCATATATGCACTAGCAGAGTCAACATTGTCGTCGAATCTGGGCAACTAACAACAATTCATGACAATGAGATGATCGACCAATTTTTATACATATTAACGGCACTAGATAACAGAGACGGCAACGACAGAGCTTGGGCGATCACCCGACCTACCCGGGAGAATCCTTTGCCCCTGCATGTATGATTGTTTATGCATGATTATTTATGTTATAAGCAGTTGTGTTTGTATTATGTTTTTAAAAAAAAGAAAAGAAAAAGAGCCAGAACTTTTTCATGTTAGGATAGTTGTTCCTTATGCTGTGCTTGCATTCTTTGACAGGGTTGCCCTCTGCCACAATTCCTAGAGGAGAACATGGATTCTCTCATAGAGTTTGGGATCGACACGGGAGCAACAATTGTTGTCGACAAAGAATGCTAGTCCAGTCTGCAGAATTTGCTGAATCCTCCCTATTGTTTCGTGTGTCTCAATTTATCCTGAGCAAATGTGGTGGGATTGGGTTTAAACTGGAGAAAGGAATAATAAAAAGAAGTCCCCGCAAAAGCATACTGTAAGGTTAAAGGTATGCTACGATAACATAAAACACAAATTTTCTATTGCGTAACCTAGAATACGATTATGAGATCATGGGAAATGGATACATTATTTTTCAGTTCCACCGATCTAATATGGATGTATTGCTGACACCACTGCTTCTTGTTTTGTGTTTAAGTTGAAACATAGACTAGTTTTTCTGAAAATACCGAATGCTCCAAATTGATGGGTACAAAAAGACCTGAACAATATTACGATGAATGTCGAAATGTATATAAAAAATGAATGACTCAAATCATGATTACGATGAATTCAATCAGATCCCCGAATTGTCCATAGTTACTTGATGCTTTGGCAATTGTGTCTAAGTCAGACCGAGAGTAAACCACAACGATTCATTTTTCAGGACACTTCAAGTTCTTCAGAAAAAACACTGAAAGCTCCAAAAGGACGGGGCAAACAGACCTGCACTCAACCATGTCAAAAAAAATATAGAATGAAAAATGACTCAAATCATGATCATAATGAACTCAGTGAGCGGAATTATCCACAATTACTTGATGCCTTAGTAATTGTATCTGAATCGGGCTGAGATTGAACCACAATGATTCATTTTTCAGGACACTTGTGTCAGATATGGACTAAAAAATGACTCGTATATCTGAAACTCATCAATTGAAACTTAGTGTTCAATCCATGGTCACATTTATATAAGAAGAACGCCACAACAAAAAAAATCAAGAACTATGCTAACTGACCAAGCAGTTATGGAACTAGGCGGCCAGCAGGGGCCATGGCCCCCCTATGCCGCAAAAATTTTTTAGGCCCCCTAGCTTCGAAATAAAATGAAAAAAAAATATTTCTATGCTATGAAGACATGCAAAGTGAGGCTCAAATGAAAAAAAAAGTAAATTTCTTTATTAAAAAGTTATTTCTATGTGCTGTCACAATAAAAACTATGATTATATGGATATTTATATTATATATATACACACACACTCCTTGTAGCCCCTTCTCATTTTGCTGGTTACGTCACTGTGACCAAGTGATCGAACTAAGCTATTTGTCTCCCTGAACTTTCCACAAAAGAAACAAATTAGCACCGAAGAACATCAATCAAACTTGCGATGGTGGATTAATTTGCCGCTGGTGTTGACAATTTGCCGTGACCTATGCTTAGCTAAAAAAATACCTAGCACACCATGTCATTAAATCAGCAACCAAACTTACATGAGCAGATGAGAAATATGAGATGAATACCAGAAATGAGTCGGTATAGTAGCTCACAAAGGGGAAGAAATGGTCTTGTGATTTGCCTAATTCACACACTTCCCTAACGCGCAGCGACTCAAGCTCGACGGTGAAGACACAATCTTCTTTCGAGCCGACGAAGACGACGTTCCAGTCTTCGGCAACCGTGGCCAAAATCATAGAAGAAAATCAGAAATGCAGGTGACGGATTACTAGTATGTATCGATGTCGCCGCTGTGCGCGTGGACCGAGTTCATGCATCAAGCGGACACACAGCGTATGCTGGTCGCGCTATAATAATCTTCGGTGTAATCTTTCTTACAAGACAAGTGCACCCCCGCACTTACGAGCGTTTGCTTCCGCCAGGCATGCAAGCAAAGCTAAAGCCGACCTAGACATACATATTTTGTGGTCCCGTCTCCCTCCCTAGACCTGGACGTGGGGTTTTTTTGCGACCCAAGAGCCTACTAGTCTAGAAGCAGACTGCAAAGGCGTACGTAGTACCAGTATGATATATTATGGGTCATGGTAACTACATGCTTCGTGCAAACGGTATAGTAACATACTATTTATATCTAAATTTATCTTTTTTTGATGTGTAGGTCTAATTTGAATTTTGATGGATCGATATATCACAATATTCTACATTGTTAATTTTTAAAATTTTTTATTATTATTTATATTGAATTAAAAAAGTACATGAGATGATATTCCGTATTGACATATTACTTCATATTCCTATTTCATTAACTGCATATGCATATGCATATGGGTCTTTCGACATGCACTCTATTTCTTCTTTGTCCCCCCTACGTGTGTACAGGGAAAAGGAAAGACAAAGCTGCATGCACATAGTACGACGTGTTGTGGGCATTGGCAGCGCCGTGAGTTGGTGGACTAAGCTCATGCACCGTGTTACGTGTGTATAGATCTTTTCCGTAGCACGGGTGCACCCATCCACACGTTCTGCCATGCATGTAACCAACCAACCAAACAAACAAATTTCGTGGGTCCCTCTCTCCCTTCCATGGATGTAATGGGTTGTTTGTGACCGAACGGACCAAACATACGAAGCAGAGATTGCAAACAATACGATTTATGGGCCTATGCATGCTCGGCTACATGCATTGCTTTGCTTAATTAATGCAACGGTACAATACTACTGAGAAAAGATGAATTATTTATTTTTCAAGTTCAATTTAGAGCTGAAATAAGTGAGCGTTTGGTACATGCATAGAACTAACCTAGCTAGACCATAATTTTATGTTCTTATTAACAACCTTAGTTACTTAGTTAGTTATACCTTGCAAAATAGGCAGAAGGTGTACATGCATATATCGTCTACATCTCAAATTCACATACACCATATGCATTTCTGGCACCGATCGTCTGCCATAGTTGTACAATACGTATGCACCAGCTATCTAGGATTGGTGGAGTGGAGTGTGGCTAGCTAGCTGTCTGTCCTGTACTATCACTTGCCTTGCTGCGTTTTGCCTGCAACTGAGACTAGGATTTGCTTTATTGTGCCATATTGGAAACTGTGCAATATTTCCATTTATTTGTAACCTCTTGATCTCCTCTCATTTTGTTTTATAGGAGTATATCGGCAGATGCAGATTGTCACTTTGTTAGGAGATAGCCAATTACATGGTAATGGAATGCTGCTATCTCAACATGAGCGTGAGAGACTGGCCAGCCCCTTTTGTTTTGCATGGTGGTCCAAAGGTGATCTCTCCAAACACCGTACAAAAGTTTGACTACTTTTTCCTTCCTGGCTGTTTTTGGTGTTACTGTCGATTAATCTTAAACTCCAACTCCCTTTTTTATAAAGGCAGGATTGGTTGATCAGATCAGTTCATATATGATTTGTTTTCTAAATTAATTAATATCTCACAAACTCGTTAGGATTTATATGGGAGAATGTAGCATGAAGATTCCTATCATGCATGCATAACCTTAATTATGGTAAAGGAGATGCAAGTGTGTGTTTATATATGCATAATGCATGCTTGGTATTAAGCGATAAAAAACAGAAAAGAAGACCAACACATATATTTTTGTTTCTTGATTTTGTGAGTAGGTACTCCATTCAGTCACACACACACATAGTTCATGCATGTAATTAGGGTTTTTTAATAACAAGGGTTAATTTACAGGTTAAGCCTCCACTAGGTGAACATGTGGGAGAAGCACAGTGGGTATCGTTCATGGGTGGGATCAGAAGATCAGCAAGGACGTGTACTACATGAAACAAAGTGAGCTTGCAAAATGTGGTTGTTCCAGAGGCAAATAAAATTGCCACAGGGAAACTTTGTGCTGAGCGAAAATGCTATAGCGACTCGAGTGCCAAAGTAAACCCCAACATTTTTGCCAAAACCCTAGAATTAATTGCAGCAAGCCCAACTGGTTCCTGTACATTATAGTAGTATATATTGCTCCGGGTGGCCTCTTCAAGTTGCACTTCACCCTTCACCACCACCCCATCTCTCCTCATCACCAGGTTCATCGTGCTTGCATGCCCAGTCCTCTGCCTGCCTGGAGGCACCGGCCGTCTCCTGCCACCGTCGGTCGCTCGCTTCACCGGCTTGACGTCGACGGGCCTCGCCGTCACCCATCCCTTGAGGCTGATAATGGCATAACCGGCTGCCGCTGTTGCTAACCCAGGTACATTGGTGTCCTGGGACAATGACACCACCAAGGTGAGATCATGCATACAAGAGAACACATTCTTTTCACTACCTGCATGCATGAGTAAGTACGGATCGATTCGATGTGTACTGTGTGCATCTCGATTGATCTCTCTTGTTTGTGTATGGCTAGTGTTCCTCGCGTTTGATTCGATGTATTACAAAAAGGAAAAAAGGAATAAAAAGTTAGTTCTTTTCTTTCGCGTTTTGATCTGTATATGGCAAGAAAAAAGTTGGTCATGTTTTGGTGATGTACCTTGCTATAACAACAATAGATCTAGGATTCTGTGGTTGGGACACCGTGAGAAAATCTGCTCTTGCGCTAAAGCATGAGATCGAGCTTTTTGCTTGGGAGAATGTGTTGTACTTGATGCATGTGTGAGGGCTTGCGTACAGGTAGTAAGGCCCTCTAACAACGTTCTTCTCTTACTCTCTATGTTTGTTTGTTTGTTTTTCCTATGGAGTTCACGTTGTTCTTTTCTTTTTTGTTTTTTCTGAGGAGTTCACGCGCTCTTCTTTACCGTTCTTTGTTTTGGTACTGTTGATACATGGTCTCTCTGTTTCTCGCATAGGTTCTTCATTTTGAAAATAAAGTTTTCTTTAAAAAAATCGTGCAGTCTTGTTTGCAAAAGAAGTTCTCTTCCGATCAGTAAACAACGCATAATAGCAACCACTGAGAAGAAACGGTAGATCTTTGATTTGGGGGTTGTCGGGACCTTTGTTTTTTCGAAGGAAAACTATTTACTTGCTAGTAGTATATATTACCCGTGCTGATGAGCATTGTTGGGCTAGGAGGACAGATGCTGGGGATTTCTTTTCTGTTTTTCTTTATTTTTTCTGCGAGGGTATATCTTGGATCTTTGTTGGGTGGGATTGGATCTGTGTGACGAGAGGATGGCTGATCGGAAAGGATTCAAGAATGGGCCGATCTAATCAGCCTGTTGGTCCTTGTTGATTGGGACCGAGGCATACTGTAGGCGTGGAGTTCCATTCCAATATATTGATTCGGTTGTGAGATGGGTTCCTAGGGAAGAGTGTCAGGCCAATGTGTTGGTCTGGGCCAAGCTGATGTTGTTTAATTGCAAGAGCTAACTGATCTAAGCAGATAGTTTAGGCTGACAGGAAATTGGTCTATGTACTATGTTAACAATGGGGCAAATTCTTTGGGCTGAGAGGGGTTTGTGCCTGATGATGTTTGGGCTATATGGGCTAGAACTTAGTTTCATACAACAATATACATAAATGTGTGTGTGTCAACTGAAGTTTGTATCTAGATCTTTTTTTTGTTTGTTTTTTTGGATGATGAAGATGTAGATATATTCTAAGACATGTGGTTGCTATCAGGTGACGCCTTACAAGGCCATCTCGTGGTCAGCTGGAGAGGCGCTGGACCTTCTAGAGCAGACTCCCTCATCATCCGCCAGGAGCGCCGCAAGCCAGGACATGCAGGTGATCATGAGCACGTTCAAGAACGTGAAGGTGCTTGCTGATTCTTATGAGTGTTCAATGGAGCCCGTGGCGGTGATGTGAACTCTGATGTGGTACCACTGGAACCTTTGGAAGTGCTGCTCCGGTGACCCAGTGACAAGGGAATACCCGGACGGGCCGCTCAAGTTCCTGCACAAGTGCACCAGTTTCGCTTGTGGCCCTTACGGCTACACGCTTCCATACTACCTCAACTTCTTCGACATCAACGTAGCATGGCCAAGGTTAGAATAGAGTCCGATGACTTTCTCCGATCCTATACCTACAACCTTCCTTGTATGTACTCGGTATACCTGACGTGTTCAATTTGTTTGTTCTGTTACGTGCATGCAGGATGTGGTCGCGGTCATGATGTACGCTTCCCAGGGTACCTGTCTCAGCGTGGCAAAATACCAGAAGCATGTTCTGGATGTTCACAGGATGAAGCTGATCGAGGGTGAGGAGAAACAGGAGGAGGAGTCCAAGAGGATATTCACTATATTTTACATTGTTAGTTTTTAAAGTTTTTTACAACTATTTATATCGAATTAAAAAAGTACATGAGAGGATATTCCATATTGACATATTACTTCATATTCCCATTGCATTAACTGCATATGCATATGCATATGGGTATTTCGACATGCACTCTGTTTCTTTTTTTGTCCCCTGTTTGTGTACAGGGAAAAGGGAAGACAGAGCTGCAAGCATGTTGTACGTACGACGTGTTGCGGGCATCGACGACGCCACGAGCGGGTGGACTAAGCTCATGTACCAGGTTGACGGACAAGCTAAGGCTCGTAGTGCTAGGTAGCTACGGTGTATAGATCTTTTCCGTAGCATCGGTGCACCCATCCACACGTTCTACCATGCATGCAACCAACCAACGAAACAAACAAATTCCATGGGTCCCTCTCTCCCTTCCCTGGATGTAGTGGGTTGTTTGTGACCGAACAGACCAAACATATCAGAAGCAAAGATTACAAACCTAGCTAGATTTAGGTCGGTACGTGCATATAACTAACCTAGCTAGACCATAATTTTATGTTCTTATTAACAAATTTAGTTACTTATTTAGTTATACTTTGCAAAACATGCAGAAGGTGTACATGCATACACTGTCTAAATCACCAATTCACATACACCGTATGCATTTCTAGCACCGGTTGTCTGCCATAGTTGTATAGTACGTATACACCAGAAGGTGAGGCAGCTGTAGTAGTTATCATCAGAGACGAGCTATCTGGGGTTGGTGGAGTGGAGTGTGGCTAGCTCGTTGTCCGTCCTGTACGTGCCGCCTCTGTGTTTTTCCTGCAACCAGCGGCATATTTGACAGGGGGGCTGGGGGGGCTTTAGCCCCCTACCTCCGCAAAGTAGTGTAGCCCCCCTTCAATTTTTTAGGTCTATATGTGTCACAATAAGAGTTTATATGCGTCGTTACTGACTTCTGCCCCCTATAAAATAATTCTAGATTCGCCACTGCCAGCAACTGAGACTAGGACTTGCTTTATCGCGTCGTATTGGAGAATGTGCAATATTTCCACTTATTTGTAACCTCTATATCTCCTCTCATTTTCTTTTATAGGAGTATATTAGCAGATGCAGATTGCCACTTTGTGAGGGGATATCCAGTTACATGGTAATGGAATGCTACTCTCTCAACATGAGCATGAGAGACCGGCCGGCCCCTTCCGTTTTGAACGGTGATCCAAAGCTGATCTCTCTGTACACCGTACAAAAGTTTGGCTACCTTTTCCTGGCTGTTTTTGGCGTTACTGTCGATTAATCTCAAACTCCAACTCCCTTTTTTTCATAAAGGGAGGAGGGCAACAACATCAAATGCCGCCCCAACCATTTCGTTAATGACGACGACCACATGCTCGGAGTTGGGGGCATCTGACGAGCTCGTTCCAAGCGAAGCCACAAAATCCACCCCAACTATGTCCATATTAGTTATCTATGTTTATGGTTAAAGTGTTACTTTAGCCTTCCGATATTATGGTTTGCTTTATGGTTATGTGTTACCAGACTTCTCCTCTTTATGATTATAATCTATTCGCTAACAATGGGTACTCTGTCCCTTTGTGACTCCATTATTATTGCTATTATATCAGAACATGCATGACACTTGTAAGAGTCCATGGCATGAATGGAAAGAATTTGGATCCACATAATTTGAGGGAACAAGACTTTCTTCACTATCATAGCCCAAACTTTCGAATATGACCTCTCTAAAAAATCAATACCAGTTCCCTGTAAAAACTTATAAATTCAAAAATGATACAGCTCCAACTCTAGCTGGGTATATGCAAATTTTAAAAATGATTTTAACCCATAAATTCTACTTTCTGCAATGCCAAACAGACCCATTTATAATAGATAGTAGTATCTTATTCGAAAAAAAGGTAGTAGTGTGTTATCTTGTATTGTTATACTTCTCTGACAGCAACATGTTCTGCACCAATAACTTTTTTGTTTATTATGAAACAATAAAATTAGTAGCATCGTCTTCTGAATTATATATTGACTGGTCGTTTCTATGTACTCTGATCAAGTCTAATTTCTCCTAAACCCAAAATGTGACAAGTCTACATTGACCGGTACTTTCTATGTACTCGTCAGCTCACAACCTAGACTGCTCCACTGCGTGGATGCAAGCAGGCCAACCCGCCTGACCCACCACTTTCTTAACCGTGCTTTTCTCGTTCTAAGGCTTGAGGATTTGTAACATACTGTTGATATCTAAATTTATATTTTTTTTCGATGTGTAGGTCGAATTTGAATAGATATATCACTATATTTTACATTGTTAGTTTTTAAAGTTTTTTACAACTATTTATATCGAATTAAAAAAGTACATGAGAGGATATTCCATATTGACATATTACTTCATATTCCCATTGCATTAACTGCATATGAATATGCATATGGGTATTTCGACATGCACTCTGTTTCTTTTTTTGTCCCCTGTGTGTGTACAGGGAAAAGGGAAGACAGAGCTGCAAGCATGTTGTACGTACGACGTGTTGCGGGCATCGATGACGCCACGAGCGGGTGGACTAAGCTCATGTACCGGGTTGACGGACAAGCTAAGGCTGGCAGTGCTAGGTAGCTACGGTGTATAGATCTTTTCCATAGCATCGGTGCACCCATCCACACGTTCTACCATGCATGCAACCAACCAACGAAACAAACAAATTCCATGGGTCCCTCTCTCCCTTCCCTGGATGTAGTGGGTTGTTTGTGACCGAACAGACCAAACATATCAGAAGCAAAGATTACAAACAATACGATTTACGGGCCCATGCATGCTCGACCACATGCATTTCTTTGCTAAATACTACAACGGTGCAATACTCCTGAAAAAAGACGAATTATTTTTCAAGTTCAATTTAGTTCTGAAAGAAGTGAGCGTAGGTCGGTACGTGCATATAACTAACCTAGCTAGACCATAATTTTATGTTCTTATTAACAAATTTAGTTACTTATTTAGTTATACTTTGCAAAACATGCAGAAGGTGTACATGCATACACTGTCTAAATCACCAATTCACATACACCGTATGCATTTCTAGCACCGGTTGTCTGCCATAGTTGTATAGTACGTATACACCAGAAGGTGAGGCAGCTGTAGTAGTTATCATCAGAGACGAGCTATCTGGGGTTGGTGGAGTGGAGTGTGGCTAGCTCGTTGTCCGTCCTGTACGTGCCGCCTCTGTGTTTTTCCTGCAACCAGCGGCATATTTGACAAGGGGGCTGGGGGGGCTTTAGCCCCCTACCTCTGCAAAGTAGTGTAGCCCCCCTTCAATTTTTTAGGTCTATATGTGTCGCAATAAGAGTTTATATGCGTCGTCACTAACTTCTGCCCCCCTATAAAATAATTCTAGATTCGCCACTACCAGCAACTAAGACTAGGACTTGCTTTATCGTGTCGTATTGGAGAATGTGCAAACGACAAACTGTAATTACAGATCCACGTCTTAAAAACATTAAAAAGTCTTACATATGCAGCGGAAAGACAAAAATAAAATTATGAACTAGGCTTCGATTCTGGCGGGACAGCGACTCCATTTCACAGGCAACCCTTGACGGCAGTGACGAGCCTACTCAGCGGCATACTCATTGACAGCTTCATCCTCTAACTCTGAGGTGGGAAAAAGGGAAGCAAGACTGAGTACAACCACGTACTCAGCAAGTCATACTGAAAGAAGGTATGCGTGCAGGGTTAAATTTCAAGGATAGGCTAGGTTTAACTTTTGCATAAAACATGCATTTCACAGAATTAAGTTGAAAGCAGTAGAAATAGTAATATAAGGTAATTAAACAATATTTTAATACACTGCTCAACGCTACCCCATGTTGAGTCAGGCCCATTTCTTCCAACTATTCTACCTCATTTCCACTTAATCAAATTATTATTTTAATGAGACTAATCACGGTGAATCTGGATGATCGCCCATAACCGCGGGCACGACTATTCTAATAGTTTTTCTCTCTGGCCAGAGGTGTACGTCTGTACCCATAAGACACAGCCCCACAACACGTGTTCGTGCGTCGACATACCACCATGGCATATCGAAAAGGGGTCTGTGACAGGACCATTCGCATAACCCTCCCTGACCAAGCGACATCACACCTCAGGTTGTTAGTGATATGCCCTAGAGGCAACATGGAGATGTTTGATATCACGTCAATGTTTATGTATAAATGAATAAAGTGTTATTCAGTTCCATGAAATAGACATCTTGTATTGATCAATAAGTACGTGACTTATTTATGAAACTCTTTCTAAACGATCCCTGATCATATGTCATATTGTTGGAACAAATATGATTCTAAGATCGGCATGTTTATTGATTGATGATCATGTCTCATAGATCATGGGTATGGAGATACCAAATCAATAAACATGGACACATGTGTTGGAGAACACATTGTTGGATAGACCCACCATGAGACACTACAGAATTAATGTGCCATTAGTTGGTCTCGGTAGTGTTGGTACAAAGTCCTTAGACCTGAGATCACCATGGATTCCAACATGTGTAGTAGCCTACTTTGGGACTACCAAACGCTATTCCGTAATCGGGTAGTTATAAAGGTAGTTTTCGGGTTTGCTATGAAACATGGAGTGGGAAGTGAGTGATCAAGATGGAATTTGCCCCTCCTTTGGAGAGATATCTCTGGGCCCCTCGAGGTAATGGATTATGGAAATGCATGGCCATGCTAAGTTGATTGAGGAGTCAATCACGACGGATAATCCAATACGGTTCGAGTGAATGGTTAAGCTATTGAAGGGATGGCACACATCTTGCCTATAGCTTAACCGGTATCGTGAGGCAAAGGGATTTGTGTACACATTACGGTTCGAGCCGATATTATATTCTTGTATACTATGGTGTCAATATGTGCCGCTAGGCGCCGCCGTTGACGAGTCGGTGAGTTGGACTCGAGCGACGATCGGCTAAGTTAGACTATAGCCGAAACCGAGTATACCTGAACCTACGTGGTCGCACGCTTAAGGGGATAGAATAGATATTCGAGTTGGACTCGGATACGGCTCGATCGGATAGGGATCCGATCGGATAGAGTCCTATGGGCTTACGACGTATGGGCGGCCAACTCTATGAGATACGGATGAGATCCGATTCAAAATAGAGTCCTAATCGGCCACTAGTCCTAGTCGGCCAACTCTATATAAAGGAGGGAGGGGTGGAGAGCTGCAATATGTCAATTGCATCGCGTGCAACAGAAGTCGCTGAGATCAATCTCCACGGAAACCCTCCCCACTTTCGAGCCAAACCCTAGCCTTGCATCGCGTGCTAGCACACGGGTGTTCGGCGTTTTGTCCCCGGACGTGTGGATACCGGTAGAGGCGCTGCTACGTTGCGTTGATCGGCTTCGGATTGGCAGCAATCGGAGCGATCGGCTGTGGTGGAATCGGCTGCGGTCGGGCGCATCGGAGCAAGGCGTGAGAACGCGGCCGGACGACTCGAATTGGCTGATTGGCGAATCGGCTGTCTCCGGGAATCGGCTACACTGTTCCGGATCGGATTGCCCTGATTGGCTATTCCGCAGCACTCTACTCCAATCGGTAACGATCTATCGGCCCTTACTTGCAGGTGTTCCTGGTTTGCGCAGTTAAAAGTTTTTGTTTTCGGCTAGCGTAGCCTCCGCGTAACCCTTCACAGGTTTCGCCCCTACCCAGAATCCAGGGTAGGCAGCCCCCTCTCGTGCCTAGGTGAATCCGGTAGCCGCATAGACCTTTCCCGGTCCATCCGCACTCCATCACGCTCACCTCGCCCGGATGCGTCGGCCGGAAAAGCTACACTACAAGCCCGGCCGTTGCCCATGCCGGCTTGTGGTACGCACTAAAAATTCCTCCAGGGTTTCCCGCGAATCGGTCCTTAACTGCCATGGGTGCGACTTGCAAAACCGGGCACCCATAGCCCACCATAATAGTCAAGTTTTAATTTACCGATTATCAGTACCAACGGTCCATCCGGTCGGAGACCAACATTTCATGTGAAATAATTCTAATAAATTAATTTTCCCTTTTATGATCTATTTGTACTAAGCTTGATAAGAATGTCCTAGCCCTGATTCTAGTCAAATTAATTCCCAGGTGATAAAATAAACAGGTTAAACAACCTAGGCTTAAAACTATAGGTCCCATCCCGATTGCATTATAAAATAAAGTAATGCAACAGATAAAATATTAGGAATTTGCAAATTAGGTACAATATGTTGAAAGGAAAATGACTTGCCTTGATCTTGATCCAACGAAACCTCAGCGACAACCTCAAAATAAACCGGAGCGTCCTCGGAACCAGATTCTACCGACAAACAAAACACAGCAAAAACAGGCTATTAGACAGCTAAAACAGACAATTAAACTATTTTTAATATATTCTTTACATTTTTACGAATCCGCTTCAACTTGAACGGACCCAAACGAAGTTCGGATGAATTTTCTGCGAATTTTACAAGTTTCAGCCTTTTTACTAGTTAAGAAAAAGAAAAACGATTTATGACGCAAGCGTCTTTAGGGCTGACATCACTGCGGGACCCACAGAACAGTGACGCAAGAGAGAGAAACCACGGGTGCACGGTGGACCGAGTCCACCGGCTTGGACGCGCCACGTGGCGGTACCGGAGTGGCCGGGATGGATCGGCCACACAGGAAACACCCGGCTTGGCCGGGGCTCGGCCGGGTGGCGACGGCGGCTTGCGCCGGCGGCGGCGGCTTGCGTCGAAGGCCGCACGAGCAGTGGAGGCGAGGCCGGCTCGGCAAGGGGGGAGAAAAGAGAGGAAAGGGTGTTTTCTCACCGTCGGCCGAACTCGAGAGGAAGGCGGCAAATGATGCGGTTCAACCATTGAAAATTGGGGAAACAGCAACGAGAGTGTGTTCCCGGTGATTGCGAAGGTGGAGGTGGTGGTGGTTCGGCGAAAGGAGTGGCGGTTCGATGGGAACGGCGGAAACCGTGAGCACGGCAACGGAAAAAGGACGGCGCACGATGCGGGAGCACGGGAGTGAGCGAACGCGAATGAGTGCGAATGTGGGACGTGTTCCGGAGTGCGGGGAAACTTATAGGCTGGCAAGGGAGCTCGGGCATGGCCGGGAGAAGCGGGGAACGGACGAAAACCGTTGGAGCTCGGCATTAATGGCGGCTGCCAGTGATGGAGTTTAACTCAGCCGTTCCGACGCACATGATGAATGGCGGAGTGGGGAAAGTGGGGAAAACGGTGGAGAAAAATCGGGAACACATAATGACGCGGTTAATTGAGTTGGAACGTGGCCGAGATGCGCGGGAACGTGGCCGGGATGCGCGGGCTTGCACGGCATGCGCAGCTGCGGCTTGGGGAAGCTCAAGCTTGGGGAGACAAGCGGGCCCCGCTTGTCATCGTCCCAGCCGGAAGGGGTCAATTGGACTTAGCGCATGCGAAAGGAATAGTGTTGGGCCGGCCCAAAAAAAAAAGAAAAAGAGAAGAGGGAGAAGGGGACTTGGGCCGATCGGCGATTGGGCCAGCCGTGGGCCGCGGGAAGGAGGAAAAAGAGAGAAGAGAAGTGGGCGGAGGCCCACGGGGAAAAAGAAAAAAAAAAAGGGAGGAAAAATAAAACCCCTTTTCTTAAGGAAATTAATTCCAGTTAGCCTAATTTAATTTTTAAAATTTCTTCGATGCTCGAAAATTCCGATAAAAATCTTGCTAGCGTATTTTGACACGAGGAATTTAAGAAAAATTCCACCAAGCCTTTTCCAATTATTAAATGGATTTTTAATTTAGGATTTGATTTTCTTTAGATTTTCCGGCAATTTCTTCTTTACGATTTTTCACCGATAATTTTTAACTTAGAGAGAAAAGCGGAGCGTGACAATATCACCTCTCATTTTCTTTTATAGGAGTATATCAGATGCATATTGTCACTTTGTGAGGGATAGCTAGTTACATGGTAATGGAATGCTACTCTCTCAACATGAGCATGAGAGACCGGTCGGCCCCTTCCGTTTTGAACGGTGATCCAAAGATGATCTCTCTCTACACTGTACACCGTACAAAAGTTTGGCTACCTTTTCCTGGCTGTTTTTGGCGTTACTATCGATTAATCTCAAACTCCAACTCCCTTATTTTCATAAAGAAAGGATTGGTTGATCAGATCAGTTTATATATCATTTGTTTTCTTAGTTAATTGATATCTCACAAACTCATTGGGATATATATGGGAGAATGTAGCATGAAGATTGCTATCATGCATGCATAACATAATTACGATTAAGGAGATGCAAGGGTGTGTGTATATATGCATAATGCATGCTTGGTATTAAGCAATAAAAACAAAAAAGAATACCAATACATATATATTCCGTTTCTTGATTCCGTGATTAGGTACTCCATTCAGTCACACACCCATAGTTCATGCATGTAATTAGGGTTTTTTTAATAACAAGGGTTAATTTACAGGTTAAGCCTCCACTAGGTGAACATGTGGGAGAAGCACAATGAGTATTGTTCATGGGTGGGGCCAGAAGATCAGCAAGGACGTGTACTACACGAAACAAAGCAAGCTTGCAAAATGTGGCTGTTCTAGAGGCAAATAAAATTGCTACAGGGAAACTTTGTGCTGAGCGAAAATGCTACAGCGACTCGAGCGCCAAAGTAACCCCCAACATTTTTGCCAAAACCCTAGCATTAATTGCAGCAAGCCCAACTGGCTCCTCTACATTATAGTAGTATATATCGCTCCCGGTGTCCTCTTCAAGCTGCACTGCACCCTTCACCACCACCCCCATCCCTCCTCATCTTCAGGAGCGAACGAGAGAGAAAAGGTGAGAGCATGGAGTCATCGAGGTTCATCGTCCTCGCGTGCCCCGTCCTCTGCCTGCCTGGAGGCGCCGACTGTCTGCTGTCGCCATCGGTCGCTCGCTTCACCGGCTGGATGTCGACGGGCCTCGCTATCGCCCGTCCCTTGAGGCTGATGGTGGCACAACCGGCTGCCACTGCTGCTAACCCAGGTCCATGGGTGGCATGGGACGATGATGCCACCAAAGTGAGATCATGCATGGAAGAAAACACACTCTTTTCACTACCTGCATGCATGTGTACATACGGATCGATTCGATGTGTATTGTGTGTGTCTCGATTGATCTCTCTTGTTTGCGTATGGCTAGCGTTCCTCGCATTTGATTCGATGTATTGCAAAAAGGAAAAAAAGGAATAAAAAGTTGGTTCTTTTCGGTCGCGTTTTGATCTGTACACGCCGAGAAAAAACGTTGGTCGATTTTTTTGGTGATGTACCTTGCTGTAACAACAATAGATGTAGGGTTCTGTGGTTGGGATGCCGTGAGAAAATCTGGTCTTGCGCTAAAACATGAGATCGAGATTTTTGCATGGGAGAACATGTTGTAATTGATGCATGTTTGAGGGCTGGCCTGTAGGTAGTAAGGCCCTCTGACAACGTTCTTCTCTTGCTCTCTATGTTTGTTTGTTTGTTTTTTCTATGGAGTTCACGTTGTTCTTTTCTTTTTTATTTTTTTGACGAGTTCACGCGCTCTTGTTTACCGTTCTTGGTTTTGGTTCTGTTGATACGTGGTCTCTCTGTTTCTCGCATAGGTTCTTCATTTTGAAAAAAAGTTTCCTTTTAAAAAATCGTGCAGTCGTGTTCGCCAAAGAAGTTCTCTTCTGATCAATAAATAACACATTATAGCACCTACTGAGAAGAAACGGTAGATCTTTGATTTTGGGGATGTTGGGCCCTTAGTTTTTTCGAAGGAAAAATATTTACTTGTGTGTAGCATATATTACCTGTGCTGATGAGCATTGTTGGGCTAGGAGGACAGATGCTGGGGATTTATTTTTCTTTTTTCTTTCTTTTTTTTTGTGATGGTAGATCTTGGATGTTTGTTGGGTGGGATTGGATCTTCCTGCAACCTTCCTTGTGTTGGCTTGGTATACCTGACTTGTTCGACTTGTTTGTTCTGTCACGTCCATGCAGGATGTGGTCGCGGTCGTGATGTACGCTTCCCAGGGTACCTGTCTCAGCGTGGCAAAATACTAGAAGCATGTTCTGGATGTTCACAGGATGAAGCTGATCGAGGGTGAGGAGAAATAGGAGAAGGAGTCGAAGAGGCCTAGGGAGGAGGGCAACCAGCGCAAATGGCGCCTTGACCACTTCGTCGACGACGATGACCACATGCTCGGATGTCACGCCCAGAAATTCATCTCTGAATTTCTGAAGCTGAATGTGTATTTAAAAATACCCTGTCCAGGACCAGCCAGGGATACACAAACGACAAATTGTAATTACAGATCCACGTCTTAAAAACATTAAAAAGTCTTACATATGCAGCGGAAAGACAAAAATAAACTTATGAACTAGGCTTCGATTCTGGTGGGACAGCGACTCCATTCCACAGGCAACCCTTGATGGCAGTGACGAGCCTACTCAGCGGCATACTCATCGACAACTTCATCCTCTAACTCTGAGGTGGGAAAAAGGGAAGCAAGACTGAGTACAACCACGTACTCAGCAAGTCATACCGAAAGAAGGTAAGCGTGCAGGGTTAAATTTCAAGGATAGGCTAGGTTTAACTTTTGCATAAAACGGGCATTTCACGAATTAAGTTGAAAGCGTAGAAACAGTAATATAAGGTAATTAAACAATATTTTAATACACCGCTCAACGCTACCCCACGTTGAGTCGGCCCATTTCTTCCAACTATTCTACCTCATTTCCACTTAATCAAATTATTATTTTAATGAGACT
This sequence comes from Oryza australiensis, assembly GCA_019925245.2. Lineage (NCBI taxonomy): Eukaryota > Viridiplantae > Streptophyta > Magnoliopsida > Poales > Poaceae > Oryza > Oryza australiensis. The sequence goes on from JAIFGZ020000335.1 coordinate 1,753,409, forward strand.
AATCACGGTGAATCTGGATGATCGCCCATAACCGCGGCACGGCTATTCGAATAGTTTTTCTCTCGGCCGAGGTGTACGTCGTACCCACAAGACACGGCCCCACAACACGTGTTCGTGCGTCGACATACCACCATGGCATATCGAAAAGGGGTCCGTGGGACCATTCGCATAACCCTCCCCGACCAAGCGACATCACACCTCGGGTTTCGCCCCTACCCGAATCCGGGTAGGCAGCCCCCTCTCGTGGCTAGGTGAATCCGGTAGCCGCATAGACATTTCCGGTCCATCCGCACTCCATCACGCTCACCTCGCCTGGATGCGTCGGCTAGGAAAAGCTACACTACAAGCCCAGCCGTTGCCCATGCTGGCTTGTGGTACGCACTAAAAATTCCTCCAGGGTTTCCTGCGAACCGGTCCTTAACTGCCATGGGTGCGACTTGCAAAACCGGGCACCCATAGCCCACCATAATAGTCAAGTTTTAATTTACCGATTATCAGTACCAACGGTCCATCCGGTCGGAGACCAACATTTCATGTGAAATAATTCTAATAAATTAATTTTCCCTTTATGATCTAGTTGTACTAAGCTTGATAAGCATGTCCTAGCCCTGATTCTAGTCAAATTAATTCCCAGGTGATCAAATAAATAGGTTAAACAACCTAGGCTTAAAACGATAGGTCCCATCCCAATTGCATTATAAAATAAAGTAATGCAACAGATAAAATATTAGGAATTTGCAAATTAGGTACAATATGTTCAAAGGAAAATGACTTGCCTTGATCTTGATCCAACAGAACCTCAGCGACAACCTCAAAATAAACCAGAGCGTCCTCGGAACCAGATTCTACCGACAAACCAAACACAGCAAAAACAGGCTATTAGACAGCTAAAACAGACAATTAAACTATTTTTAATATATTCTTGACATTTTTACGAATCCGCTGCAACTTGAACGGACCCAAACGGAGTTCGGATGAATTTTCTACGAATTTTACAAGTTTCAGCCTTTTTACTAGTTAAGAAAAAGAAAAACGATTTATGATGCAAGCGTCTTTAGGGCTGACATCACTGCGGGACCCATAGAACAGTGACGCAAGAGAGAGAAACCATGGGTGCACGGTGGACCGAGTCCACCGGCTTGGGCGCGCCACGTGGCGGCACCGGAGTGGCCGGGATGGATCGGCCACACGGGAAACACCCGGCTTGGCCGGGGCTCGGCCGGGCGGTGGCGGCGGCTTGCGCCGGCGGCCGCACGAGCGGTGGAGGCGAGGCCGGCTCGGCAAGGGGGGAGAAAAGAGAGGAAAGGGTGTTTTCTCACCGTCGGCCGAACTCGGGAGGAAGGCGGCAAATGATGCGGTTAAACGATTGAAAATTTGGGAAACAGCAACGAGAGTGTGTTTCCGGTGATTGCGAAGGTGGAGGTGGTGGTGGTTCGGCGAAAGGAGTGGCGGTTCGATGGGAACGGCGGAAACCGTGAGCACGGCAACGGAAAAAGGACGGCGCACGATGCGGGAGCACGGGAGTGAGCGAACGCGAATGAGTGCGAATGTGGGACGTGTTCCGGAGTGCGGGGAAACTTATAGGCCGGCAAAGGAGCTCGGGCATGGCCGGGAGAAGCGGGAACGAACGAAACCGTCGGAGCTCGGCATTAATGGCGGCTGCGAGTGATGGAGTTTAACTCGGCCGTTCCGACGCACATGATGAATGGCGGAGTGGGGAAAGTGGGGGAAACGGTGGAGAAAATTTGGGAACACATAATGACGTGGTTAATTGAGTTGGAACGTGGCCGAGATGCACGGGAACGTGGCCGGGATGCGCGAGCTTGCACGGCATGCGCAGCCGCGGCTTGGGGAAGGCTCAAGCTTGGGGATGACAGCGGGCCCCGCTTGTCATCGTCCCAGACCGGAAGGGGGTCAAATGGACTTAGCGCATGCGAAAAGAATAGTCTGGGCCGGCCCAAATAAAAATAAAAAGAGAAGAGGGAGAAGGGGACTTGGGCCGATCGGCGATTAGCCACACCCACTGGGCGGCGGGAAGGAGGAAAAAGAGAGAAAGAGAAGTGGGCCGGAGGCCCACGGGGAAAAAAAGAAAAAGGGAGGAAAAAGAAAAACCCCTTTTTCTTAAGGAAATTAATTCCAGTTAGCCTAATTTAATTTTTAAAATTGCTTCCGATGCTCTCAAAATTCCGATAAAAATCTTGTTAGCGTATTTTGACACGAGGAATTTAAGAAAAATTCCACCAAGACTTTTCCAATTATTAAATGGATTTTTAATTTAGGATTTTGATTTTCTTTAGATTTTCCGGCAATTTCTTCTTTACGATTTTTCACCGGTAATTTTTAACTTAGAGAGAAAAGCGGAGCGTGACATCGGACTTGGTGGCATCTGACGAGCTTGTACCAAGCGAAGCCACAAAAATCCACCGCAACTACGTCCACATTGGTTATCTATGTTTATGGTTAAAAGTGTTACTTTAGCCTTCCAATATGATGGTTTGCTTTATGGTTATGTGTTATCAGACTTCTCCTTGCTGTGATTATAATCCATTCGGTAGCAATGGGTACTCTGTCCCTTTGTGACTCCATTATTACTACTATTATATCAGAACATGCATGACACTTGTAAGGGTTCATGGCATGAATGGAAAGAATTTGGATCCACATAATTTGAGGGAACTAGACTTTCTGCACTATCATAGCCCAAACTTTCGAATATGACATCTCTAAAAAATCAATATGAGTTCCTTGTAAAAACTTAACTGTCTCGCATTGGGCTGCATCGGGTTCCGATCTCCAAAGCAAGGTAAATCCTTGTTACAAGCGGTTTGTGCTCTCGGGGTTAGTGCTTCCATCATCATGATACTCTAATCTTGTTATTGCAATCTGCTTAATTTATCATATACACTATATAAGCTAGATCAGTGCTTCGATCTAACCCACGATCGGCTATCATCTCTCCGATGATGACAGCCGATAGGGTTTGGTCTTAGGGTTGATTTGGGTTATATAGCGTATCTACCATCTTAAAAGGTTTTCATTGGTTTATCTAGATCCCATGATTCTTTTTGTACTTAATGCTGCATCAATTTGATCTATTAAGTCGCTCTTAGAATCATATAGAACTGTTCGACACAATGACTACTATTAGAGATAATATCGGAGTTTCAGCCGATCTTACCTGTTTTAGCCATCTTACATGATTTATTTCTACTAGATATGTTAAAGTTGCCCTTTATATTAAAATCTTAATCTAGTTAAATGTATTAAGGTCATTATCAATCTGTTAAGCTATATTAACACTCGATTGATCCTTGTTTAGTGTATTTAGCTCAGATTAATATCTTAGTATAAAGCTGTATCGGAGTACTAGTCGATTCACATTAGATGTACAACATCAGCTAGGCTATAAATGTATATAATTATTATCCTAATGTGCTTTTAGATATAAGTGATTTATACTGTCTCGATATGCTACTGATATATCCTAGTCACTTAATCTAAATACGCTTTGGGATAGCGATTATATATTATGAATATCTATAGCCAATAGAGTAAGGATCTAATCTTAATCGAATTGCCTGTTTTTTGTTTCTTGTTGGTTACAGGATCAAACCAACTAGCATGCCCTGAATCCCGAAGACAATCCAATTTGCACCTGCACTAGAGTAAAGAAAATCTCTCATGCCAGTGCATGGGAAAATTTCTCATCAACAGTAGTGTGTTATCTTGTATTGTTATGCTTCTCTGACAGCAACATGTTCTGCACCAATAAATTTTTTGTTTATTATGAAACAATACAATTAGTAGCATCATCTTCTGAATTATATATTGACTGGTCGTTTTACTCTGATCAAGTCTAATTTCTCCTAAACCCAAATTGTGACAAGTCTACATTGACCGGTGCTTTCTATGTACTCGTCAGCTCACAACCTAGACTGCTCCACTGCGTGGATGCAAGCAGGCCAACCTACCCGACCCACCACTTCCTTAACCGTGCTTTTCTCGTTCTAAGGCTTGAGGCTTTGTAACATACTGTTCATATCTAAATTTATCTTTTTTCGATGTGTAGGTCGAATTTGAATAGATATATCACTATATTTCACATTGTTAGTTTTTTTACAACTATTTATATCGAATTAAAAAAGTACACAAGAGGATATTCTGTATTGACATATTACTTCATATTCCCATTGCATTAACTGCATATACATATGCATATCGGTATTTCGACATGCAGTCTGTTTCGTTTTTGTTCCCCCGCATGTGTACACGGAAAAGGGAAGACAGGGCTGCAGGCACGTAGTGCGTATGACGCGTTGTGGGCATCAACAATGCCGCGAGCGGGTGGACTGAGCTCATGCACCGGGTTGACGCAGGATAGGATCGACTATGCTGTCCACCATGCCCTTGTCAACCAGTCTGGGATACTGGTCAACACCTTGAACAATATGATCAGCACGGTGGTCAACTCCAGGATAGCCGACCAGTAGACTAGAGGCCCGGTTTTCCTCTCTGATGGCAGATTCCCTGGGTATAGGACTTTGTCAACGAATGGACTGTAAATTCCTCCTTCAGGACAGCCGATAGCCCCGGGATCGGCTTCCATACGCCGAAATGTGCAATCATCGGCTACAAAGCTACCGGAATTTAAACCCAAGGTCTTGATCAGGCAGCAACCCCAGCATACAGGCTACAGAATCCCAGCAGTACCTCCAGAACAAGTCGAGGCCATGTTCGGCCCCAATCGGCCCCCACCATCTCCAAAGCACCGATTGGCAATTATCAAACGGTTTTCTCTCAGAACCATGGTGGTACTCGGCCTGCTCCTGATCAGCCGCCTCCTGCTATGCCCCAATCTCCCCATCAATATCCAGGAGGCAATTGCGGCCAATATTATCAGCCTCATTCGCCGCAGATGCAGTATAGGCAAGGCCCACTTCAGTATGACCAGTATGAGCCGATACAACACCAACAGGCCCAAGAGGCACAACAATAGAACAAGCCTTGGGCAGATTTGATAGCCGATGTGGTGCGGGACCAATTCGGCCTCAAACCAAAGGATTCTGGCAACATGTACCGGTACCCCTATCCTGAATACTTCGAAAGGGTCCCTTTGCCAAACCGGTACAAGGTGCCAGATTTTTCCAAATTCTTTGGGCAGGACAATGTTTCAACATATGAATACGTCAGCCGATTCTTAGGGATAGAGATGCTCTAAATAGGTTGTACATTGGAAATTGAATTTTAGATGTGGATTTCAAAATGGAATCTCTATTTGAATGAATTTGTAATTTAATTATGCTTGCAATATAATTGGATTAATGGACTTCTCCATTTAGGATAGAGTGAGATCAAATTTGTATATATGTGATTGAATGATATTTGTTACACCTGAACTTTTTCCTTTTTATAAAAGTATTTGAATTTTTAATATATTGCTTGGGTCTATGTATTGTATTTAGTGTATTGATAATTTAGGGAATTAAATAGGCGTTTTAATTTCGGATCTTGTATTACCAAAATATATTCTTATCAATTGTTTGTATTATAATTTTATTAGAAATTTAATTGGAATTTAATTTCTATTTATTTGCATTGCCCTTATGTCATCAGGGATTGTAAATAATATTATGGAGTTCTTGTTGGTATTGCTTTGAGATTTTAATTATTTAAAGCTTTGTTTTAGGGTGGATTTCCAAACAAGTCAAGCAAAAATCACAGCATGATGCAAAAGTTTTAAAAGTTCAAAATTTTACTGATTTTACTTAACTGGATTTTCTGGGTGTTACACTGTGCAACCATTAAATTTTCCTTTTTGTTAAGCACCTAAGCATTTTTATTGTGGATAGGTAGCACACTAGCACACTACGATGTATGGTTGAATCTTTGGATGTTTGGGGATCTTTGGATGTGAGATCATGTGAATATGGATTGTATATATGCATGCGTGTATGTTTGGGGATCTTTGGATGTGGGATGAAGATAAAATGGATGTGAAGATATTATGTGAATTATCTAAATGTGGACAAATTATGTAAATTATATGGAAGTGGAGATATTTTATGAGATGGATTATATATTCTATGAATTATATGAATTGTCTGTGAATTATATGGAATATCTTTTTTAGGCTTTTGGACTACAGATGCCGGTTCATTGTAAGAAACCGACACCACATGGCTTTATAGGTGCCAGTTTTAGTGTTAGAACTAACACCTATGTGATATTATAGGTGCCAGTTTCGATAAAAAATCGGTAACTATGGTAACTATGGTGCTTCCAACGCTTCCCTGGGAGCCTCATAGGTGTCATTTATTTATAGGAATCGACATCTATAATGCTACATATATGTTGGTTCATAGACTGTGAATAATTGGTTCCGGCACTACAACCGACACCTATGTTCTTAAAATGTATATAGAACCGTGAATATGCTTTTAGAGCATGTTCAAAGGTTGTGAGTCATATTTTAGAGTTAGATGTGATCTATACCTTGCACAGATCCCTCCATTGTCTTATCCATATCATGTGGATCCTATCTTAATGCTATAAAGGATTATACATTATGGATGCTTTTACGCTGTGTTCGGATAGAGGTGTTGAGAATTAATGGTTCATGCACATAAAACAAAGTAGTATTAGTTAACTTTTTTAAAAATAGATTAATATGATTTTTAAAACAATTTTCGTATAAAATTATTTAGAAAAATTACATCGTTTAGTAGTTTGAAAAAATAAAAGTGATGAGTTGAGAAAGCTTACTGTCGAACACAACCTTAGCCCATTCGAAAACTATCCTTTTCCAATAGGTGATATGACAAAAAAAATCTAACAATTAATATATCAAAACAAATTTCTTTCTTTTCTTTTTTCCATTCTTATGCATCAAAGTTTTTTCTATAAATGCTAAGAGTCGATATTAAGTCGTTGTCATGTAACAACAATTTTTCTTTCTTTCCCCTTCTCTGTTTCAAGTCTGCAAACTTACGTTGTTAATAACTTTAAGAGATCGCTATTAATTGTTATTGTATATGTCCTTATTTTCGTTACGTTAATTGTAACACTTGGAGACTTTGCTAGTATAAAGATTAAGATTACGTGGAAGTTGGCTTATCAAAATTAATTGATCACACGTCCAAACAGAATTAAATAACGATATTGGCTTCTTTTCTTTTTTGACAAGTCTGCAACTGAGAATGAAGATATCATTTGGATGGCAATTGAATAATATTATACATATGTCTAAGATCGACTTCCGAGCAAAATCCACCCAATAAAAATAAGTACACGGTGTATGCGATCGATCACGTTTTATAGGTTCGCAAATCCCGCTTCACAAAATATTCATCCGACTCTTTGATAAGTGCGGTAGCACGGCACCCCGTAGTATACAAATGACAGGTTCAAGAGGTTACGTTCAACCGGCCGGTTGTTGTGAGATTGCTTAATTAGCCTTATTGACAACATAAATTTATCATGATATTTGTGGTATTTTTAAATTTGTTAAGTGAGATACGAAATGTAATACCAAGGGCATGCCATGACGGTTAGGGTTTTACCTTTTCTCCTTGAACTTGATCGATCCATATACCCTAAGCCCTGGCCAACACCGCGTCGGCGCCGGCGCCGGCAGACACTACTCCGACCGGCCGACCAGCGAGAGATGATGCGCCTCTCCCTCCTCATCAGCGGCTCCTCGTCGTGCGGCCGGCGACCATGGCTGCACGCGCCCCCTCGTGGCTTCCGCCCACCATCCATCTCCCAAGGTTCACCGGAGGGTTGCCGCACTGCAGGTTGACAGCGGAGTCATTGTCCGTCCTCCCCAAGATGGCCGCCCCGTCCGTCACGGCAATAGCGTCCCCATGGATCGATGACGACGACCTCACCAAGGTGACATCATCTTCAATCTTAACCCATCCTGCATGATCCCTTTCTTCCTTCGATCATCACTACTGGAGAGATGATCTTTGGTCCATTGGCCAAAATCCACAATAGTCTCGGTTTCAATAGAAACCGAGACTAAAAAATATTTTTGTCCCGGTTAAAAAAAAACAACGGTTCTCTAGGATCTTTAGTCCCGGTTGGTATTACCAATCGGGACTAAAGATCATCTTTAGTCCCGGTTAAATTCTTGTCAGAATCTGTCAGGTCGATGACCATCTTTAGTCCCGGTTTATAACACCAACCGGGACTAAAGATCATATCTTTTGTTCGGGTTGGTGTTACAAACCGGGACTAAAGATCTAAATAATCTTTAGTTGGTAACACCAACCAGGACTAAAGTAAAGGAAGGTATTTTTTTAACTGCGCTAGTTAAAAATATGGTTTGTTATAAAGGAATAAAATTAATTTGTTGCATGATTCAAATGGTCTGAAATTAATTTGAGAAGATCTATAATTGAAAAAGGGTGGTGTTGTATGAGGGTGGGTGATTGAAGATAGAAGGAAGATTTGATCATTACATTGTAATTATAAATTACCATATTTAACTAGTGATTCTTAATATATTGTTTTAGTGATAATATATTATTTTGGTGATAATATACAAATCAGAGAGATCTATAATACTGATAAGAAAATTACTTTTTTGATACCTTCCGTTGTATTGTCACTCTAACCTTTCGTACCATAGCCTTCGCATATTTCAGTTTCAGAGTTCGTCGCATATTTTAGTTTCAGAGTCCATCGTGTCATAGCCTAGTCGAGATCTTGTTACTGGTTAGATCGTGTTAGAATCCAGTTCGTGTGTTTCTCCCTTTATTTCCGTCAAACCCTAGCCGTCGTGTCTAGTATGTGCGCGTGTAACAAGTTTTTTTCATGCATTGTTCCCGTTTTGTCCTCTAATTCAGAGTCGGTTTTTAAAATGGTCATAACTTTTACATACGGACTCTAATTGAGACGTTTCATATATGAAAATCGATCAGAAAAAATTTTTGGATGCGTTCTCTATTACTTCATCGTATTTGGTGATTTTATTTTCCCCAAAAACGGCTCAGAAGATTGCCTTTTCGAGCCCAGAAGTTTTTTCTGATTATGAGCGTGTCTTCTGAATTGTCCATCGGCCACGTCTTTCACTTGTTTAGGTTCAAATTTTCTGTGGTTATCTCTCGTGTGCTCCTAAGTCAAGAAAAGTTATTAAGAAAATAAAAAGAAACAGTTAAATTTTTCCTGTCTTGTCAACATCGGATGAAAAGGAAAAATAGAGATGGACAAAAGAGGAACAATATCGAAAGGAGCACATAGAGAGGGTAATGTCTAGGATTACCTCTATTTAATTAAATTTTAATTTATTACAATATATTTATTTAATGAATTATTTAATTTATGGTTGTTAACCCTAACCAGGACAAAAAAATTAACAAGAAATTATATTTAGTCGGTAGGTGCCACCAATCGGGACTAAAGATGAATTGGAAATAGCAGAAAATTATCTTTAGTCCCGGTTGTTTCCACCAACCGGGACTAAAAATTGGATCTTTAGTCCTGGTTGATGCCACCAACCGGGACTAATTTATCTTTGGTCTCGGTTGGTGGCACCAACCGGGACTAAAGATCTAGGGGTATATATATCCCTGGCGCGCATCGTCTTCTCCATAGATCCAACATTTAACTTTTTTTTAGATCTCTCTCCCTCTCCCCTCAGTTCTCGCGATGGTAGGGGAGGAGATGGCGGTGGTGAGGCGCCATTTCCTCACCGATGGCAGTGGGGCGCCATCTTCTCACCAGCGGCGGCGACCGGGAGCCAGCGGCGAGCGGGAACAAGAGCGACGGCGGAGCCGGTGGTGCGCGAGGAGGAATTCGACGACGGTGGTGAGGCGGCCGCCACCGCAGCAGACCTCATAGCCGCTGCAAAATCGGCTTTGTGAATGATTTTGTTATAGATTTTTATATGTTTTTTGTGAATTTGTGGATGATTTTGTTGTTGTATTTTGTTGTATTTGATCTGTGGCGTTGAAAAAATAATTTTGATGTTATGTGTTATGTATATGTGTGTTATGTATTTATACACTTATATGCATATTACATATATATATAAATATATATGTGTAGACAAGCAGCAAGCTAGTAATATGAGCAAAATTAAAAAAAGAAAAAAAAATTTTAGTTCCGGTTGATAACACCAATCGAGACTAAAGATAGTAGAGCCAGCCACGTGACGCCGCCATCTTTAGTCCTAGATATTTCAGCCGAGACAAAAAAGATTACAAAGACAAAATATGGTTTCTCCAGCGGTGCATGCTGGTATACAATACGTACATTTGTATGCGAAAACATGCATGCTCTCTTTTTTTGATCGTATAGAAAATCCATATTATTCTCTAAATTAATTTGTTGTTTAATTTCTTTTGCTGCCGATCGATTACTCGATAAATTTAGTTAGGCGCCGGCCGATCCATCTTGGTAACTTCGTAACTGAATTAAATTATTGCATTGTGTTTTCGATGATCCGTTGAAACAACTAGTAGTTCTATTTAGTTTAATACTTCCTCCGTCTTAAAATTTAAACTACACGGCTACATTTATTTTACGATGGAGAAAATAGTACTCCCTTCATCTCACCTCCATCCCAATTTGATCATCCTCTAAACAAAAGGTGCAAAACAAAGGGTGCAAAGACAAATGACAATAAATTCTTCATGTTTTTAAAATTAATTTTCATCAATCAAAGTGTTTCATCACTTATTATCCAGCAGATTGTATCACACTTTAAAGGTTGCAAGGAATTGCACCAACATGGTTAGTAACATGCATACAATGCATTCAGCGATGCCCCTTTACTTTTGCACAACTAAACAAAGAGACTATTATTATTACTATTATTACTATTATTATTATTATTATATCATTTTGAGAAGACCTCAAAATTCTATTCCCAAAGATTTGTTATTGGGCTTTCTAAATTGATTTTGAGGTGTTGAATATATTCCAAACACCAACAGATTGGATAATCCACTTTCTAAACAACTTAAGGAGTGGGCCCATGTAGAAACTATTAGTAGAAATCATCGTTGCTCCCCCTCATCCCGCGTGATCGCGTCTGCATGATCGGTCGCACCTCCCTCCACGAACGCTCCCGCCATGATTTTGGGAATCAGCTCTCTCCCCTAGAAGAAGAGAGCGAGAGATGCGGAAATGGGAGCTGCAAAATTTTGGAAACCTTTAAAGTTACTGTTGGAGCAAGGATTTTAGATGAAAATTATAAATTTTGGTATTGGGAATGATTTTGGGATACTCTTGTGCTGCTCATCTATCAAACTGGGATGAAGGAATGAAGGGGGTATCTTTTAGCGTGGATCTAATTTACTTATTTGATTATGTGCCTTATGGCATGGAGGAGGGATGCAATATACTTTTATTATTAAAAAGTAATTTAGTCATATAGTCGTATCAATTGTATATGATATCTATCGATTATTATTTATTACTTTAGTTAATTATGAGCGTATTTACGTTTTTGGCATATTTCCATCTACGAGGTGATTGCATGGTCTGCAGAAGAAGCCATGAAACTCATCAAGCATACTCCACCTCCTCCTCCGGCAACGCACGACGTGGGTCAGCTACCTCCTGCTTCCCTTCCAGCGTCAACGCAGCACGATGTAGGCAAGCTATTGCGCATGTACGTGTGGTTGCTTCGTGGCTTGGAGTCACAGTCCATCGACATGTACGCCGGCAGCATGAGGCTGGTGGAGTACCATGTCATGGCATGGGGCGCCTATGAGGCGACCCGACCTACCCTCCTCGGCCTCGGGTTCATGGCGAGGCAAAGGATCGAGGAGGTTCTCATCGAGTGCATCAATAGGGGCAACGTCGGCCACCGGGCAGACGTCGTCGAGCCGAAGCTGCTCTCCACGTTTGGGATCAAGCCGAAGAGCCTGTCGATGAACCCGATGGAGAGGCGCTTTGTGGCCGGCATCTTGTACGCTGCGATGGAGATGAGGAACTACGTGCGGCGATGGGTTCGGTGGCTGAGGAGGGTGGAGAGGTGCAACCAACTATGGCGGGAGGAAGAGGCAGAGATGGCGATGAGAAGGGGGAGGAGGAGAGGAGGATAAAGCTGGAGGTGGAAAAGGTTCTTAAGGGGTATGAGGATTTCTTTTAAATTTAGACGGACTTATTTAGATTCAAAGAATTTTGGAGGTTTTTCACAGTAATTGTTTTGATTCCTATGAAATTACTACGTTTTAAAGTAGCCCTTAGCCTGAAAAACTGAAGGGTCCAAGCTTCACAGTGCATTTTCAATTTTTATGCTTGTTTTTCAGTCCACCGGCGATAGAAACAGTTATCTTTGCCGTTATTATGAATTATGTTCTAGATTCATCCTATTTGTTTTTTCGAGCTTCTCTTTAAATGAAATTTTATTGATCTTATACAATTAATCAGACAACTAATCAAGACGGTATAATTACTTTAAGACCACTCTTAATCTGTGTATACATCATATCATCATTAAAAAAAGACATGACAACAAATATCATACCATCGCGAAGATCATCATCCTCTACTTGAACTGTCAAAAATGCTCTCTAAAACAACAATGTCTCTAGAAAAAGAACAGCATGCGTACGTATCGACATTGTCATGATCCAATCAGTAAAATACCAGAACATAGGTTTTACGCTATAAAGAAACTCTTCGAACTAAGATAATACCTTCAACAAGCTAGGAAGCGAATAACCATGCCGTCCCATCATTCCAAGCCGGTTCTGATTTGTATGTACACTTATGAGCAAGCCAATAGGCACACAGCCAAAATTTATAGGGTCCATCTAAAGAGTGCAAGAGTTAATTGTTGGTGTAAGTGATGCATCTAACGAGTGGAATAATTAGTATCAGTGTAAGTGATGAGCAAGCCTATAGACACACACGATCAAATTTTGTAGGGTCCATCCAAAAAGAGAAAGAGTTGGATCTAAAGAAACAAAAAGTGAGTTATCAGAACCCATATGTAAGGTCCATCTAAAGAGAGAAAGTGTTATCGGTGTAAATGATAGAAAAAGTGCTGTCGATGTAAATGACGTCATAAGGAGTAGCTGCACCTAGTGGAGGGAAGGGCTGAAAGGTTTCACCGCTGTCCGCACAAACCTAGGCAGCCCCACCTCCATGGATTGTCACTATTTAAAAAAGAGAAAGTTTGTCTAACCGACCGAAAACCTGTTTACACCTATGTTTTTAGACGTGCTTGTAACCAAGGACATGTAGAAATCATAGGATTTGTACCTATGAAATACCAACTGACTTAAAAATTAATTTTTATGGACGGCTCTCTTAAGTCTTAAGAACTTGTTTTTCAGTTTTTTTAATTTTGTTGGTGGAAAAATCTTTAAAAAATAAATATATCGTATTTTAGTAGACACCTATATAAGGTCTTATTAAATGTGCATGTTTTAGACATAATGGCTATAACTAGTAGAGATGAAGTAGTAGCAACTTGCGAGATGATGCAACAGCCGGTTAATTGATGCTGTATTAAATGACAAAAGATGCAGAGAAATTTTGCAGAAAGGCACACGTCGCAACGCTACTATAGATTCTGCTAGGGCACTCCTAATGCAGAAACTAACCCATAGTGTCTATAGCTGAAAGACATCACAACAAGAAACTATTCTCCCCAATGCACAGTCATTAATAGTAGTTTCTATAGGCAAAAAAATTAATTATACAAAACAAATAGAGCTGATCAATTGTGGCACATCTTTGTGGCACATCTTTGTGGCACAAAGATAGCAGTACAAAACAAATCCACATTAGTACATATATACAAGTTAATTCATAGCATCAAATTGGACAGGAGCATTGATCTTTCACCAGCAACTTTCTTCTACATGCCATCTTTCTCACACCACAGCAATGTTGCATAATCTAGACAAATCATTTCACATGGCAGGGAAGAAATACTGTAAAAGAGAGAAGCACAATCATAGCATAATAATATAAGTCCATGTCCATCCATCATTCATTAAGCCATTACAATAGCAATAATAGTGTAGATATGAAATATAAACTAAATAGATAATATTTAGATAACGTGACGCCATCCATTATCATCCTTTCCGCATAACTCCATTGCCATCATCCATCCTTTGTAGTGCGTCCACGTTCACTGCATTGTTTAAAAATTAGAACAGATGTGGGTGCATGATACAATATTTGATACAATGTAAACATAAGTTTGCAAAGATGTATAACCTAGATTTTAAACATGATTTATTCATGAACATGAAAGCTTGAGTGTGTATTAATAATTCTACCTAATTAGTTTGATTCCCAAATTTTTTGCCATATGTGATCAATCAAGTCGGATTGAAGTTGCCTATGAACTTCACGATCACGAATCTCGCTATTTCTTTGTAGTACGTTCTCCATCACAAGATCATGCTCATGAGATATTGTAGATGGTTGGACAGTAGACGTGGTTGCTTCCTCGTTCAGGTCAAAAGAGTTGTCCACTATATCCTTCTCATCCTCGATTATCATGTTGTGAAGTATTATACAAGCTAACATGATATTCTCAAGATCACCTTGTTCATATAGACGTGCCGGACGACGCAAAATGCAAAAACGAGATTGTAAAATCCCAAATGCACATTCAACATCTTTTCTTGCCCCCTCTTGTTGTTCTGAAAACAACTTGTGCTTAACTGATTGTGGTGCACGTATGGACTTAACAAAAACAGCCCACTCTGGGTAAATTCCATCTGCAAGATAATAAGGTTTGTGATATTGCTTTCCATTCACATAGTAGTGGACCTGGGGAGCTTCTCCTCTTAACTGATCGACAAACAAAGTAGATTGATTCAACACATTGATGTCATTGTTGGATCCTGCCACTCCAAAAAAAGCATGCCATATCCATCGGTCATGTGAAGCAATGGCCTCAACAATGATTGTAGGTACACCATGATCACCACGAGTATATTGTCCCTTCCATGCATAAGGACATTTTTCCCAATGCCAGTGCATACAATCAATGCTGCCTAACATGCCAGGAAAACCACGACGCTCACCAATTTCCAACAGTCGTTCTACATCTTGTACTGTGGGTCGTCTCAAGTACTCTTGACCATATACTTCAATGATACCTTTCACAAACATCTTCAAGCACTCTACACCGTACTTTCTCCCATCTTCAGATATTCATCATGCTGGTCCGCTGAGCCTCCATATGCCGGTTGACGAATCGCTATTGTACACTTATGAATAGGCGAGAATCCGGGACGATTAAGAGCATCCATCCGTAAGGTGAAAAACTCAGACCACCCACTTAAGGCCTCAACAATCTTCAGAAAGAGGGGTCTCCTCATCCTAAATCTTCTACGAAAAATAGACTCATTGTAAATTGGATTAGGCGAGAAATAGTCATCCATAAGTTGTTGGTTGGCCTGTTCACGAGGTCTGTCCACATATCTCCTAGGACCACGCTGAGTTCTTCCACCTTGTAAACCTTCAGCAAGGTGATTCAATTCAGCTACTAGATGATCGCCTAAATCATCTAAAATTTCTTGCTCCATAAGGTACTCATCGAGAGGGTACAGATCAATAGGATCGATGCTTTCATCTTCATCCATTCAGTACAGTGAATGTGGAGGGGAGAGTGAATGAGCATAAGTTATTTGGAGGGGCTGTGGAGGAGAGCAAGAATGAGGTTGAAAGAATGTGGAGGGGTTTCCTTTTTAGGATTAAGTACTTTAAGTTTCAGATCAGAAATAAATTAATTACATACTTTCAGTTTCAGATCAGGAAATAAATTCAGGATTAAGTACTTTCAGTTTCAGATCATAAATTAATTAATTACATACTTTCAGTACCAGATCAGGAAATAAAATCATGATTAAGTACTTTCAGTTTCAGATCATAAATTAATTAATTACATACTTTCATTTTCAGATCATAAATTAATTAATTACATACTTTCTTTACTCAATCAGTACTTGTTTACTCAAATCAAACTACTGCTCTCATGCTGTATTATTCAGTGAACAATTCAGGGAACAATTAATCTCATGCTATATTATTTAGTCTATTGGCTGTAAGCCATGGATGAGTTGCAGTATGTACATTTAGGAAGCCATTTTTATGGAAATATTAGCTGATGCTTTCAGGGGTTGCAGTATGGTTCTTGGACTGGACACTATTGAAGTAACCACACCCTAAATGACAGAGACAAAGTTATTTGCTTAATCGAATCTAAGTTTGTACTGAATGGAAGACAAACTTATTTACCCTTCTTTACAAAACAGGGTGCAGGGCTGCTGTTCCATAATGCATTCAAAATAAGTAAAGAAAATACGAGCAGCTACAAACATTATATACCTTACAAAGATTGTAGGATTTCACACTTTACATACCTTTCAATGCAGATCATCAGCACATAACTTGAACCTCCTTAACTATCACTGCATTGTTGAACAAACATAAATATCAATCATATACGTCAAAACGTTAACAAATGATTGACATACAAGCTGCAGTATCGTACCTTAGGAAATAAAACAATTCTCAGGCTATCTAGAGCCAAATTTCTCTCGCCAAAGCATCGCACTAAGTTGATCGAGGCGCAAGCAGCACTATGCGTAAGTTTCTAGCATCTTACTTTTAGTTTGTTCATGTGCTATTTCTTGATTAATCTTAACCGTTTCATGAGTAATCTTAGCGGCTTCAATCTTTTTGTCGCCAAGCTTTGCTGAATTTCAGACATCTTCTCTCTATCTTCCCTATTCTTGGTGCTTGCTTCAATGAACTTATCAAGTTTTCCATTGAACTCAGACATGGCATCATGTGCCTTACTCTTTCCACTGAGTTCTTTTTTTGCTTTCTTACGACCCATAGGTCTCTTTTCGCCATCTAATTCCAAATTCACCACTTGAGGTGAGTTCACTTTTGCACTCTTTTCCTTTTCCATCTTTAACGTATTCAGATATGCTGACCACTTTTGTTCACCACATACAACCTTCCACATATGTAACAGTTGGAAAGCCTTGCCATTATTTTGACCAGCATACATCTCTAATGATTTGTCAGTCAACTGGTCGTCACTCATCCCACTTTGCCACACTCTACTAGTGTTTACCCAAACTCCATGAAAATCAGATATTGGTTTCTTAACTCGATCCCAACGTATTTTTATTTGGTTTCGGTTCCTCTTACGACTATTTTCTGTGGTGTTGTTGTATTCATCAGTAACATCTGCCCAAAAAGCGTCTGCCTTCTTGCCATTTCCATCGATTGGGTCCTTTGAATTATGCAACCAAGCACTGGCCTACAATTAGAGAATCAACAAAAAAAACTAAATAATCTCAGTCGGCTTTCATGAACAAAGTGATCTAAATCAAAAAGTAACGACGACAACCTACCAATCTTTTATCTTCATCAGTTGTCCAGTTCAACCGCTTGTCGGTTCTAAAATCATGATCCAAATTCATTGTTTCAGTTTCTGTGCATCTTCATCATCAATTACAACGTTGAGTTCGAAGAGGAGTTCTTGTAGTACCCATTGAAGACATTGAAGACTGACTCATTGCAGCACCAACAAAGTGAGAATTTTCTAGAGTACTATTTCCATTAGTATAATTACCAAATGGATTTGACTGCATTAAATTTGTTAACTCTCCTGGTGGGTATATCCTGCAAACATATGTTGGCTGTAAGGAAAACAAGCATTTAATTTCCATCTAAGAAGGACATCAATTTCCTATAACAATGTCTTACCCTTCGGTAAGAGACGACATTGGACACCATCCACCAACGGAAAAGGCATTGACTGAATCCCCTAGAGTAGAGGTCGCATTACCATGAACGGAAGGAGAATGGGTTCCAGGGACAACACTGCCTCGCCGGGAACTAGTCTTTGTTAATCGATTCATCCCTTGATTCAGAGATACCAACAAATTAATCTTGGTACAAAGCTTTAACAGAATGAGGAATTGCTTTAGAATGAGGAATAGCCTCTCATTGCTTTAACAGAACAGAGAGTACAGAATGATTCAGAAATGAGACAATGAACATTATACTCTCATCTTACTAACTGCAAGTTTAACTATATGATTCATATGGATAAATCTTTGTATACCGTGAAGGATGAGAATTCATGAAAGAAATTATGATACTGAGTCTACTGACTTCAATTTGTGCAGTGTATCAGTACTTGTGCTCACCGTTAGAATCATTCAATTTCTCAGATCTAAAATCATTCAGTTTGTTAGAATCGTACTTCGGCCTAACATTTTTTTTCATTCAACACAGTATTAATGCAATTTCTTCAACATCTCCCCAAACAGCGAAACCGAAGGGAGAAAGTGAGTCAATTTTTTTAGGGTTTAGGTAATACCTGGTTGGGAAAGCGATGGGAGGGGATAGTTCCGCCGTGCACCGGCGTGGCGAGGAGGTGCTCGTCGGCGGAGAACTTTGCGCGTGAATCAGGGGCCGCGGCGGAGTGGGTGGCCCCGACGTGGCGAGGAGAAGCGTTGCGCCGACCGTCGCTCTGCGGTGCAGCGCGGATGCTCCGACGTGGGGGGCGGCGGGAGATGGGGCATCCGTCGTTGATGAGGCGGCCACGGAGCACCTCGAGGAGCGGCAGGCGGATTTGGCTTGGGGGCTTCGATCTGGACCCGGGAGGGAGAGAAAAAAGAGCGTGCGAGAGAGGGAAGGGCGTACGCGAGAAGAAAGGTCGCGCGCTAGGCAGTGCTGCAGCGGGAGAGGGAAGAGCGCGCGCGGGAGCGAGGGCGGCGATGGACGGGAAGGGAAGGCGCACCGGATCCATGGAATCGATGGAGAAACTCCACAACGCGCCTGGAGGCTGGTTTCTTTAGCATCGGACGAAGCGTAGACTCAGCGTCTAAGTTAGACTCCGTTTCTTGTTTCTCCACTCTCTTTCTTCAATTAATACGTTGCCACTTCAGCTAAAAATCAATAAATATAGGCTAATAAATACACATAGAAACCATTGTGAAGTCTGCATTGGGAGTGCCCCTATAGATTAAGATTAAAAGCTGGCACGAAAAAATTATTAGTACATGATTAATTATTACAACTTAAAAATAGACATATTTAATATTTTAAAAATAACTTTTATATAGAAAATTTTTAAAAAAATACGTCGTTTAGTAGTTTGAAAAACGTGCTAACGAAAATCGAGGTAAAATCTTAATGTTAATCTCAATGAGAGAAGAATGCTTCCCGTATTGTTTAAAACTAATTAAAATGAATAAGCTATTACCATATAACATAATTAATTAAGTTATAAACTTTCGATAAATAGATATATTTGATATTTTAAGCAACTTGTATATAAAATTTTTATACGAAAGCATATTATTTAATAATTTGAAAAATTTTTATACAAAAATATATTATTTAATAATTTAAAAAGCATACCATACAAAAACATATTATTTAATAATTTGAAAATTTTTATATGAAAACATATTATTTAATAATTTGAAATGCTACCGACGAGAACTTCTGAATCTTGATGAGAAAAAAACATGGGAGAAAAAAACATGGGCCTAGGAAGACGTATAGAATCGAGCATGAGTCAGACACCGTCTTCATGTGAAACCGGAAGCGCAAAAGGCACTCATGAAACGGTCTTCAAAGAAGGAACTGCTTGTTTATGTCGACAAATCCTTTGCACACTTTATACAACATAGTTCTATTTTGCTCAATTTAGGCATCAGATAGTTCGTTCAAGAGCAGCATTCCTCATCTTACCCAATAAGTGTTCACGGAACAGGAACAATTATTAGCAGGTAAAACAAGGAGCATCGGCCTCGTCAGGTGCAACACCAGAACCGGAGCTACCAACGTCCCAAGCAATTAGAGCACTCACTTCACTTCAAGTTGTACCAATTGCCACATGACGACAATAGTCTTTGATTAACCAAAAATAATGAATCGAACAAACAATTTCAGCCAATATAACATTAATGAATCGAGTTAAGTCGCCGACACAAACAATGGTACCATTCAGTTCAAGGGCCACATTTCCTCGGGGAGCAACGCATATAGCATACAACTCCACGGTAAAATAGTAATAGCATACGGGAACGTGGTTTCGCAGCCACAAACTTATTGGACGATCTTGTAAGGCATGGTTATTGCAAAAAAAGGTTCTTCTTGGTTCTCTCACAGGTTGAGATCAATCAGTGACACGCGCAAACTCATTCACTTGGAAAATC
Source organism: Oryza australiensis (assembly GCA_019925245.2). Taxonomy (NCBI): domain Eukaryota; kingdom Viridiplantae; phylum Streptophyta; class Magnoliopsida; order Poales; family Poaceae; genus Oryza; species Oryza australiensis. The sequence goes on from JAIFGZ020000335.1 coordinate 1,773,586, forward strand.
AGGTATGTCACAGGCACCGGACATGCTCGTCCAGGGGTTCTCAAGGTCATGTTCATCGGCTTGACCTGCAGCAGCTAGATTGGTCTCATCAAAAAGACCCCCATGACCGAAACCGTCATCTGCATCTTTGGCAAACTGCTCATTTGAGGGCAATTCTCCGTTAAGGAGACTCGGTTCTAGTGATACATCATGCCTCCAGGAAATAGAGTCCACCAAGGGTGGAGGTTGGTTATCAAGGAATAGGCCGCTTGCATTATTGTTGATGCCAACTAAAGCATACAAACCTGAAAAGACCAACAGTAAGTTTTATGTGATATTGTTCATGTGAAAATAAGAGTGAGCACACTTACTGTTCTCGAGGAGATCATCACCAAGGATTGGAGAGGAAGAACTCATAGAGAAAGCATTCGATTGAATCAGTTGATTGCATTGAACATGAGGATCAAAAACATCAAAAGATCCTTGGGAATTTGCACGGTCCCCTTGTCCATGTCCTCCATGAACCAATGCATCCAGCAGACCACTGTTGTTTGGAGAGAGAGATTCTGATCTCAGGGAGCCAGAGGCTGAAGATTGCAACACGAAGTCAACCTGTTCAATAGGATGTCCTAAGGGGTCGTGATATGACCATGCATTATTGCTAAAGTCATAGTTGGAATATTGGAGTGAAGGGAGCTCTACATTCGTGGGCCTCTGTATGGTCCCAGAAGTAGAGAAGTTGCCATCAAGAATTGGATGTCCACTGACAATGGCACTACCAAAAGATACTGACTGATCTTGTGTGGCAATGGCACTACCAAAAGGACTTATGGCATCAATGGAAAGACAATTTGGAGTCACACAATTTGGGGAAATATAATTTTCTGCTCTACTATAGTCTAAATTATCGAAAAAAACCTCTTTGTAGCTTTGACCATTTAACTGTAAAACCTCGTTTGTTCGTTTCTTGCCACGTGATTCATCACGGCTTTGACAGTTCATCTCTTCTTGATCTGTCAACTTAAAATGACTAATCTCCTTCGGATATAGAGGTTCACCAGTTCTCTGAATTCTCTTACATCTAGTGTTCCAGAAGTTCTTGATTTCATTATCTGTGCGGCCTGGCAACTGCAATAAAAACAACAGAAGTTCAGATATGTGAGTTATCCTATGATCTAATAGGATTTTTCTAGGTAGTTAGACTAAAGAACCTTAAGGCATTAGCCTAAAAAACATTTGCATTTTACCTCAGATGTTAGAATGGCAAATATAGCCTAAAAAATATTTGCCTAAGTTGTAACTTTAGGCATATGTATGTGTACAAATTTGCATTGTCTCTAGCTAGACATAATCTCGAAAGATGCTTACAGTAACACAGGGGAAAAAGACAGTTCCATGTGTTAATTGACTGTATAGATTCAAGAAAATAGGTATTCTAAATTTTTCTAATTAGTCCAAGCTCTGAATGCTCATACAAGGTGAGTTCCTTCTCTACAGAAGAGGAATAACAGTAAAATATATATCTAGTTTCTTTTCTGCAGTGCAGCATTGCAAGCACGTGTGCCCCATGGCACCAAATGCCAGCAACCATTCTCTATTTAAGTCCTTAGCAACTAATAATATTAAGACAACTGAATTGAATAAAATAAAGTCTGTCACCAATATACATAAGAAAGAACTATTTGATGTCCACTGATTATATTCAGACACTAGCAAATAGTATATCTGGAGAAGACTGCACTAGACAAACTGTTGGCTGGCTTTAATCTAGAGAGAGTATTTTCCTCTAATCCAATACACCAATGCATCTAAATATCAGACACATGCTTGCAATATGCAGTTTGGTTTTATATGGATACTCGACTGCTATTCTCAGGACCAAACCTTCTATTCAAAGCCTATTTTTAAATCTTTGTTAGGAAATGAATATTCAATGAAGCTATGAAACATATAGAACATCCAAACTAAACAATTTATAATCTATTAATCAAGCAGTATATCATGCTTCTAGCTAGGTAGACACATACATATGCCTAAGTTGTAACTTGCAAAGGTTTTGCAGCCAATGGAGGCTGGTGTCCAGGTAGACAGCCATGAGGCTCTGCCCCTGCTTATGTAAAGTCACTATAAGCAAGAAGGTTTAAAGGATAATCGGTCTGAACTCTGAATCAATTTTCTTTCGATTTGTTGGAGGACCAAGTATTATTTCAGACAAGACTAACAAGAACAGTAGAAGATGACTTAGTTTGTTATTCTCTGCGAACAAGGAATAACGGCAAAACATTTGTTTACTCTTTTTTACGAGGCCTTTTACGAGAGTGCAACATGTCAAACATGTCTGCACCATGACACTACGCCACACTCAAAAAAAAAGCCCAGTGGCCATTCTCTATTTAAATCAACTAAGGAGCCAATTAAATTGAATAAAATAAAGTCCATCGCCAATACAGAAGAAAATACTGGTTGATGTACTCTGAATACGTCTATCTACGAGCAAGTGGTATATTTGGGGCCCCTATATTTGGAGTGGACAGCATGCATTGTCTGCACTAGGCAAACTTTTGGTAGGCTTTAATTTAGGGGGGTAAATATTGTGCTCTAATCCAATTAATAATACACCAATGCACCTAAATATTAAGCATGCAACTAATCTAATCTAACTTTGAACGGAGTATCAATGCACAAGCTAGGACAACCAAGGAACCATGAAGGAGTAGTGGGAGGAGCACACTTACAGAGGTTGCCATCTTAGCCCACTTGTTCCCGATGAAAAGATGGAGGTCAATGATCCTACACTGCTCTTCCTTGCTGAAGGGCCCCTTCTTGAGGTCCGGCTTGAGGTGGTTCGCCCAGCGGAGGCGGCAGCTCTTGCCACAGCGGTTCAGCCCGGCGTTCCTCTGCACCTGGTTCCAGTTCCCCTCGCCGTGCGCCTCCACGTACTCGCGCAGTCGCTTGTCCTCGTCGGGCGTCCACGGTCCCTTCTTCAGCGGAATCCTGCCACGCACGCGCACACGGACGCCGCCGCCGCCGCGGCGACCAGCCCCCGCCCTCGCCGCACCGCCGCTGGCGCCATCCTCATCATCGTCGCCGTCGCCGCTCGGGTACAGCATTGCCGGCGACTCCCCCTGCGAGCCCGCCAGCCTCGCTGCCGCATCCTCCTCCAGCGGCGACCCCTCCACCCTCATCCTGGACCCCCGCGTCCACCACCACCACCGCCCACGCCGCCGATCCTGCACGAGATAAATCCAGCCAAACCCCACAACAATTCAACAAAAACGAAAATCAAAACCAATATCCAATTATCCAATCTCGCTCCACACAAGCCCGAACTAATCCAACCAGCGGCGCGTGGATTTCCAGCGGGGAGAGTGCTCACCGGTGTCGAGCACAGGGGGACGGCGGCGGCGAGCAAAGTAGACTAGTAGACTAGGCGGAGTAGGGAGGAAGCAAGTAGTAGACCCCCGATGATGATGGCTCGTGTCCTGGGCCGGAGTGGGCTGCCATCTCAAGGCGGCCCAACTAGGGTTTGCTTCGTTACCGAGGTTTTGTAATTTTTTAGGGAAAAATTTATCCAACCCTTTTGTTTATTTTATCCATAAGAATTATTATATATCCATTCAGATGGGAAAATGTTTAAAAACAAAAGGATATATGAATTTAACAATAAATTACGTGGATGAAACTTGGAAAGGATATCTGAATAGTATTTAAGAAAAAGGATATATATTCTGCGTGCTGAAATTAATGTAAGGTACGTTCTCTCACATTAAGGCATGTTTTGAATTAAAGCTGAAACTTGTACTACCAAATTTTTGGTAATTTAAGTAGTTAATATGCTAGTTTGAGTTGAAGGCAAATAATTGAGAGTGTTCATACTCTATCTAATCATATCCTAGAAATTTTCTCCACTATACCACTAAAAATTGGATTCATATATTGATAGCAAACTAAAATTTATATCACAATTTATATCACGCGCCGGCACGTTTCACTGTACCACCAACCAGCTGGCAGCCAGCCATCCACCATTGGATGAACGCATGAAGCACACGTCCTATTCGATCCGATCCCCGAATTTTGCCTGGTTGCCAACTTGCGCGACAGTGGGACGCAACAAACGAACGAACGAACGATTATTATGTGCACAATCAAACGTGTAACACCTTATATATCGATCGGAGCGGGCCAGCAGTTAGTACTTAGTACTACCTTTTTTATCAGCAGGAAAAAAAACCTTGGTTAACTTGAAATGACGGAGTGACGACTAGTACACAACACGTAAGAATAATTGCTGAAAGTAAAAAAAAGAAAGCACAAAAAAAGAAATATAATTCGTGCATGCTTTTCAAGTAGTTTGAGGTTGGCGCATGCACGTACGGCCGGGCTTCAGTCGGCTCTGCACGTCTGCATATGCATGGGGCCAGAGGCCACAAGGCTTCCGCGTGCAGGCCGCGCGTCAAGTTGCATTTGCTGGCTGCTGCAACTTCAACGCGACGCGCGACGGGATCGACGACGAGGACGGCAGGCAAGACCGCCGTGCGGCGTGGGATCCGTAGTAGGCTCTCGTCTTGTCCCTGTCCGCAGTCGCGCGTGGGGGGCGCCTAATGCACGCCTGGTCGCACGTGCGACGAAATAGTTAATTAACGCGTCGGCGCGCGTCGGCCAGGGTCGTGTGTAGGGCTAGATACCGAGACGATCATTGGCTTGTTAGTCTAACGAGCTGAGGTCGGCTTGGCTCGTAGGTCGGCTCGAGCCTTGATTGGCTCGCGAGTTTATAGTGTAATTTGTGTATAAATAATATGTTTATTTTTTAAGTGTATCAAACATGTAAATATACAATAGAAAAAAATAAAAAAATATATATATTAAGTCCATAATTAATATAATAACACTTGTCCATCGATAATCATCGATGTGTTAACGACCAAATTTGGTAAGCCAGATTTTCGGGTTTGAAGTTACAATCGAAGCGGAATTGAAGTGCATAATTCCCAGGAACAGAGTGCGCATCGGCTGAGTTTGAATCGACTGAGGGGTCAGTCAGCTCAGACCGAGTCGGATGAGGATATCCGGCAAAGCCGATTCCGACTCGGATAGCAGATATGATCGATCTCGGAAGGAAGAAATGAAGATGATCATTAGGTTTGGTTCCAAGTGCTTCAGACATATTGTCATCTACGGATAAAGTCCTGAAAAGACAATTGTATCTTTAATTTGGAATATTTTGTATAGTTTCCTTGAGAATCACCACACGAGACTTTGTCCCAGATATTTGTCGTATTTCAAATAGTAGTTAGAGATAAGGGTCGTGTTCTACAAGGACTCTGTTTGTAATTGGGTATAAATATGACCCGAGACCATGTAATTAAAAAATAAAGACACAATCAATACAATCTCGCCGCATCGCCACCTTTTCCTTTAATAGTTTTTGGCGAGTTTTTGATTCTAGTTAGGCTGCATCGTTTGATCTCCAGCGAACAGGTAATCCTTGTCACAGCAGCTTGCGTTATCGGGATTAGTGCTTCCATCGTCATGATACTCTAGTCCTGTTCTCGTAATCTGCATAGTTATCATAAATGCTATATAATTTAGATCGGTGTTGTGATCTAAATCGGCTAGCACCAACCGCTAGATGATAGCCCGGTAAGTTTAGATTTCAATGTTAATCTAGATTATATAGTATATCTACCATCTTGAAAGATGTTCATAGACTCGTATAGATTATATGTTTCTTTTGGTACTTAATGCTGCATTGGTTAGGTTCGATCTATTAAGTTGCTTTTAGAATCATAACAGATCTATTTTGTTTTATGATCATTACTAGAGATAGTATCGGAGTTTCAGCCGACCTTATCTGTTTTAACTGTCTTGTATGTTTTATATTTACTTGATATGTTAAAGCTGTCCTTTATATTAAGATCTCTCTATAATTAAATATATTAAGCTTGTAATCGATCTGTTACATTATCTTAGTATATGATTGGTCTTTGTTTCATACATTTGGCCAGCAGTGATATCTTAGTATAAGGCAGTATCATAGTACTAGCCGATACATGTTAGATTAATCTCTTAGGCTATGTTGCGAACAAGTATAATCTTCACCTTTCAGTATTTTTAGATCTAGGTGACTTATATTGTCTCGGTATACTACCGATCTATCCCAGTCACTTGGTTTAAATATGCTTTAAGACTTGGATTATATTTTGTTAACATCTGTAGCCAATTGGATGAATCTAATCGTTGCCGATTCAGTATGCACCGCATCGGCTTAACCCTAGACGATACGTCATTGGCCACCAGCCGATCGACTATCGTTTGCAAGCTAATACTTTTTATTGTTTCTTGTTGATTGCAGGATCAAATCAACTGGAATGCCTACGAACCTTGAAGAAATAATTTAGACCTGCACTATAGTTAACCAGATCTCTGAGGCCAGTGTGTAGAAATTTTTTTTCATCAACACGCTTTTGGCACGCCCGGTGGGACCCAAATCACATGACAGACGCCATGGTAGACATCAAAACCTCCGATGTTGATCCGGAGAGCATCATTTCGATAACCGTGGATAAATTAATGCTAGAGCAAAAGGCCGAGCTTGAGGAGATAATGAACAAACTACAGAGTCAGTATCTGCACTCTTTTACACAAACTCGGTCCGACACCATCGTCCAGAGGTACAAAGTGAAAACTGCCAGCCAATGATGAGCCCGAACCTAGCTCTGGCAAGGGCAAAAAGCCTCAAGAAATCAAGCAAGAAGATGGGCCAGAGCTGAACAACCTCCAAGACAGATTGATTATGTGGTTCATCATGCCTTGATCAACCAACTGGGATCTGGTCAACACCCTCAACAACATGATCGACGGTGGTCGACTTAGGATAGCCAAACACCAAGCCAGGGGACCAGTATTCCTCCCTGAGGGTAAATTTCCTCAGTACAAGGCCTTGGCAACAGATGGGTTGCCTACTACTTTAGGAGTTCCTCCGAAACAACCGATTGTACTAGGATCGGTTCCCCTCAAGCCGTTCGTGCCACCATCGGCATCAAAGCCGACGGACTTCCAACCCAGGGTCCTGATAAGGCCACAAGCTCACCATGCAGGCCATGAGATTCCTCATATGTCCTCAGAACTGATTGTGGCCATGTTCAGTGCAGATCAGCCACCTGTTCTGCTCAAGGTGTCGATAGGATCCTATCCATCAGGCTTCCCACAACATCCTATCGGCTCACAACCTCTTCAGGATCAACAGCCTCCCATGGTGCGTCAATCTCCCCAACATTATCTAGGAGGCAACTTTAATCAGCATTATCAACCTCATTCGCCTCGGATGCAGTTGTTGATGAGAAATTTCTCTCACGCGCCGGCTCGAGAGATCGCTAACTCCGGTGCAGGTCCTTCTCGGTTTCTGTCCCACCGGGCGTGCCAAGAAGCGTGTTGACGAGAAATTTCTCTCACGCGCCGGCCTGGGAGATCCGCTTAACTCCGGCGAGTCCTTCTCATTTTTGTCTTTGTGCGGGCGTGCGGTTGATTTGATCTGTTAATCAACAAGAAAAACAAGAGAATATGCGTTAAGTGTTAGGTTAGATCCCCACGGGATCGGCTAAGGGAATCCATAAACATATATATGCTATTCTAAACTATATTTAAGCCAAGTGATCGGAATGAATCGGCTATACCGAGACAAGCACCGCTTAACCCAAATACAGTAAAGAATAATAAATATATGAATCGATAACCTAGCCGATCTGGAAAGCTAACAATGAATCGGCTAGTACTCCGATGAATCTTATAGAAAGATATCATTCTTGAAACAGATGCATAGTCTGGAAATCGGCCATCGGCTGTCGATGGTAGGCTGATTTCGGCTGGCAACATCCGACAAGAATGCGATCTTAACATAAGAGGCAGTCCTAATATAAATCTAATAATAAATATATTAAAAGAAACATATCGTGAGATAAGGCCGATGAAACCCCGATGATGTCTCTAAACAATATAAATCATAGTCGAACAGATCACTGATAGTTCTAAAAATGACTTAATAGTTCGAACCCGATGCAGCATTAAGTATAAAAAGAAAAACCTGATCTGTTGTAGCTGATTTATATCTCTCGAGACGGTGGATACCGTATATAAACCAGCCAACCTTTAGATCTAGCCCTATTGGCTGCAAGCTCTTGATAGAACCAGCCAATGGCAGGATAGATCTAAACATTGATCTAATTTATATGCGCTATATGATAAATAGCGTAGTATAAACTCTTGATTCTAATGTGTCATTACGATGGAAGCACTAGAAACAACAGATTATACCACTAATGACAAGCATTTACCTAGATGTGGGGATCAAAACGATGCAGCCCGTAGCCAAACAAAGTGCTCGTCTGAAGAAAAAGGGTTGGCGATGCGCCGAAGGTTTGATTGATTATGATTGTCTTATGTTACAGGGGGTCTCGGGTCCTATTTATACCCAAGATACAATTATCTGTACAAACCCTGGACTCTATCTAAACTACTATTTAAAACACAACATTATCCCGAACGGGACCCACTCCGTGTTACAACCAATAGTTTAAACAAACCCCTAAATTACAGATACAATTGCCGTTACAGGACTCTATCCATAAGTGACAATATCGTTTAACGCGCAATTAACAACCGAATCTTCTATTTATCCTCAAACTGCTGCATCAGAAACGGTTTCATCTCTTTCGGACCTGGAATCGGCTATCGACTGCCCCTGTCCGATCCAACCTTAGCTGATTGGCCTCACAACCGATCACTCCTCAGCCGATGCGACCCCTGTCTCCAGCCGATCCGATTCTGCTTCGCCCTTGCACACTTAGGGACTTGATTACCAAATTTCAGTGTTAACAACAGTATCGGCAAGGACCACTCCAGTTTAATCAGTACGAGCCGATGCAGCAACAAGCACATGAGGTGCCTCAACAGAACAAGCCTTGGGTGGACTTGATAGCCGAAGTGATGAGAGAACAATTCGGCCTCAAACCCAAGGATACGGGCAACATGTATCGGTAGCCTTATCCCGAGTACTTTGAAAGGGTTCCGTTGCCTAACCGATACAAGGTGCCGATTTTTCAAGTTCTCGGGGGGACAATGTTTCTACCTATGAGCATGTTAGCCGATTTTTAGCCCAGTGTGGAGAGGCATCGTCTACAGACACCCTGAGAGTTAGAATTTTTCCCCTCTCACTCTCTGGATCGGCTTTTACTTGGTTTTCTTCGCTACCATACAATTCTGTACAGAGTTGGGCAGATTTGGAGAATCAGTTTCATCGGTACTTCTACACCGGCATCCATGAGATGAAGCTGTCCGATTTAACATCCATCAGACAGAAGCATGACGAATCGATCCAGGACTACATCCAGAGATTTAGAGACAATAGGAACTGATGCTATAGCCTGGTGCTATCTGATTCCCAGCTAGCTGATCTTGCCTTCCAGGGTTTGCTAACACCCATTAAGGAGAGATTTTTGGCCCAAGATTTTGAAAGCTTGGCAAGCTTGGCCCGGAAGATCACTGCCACGAGCAACGTTTTTAGGAGGCCAAGAAAGCCTTCAAGAAGGTTAGCCATGTCGCCTACACTTCCGATTTCGATTCAACCGATAGCGAGACCGAAGTAGCAGCAGCCGAATGGGCTAGAAACAAGAAGATCATAACTTGTTAATGAGTGAAGAATTCGGCTAAAGAGGCGAAATATAATTTTGACATCACCAAAGCCGATAAAATATTCGATCTGCTGCTTCGGGAAAAACAAATCCAACTCTCGGTCAATCACGTCATCCCATCGGCTGAGGAGTTGAAGAAGAGAAAATATTACAAGTGGCACAACACCGGTTCCCACAACACAAACAACTGTAAGGTGTTTCGCTAGTAAATTTAGTCGGCTATAGAAGTTGGGAAAATCAAATTTTAAAACCCGAAAAGCCGATGAAAGTTGATGGAAATCCTTTTCTGTTAACATGATTTATGCCAGCCGCCGATCAACTGATCATCATCCCCGAAAAATGGATAGCTTAGTCAAATTCATGAAGGAACATGAAGAGAGGGAGACGGGTAGAGTTTACAAAATGCATCCAAGAAGACACGATCGGCAGGAAGAGGCTTACCATCGGCAACATGATGGCTTCGATCCCCATTGGAGCTGCGATTTCTTCAGGTTTTGCTGGAATCAGGGGATGAGACTGCCGTCACTCCGAGATTGCCGGCGTGCAGTGGCTATGAAGATGAGCAGGCCAAGACAGAAGAAATGCCCTGTGCACCAAAGGCTGGGCCCTATCCATGAAGATTTCTTTCAGGAGGACTTCGAGGACGACGAAGAGTAGGCTGCGAACCTGCAATGGTGTCCCTCCGACACTTTTACGAAGACCCAGAAGCGGATGGTGTAGTGGCTAAAGAGCGAAGGTCGGCTGAAAGAGGTCCAAGCCAAAATCGACTATCGGCTAAAAAAGAAGAAGAAACAAGAGCGCCCAAGGAAACAATGGCGCATGAAGAACAAGGATATGTCGGTCGATGAAGACCAAGCCAACAAGGAAAAAAGAAAGGCCAAGGAAAAGGCCATGGCCGCTGCATCGTTTAACATGGTTTTTGTATTACCAGCCGAATTTGAAGCGGCCCACGCCGATGCAGACGTCGTAGAGGAGTCATCCGCTAAACTTGTGTTATCCCCAGAGCAAGTGATTTTGAAAAACCGAAAGGGACAAAACATCGGCACCTCAATCTTCTCTACATCAAAGGATTCGTCAACGGGAGGCCGATGTCAAAAATGCTGGTTGACAGGGGAGCCGCCGTAAATTTGATGCCCTATGCTACTTTTAGAAAGCTGGGCAAGGGTATTGATGACCTCATAAAGACAAAATGGCCCTCAAGGATTTTAGCGGGAACCCATCAGAGACCAAAGGGGTTCTTAACATTGAGCTGACCGTCGGCAGTAAGACAGTACCTACCACCTTTTTTGTCATCGACGGGAAGGGGTCATACAGCCTGTTGCTGGGGAGGGACTGGATCCACGTCAATTGTTGCATCTCTTCCACCATGCACCAGAGCTTGATCCAATGGTTTTGTGACAAGATTGAAATCGTGCTAGCCAACAGGTTAGTAAACGTAGCTGATGCCGATTTAACACTTTGGGAAATCGACGACATCGAATGCTTGTCTGACAAAGTTTGGAAGGCCGATTTTCTAAAGGTGTCCGATTCTACTATACAACCAATTGGAGACGAGGAGCCTCAATTATTACTTTGAGGGCGTCGTGGAGGGCTCAAGCGTCTACACCAAGGACACCGTGGACGATCTCGATGGCAAGCTAGGACAAGGCTTTATGTCGGCCGACGAACTTGAAGAAGTTAATATAGGTCCAGGAGATAGGCCTAGGCTGACATATATCAATAAAAATTTGTCTTCTCATTTTAGAACCAAGCTGATTGATTTATTAAAAGAATATAAAGATTGTTTTGCTTTGGAGTATTTTGAGATGCCATGTCTTAGCCGATCGATTGTGAAACATTGGCTCCCTATTGAACCAGGATATCGGCAATACAAACAACCACCCAGGAGATTTAAAGCCGATATGTATGATGCGATTAAGGCCGAAATTACTCGGCTGTACGATGTTGGTTTTATTCGGCTGTGCCGATACGCCGAGTGGGTGTCGAACATCGTCCCAGTAATCAAGAAGAATGACAAGCTCAGGGTGTGCATCGATTTTCGTGACTTGAACAAAGCCACCCCCAAGGACGAGTACCCCATGTCGATTGTCGATTTGTTGGTTGATGCAACTTTAGGACATAAAATCATAAGTTTTATGGATGGCAATGTTGGTTACAATCAAATCTTCATGGCCAAAGAAGACATTCATAAGACTGCTTTTAGGTGTCCTGGTGCAATCGGTTTATATGAATGGGTTGTCATGACATTCAGTTTGAAAAATGCTGGGGCTACTTATCAAAGAGCCATGAACTATATCTTTCACGATTTAATCAGCTTCTTAGTGGAGATCTACATTGATTATGTGGTTGTCAAATCAAAAGAAGTTGAAGACCACATAGTCGATTTACGGAAAGTATTGGAAAGAACGAGCAAATATGGCTTGAAAATAAATCCTTCCAAATACGCTTTTGGTGTATCAGCTGGGAAATTTCTTGGGTTTCTTGTTCATGAGAGGGGGATTGAGATGACACAAAGAAGTGTTAATGTAATGAAGAATATTTAGCCTCCACAAGACAAGAAGAAGCTATAATCTTTGATCGGCAAGGTAAATTTTATTAGGCATTTCATTGCTAACTTATCTCAAAAGATGGAGTCGTTCACGCCCTTGCTAAGGCTAAAAGCCGATCAAGAGTTTACTTGGGGCGCAGAGCAGCAAAAAGCTTTGGATAATATCAAGGATTATCTAAGCTCCCCTCCAGTTTTGATCCCTCCGTAGAAAGGAGTACCTTTTAAATTGTATTTGTCAGCGATGAAAAATCAATCGGCTCAGTTTTAATCCAGGAGTTGGAAGGCAAGGAAAGAGCAATATTTTATCTCAGCAAAAGACTTTTGGATGCAGAAACAAGGTATTCTCCTGTGGAAAAGTTGTGCTTGTGCTTATATTTCTCTTGTACAAAGTTGAAGCATTTTTTATTATCCAACGAATGCACCATTGTTTGCAAAGCCGATGTAGTCAAGTACATACTATCAGCTCCAGTTCTGAAAGGGCGAGTTGGAAAGTGGATTTTTGCCTTGATGGAGCTTGACCTAAGGTATCAGCCACCCAAGGCAGTCAAGGGACAAGCTATAGCTGATTTCATCATCGAACACTGTTAACGCCAAAATTTGGTAAGCCTCGAAGTCCTTATCGGCTAAGGGTTAGGATCGGCTCAGAGTCAGTATCGGCTTGGAGTTCTGCATCAGCCGATGGGGGTCTTCTGTTATCCCTATCTCCAGCAGTCGGATTCTTGTTAGATTCGGTTTGAGAAGATCTTATCCAGAAGAAACTGAGTCCAGGGAGGATACGGCTTATATCTATTAATTAGGAAGAGATTGTTAGTTTCCTATTTTATCTTTAGGAAAGTCTATTTAGTGTCCGATAAGGACTTTATCTATTTCCTTTTATCTTTAGAAACGTTTGGACTGTAATCTGTTAGGATCTTTGTCACCCTACGGGTATAAATATGTAAGCCCGGGGTTCATGTAAAAATATCTCTCGATCAATACAACTCGGCGCATCGCCACCTTTCTTTTATCTGTTCTACTTTGTCATCCAGCGGAACTTGGCACCTGACGCGAGGCTGCATCGGCTTCGATCTTCGACGAAGGGGTAAGTCCAAGGTCCCGCCGGCTCAGGCAATCGTATTGGCTACGTTGGCGTCGTCCAAGGCTGCATCAGTACATTCGACCTCTTGGATTGCTTCATTCGGTTGATATCTTTGCCTGATTATCTATCATATGTCTCTGTTGAATCTAATTTTAGTATCTCGATTTGGCTCTATCGGCTGTCTCTCGTTTTAGGGTTTCTGCCGATACCGGCTAAATCGTTATATTATATTAGATTAGCTTAGGCATCTACCACCCTGAAAATCAGCCAAGGGCTTGATTGTCTAGATATTTCTTTTCTTTTCATACTTGGTGCTGCATCAGTTTGATCTACTAATTTGTGATTAGAACCGTAATCTCTAGCCTGCCTGTTGACTGCCACTAAGGGTTTCATCGGGGTTTCAATCGATGAGTTATCTGGGTATTGCATCGGCTTGCAAGGATTGTATACAGGTTGGATATAGCCGATTGTAGCAGAGACTTCATTGAATATTTAATCACTTGGATTTAATGACATCGGACTTCCAGCCGATGTGTGTTTTAATCTGTAAATCGTATTTATTTTATCATGTGATTGCTTTGTGCTATATTACATTGCTATATCGTCATGTTATCATCGGCCGATCGCCTTTATATAATTATTTGCTCAGCGCACAGCCAATGGATTCAAACCCTAACACCATCGGCTGGCATCGGCATCGGCTGGAATTGCACCATCGGCTTATCAGCCGATCAATTAGTTTTTGGGTATCGGTCTATCGGCCAATGTGATTTATGTTCTGCTGTTTTGCATAACTTGTCAGTGGCATGATCAAACTGACTGGCATGCCCACGCTTCATCTATTCTATGACCTGCACTGGAGTTAAGCAGATCTCCCAGGCCGGCGTGTTGATTTTTCTCGTCAACACATTTTTGGCACGCCCTGTGGGACCGTGTTTTGGATAACACATCTTTTTACACGGCTCGGCGGACCCATAATTACCAGAATGTCTGATGAAGAAGTCAAGGCTGAGAAAGAACAATCTCTCAAGCTGACAAATGAAGACAGGGAACAGTCTACTAAGCCGATGGATGACGAGACACTTCAAGAGATGGTTGATAACATCATTCATCGTGCTGTGTTCAATCAATCTGGGGTTTTGAAGAGTACATTGCGTGGTTTGATCGAGGAAACAGTTCCTAGGGTAATTGCTTTACGAAGTCAGCATGGGGGGCAAATTGGTGAGCAATCTCAACACTATCGGCAACAACAAAATTGGCTTGGGGGGCAAGCTGATCAATATCAGTATGAAGAGCCACATCAGCAATATCAGCCAGAAGAGATTCAAAGATGTCAGTTTGGAGAGTATTGGGCTGATATGATTGCAAGAGTGATGGAGGAGCAGTTTGGAATTAAAAGCAAAGATCAAATTTCTGTGTATCGGCTGCCATATCTTGAGTGGTTTGATAGGGTTCCACTTCCAAGCCGATACAAGGTTCCAGATTTCTCCATGTTTTCAGGGCAAGATGATATATCCACAATGGAATATATCAGCCGATTCTTAGTTCAATGTGGGGAAGCATCGGCTGAGGAAGCTCTGAAAGTTAGACTTTTTCCATTGTCTTTGACTGGATCGGCTTTTACATGGTTTCATCATTGTCATCGAATTCCGTCAGAAGTTGGGCTGATCTTGAAAAGCAGTTTCACATGTACTTCTTTGCTGGGGTTAGCGAGTTGAGGCTTGTGGATTTGATATCAGTTAAACAGCAAGAATGGAAATCGGCTAAGGAATACATTCAAAGGTTTTGTAATATCCACAACCGATGTTATAGTTTGAGCCTAAGTGATGAGCAGATAGTAGATATTGCATTCCAAGGGTTGTCGGCAGCTAACCGAGGCAGGTTTTTCATCCATGAGTTTGACAGCCTGGCTCAGCTATTACAGAAGGTATCGGCTTATGAGAGCCGGTGTCAAGAAGAAGAAAAGAATCAGTTTTGGGGCGGTCAAGACAAGGACAATTTTGAAGCATGACTTCTCATACTCCAAAACTGGGGGGCATGTGTTAACACCAAAATTTGGTAAGCCCCGAAGTCCTTATCGGCTAAGGGTTAGGATCGGCTCAGAGTCAGTATCGGCTTGGAGTTCTGCATCGGTCGATGGGGGTCTTCTGTTATCCATATCTCCAGCAGTCGGATTCTTGTTAGATTCGGTTTGAGAAGATCTTATCCAGAAGAAACCGAGTCAAGGGAGGATATGGCTTATATCTATTAATTAGGAAGAGATTGTTAGTTTCCTATTTTATCTTTAGGAAAGTCTGTTTAGTGTCCGATAAGGACTTTATCTATTTCCTTTTATCTTTAGAAAAGTTTGGATTGTAATCTGTTAGGATCTTTGTCACCCTACGGGTATAAATATTGTAAGCCGATCAAGCAAAAGTTGTAATGGGGGAAGTGCACGAAGGCATTTGTGATACTCATCAATCGGCTGACAAGATGAAATGGTTGCTTCGAAGAGCTGGGTATTTTTGGCCGACGATGCTGGAAGATTATTTCAAATATTACAAGGGATGCCAAGATTGTCAAAAATTTGAAGCGATCCAACAAGCACTAGCATCGGCTATGAACCCTATTATCAAGCCTTGGTCGTTCCGAGGATGGGGAATTGATATGATCGGCCAGATTAATCCACCCTCGAGTAAAGGACACAAGTTCATATTGGTGACAACTGATTATTTCACAAAGTGGGTGAAAGTAATTCCCTTGAAAAAAGTTGATTCTAGAGATGCAATCAAGTTTGTCAAAGAACACATCATTTACCGATTCGGCGTCCCTCACACGATTACAACCAATGAGGGATCTATCTTTGTCTCAGATCAGTTTGTCCAATTTGCAAAAAGCATGGGGATTAAGTTGTTAAATTTTTCACCATATTATGCGCAAGCTAGTGGACAGGCAGAAGCATCCATCAAAAGTTTGATCAAACTGATAAAGAGGAAGATCTCTGAATATCCAAAGCAATGGCACAGCCGACTAGCAGAATCGTTGTGTGTCTTATTGGATAGCTTGTCATGGATCAATCCAAGTGCCTCCTTATAAATTGGTATATAGGCATGAAGATGTGCTACCATGGGAAAGTGTCATCGGCTCAAGGAGGATTCAATTGCAAGATGAGTTGACAGCCGATGATTACCGCAACCTAATGGTGGATGAATCGGAAGACTTAGTTTTATCCAGAATACGTTCTTTGGAAAAGGTGACCATGGACAAAGAAAGGGTTGCTCGTCATTATAACAAGAAAGTTGTACCTAAATCGTTTTCAGAAGGCGAGCTAGTTTGGAAATTAATTTTGCCGATTGGTGCAAGAGATAATAAATTTGGCAAGTGGACTTCAAGTGGACTTCAAGATTTTTTGCGGACTTTGAATTTTTTTCAAGACAAGATAGGTTGCATGAATCGACAAAGATTGTATTACAAAATGGAAAGACTAAAGTTTATAAGTTTGCCGATACACTCAAGAGAATAGGTTACAAGTATTGCAAAAGTTTACAAGTGCTAGCCTCATTGTAGAATCGGCTCAGTTGCCAGTTTAAATGGTTGATAGCCGATATCGCCCTTTGTTTGATCTGCTCAATCTCGTCTATTGTTCGGGCATTGGCTACGTCAATTCCTGGGACTGTTTTTAGCGATTTTCTCAGATCTCCCAGATATTGTATGGAAGATCAGTTAGCTTTCGCTCCTCAGTGGCCTTTGGAAGATCGGTTAGCTTTCGCTCTTTAGATGCCAGTTCAGCTCTGCACTTCTCTAACTCGGCGATGAGATCGGCTTCTCGTTTCTTCACCCGATTGATGTTAGACTTGATGACAGACGGACCGGCAATCAGCTCATCTAGCTTGGCTTTCTCGACAATGATGCACTGCCGATTGGTCTCGATCATGGCTTCAAGGCCAACCTTCGCCTTTCTATCGACCATCCTTTGTCGTGCCCGTTCCAGCTAATGCCGATGCAAATCAAGATGGGCAGCTTGGGATATAATATCAGCCACTTCGTCTGGCAGCTGGCTCTCGATCTCTTCAATCTGGCCTTGATCGATCCACAGTCGGTGACCAAATAGTCTATTGAGCTGTCCAGCCGACGGGCGATGTCCACAAGTTTTTCTTTGAGTTCGTCGGCTATAGGAGCTTGGACCTGGCTAGTGGTTTCTTATTCTTCGCCAATAAACTCCCTTATGTCGAAAGAGAACATATCAACTAAAGCCTACAAGACATGATTCATAGTTGTTTAAGTATCAAGGGGATTAAATAGCCAATTTTTTTAAGGGGGTTTGTTACCTTAATTGTGGGAGCCGGTGCTGGTTCTTCTTCTTTGACGTGATGGCTACCCCTAGCCGATGGTGTGCGCTCACTTGATACATGGGGGGCAGCCGATGGAGAGTGAGGGGGCTACGTAAACAAGTGTTAGTTGAAATCGACAAGTTGACAAAAAGAGAAGAGATAGAGTTTCGAGTTTACTGGTGAAGCAGGGTGTGGTTGCCGATGAGCTAGTATTTTGCGCTGCAAGCAAAGGGTTTTGGTTAAGAAAAAGAGACTTCAAGAAAATTTAAGTTGCCAAAACTTAAAGAAAGGAAAGATACGTACTGGTTGAGGGCGAGCAGGACGCTGGGGAGGAGATGGTGTTTGTTGGGCTTGATCATCGGGCGATGGTGTTTGAGCATACTTGCTTGAGTGGCTGGATTCAGCTGCAGTTTCCTCAATTGCTTGATCGATTTCTTCCTCCATGACTTCTTGCTCGAGGGCTTCTTTCATGCTTGGGTCAAGTCAAGGCAGGTCATCGGCTGGTGGAGCGGTCTTTTGTTTCTTCACTTTCTTTTGTGGTGCAGCCGATGGACCAGCAGCCGATGGATTCAGCCTCTTCTTCCTTGATTATGCCTCTTGGGTTTGGCCATGCAGCAAGGTTGTTACTTTCGGTGCCTTGAAGCCGATGATGAATGGAGAAATTCCTCCACTTGGAATTCGCCCTGTGGCATATTGGATCTTAATCCCTGAGTTGCTCTCATGAGGGGGAGAAGAATCGGTTGTCTGCAAGAGAGAAGACATCGTTTAAATATTAAGCAGATGATAGCCGATATCTTTAAAAATCGACAAAGGGAAGAAGTACTTACGTCAGGGATTGCTTCTGGAAGGAGCGTGGTGAGGTACATAGAACATGGTTTGGTGGAAGATATGTCTTTTTAACTCAACCCACCATTTGTCAAAAGTTGAGCTCCTCTTCAGGACCAATTCCAAAGTGCCTATGCTGCCAAGAGGGGGCTCTCTATGTTCATCAGCTGATCCATCATCAGCCTTGAAGTGATCTCGCCCTTGTTTTAATTTTGTCTGAAAAGTATAATCCAATCGGCAGTTGTCCTAGTCCAATTTGTCTAGCAGCCGATGTCGGATAGTAGAATTCATAGGACTTGGAGATGTTTCTGCCTTGATGAATGCCGATTGGCAAGATGCAGGGGGTGATGGCTGTAGTGAAGATTTCTCTTGGCTTCTCGAATTCCTCTGAGTTGAGTTCATCAAAATTGAAATCCGAAGGAAGTTCGAACTTTGGGCAGTCTGAATAGAAAAACCGAGTCCGATTGTTCTTTGCAAATCCATCATAAAACAAGGTGAACCAATCGGCTAGAAGTTCCCTGGATAGCTTGGAGCTAGGATGGACATCAACAGCTTCTCCAAAGAACATACACCTACGTATAGTCACTTCCTCTTCCTCATCACCCTCAATCGGCTCTATTCTTGGGAACTCGGCATCAACCAGATTGGGTCTGCCAGTGATCTTTTGGGTAAGCAAGACAAGCCATAACTGCAGAAACCACCAGGGAACCCCAGCTCCTATGACTGAATTGGAAGCGATCTTAGTCGATGCATGGTTGAGAGTTTGGTAGAGATAGCCTAGCAAAAAATTTCCTAAAGGGATTTTCTCTTTCGATACCAAGGCTTCGGCTAGGTGTTGCCAGTTAGCTGTGGGGCCGTAACTAGATCCACAAAAGACGAACTTTTCTAGCCACATCATGAGGAAGGCAACATGTTCTCTAGGGCTGATAGATTCAGTGCCCATATTCAGATTGATATAGTCGTTCCAACCCCCAATGGACTTGGTCTTGAAGGAGTATTGGCACTTGCTATCGAATCGGTTAGGATTAGCCGATGATGTTATGTCTAGGCCAGTTATCATGAATATATCAATCAAGGTAGGGTCATTGGTCCTTGCTGAAAAAGGAAGGCATTGAATGTGTTATTCCAGAAATAGGTTGTAGCCGATATGAGGGGTTCATCCTTGAGCTGGTCGGCTATTGTGAGAGCCAAGCACTGAGCTATTCCTACTTATTCCCAATGAGCTTGTCTGCTGGCAACCATCCGTTGGTACCAAGTCGGCCAAGATTTGTCCGTTGAGGGCGAAGACTTCAAAGTTCTGTTCCAATGTACTGTGCTAGGGTTTGAAATCCTGTAGGGCATCCTATTGGTTTCGGCATTGATAATTTCGGTGGGATCTATGTTGCCGATAGGCCCTAGAAAGTACCTCTCGTTGTTAAGCAAACTGGGAACAACAATTTGGTGAGCAAGATGCTACAATGAGAAGGGGGAAGAAAAACAAGTTTTAGAAGCCGAAAACACAAATCTACGGCTATGAGCAGAAAACAAGAGGGATTTAGCCGATAAGACTTACCTCGGCGAACTCGACCGATGGGGCGTCAGAGGGAGCAAATGAGGATGCCATTGAAGGGGATGAGTTCGTCGTCAGAAAGGAGGATCGCCGCGAGCTTGTTGGGAGCTCCAAAGATCGACGGAGGGGTTTTAGGGATTTTCTAACTGACGCTGTTGAGTGCACAAGTAACGGCGTAAGTTTTTCGGTGTACTTAGGCGTTATTTAAAGAGGCGCGATAACGACCGAAACAAAAATGCTCTAGGCTTTCTCGAAGGATAGAATCGCGCAAAATCCACAACATTATCAATATCGCGGACTTGGGGGGCATGTGTTAACGACCAAATTTGGTAAGCCAGATCCCCGGCTTTCAAGTTACAATCAAAGCAGAATTGGAGTGCGTAATTCCCGGGAACAGAGTGCGCATCGGCTGAGTTTGAATCGGCTGAGACCGAGTCGTATGAGGATATCCGGCATAACCGATTCTGACTCGGATAGCAGATATGACCGATCTTGGAAAGAAGATATGAAGATCATCATTAGGTTCGGTTTCCAAGTGCTTCAGAGATATTGCCATCTACGGATAAAGTCTGAAAAGGCAATTGTATCTTTAACTTAGAATATTTTTTATAGTTTCCTTGAGAATCACCACACGGGACTCTATCCCAGATATTTGTCATATTTTAAATAGTACTTAGAGATAAGGGTCGTGTCCTACAAGGAGTCTGTTTGTAATTGGGTATAAATATGACTCGAGACCATGTAATTAAAAAATGAAGACACAATCAATACAATCTCGGCGCATCGCCACCTTTTCCTTTAATAGTTTTCTGCGAGTTTTTGCTTCTAGTTGGGCTGCATCGTTTGATCTCTAGCGAAGAGGTAATCCTTGTCACAGCGGCTTGCATTATCGGGATTAGTGCTTTTAGATCTATTTAAAAATTTTAGATCGGGATTTTAAAATCCTTGTCACAGCGGCTTGCGTTATCGGGATTTTGCTTTTAGGACTTAGTAACGATCGGGATTAGTGCTTTTAGATCTATTTAAAACAAAATTTAAAAAAATTAATTAATTTTTTGTATTTAGTAAGGAATTACTTTGCCTAGTGCAGCACTCGGTAAAAGTTTTCGAGTGCCGACACTAGGCAAAAAAACCCTTTGCCGAGTGCCTTGCACTAGGCAAACCCTTTGCCAAGTGCCAAGCACTCGGCAAAGGGTTTGCCTAGTGCAGCACGCACTCGTCAAAGGATTTGCCTAGTGCCGGGCACTCGACAAAGGGTTTCTTTTCCTAGTGTCGGGCACTCGGCAAAGGTTTTGCCGAGTGCTACACTAGACAAAATAACTTCCTACTAAATACAAAAAAATAATTAAAAATTTTTTAAATTGATGAAAAAAAATCCCAAAACTTGACACTATCACAAAAAAAATTTCACCCGCCCGGCTAGCTAGCTTATGCAATAACACACACTGCACACGCGCGCGCGCCTGCCGTCGCTGCCCTCCCGGCCGGCGCCCTCGGACGCCGCCCCCGGCCGGCTTCCCCGGGAAGGGTGGGACGTGACAGAGTGGTATCAGAGCCGACCCTCTCGGTTTCTCGGGCGCGTGGCGGGTCAGTTACGCGGGCATGGTGTGCATGGCGTGTGGGCCCTGAGGGAACACGGCATGGCACATCCGCCGGCACTGGACGATGGACGTGGCCAAGAGGGGAGGTTCCTGGCCTGGGGTTGACCGACAAGGACATCAATCTTCTAAGGGGGTGGTGTGGATGTTACATCCTGGCCTAAGGCTTAATAGGATTAATAGAATACTCATATCTGCAAGTTGTAACTTCATTTCTGGAAGAGCTTCCAGATGTAGGCGAGCCTAGCCCGAAAAAGGGTGCGATGTGACAGAGTGTTGTCATATTTTGCCTAGTGCCTGTCGAGTGCCAGACACTAGGCAAAGTCTTTGCCGAGTGCCCGTAGACTAGCACTCGGCAAATAGCCTTTTGATGATCCCTTTTTGCCGAGAGCTCTTTGCCGAGTGTTAGACTTGGCAAACCCTTCGCCGAGTGTAATACTAGTTTTGCCTAGTGTCCTGAAGACTAGGCAAATACAAGGATTTCGGTAGTGATTGGCTTGTAGGCTGAGGCGATTTTTGAGATCATAAATGTTGATTATATATAGTTCTCTACCTCAGCTTACCTTTATTTGCTATTGCCAAATTTTTATAAGATCTGTGTAGGATCGAATACCCAATGAAAAGCCAACCAGAGGGGGGTGAATGGTTGGTGCACCCCAAAACAAAGTTTTAGCGGAAATAAAACTTTACCTCTGTTCTGATGCTGGTCTGACCGAAGATGTCTTGCCGGTCTGACCGCCCAGTGAACTTCGGTCTAACCGCCGTAGCCGATCGCCTCAACCGATTCGCCTAAGTAGTCGATGCCGATGAAGAGCCGACGACGTCCGGTCGACGCCGATGTGCTTCCGGTTTGACAGAAAGAAGCTACGGTCGACCGCAGTATAGCTCGCGGTCCGACCGGACGAGATCCGGTTGAACCGTCAATGAGGCCGTAGCACCGAGGAAAATCGCCACACAAAGAATTCTTCAAATATATTGAACTTTATTGAATCTCTATGTGTTTACAAAGTGCATGCAAAGCACTCTTCACAAAATCTCAAGCTAAACTTGAAACCCTAACTCGAAAACTCTCTAAAACTTGAACTCAAAGCGATACCGAGAGGCCACGCCTCCCTCACTATTTATACCCAAGATTCACAGCCAAGAGCCACGAATCCTACTCTTACAAGAAGCCCTAATCCACTAGGAAATCTTCCCGTACAAGAAACGAACTTTACATAAAACAACCGTAAGAAACTCGGTCTTCCTAAAACCGAAATTCCGCTTTCCATACGCAAATAATATCTCCATTGTATGCCGTATGGAAACTTCACCAATTATGTGCATTAATCTCTACCCTTCAGCATCCCCATGATCCGATTCTAGGACGTCACCTTATCTCCAAGTTGACTCCAACTCGATCACCGGCAACACTTTCCCGAGGCGTAAAGAGTACCTGCACACAATTAAACAAAGAATACCATATCCGAGCACAAGCTATCCAAACTTGACTCATTGTTAGCATAAACAACCGAGACACGTGCATAGGAACATGAAACTTCCATGTATATGTAAGGAAACAAACCGAAACCAAAACCGAATCAAAATCGGCAACCAATCGGATCGCTCGGCCGGTCGACGTGCAGAACGCGCCGGTCGACCGCCCTCACACCTCCGGTCGGACCGGCGTACAAGCCAGTCCGGCCGGGCTGGCGCCGGCCGAACACTTGTTCATTTTTGAAAACTCAACTATCTCTAAAACCAAATTGTCAATAAATCTCCAAATAACAAAACACACAAATCAATAATCCCAGATGCCAATTGTTCATCATCAAATGAAGAACCAAACACACTTTGATTTTACAATCTTCCCCTTGATGAACACATTGGCAAACAAAATAAAATTATCGTTTTGGTGTTTGGAAAATTAAAAACAAAAATAATAAAAAGCATTTGAGTGCTCAAAAATCAAAGAAGATTTCTCTCCCTTTTGAAAAGAAAGAAAATCCCTTGACCCAAAAATATTTGCACTTTTATTCTCCCATGCAAATGTTATCCCAAACAACATTATTTTCTCCCCTTTTGACAATGAATTCATCAAGCATAGGAATTATGGTTATGAATGTCCAAGAGCTTAGCACCGGACATAAAGCAAGTCATGTTATGTGTTGCAATAATACGAAGATAAACTTATCAATCATATAGCAAATATGCACTAGAGTATAATCATGAATCAAATATTTTATAATTAAGAGCAATAACGCAATAAAAATTCATGGATTCCAATGATTTATAATACAACATTTTTACAAGCACATAGGTTGAAAAATAAACCCAAATATATATACTTATTGCAATCTTTATTCTTTCTCAAATTTACCTTTTTGCACATATAATTCAAGAAAAAAATTTCATATTGATTCGAGCCATATTTTTTGCTCATTTTTTCTCTCAATTATTCCGAGTACGTCCTTGTCGTCAGACTGTTTCCAAGGATTCGGTACTCATTATTTTTCTCACATCGAATATGTCCTTATCGTCAAGACTGTTACCAAGGATTCGGTATTCATTTTTTCTCTCATAGATAAATTTTATTCTCTTTTCACAATGAGCAATTTTAAAGTAATTTGAGGAATATTAATGCAACATAATATATATAAGCATTTAAAATCCAACACAAGCACTAGTATCAACATTGCATATTTTTTTAATTCAAGTATGATTAAAGTGTCATGCATTATTTCACTTAAATATAAAATCTAGATCACATAAAAATACTAGAATACATACGAGCTATGCTAGTGACAAATAAACCTTCATAATATTGCTAGCATGCACATGAACAACAATATGTATGGATAAAGCTCTCTTTGTCAATTTATTTGAATCATGTAGCTTGATAAAACAAAGAGCACAAAAACTCCCCCTCAAAACATGCCAAAAGGATGAATGATTCCCAATTCCCCTCGAAGAAAAGCAAAGCGAGAAGAATCCAATGGTTTTGTAAAAATATCAGCAAGTTGCAATTTTGTATCCAAAAATTTCAATTTAACATCTTTCTTCTCAACATGTCTCGTATGAAATGAAACCGAATATCAATGTGCTTGGTGCGTGAGTGTTAAACAGGATTTTTAGCAATGTAAATGGCACTTGTATTATCACAATAAAGAGGCACATTTTCAAAAACAAGTCCATAATCTTTCAAAGCAGAAATCAGCCAAAGAATCTGTGAACAACAACTTGCAGCAGCAACATATTTAGATTCAGCAGTGGATTGAGCTACACTAGACTGTTTCCTAGAAGACCATGCAATCAACGAAGTTCCAAGAAAATGGCATGTTCCACTAGTACTTTTTCTATCAATTCTACAACCCGCAAAATCAGCATCTGAATAACCACTTAAGCAAATAGAAGATGAAGTAGAATACCAAATGCCAAACTCAAGTGTATGACTCAAATACCTCATGATGCGCTTGACCGCTTGACGATGTGAAGCACGAGGAGAAGCTTGAAAGCGTGCACACAAACACACAGCAAACTGTATGTCTGGTCTAGAAGCAGTTAGATACAACAAAGATCTAATCATGCTTCTATACTCATTTTGATCCACAGCTTCACCATCTTCATCGGGATCAAGTACAACAATAGATCCAATGGGTGTAGAGATTGGCTTGCAGCTCTCCATCTTGAACCTGCGTAAAAGATCTTTGGTGTACTTTGTTTGATGGATAAACGTACCTTGAGGTGTTTGCTTGATTTGTAATCCCAAAAATTATGACAGCTCACCCATCATGCTCATCTCAAATTCCCTGCGCATAGCCTCCGCAAATTCTACAACCAAAGAGTGAGTTGAACAACCAAAGATGATATCATCAACATAAATCTGAATGAAAAGTTGATTTTCACCATACTTAAGAACAAAAAGCCTTTTGTCAATTTTTCCCATTTGAAAACCTTTTTTAAGCAAAAAGTTCTTAAGTCTGTCATACCATGCTCTAGGTGCTTGTTTCAAACCATATAAAGCTTTTGAAAAAGTTTAAAAATATGGTCGGGAAAATTAGGATTTTCAAAAAACATAAACTTTCTCCTGTATAAAGCCATTTAGAAAAGCACTTTTAACATTCATTTGAAACAATTTAAAACCTTTGGAAGCAGCAAAATCTAGCAAAAGCCTAATTGCCTCAATCCTAGCAACAGGAGCAAAAGTTTCATCAAAATCCAAACCCTCCACGAGTAAAACCACGAGCAACAAGTCTAGCCTTATTGCGAACAATCAAACCATCCTCATTTTGTTTATTTTTGAAAACCCACTTGGTTCCAATAACATTATGTCCGGAAGGAGGTTCAACTAAAGACCAAACTTTGTTTCTTTCAAAATTTTCAAGTTCTTCATGCATGGTGTTAATCCACGATTCGTTAGTTAATGCATGAGTAACATCTTTGGGTTCAAAAGAAGCAACAAAAGCAGAATTCGCTAAATCATGCACGTTACCTTAGATCTTGCCGTCCGCTCATTTAAATTACCTATTATTTGTACCGGCGGATGTCGTCGCTGAATGTGCAAAGGTGCGATGATCTCGAAGTTGATTCACGTTCGGTTCAGCACTGGTTGTGGTCCTCGATGAATCCTCGTGATTGGAATTGACGGAGTCCGGCGGTCGGCCCTGTCGGTCGGCCGAGCCTCGGCGGTCGGCCGAACAGCTCTGCCGTCGGACCGACGGCACTGGCCGGTCGACCGAGCGGTCGACCTCGTTGCCGTCGTCGCTTTCATCTTCAAAGATTCGACCATACTCCCCCTGAGCCTGTGGCAGTGTACCTGAAAGATCTGGTCTAGTACCAGTACTAGCCTCATCAAAAGTGACTTCGCAAGTCTCAACAATTTTGTTAGTTTCTAAAACAAGTACATGATAGCCACGAGTATGTGCAGGGTAACCAAGAAATAAACCATCAGTTGAATGTAATTCAAACTTGTCCAAATTTCCAGATTTTAACACAAAGCACTTGCAACCAAAAACATGTAAATGTGAAACTTTGGGCTGACGACCAAAACGAAGCTCATAAGGAGTTTTGCCAAGTTTAGAACGCAAGAAAATGCGATTAGAAACATAGCAAAGCAAGCTGTGTTAATAGCTTCGGCCCAAAATTTTCTAGGTGTGTGATATTCATCTAGCATTGTCCTAGCCATTTCAACCAAAGAACGATTTTTTCTTTCGACAACACCATTTTGTTGAGGAACACGAGGAGAATAAAATTGATGTTCAATTCCTTTTTCAACACAAAATTGTTCAAAAGAAGCATTTTTAAATTCACCACCATTATCACTTCTAATTGTTTTCAAAGAGTTGGGAATTTCACAATTTAAGCGAAGAAAAAGACTTCGAAAGTGTCCAAATGCCTCGTCCTTAGTTGTCATGAAGAAAACCCAAGAGTATCAAGAAAAGTCGTCAACAATAACTAACACATATCATTTTCCTCCAACAGATTGCACTCTAGCTGGACCAACAGTGTCCATGTGTAAAAGCTGTCACGGTGCATCCGTTATCACAGGAAGAATTGGTGTGTGTGAAGAAGCAACCATTTTACCATGACAACATGGTGCACAAACCAAATACAGATCCTTTTTGAGTTTTGGCAAACCACGAACAAGATCCAAACCACTTAATCGAGTCAAATGATCAAATCCAACATGACCAAGTCTACGATGCCAGAACATCAAATCTTTGTTGAATTTGCAACTAAACATGCAACAACAGGAGAAACAGGGTTTTCAAAATCAGCTTTAAAAACTCTCCCATAACGAGAAATGTTCAAAACAAAATCACCACAAGAATCAAATATTTTACTTCCAGTTTTCTTGAAATGAACTTCAAAGTTTTCATCAACAATTTGTGAAACTGAAAGTAAATTGTACTTTAAATCTTCTACCAAAGCTACCTCTTTCAATTCGAACTTGTCACTTACCTTGACGGATCCGGTAGCAAGAACGACACTTGTTGAAGCATCCCCAAAAATTATCGATTCCGTCTTGGATACCATCTTGAGGGAGGAGAACCAATTTTTATCTCCGGTCATGTGCCGAACAACAGGAGTCCATGATCCACACGTTCTCCGTTCTCACCACAAATGCCTACAAAACAAGAGATGTCGAGGCCTCGATCTGGGGTTAGTTAAAAGAAATTTAGGAATCCGATCTGAGACACACGACCGATAGATCCAATAGGCACAAAACTACGAGAGAAAACAGGTTTTGGAATTTTCGGAAAAATTCCTTCGGGGGTATGACCGTGGGATGCTGGGTCGGCCAGGCGCCAACGTGGGTCGATCGAGGTAGTGCCGACGGTCGACCGGGTGCCACGGCCGGTCCGATCGGTGGACCAAGCTGCGGTCGACCGGCCTTCCCAAGGGAAAACAGATTTTTGCCACTTTGATTTTGCAAAATTATTTTCTCTTTCCTTTTTGTTTTTGTGCTAATCTAAAACAAAAACCAACAAGATGACCATCTTTACCACAAAAAGAGCAAGAAAACTTTTCTTTTGTAACAGATGGTTTTGAAAAATTAGGTTTAGTTTCTTTTAGATAAACAGAAAGGGATGACAAATTTCAAGAGACTTAAAAGCTGTTTTCATGGTTTTAGGTTTTGTCAAGATTTCTTGTTTTCAGTTATTCCTAAAACATTTGGAGGATTTTTGGTGAATAGTCATGAGCATCAAAACCTATTCCTTTATTGTCGCTACACACTTTAGATTTGTCCAAAATAATGTTAAGTTGTTTCTTACCATCAGAAAATTTTTGCAAAGAACTTTTCAAGTAAGAAACTTCTTTTCCAAGATTAACACAATTTTCACAATCAATTATGACATCTTTACCTTTGCGACATCTAGAGCAAGAGCCTACCTCATCTTGTTTAACTATATCTTCCATGTGCTTAACACGAGCTAAAGCATCTTTTAGTTTGAATTTATTAGCATCACAAGTTAAATAAGATTTAGCGACCAAAACTTGAGAACTATTGACATCTCTAATCTTTGAAATTTCTAGCATTAAAACCTCACAATTTTTTCAATTATCATCATTGGGAATAAGAGATTTTAATCTAGCAATTTTAGCATTTAATGATTCAATCAAAAATTCTTGTTTTTTAAACATTTTCTCACATTTTTATTTTTAGCACTTAAAACAAGAATTGCCTCCTCAAGCGAACTTACCTCATTTTCTTCTTCTGAAGAATCTTCATCTCCACGCGTCATGAGACAAACGCCGGAGATGTTCTTGCCCTTCTCCTCCTCACTGTCAGAGTCTATGTCGTTGAGTGGCTCAAAAGCGGCATAGACTTGACTCAGCACTTTCTTGACCATCTCCTTGGAGCGCCTACCCTTGGGCTTGTCATCTTTCGTCTTTTCGGCGCTCTTGTCATCCTTCTTGCTCCTCCCAAGCTTGGGGCAGTTGGAGCGGATGTGATCCAAGGCGCCGCACTCAAAGCAGCGTGTTGGTCCTCCTTTCTTCCTGAACCTAACTCTGTTCATAGCTCTGGAAAGTTTGTTAGTAGCAAGAGCCAAATCCTCCTCCTCGAATTGCTCGAGTTGTTCATCTGACATGGCGTTAATTAAAGCAAGAACATTTGGAGATGATGAAGAAGCAACATCTGAAGAAGTCGAAGGAGAAATCAAGGCACTTGACTTAGAATCCTTTTTCGAGAAAGAATATTCATCTCATGAGTTTTGAGTTTTGTGTAAAGCGAATCCAAAGTCAAATTTGCCATGTTAACAGATTCTTGAATAGAAGTTACTTTCATCTCCCAAACAGACATGTCAAGACCATTTAAAAAGTGGCGAGAAATCTCAGACTGTGGATAATTAGTGTCATAAGAAGCATCAATAGATCTAAGATTGCTCAAAATTTTATTGAACCTACCAAGATAGTCATCCAAAGCTTCGGCAGGTTTCATCTCAAATTTTATATATTCCTTTTTAAAAAGATCTTGACAAAGTTCTTTTATGTTTGTAGTTCCTTGATGAAAGTTTTTCAAAGCGTTCAAATTTCATGAGCGGTTTGAAGATGAGAAACACGGTCAAAATCAGAACGCGAAATTCCATTCAACAAAATATTTCGAGCTTTGCAATTATTATTAAACTCAATTTTCAAAGTATCAGTATTAATGGCATCGGTATGGTGTAGGGAAGAGCAACCTTTTGCCGTACATCATAGTCTTGAGCCATGATGTAGGATTGCATCTTACTACGCCAATATGCAAAATCGGTGCCATCGAAAACATACGGTTTTGTTGACAATTTATCCGACATGATGAGAAAACTTTAGATTGAAGAAAATCCAAAGCAGAAAAACGTGGCTCTGATACCACTTGTAGGATCGGATCGAATACCCAATGAAAAGCCAACCGAGAGGAGGGTGAATGGTTGGTGCACCCCAAAAACAAAGTTTTAGCGAAATAAAACTTTACCTCAGATCGATGCCGGTCGACCGAAGATGTCTTGCCGGTTTGACCGCTTGGTAAGGCTGGTCTGACCGCCCAGTGAACTTCGGTTTGACCGCCGTAGCCGATCGCCTCAGCCGATTCGCCTAAGTAGCCAATGCCGTTGAAGAGCCGACGACGTTCGGTCTGACCGCCGATGTGGTTGCGGTTTGAACGGAAAGAAGCTATGGTTTGACGCAGTATAGCTCGCGGTCTGACCGGACAGTAGATCCGGTTGAACCGTCAATGAGGCCGCAGCACCGAGGAAAATCGCCACACAAAGAATTCTTCAAATATATTGAACTTTATTGAATCTCTATGTGTTTACAAAGTGCATGCAAAGCGCTCTTCACAAAATCTCAAGCTAAACTTGAAACCCTAACTCGAAAACTCTCTAAAACTTGAACTCAAAGCGATACTGAGAAGCCACGCCTCCCCTCACTATTTATACCCAAGATCCACAGCCAAGAGCCACGAATCCTACTCTTAAAAAGAATCCCTAATCCACTAGGAAACCTTCCCGTACAAGAAACGAACTTTACATAAAACAACCGTAACAAACTCGGTCTTCCTAAAACCGAACTTACGCTTTCCATACGCAAACAACATCTCCATTGTATGCCATATGGAAACTTCACCAATTATGTGCATTAATCTCTACCCTTCAGCATCCCCATGATCCCAATCTAGGACGTCACCTTATCTCCAAGTTGACTCCAACTCGATTACCGGCAACACTTTCCCGAGGCGTAAAGAGGACCTGCACATAATTAAACAAAGAATACCATATCCGAGCAGAAGCTATCAAAACTAGACTCATTGTTAGCATAAACAACCAGACACGTGCATAGGAACACGAAACTTCCATGTATATGTAAGAAAACAAACCGAAACCAAAACCGAATCAAAATCGGCAACGTCGGTCGGCTCGGCGTCTCGGCTGCGAGCAAGCTGCCGTCGCCGCCACGACACCTCGGTCGGACGGCGGTACAAGCGATCGAGCCATGTGGCGATCGGCGAACAACGTTCATTTTACGAAAACTCAACTATCTCCAAAACCAAATTGTCAATAAATCTCCAAATAACAAAACACACAAATCAATAATCCCAGATGCCAATTGTTCATCATCAAATGAAGAATCAAACACACTTTGATTTTACAATCTGAACGGGAGAAGTTAATTGTTTTGATATCGTGCAAAAAGTATTTGTGTGAATTAATGTGCCATTTGGAAAATTGAGCCAATGTGAAATTAACATATGTGTATATATGGTTATTACCCTGATTTTGGTAAAATTGTTTGGCATATATATACTATACTTTAGCAAATATTTGACATTGACAAGTTTTGGTGGAGGAATATATAGCATAACGTTTTTTTACCAGCACCAATAGTTTTGAAAATAAACGATTAACACGCCTATTGATCGGAAACTATCGAACACAACCACCTCAAACTATATTATACTCGTTAGCATTATATTCCCCCTTTGATTAATTCTGTAAGAAGCAACGACGAAGAAGTATATATGTACTAATTAATGATCATTCCGACCCATAGATTATTCTCATACCACTACTGGAGAAAGCCACACTAGTCCCGGTTCGTAACCTTCAGTAGTCCCGGTTGTCAAACCAGGACTACGAATCCGGGACTAGAGATGGACTATCTCTAGTCCGGTTACATCTTTAGTCCCGGTTTAAGCCACCAACCGGGACTAAAGGTGGCGAGCCACGTGGCGGCTCCGTCATCTTTAGTCCCGGTTGGTGGCTCCAACCGGGACAAAAGATTAATTTTTTTTTAAAATTTGCCATTTCTACAGCAGTACTGCTATATATATATATATTACACATATATTATATTACACATAAATATATAATTTACACACATTTAAACGAACTTAAGACAGGAAATATACATATATTACCAAAATATGTACAATATTCATACATGTTTCCTAGCTAGATTATAAAAAATTGTCTCCATTCTACTTTGTTGTGGTTTAGCTACTAAACTAATGAAGAACTCCCAGCGGGATCAACGACACCTTCGTTAATAAATCTCATCAAATCTTCTGGCGGCTTGTATGAAACTCTCGTGGGGAGGTCGTCTCTTACTCGCATAAGCTGTCATTAATTACAATAAATGAGAAATAAATATATAAAGTGAATAAGAAATCGAGACGTAATGTATGAATTGGTGTTATACGTACATCTAGATCATCGACAGTTTTAAGTTCGGTCACAAAGCGGTGAATGTAGTCGCAGACGTAATATCCACATAGGTTGGTGCCACTGCGACTCTTTTGCACACTAAAAGAGAAACGACGACATATTTAATATGCATATCATATTTTAGAACATAATAATGATTCAACTCAAATTAGGAGCGAGGCATGTTACTCACTTTGGAAACTTCATCCGCAAGAGCTTATCTTTCCAATTTCCGCGAACATTACCCGAAATCATTCCCATGCCCTACATGCGGTTGAAAGTTAGCACGTAATTATCCGAGAACCGCATATATGCAATAGAAAGTAAGATGGCATTACCTTTTAAACAGTTCAAATATGTGGGAGTACGTGGACTCTGGTTTATCCATTGAGTCAAAGACATGGATCTTTGACTGACCCATGTCAAGTACTAATAGAATCCAGTGGAATCTGTAAATTGGTTTAGATGACACATATGAAACTTTATGTATGCACGGGATTGAAATTGGTTAGGAAAGAAAGAAAAAACTTATGCAGTATTATAGGGTAGAAGGATGAAGGACCACAAGGGTTGCTTCACAAGCGTGTTGTATATGTTGTCCACTGTGTCATTAGGAAACTGATCAACCAATGGGCCGTTGATTTTCCGTGGATCCATGAATCCATGCTTGGTGCATTCGTGCTTGTTGCAGTATTGGATCACCATTCTACAACGGTTAATAAGAATTTTTGTCAGCTAAATTCAAGGAGGTAAGAAACGAAATAACCGGGCGATACTTACAAAACCCGCGCGGTTAGAAGTGAGACATCGAGGGCATCACGTTGGTACAGGTCGAATATATCTTCGAATCGGATATAAAGGTAGTCATCTCCATCGAAGAAGTAGTCAATTGAATATTTGCATGTTATCATGTCTTCACCCTTGCTTGGATCGTTGCATGTACCACGATGGAAGCGGTACATCGAGTTGGAAGCCTTTTCATGAGATCCGCTGACGAGAGGCTTTCCAAGGTTGAACTTGTATTTAAGCGAGCCTTCGCGGTGCACGCCCGTGTAATTGATCCATATTAATTCCAGCTTCTTGAATGAATTGTCTTAAATCGGGTCTAATACTTGGGATCGTCTTTGAACTCCATAGGCTTCGTGGCTGCATGCCAAAGCGGGGTACATCTTTGCCCGCTTTCTTCGCCTGCTTGAGGCCGACCGCTTTGGTGCGGGTGGCGGCGTCTTCTCAATTCTCTAAGTCTTTCTTGGACGACGGACGACCGCTTGATATTGACGGCGCGCTCTTGGATGATGACCGTTTAGGAGTCGGTGCTTGTTGTGGAGACGGAGGAGGGTTGGAAGGCGGTGGAGTTGGAGACGACCGTTTAGGAGTCGGTGCTCGTGGAGGCGACGCAGGAGGCGGAGGAGGCGGAGGCGGCGAAGGAGGCGGAGGAGACGGCCCACGTGGAGGCGAGGGCGGTGGAACGATAGGAGACGCTATTCATCCGGGGAATTTTATGAAGATCTTCCTCCAAAGAAATATTCCATGAGTCGTTTCTCCTAGCGTCGTCTCCCCGTCTCCTCCGGGGATATCTGTCACGCCCAGAAATTCAGACCCGAATTTTCAAAGCTATATGTGTATTAAAATCCCTGTCCAGGACCAGCCAGGGTACACATACGATAATTGTTGATATTGCAGTTCCACGTCTTAGAAACAATACAAAAAGATTACAAAAGAGCAGCGAAAAAAGAAAAAGGGCCTAAGCCTAAGCTTGACGCTGGCCACGCAGCTTCGACCATTCCACAGGCAGCTTCCAGAGTGCAGGACAAAGCCTACTCCACTTCATCTTCGTCTTCAACTTCTGGCTCAGGTTCTGGTGAAGAAGCAAGGATGAGTACTTCCACGTACTCAACAAGTCACGCCGGAAGGGGAGAAGAATGAATGCATGGGAGACAAAGGTCTGGCTAAGGTTTACTTTTGCGCAAACGGCAGGAGTTTTCCAAACAATACGAATTTGAACAAAGCCAAAACAACGTAAATTGAGTAAGTAAAGCATTTTTACTTTAACACCGTCCAACGTTATCCCCACGTTGTGACGGGCCCAAACCATCCACCTATACTAGTCATGTTACAAAACTTAGGGTGTAAAAGTGTGAGACTAATCACGGAGAGCTCGGTCGATCGCCCCATCACCGCGGGCATGGCTATTCGAATAGATTTACTCGATCGAGAGGTGTACAAGCTGTACCCACAAGACACGGCCCCACAACACGGTTTCCGTGCGTCGGAATACCACCGCGGTACCCCGAAAAGGGAGCGTGATAGGACCTTCCGTATAACCCCTCTTCTAACCAAGCGAACCCCACCAAGGTTTCGCCCCACTCCGGACCACAGGAGTGGGCAGCCCCGAGTGCCTCGGTGAATCCAGCGGCCCGGCAACCCTTATACCGGGGTCGACTAAAACTCCATCCCGCTCACCCTTGCCGATGGGCTTGTCAGCTAGGAGAGGCTACACTACGGGACCTACCTTACCCATTTCGGCTTGTGGTTTGCACGGTCATTCTCCCGAGGGGTCCGTGAATCGGTCCTTAATTGCTTTGGGCGCCGCTAGCCAAACCATAGCGCCCGCCCACCATTTGTCATATTTTAGTTATTAGTCCGGTTCACTGAATCTTTAATCATTAATCCTCCGAACATAAGTCAGGAGATATATATTAAGTGAGAAAATGACCCATTTAGTGAGCTAGTGAAACTAAGCCAGGCTAAGCATAACCTAGTCCTGAAATCTAGTCACATTATTTTCCCAAGTTTTATCAAAGGGTTTGGGGTGTCAAACCTAAGGCATAAACTAAGCATAGGGTGTATTATTTCCCATGAAATGACAACATAAAATACATGCAATTTCATAGAGTAAAACAGGTGTTTTAGCAAAATGGGAGCAATATGATCAATAATATAGCATGACTTGCCTTGCTCTTCGGTTTGGGGGACTTCTCGACTTCGAAGTAAACCGGGACGGAGGGACTACCGGGATCTACACGACAAACAAGCACTTCAATAAAACAGGCTCAAAAGCTACTAAAACAGGAAACAAAACCATTTTTAATGGATTCTTGGCATTTTTATGAATTTAACGAAATTTGAATGGGCTAAAACGGAGGTTGGGTTGAAAAGATATGATTTTTAGAAGATTATCGTGTTTTTACTAAAACGAGAAATCCTTAATAATTTATTGTGCAATAAATCCGGAATTGCGTCGGCGCTAGGGCTGACGTCGGCGATGGCGTCATCGGCCACGGGAGCACCGGTCCGGGGTGGACCGAGTCCACGGGCCGAGAGGAGAGCGGCGCACCACGTGGCGCACACGGGCGCCGGCTCGGCGGCCACGCGGTGTGCCACGTGGGCCGGCGGGGACGGACGCCCGTCTGCCAGGCGAATCGGCCGGGAAGGGGTTCGGGCGCGCGATCGGCCAGCGATGGCGCACGGTGGCGGAGACCGCCGGCGCCACTCGGCGGCGGCGCGGGTGGTGGAATACCGCAGCTCTTGCATGGGCGGAGCCGTGCACACTCGGGGACGGCGGCGCGCACTCGGCCGAGAGGGGAAATAGGGACGGGTGCTCACCACGGTGCGACCGGAGTCGAAGGGGACGACGGCGCGGACAGTGAGGGAGGCGGCGGAACCACTCGGGAAGGGTGGCCGAAGTAGTGCGGGCACCGGCGACGAGGAGGGAGGAGTCGGCGGAGCTCGGAGTGTCTCAGAGCAGCGGGAACACACGGCCAAACCTCGGCGACGAAGTCTGAAACAGGGGCGCACGGCGCGGGAACGACGGAGAGAGAGAGAGGCTTGAGTGAAGGTGCGAGGAGCTCGGGGAGGGCGAGGGGGTGCTTAAATAGGGGATGGGGAGGTCGGCGGCGACCAGATAAGGGCACAATTCCTCGCCGACGCGATTTGGGAGAAATAATGACCGGTGATTAAATCCGACCATTAAGGGGACGCGGGAGCGGCGGCCGGGGCGATTGAAGGCGGCGGGGAAGACGGGGAAGTTAAGGCGGTGCCTTTAGGGCATGCGGGAGGGACGGCGGCGAGATCCGCGCGGGGCGAGGTGGCGTCAATGGCGGCGGGCGGCCGGAGGTAGGGGCGGGGCGCGAGGTGGGCCCCGCTGCCGTCTCCGGCAAGAAGGGGAGACAAACTAGACTTAGCTGCGGGCGCGAGGGTTTGGCGGGCCGTAGCCTTCAGTCGGCCCGCGAGAGAGAGGATGGCGCGCGTCGGCTGGGTGGGAGGTACGGCCGGTCAGGCTGGTGATCATCAGTGAGTGCACTCGGGGAGGATGGGCCGTCGGCTCGGGCGGCGGCCCGGCCGAAAAAAAGAGCGGGAAAGGACGGAGGAGAGAGAAATTGATTTTCCGAGATTTATTAATTCTAATTTTGATTTTAATTGTTTAAAAATTATATGCAGTGCTCGAAAATTCCACTAAAAATCCTGTTAGCGTATTTTGACATGTAGAATTTAGGAAAAATCCTACCATGTCATTTCCATTTATCATTTGGATTTTAAAATTATTAATTCTCTCGAGTTAATTCCAACGATTTTCTTTTACGATTTTCTTTTGGATTTTTAAAAGGGGAAAACACCTCAGGGTGTTACAATATCCAGCTCCAGATCTTCATAGCTGTGTTCCACCTGTTCAATTTCAACCTTCGAGTACGAAGGTGGAACGGGTCGGGAGTGGTAGGTGCCGTCTCGGGCTACTAGAATAGCCATGCCCAACGCGACCTGTTCGAGAAGATTGCTTATTAGTTAATAATGAACGTTGATTGACAAGTTATTCAAGAAAATATACGTACAAGATAAAAGTACGAACATACCTTTATTGTTATGTTTTTGGCGGGATGTGCGAATCACACGGGGTCCGCTGTGTGATGTCATCCACGGGGCATGGCGGACCGGTTGAGCTTGTGGGGCCGGCTCGCCTTCATTTCCGGAGACGCGCTTAGCTTTGCGCTGTTGTTGGAGTTGTGCGGTTGTTGATGGATCCGTAGGCTAACCCACGGCTCGCTCCTCGGCCAACCTTACGTCCACCCTTTCATCGACAATCGATCGATGCGAGAGCCTCATTTCCATCTCGGCGAATCTAGCATCATTCTCTCGCTTTGACCTCATTCGGCTCCTGTATGTGTCGATGTCGGCTCGGAACCCGTATTTCCGGGGACGACGCCTTTTCCTCGCGTACGCCCGGGTGCTCGGGTTTTGGAGGTGAGTGTTAGCTCGTCCTTCTCTCTATCGACTGAACGAGCAGGAGCGCTGCACCGCCTCCTCTAACCTCCATCCGGCTTCTAGAATTTTATCACCAAAGATCACTGTGCCATCGACGGGATTTAGTGAGTGCCGTGAGCATAGAACAGTTCTTTGATCGTTAGGCCGGTTTTTGTGCACAGAACGATATCCCGTGCTTCTAGGTCGGCTTCCATTTTTCCCATTTCTCCATTGTTTTTATAGCCGCTGACCCAAGCTGTGATGGTATTTCTTTTTTTGCTGCGTTGGCCTTGTTCTTTTCTATGATAGATTGTGCTTCTTCACTGGTCTTGTGCTCAACAAAAGCATCCCAATGATCTCTTAGCTTTGGGAACTTGTCAAAGTCAGTGTCGGCCCTTCGGGATATATTTCCTGTGTAACTGTTTCTTGTAGTTCCTGAAGAGCTCTACCATTTTCTTCAACGTCCCATTCCTTGACCCTTGCACGATCGAGTTTGGGATGGTGAACGTCTGCAGCATTGTCGTTCACGGCATCTCTTTCTCGAGTGCGGGAGATAGCTCTGCTCCTCTCCTCCTTTGGTAGACCGCCTCCAGTTGGCAACGCTTATGGGCACGTCATCCCTCACCACCCATCCACTGTGCGCCACAAACTTCCTTGCGGCGTCCTCTGGGGCAATTGGTCGACCGTCAGGTGCCACCTCCGTTATGACATGTCGACCCTCTATTTTCTTGCTGAGGCCGCGTGGTCTCTTTTGTCCAGCGGAGGCGGAGGCGGAGCCCTCATTCCTCTCCTCGTTCCTCTCCTCGTTCAGGTACTGATCTGGATCTTCGTGTCCCTCCTCGTTGTAAAACTCTGTTTCTCGTGCGATCTCATCAAGAAGAAACTGTTCCTCGTCACGATCCGCCATTTGATTGATGTGGGTTGAGGACTTAATCAAAGAATTTTGAAAAAAAAAATATTGTCGGTTAATACATGTACCAATTATTTAGGAATATCATGTATGTCTACGTAAAAAACATAGTCGAAAAGAAGATGGAAAAAATAGATGAAATCCGATAGACACGAGATCAATTGTGCACATCCACAATGGTGATATATTTTTAGAAGTCACTTCTGGATTACATCTACACCGAGCGACCGAACGACGACCGAACGACTAAGCGACCGGCCGAACGACCGACCATTCGTTCAATCTATCATTCACGTCTCCGTTACGTCGTTCGTTCGTTCACCCTCAACCCTAAACCCTAAACCCTAAACCCTAAACCCTAAATGCAGTTCCCTAAACCCATCCCTAACCCTAACCTATCGTTCGTTCACGTCCATTCATTCGGACCCTTAACCCTAACCCAAACCCAAATCCTAAACTATCGTGCATTCGTTCTAACGTTCGTTGACGTCGTGAGTACGATCATCGGAAGAGAGGAGAGAAAGAGATGATCATGTATGTGAGGAGATAAGGTCGAGAGGAGAGGAAGTGGAGAGGAGAGGAGAGAGAGGACGTTGCATGCCTATGTACGTTGTAACGCGACCGGCGACCGACCGACCGAACGAGCGAGCGAACGAACGCGAATGAGCGAGCGCACGACCAACCGACCGACCGAGCGAGTGTTCGTTCATGCGTCCGTCCGTTCGTCCACGTCCGTCTGTTGTCCGTCCGTTCGTCCGTCCACATTCGTTTGTTGATTTTATCGTTCTCGTTCGTTAAAAATACAAACTTCACAAGTCACATACACATTCAAATTTAAATCTATTCATGCATTTAAATTTAAATACACATTCAAAATTCTAAATTCACAATATTCATGCATTAAAATTTAAATTAACAGTCCATTTACATATAAAATCCATACAAATTTACACATACACATCGAAATCGGATTCACAAATTTACACATACACATCGAAATCATATTCAAATCCTCCTCATTCATTCACATTCACAAAATTCAGAAAATTCACAAAATTCATTCACATTCATATTCATTAAACATATAGCACGGAAGCGCGCGGCGCGCGAGCGGCGGCGGCGGAGACGACAATGGTGACGATGGCGATGGCATCGACGGCGGCTACCCCTAGCGCGCATCACGGAGAAAAAAGGGGCGGCGGCGGCTAACCTACGGCAGCGGCGGCGACGGCGACGAGACCTTGGCGCGGCGGTCCCTCGGCGACGATGACGGCGACGAAGACGGCGGAGACGGCGTGCTACGGCAGCGTCCTTGTGCTCGGCGACGGCGAAGAAGACGATGCAGTTGTGCGAAAATGGCTAAGTGTTTGGATCCCAGTGAAGCCCTTGCTATATATAGGTACGGCATCTATTGTCCCGGTTGAAGCCACCAACGGGACTAGCGATGATATAGTCCGGTTGGTGGCTTCAACGGGACAATAGAGCATACCTTTTGTCCCGGTTGAAGCCACCGAACGGGACTAGAGATGACGGGCAGCCACATGTCCTAGGTAGGTAGGCATCTCTAGTCCCGGTTCAAGCCACCAACCGGGACTAGAGATGTTTTCCCGCCCACTGAAATTCACCTCTAGTCCCGGATGGTTTCAAAAACCAGGACTAATTATTACAGTGCCCAACTATATTGTATTATATTCATATATAATTATAATTAACATATGTTCATATATTCATATATAATTAATATTTGTTCATATAATTAACATAAAATATTATAAATTAAAATAATAACATATAATTAACATTTGTCATATTCCAAACTATTTAAAATTTAAATAATAATATATATTTAACATATGGCCTATTTGAAAAAAAATTAAATTAAAATAATAACATATAATTAACATTTGTCGTATTTAAAACTATTTTAAACCATAAACCCTAAACCCTAAACCTTAAACCTAAACCCTTTTACCATTAACCCTTAAACTAAACCCTAAACCCTATTTTAAACCCTAAACCCTAAACCCTAAACCCTAAACCCTCGTGCGGCCTACGTGATTGGCATGTAGAAGGATTGCGACACGAGCTGGAACGTCAATGCCTTCTCCTCTGATCTAACATCGTCACTCATGCTCTTGAAGGCTGCTCCGTTCTCATCACTGTAATAGAGCAGTGGCAATCTCTTCTCACTTTGTTCTACCTTGTTCTCCGATTGCTCCATCTCATCCCAATACTTCAGCACATCAACTTCAAAGATGACACCAAGCTCTTATGCATGGCAAGAAACAAGTGTCTAAGCAACACAAATCCAGAAAGCATCATTCCTTTTCGATTAGAAAAAATAGAGTATCATTCTTGCGTTGATCCGAGTAGAAAGAAAAGAATCATACCTTGTAAAACGTTGATTTGCATGACAGTAGAGCAGAATGGCTGGGGATGGAAGCTCAGGAAGGAGATACTGGAGAAGAGAGCTTCCTCCTCAAGCAGGTAACTATCAGGCCAAAGGCTAGTGCAATAAGGCCACCAGCTAGTTCATGAAAAAAAAGGTTAGATCAATAACAGATAAACAGATAAACAAAGACAGTCTTGTAGCCAAAAGAAGCAACTCCTATAAAATTTTCTCAGCGATGAGCATGGTTAACCATATGCATGATGCAAGGAAAAACTGCATTTACCTATGTTTTTGGCTGGGCTCCATTATTTCGAGAGACATGAAGCAAATCTCACACTCCAATGAGTCGGGATCAATGAAATAGCTTATCTTAGTCGTCTCGTCCACATCCGCATCCGGTTGCTCGATGATCCGTGGAGAGGCCTCGACGTTTTCTTCTGCCTTCTTCACCGATCTTGGTCTCTTCGACATGTCATGATCGATCGTAGTAGCTTTCTTGACTGATCTTGGTCTCTTCAACATTTCATGATCCGGATCACAGTCTTTTTTCTTGCTTTTCTCCCTTTGCTTCATAATCTTTCTGTCTTGCTCTCTCTTCGACCACGACGTAGAAGTACTCGTGTATCTCCATCAAACTTTGAATAGCGAGAGATATGGCAATGATTTGATAGTGCGGCTGTATATGACAATGATGGCTTTCCTCCCCCGTTCCCGTCTCAATGCCTCAGCGGCGCCATGGAAGTCGCCGGTGACGCACATGACGACGGACTACCTCTATCCGCTGCCGTGATCGAGCGTACCACGCCGCCGCCGCCCGATCTTTGCTCCGCCGCCACCGCGCGCCGGTCTTCCGATTTAGAGGTGTGTTTTCTCGTGTTTCAACGGCAATGTTTAAGTTCTCGTTGCTAATGTCTTCTGCCTTATTCTCGTGAATTGCCACATAAGCATTAGCCGTTAGAGCATTATTGTCCTGACCACAAGTTAGGATCTTCTGTGAGTATGGAGCATGTCGACGGCCGCCCTCCTCCTCCGCATGTAATTCTCCCTGAGGACTTTTTCGT
This sequence comes from Oryza australiensis, assembly GCA_019925245.2. Lineage (NCBI taxonomy): Eukaryota > Viridiplantae > Streptophyta > Magnoliopsida > Poales > Poaceae > Oryza > Oryza australiensis. The sequence continues at coordinate 1,815,427 of JAIFGZ020000335.1, forward strand.
CGACCTCGGTCTCACCCTTTTACCGTTTTTATTCATAGCTCCCTGCAATTGTAGTATGATCTAGGGAAATTGACTATGAATTAAGTGGATGGTGTTGGTGCCTCCTCCAACGTGGTTCCCCTTGTTCACTGTCCGAGGGACTGTTCAATGCCTGATGACGTGAGAAAACAACCGTTGGAGGAGGAAGAAGTTTATCTACAAATCTAGAGATGAAAATGTATATAAAATAAGCGCAAAATACGAAGTGCTAAGATTGTAGATAGCACATGACATGTAGATAGCAAAATGTATAAAAACAACCGCAAATCTATAAAGGAAGAAGTTGCTAACCTTATAGATAGCAAATATTTGTGTATTATCATCAAAGAAGTTGCTAACCTTGGCAGCACCGGACCTCTAGCTGAGAAAATTTTTGAAGATGTATAAGTGTGGATGGCTCGGGATGGAGGAGGAAGGAGTATATAAAGAAAATCTCTAGTCCCGGTTGGTAACACCACCCGGGACTAGAGATGTCATCTCTTGTCCCGAGGCAACGGTATAAAAATTTCAACGGCTCTCTAGGACCTTTAGTTCCGGTTCGTTTCAAGAACCGGGACTAGAGATGACGGTTCAAACGTTGTCGAGCGCCGGGGACCTTTAGTCCCGGTTGGTAACACGAACCGGGACTAGAGGTAGCATATCTAACACCAACCGGGACTAAAGGTTCCCAGCGCTCTGACACGCGCTGACAACATTTGAACAGGGACTAGAGGTGATCTTTAGTACCGGTTCTTGATACTGACAGGACTAATGTTCCAGAGGGCCGTTGAATTTTAAGCGGAACTAGATATCCTCTCAGTTAAGGTGCAACTCAAACCGGGATTCTGTGCTTTTTGCCACTTCAACCAATGATGATTTCTTCAATAATGTACTAACCAAATGACTCAGTAAAAACATAATTAAATCGGTGAGACGGTGTATGTGTGGTTAGACACGAAACACCAGGTCGTAAAAGGTATTAGCATGAACTGAGAATATGTTTATTAGTACTTAATTAGGTCATCAAATTGCTCCCTGGTTTGTTGCACTAAACTGCATTCTTATCCATGGTTCAGCTCACCGGGACACAAACGCCAAGCCTGGTCCAAGAAGATGAAGAGCCTGCTTGAGCAATTTGCTAGAAATATTGGTTTTTAGTAGCCCTTTTGCCTGGCAACTTGCAAGAGCTGAGCTGAACATATAGCAGCTAGGAGTAGCTCATAATTAGTCCTTGCTTTAGCATTTAGGTAGATTAAGTGGTCCATTTTGTAACAATCGATTGTGCAATGGTCTACAGTGGAATATTTAGTAGATGGATTCAGATCCCCTGGACGGGCAACTAAAAGTCGCAGGTCCAAGAAAGTGAAGGGAAGAGAAAAGAAAAGTAGAAGCTAGCCGCAAGTTTAGCTGATTCAATAAGAGTTTTCAAGTTGTCCGCTTTATGCTTTGCTGATGACTTGTGCTCACGCCTTGTGTCTCAGATAAACTGGTCGAATTTTCCACCAAATTATATAGGATATCAAGAATATATTTGTATTTGCTCATTCAACGTATATACTTCCTTATTAAAAAATATGACGTTGCCTAGTCCATAACGTCATTAAAGAAAAAATCTTTAATAAACAGAAAGAGTATTTAGAGGAAACTATATATCTCTGTTTGATACTATACACAACACTATATATAAATAACCCGCCCAATATTGTCCATCAGGACAGACAGTCTAGTATATATATTTTTTATGATCAACGTGGTAATTTACTACTAGTTAGAGTACTTGACAAATTCTGAAGTTGCCTTGAAAAGGATACAAATTTTGAAGGGATTCATTTGGACTTTGCATTGACCGTGAACAAATCCTGAGTATCCAGCTGGTTTTGCACGTTGTCTTGTGCCGGTATGGCTTTCTCACTTCTCATTCACCAGTTGGCAGTTTTTGTTTCTCGAATAGAGACGGGTGCAGCTTTGGTTGGGTGCGTTGCATGCCAGCATCCAGCGACTAGCTGGCCCAATTCTCCGGACATCCGACACGTACGTGCAGCTAAAATCACACGCATGTACTACTCCACCTTTTTGGTTTGAAAATACCTGTCACGGGTTACTATTCTCTTGTTAACTTTTATAATCTTTTGTTTAAAAACTATGTAGCCACAGTAAATAGTGCCATTGTGTCATACTGTAAATATAATCATACAACTATCATTAATAATTAAAGAAGTTTATTTTTTTCGTGAAACAAGACATATACTTGTTGTCTAGATTTTTATATTTATATAAAAGTAATCCTTTTTTAAGAGATACTATTTTTTTCCTTAAAACACACTAGCGCATGCGCTAACAACGTGTGTATACTCACGTATACCTGTAAACGCGCTCACACATCCTTCTAATAGATATATGCACCTCCTACAAACTGCTGAGATATTTTATTTTGCGATTGATGAATCTTGTTGTTGATGGATATGTAAACCCGGATGTTGAGATAAAAAACTTAACTACGTAGACTTTTTATTCAAATTTATTTAGTAAAAAGGTGAAATATTGATTGTCAGCAGTGACGTACGGGTAAACAAGTACGGAGGGACCGAGTATACTGTTACGGCTCCAGCAAAAACACCACAGGCCTGGCCGGCCTCTCGTCCGACGAAATCAATAATGGTTTTGACTGACAAGTCGTGATCACCGCCAGGCATCGTGTGTCCATCAGTCCCTGAAACCTCGCTGTCCCGTACGTCGCCGGCATCGTCGACAGCGACCGACCTGCTGCACCTGCACGTACGACGTGAATACGCCTGCACCTAGACCGATCGATAAAATGTACCCATCCAACGAAAGAGTACGTACTGGATCGTCGTCGAGATAGCTCGATGGATCAGTCCTCATCGATCAGTGGATGCACTGCACCCACCAAGCCAGGGCATAAATAGGCTGCAGGTTCAGTGAACGGCGAACGGCTCACATCGCGTCGATATGATCGAATCGGACCTAGTAGAATGGACCAGAGATGTGTATAGGAGTAGGGGTGTTCTTTTTTTTTTGAGATAGGAGAAAATTTGTGCTGAAAAACTTGTACCAATAATTCAAATCAGTTCAAATGCAGTTCGTGATTTTTTTAATCAAATTAAAACAAGCTAGGTTCGGAAAGGGAGTAAGGGTCCGTTCGTTGGAGCAAATGCGGTGAGATGCTCCACGGCACGGAAAACCATATAAAGGCTATTTGCGAGCAGCATCAGAGGCAGCTTCTGGACAGGTCTAACGATCGTCAGAGCTCCACCGCCATCGACTCCGTTATCAGCTGCCATCAATATATGTAAAAGTTAACCACTTATCGTGAAACGCTATTAGTTATCAGGGCTCGATAATATGGCTTTATCACTGTTAACGAATGACTAATTGACGTACGGTTAACTATTACAAACTTAAAAATAAATTGTTTTAGTTTTTAAATATTAGATATAAAATTTTTTATGAAACATACAGCATTTGGAAAACACGTCGGAAAAAAACGAGGAGGTTGCTCAGCCGAGTTACAGAATCAAAAACTGAGCCTAACTTGAGGTAGCCAAAAGGCGCGCGACACGTTCGCGTGGCCCCGGTAGTGTCCGCAGACTCATGCATATGCATGCACAAAGCTTAGCTAGCGTCGTCTCAGCGGCAAAAACGACTCGATTAACTTGTAGAGGAGCAAAACCATAGGCTAAACTAATATAAAAGTTTGGTTTTACAATACAATACAATGAGAACCTTCATCTGTATCTGACGATAACTCTCATTTATGACGAATACAACTAAAGCCCATCACGGATGAATATCATCTGTAACGGACTTAAGTTTAGGCCCGTCACGGATGAGTGTTTTTCAAATAAAAAATATATATTCCCGCTGAAAAATTATTCACATAGATATATATACTTATTTCCAGCAGCCCATTCATATATACAATTATTACAGAAAACTCAATTCAGAACTCATATATGATATTCACATATTTCACACATCCATTCATATATACAATTTATTTTTGAAATGGAGAAGAATAAATATTTGAATTTATCTCAACTAAAACAAAAGTTACATTATCTCATATCTATACATTGCACCTCTCTATGTGCTCCTCTAGATATTATTTCTCTTTCGCCCCTCTCTATTTTTTCTTTTTATCTGCTGTTAAACCAAGACAGAAAAAATTCAACTTTTTATTTTTGTTTTTTTATATTTTTTCTTGACTTAGGAGCACACGAGAGGTAATCACAGAAAATTTGAGCCTAAACAAATAAAAGACATGGCATGTGGAAAATTCAGAAGACGCACTCATAATTAGGAAAAAGCTTAGGGCTAAAAAAGGCAACCTTCTAAGCCATTTTTGGGGAAAATAAAATCTCCGAACGTGGCAAAGCGACGCACGAACGCATCCAAAATTTTTTCTGATCGATTTGCATATATGGAACGTCTCAATCGGAGTCCGTATGTGAAAGTTATGGTCGTTATAAAAACCGACTCCGAATTAGAGGACAGGAAAAATGCACGTAAAAACTTGTTACACAACGTATAAACTAGACATGACGGCTAGGGTTTGATGGAAAAAAAGGGGAAAACGGCAGATACATAGCATGGTATTCATCTCAGATGTATACATGAGGGAGCACGACAGCACATGAGGGAGATGGACTTACCTGGAGCATGGTGGCGCTCGGTGACCAGGCTCGGGGACGGTGGCGCTCGAGCTCGGGGATGGCGGCACTCGGGCTCGGGGACGGCGGCGCTCGGGCTCGGAATGGTGGTGCTCGATGGCGGTGAGGGAGACGACGGCGCGGGCTCGGGAGGTCGCGAGGGATGACGACGGCCGCTCAGAGAGACGTGGTGCTAGGGTTCACAATGAGAGGACTTAGAAAATTTCTGCGCTCATGTATAGATCTAAATCGGCTCTCGGGCTAGGTTAAATGATTTCGAAGCATATCGTGTGTTGGAGCCTATCACAGATGACACTCATCAGTGACGGACCTAATTGTTATCTCAATCGGGCCTCAGGTTGAAGCCCGTCACCGCGCCCGCGTCCTCTCGGCTTCGGCCGATCGGTGTCGTCCGTCCCCGCCCGCCCACGTGGCAAGCCACGTGGTCGCCACCTCGGCACCATGTGTGTGCCACGTGGTGCACCGCGCGGTCTGGCCGTGGACCCGGTCCACCGTGGACCGGCGTTCCCGTGGACCGCTGACGTCAGCCCTCGGCCGCTGACGTCAGCCCTAGCCGCTGATGCCTTCCCCGGGCTTTATTGCGCAATAAATCAATTAAGAATTTTTCTGTTTTAGTAAAAAACCCAGAAAACTTCTAAAAATCATATCTTTTCAATCCGACCTCCGTTTTAGCCCATTCAAATTTCATTAAATTCATAAAAATGCCAAGAATCCATTAAAAATGGTTTTGTTCCCTGATTCAGTAGCTTTTAACCTCTTTTGTTGAAATGCTTGTTTAGTGTAGATCCGGTAGTTCCGCCCGTCAGGTTTACTTTGAAGTCGTCGTTGAAGTCCCCCAAGCCGAAGAGCAAGGCATGTCATACTATATTATTGATCATATTGCTCCCATTTTGCTAAAATGCCTATTTCATTCTATGAAACTGCATGTATTTTATATTATCATTTCATGGGAAATAGTACACCTTATGCTTAGTTTATGCCTTAGGCTTGACACCCCAAACCCTTTGATTAAACTTGAGAAAATAATATGATTAGATTCAGGACTAAGTTATGCTTAGTCGGCTTAGATTCACTAGCTCATTAAATGGGTCATTCTCACTTAATCGTCGCTCTGGACTTTGTTTAGAGGATTAATGGTTAGAAATTCAGGTGAAACAAACTAATAACTAAAATATGACAAATGGTGGGCTGTGGGCGCTATGGTTTTGGTTAGCGGCGCCCATGGCAATTAAGGACCGGTTCACGGGACCCCTCGGGAGAATGACCGTGCAAACCACAAGCCGAAATGGGTAAGGTAGGTCCCATAGTGTAGACTCTCCTAGCTGACGAACCCATCGGCAAGGGTGAGCGGGATGGAGTTTCAGTCGGCCCCGGTATAAGGGTTGCTGGGCTGCCGGATTCACCGAGGCACTTGGGGGGCTGCCCACATCCCAGGGTCCGGGAGTGGGGGCGAAACCTTGGTGGGGTTCGCTTGGTTAGTGGGGGGTTATACGAAAGGTCCTATCACAGTTTCCTTTTCGGGGTACCATGGTAGTATTCCGACGCACGGGAGACCGTGTCGTGGGGTTGTGTGTTGTGGATACAGTTGTACACCTCTGATCAGAGTAAAACTATTCGAATAGCCGTGCCCGCGGTAATGGGGCGATCAACCGAGATCTCCGTGATTAGTCTCACACTATTACACCCTGATTAATGGGACATGACTAGTATAGGTGGATGGGTTGGGCCTGTCACGACGTGGGGATAACATTGGATAGTGTTGGTTCCAAAATGCTTTACTTGCTTAACTTACCGTCATTTTGACAATGTTCAAAATCTGTATTGCTTGTATTGCTTGGAAAAACCCTTATGTTTGCGCAAAAGCAAACCTTAGCCAAACCCTTGTCTTCCCTGCATTCATTCCTCTCCTCTTCCGGTGTGACTTGCTGAGTACATGGAAGTACTCATCCTTGCCTCTTCACCAGAACCTGAGCCAGAAGCTGAAGAAGAAGACGAAGTGGAGTAGGCTTGTCCTACACTATGGAAGCTGCCTGTGGAGTGGTTGAAGCCTCTTGGCCAGTGTCAAGCTTAGGCTTAGGCCCTTTTCCTTTTTCCGCTGCCCTTTTGTAATCTTTTGTGATGTTTCTAAGACGTGGGACTGTAATATCAACAATTGTCGTATGTGTACCCTGGCTGGTCCTGGACAGGGATTTTAATACACATATAGCTTCAGAAATTCGAGTCTGAATTTCTGGGCATGACAAGTTGGTATCAGAGCCAATTTCCAGACCGTAGAAAAAGCCAAACGGAAAAACCATAGGAGCCCCCTGAACCTTTTCATATGCATAAGCCCTGGCTTTTGAAGTCGTTTCAGGAAAATGGGTCTTGCTTCCTCGGGATTGGGAAAAATTTTAAGTCTCTCTCAAAACAAAGAATTTTGAAAAATTAGGTTAGTCTAAGTGATAGGGTTTTAAAGTTAAAATTTGAAAAAAAATCATTTTGATCTCTTATTAGGCCGTCAAAAAGTCGGGATTTTCTAAGGGATCAAAGTCCTAAGTTGAGGTAGGAGGGAATGGTCGCCGATTTTATATAATAACTAAGCATCTATTTTATCGCATCATCTAGGGGATGTCGTTAGAAGCTTTACTTAGCCTCATAAAAATGTTTCTCAAAAACCCTCTTTTTCTCGTTTACTTTACTTGAGTCCTTTACCGTTTATCTAACTTGTGTTTGAGCATGCATTGATCCCTACCTTGTCTTCTCTAGATGGCGGGCCGTCTAGTCACCCACAATGGTCGGGGCTTGAAGGGTTTCGTCGCGGAGGCGGCAAGGATGGCCTTGACAGTGGGCTATCCGGATGCACCTAAGTACACTGTCGTCTCACCGTTCGGCAGTGAGTTGCCTCACCAAGTCCGCCTGGAGATGCACGGGTTTGTCGGCACCAGCATCCCGAACATGGTGGTCACTGCATCGGGAGGAACAGATGAGCATGACTGCCAAGAGGCGCTTATCGATCTTCGGCTCGGATGAGGGAGATGCATGACTACCATCTCCGCCACTCGCCTCGGTACCATCCCGACGTGGAAGTTCGTCGGCCGTCAACACCTTCCAATCTGCTGAAGGGGAGAACGACACCACCTTCTCTCACATGAGGACTGTGATTGAAGGGCTGGATAAGATGCACGCAGATCTCCACCTGGCGGCAAAGGCCCTGAATGACCAGAAGATCCTAAGGATCAAGAGTTTGAAGGATGAGGTGGATCGTCTCAAGAGAGAGATCGCTAGTCTGAAGGGACTTCCACCTCCCAACATCCTTCAGATTAGGATCTCGCCACGGAAGAACACCAAGGCCCCAGTGCGGATGCAGCTGGCGCCCAGGGTTCCACCTCCTGCACCGCCACCTTCCTCGGTCCCGCCCCAATGCCGATCCTACTCTTGCTGCGGTCCCTGCCCCAGCGGAGGAGGAGGATGGATCTCCGTGTCCAGCGGCAAAGGGCGTAGCGCGGTAGCTCAAGAGCCCGGAAGAAAAGAAGAGTTAACAAGCTCTCGAAGCCGCTCGAAGGAAAAGGAAGACGGGAACTCCCTAGGGAGTGGTTTCGACTCCTCCGACCGCGGAAGCCGCTCCAACCGCTAGAGTGTCGTCACCTTTAGTTTACCGTTTTTCCTAGTTTTCCTGTGTGCTTAGTTGCTGTGTGTTAGGAGTGTTGTGCGTGGGTAGTGGTCAACCTGTATCAAGTGTGGGTATGGGTTGTCCAAATAAGGATGTTGAGTGTGTTTTAAGTGTTTTAATTAAATAAAAGATCAAAACAAGTAATAAAGATCGGCTTCTCTGTCCAATCTGTTTTACTCCTTCTCCCCGCCTTGTTTGTCCCACTTCTTCATATGGTGAACACCAGGAATGGCAGCGTCAACACCAGCACTGAGTCAGCTGAGAACAACACCCGTGCTAATGCCAACAACCCTCCTCCTCCACCTGAGAACATCACTTTGGCACAAGTCCTAGCCAACCAGACCCAAATGATGGTTGCAATGATCCAGCAGATGCAACAACAGCATCAGCAGATGCAGTTGCAAATGATGCAACAGTTTCAGCAATAGAACCAGCATCAGCATGACCATGTCGCGCCACCACCTCCCCCACAAAACAAACTGTCAGAATTCCTTCGGGTCCGACCTCCAACTTTCTCCAGCACCACCAACCCCATGGAGGCTAATGATTGGATCATCGCCATAGAAAAGAAGTTGGACCTTCTTCAGTGCACGGACCAGGAGAGGGTGTCTTTCGCCACCCACCAACTCCAAGGCCCCGCCTCAGCCTGGTGGGACAACTTCTTGGTTACCCGTCGGGCGGACGCACCTGCAGTTACTTGGGCAGAGTTTTGCCACCAATTCCAGAAAGCACACCTCCCCGGAGGGATAGTAGCCCAGAAAAAGAGGAAGTTCAGATCCCTGGAACAAGGCACTCGGACGGTCACCAAGTATCTGCACGAGTTTAATCGCTTAGCGTGATATGCTCCAGAGGACGTACGCACTGACGCCGAGCGTCAAGAGAAGTTCTTGGCCGAGCTGGACGATGAGTTAACAGACAAACTCATCTCTGGTGAATACACCGACTTCGAGAAGTTAGTCGACAAAGCCATCTGTCAAGAAGATCAACGCAATAAAATGCTTAGAAAACGGAAGGCTACTCAGTTTAGGCTACAACCTCAGCAAGGGAATCCCCAGCGGCTGCGTTTAACTCCGGGTGGTCAAAGTGGACCTACCACTATTATTGTCCGTCAACATCGCCCATACCATCCCGGGAATTTCCAACCCAGCGGAAGCCGTCCCGGACAGCCGCAGCGGAATCCGGCTCCGCGTCCGCCAACGGCGCAGCCGCCACCGCAGTCCAAGCCAATGCCAACAAAAAAAGACTCGGGATTCAAACCGGCTAACTGTTTCAACTGTGGAGAACCTGGACATTTCGCAGATAAGTGTCCAAGACCAAAACACGCACCCAGGTTCATCCAGGCAAGAGTGAATCATGCTTCGGCAGAGGAGGCACAGGACGCACCGGATGTCATACTGGGTATGCTCCCTGTGAACTCTTTTAATGCATTAGTCCTGTTTGATTCGGGTGCAACCCACTCTTTCATATCAAAAGCATTCGTGGGAACACATGGGTTGTCGGTGTTAAAACTTAAGATACCCATGCGGGTTCAAACTCCCGGGACCCATTTGAACACTGTCCACTTTTGCCCTTTAGTGGCAATAGAAATCCAAGGATCCCCCTTTCTAGCCAATCTTATCCTTCTAGAATCAAGAGGCCTGGATGTCATCCTTGGGATGGACTGGTTGACCCGTCACAAAGGTCTTATCGATTGTGCAAGCCGCACGATCTCCTTGACCAATGACGAAGGGAAGAAAGTGATTTACCGCTCCCCTAAACCATTAAGGGTAGTGGCAAGTCTGAATCGGATCTCGGCTAAGGAGAAGCCCAAAGAGAAAGGAAAGGACTGGGCAAAGTTAGAAAATATTCCTGTGGTTTGTGAGTACCCGGAAGTCTTTCCGAAAGACCTAACCACAATGCTACCTGGGACGTGGAAGTACTCATCCTTGCCTCTTCATCACAACCTGAGCCAGAAGCTGAAGAAGAAGACAAAGTGGAGTAAGCTTGTCCTACACTCTGGAAGCTGCCTGTGGAGTGGTTGAAGCCTCGTGGCCAGTGTCAAGCTTAGGCTTAGGCCCTTTTCTTTTTTCCGCTGCTCTTTTGTAATCTTTTGTGATGTTTCTAAGACGTGGGACTGTAATATCAACAATTTTCGTATGTGTACCCTGGCTGGTCCTGGACAGGGATTTTAATACACATATAGCTTCGGAAATTCGGGTCTGAATTTCTGGGCGTGACATGGCACTTCTTGGATTTCAGCGCCAAAGATTACTGATCCATCGGCAAGATTCAGCGATCCGCCGTGAGCATAGAACGAATGTTTGGATCGTTCCATCCAGTTGGCTGTGACCGGAATGATATCTCGCGCTTCCAGGTCGGCTTCCATTTTCTTTCATTTCTGCAGTGCCTTTTGATAGCCACCCGACCCTAGCTTATGATGGTATTCTTCTTGGCTGCGTTGGCCTTGTTCTTTTCAATGAGGGCTTGCGCTTGCTCCCCACTCTTGTATTGTGCTGAGCTTTTGGAACTTGTCAAAGTCTGGGTTCTGACCCTTCAGGATGTATTTCTTGTGTAACTCCTTCTTATAGTTCCTGAAGAGCTCAATCATCTTCTTTAACGTCCATTCCTTGACCCTTGCCTGTTCTAACTCTGGGACGGTGCACGTTTGTAGCATTGTCGTTCACAACATCTCTTTCTCTGTGTACGGGAGATAGCTCTGCGACTCTCCTCCTATCCTTGATCGCTTCCAGTTCACAACGATGATAGGCACATGATCCCTCACCACCCATCCACTGTGTGCCACAAACTTCCTTGCGGCGTCGGCTGGGGCACTTGGTGAACCGTCCGGTGCTACTTTCGTTATAACATGTCGACCCTCAATTCGCTTGCTGACACCGCGTTGCCCGCGTGCCCTCTTCTCTCCAACGGCTGGGGTGTCCTCATTCCCCTCCTTGTTTCCCTCCTCGTTCCCCTCCTCGTTGAGGTACTGATTTTGATCCTCGGTCCCCTCCTCAATGTAATATTGGTTGCTACCCTGTGCGATCTCGTCAAGGAGAAACTATTTGTCCTCACGATCAGCCATTTGATTGTTGTGAGTTCAAGGACTTAATCAAGGAATTTTGACAAGGAAAAAATTAATCACATTATACATGTATCAGTTATTTAGTTAAATTCATGTATGTCTACCTAGAAAAAACATAGAGAAAGAACTAAGAGGAGAAGATGGAAAAAATAGATGAAATTCGGAAAATACTCGATCCAATTGTGCACATCCATAATGGTGACATTCTTCAGAAGAATTATTTTATAGATATGCACAATTGGATTGAGTATCTGCTGGATTTCATCTATATTTTCCTGTTATACATAGAGAAAGAACAAAAGAGAAGAAGAAGGAAAAAATTGTATTGTTTTTTCCTTCTTCTTCTCTTGGGGTTTTTTCTACCTAGAAAAAACATCGAGAAAGAACAAACATAAGAAGATAGAAAAAATATATGAAATCCGACAGACACTCGATCCAATTGTGCACATCCATAATGGTGGCATTCTTCAGAAGAATGTCGTAATTATAGATATGCACAATTCGCTCGAGTATGTGCCGGAATTCATCTATATTTTTCTTCTTCTTCTTTTTGTTTTTCTATGTTGACTATATTTTAACCGTTTAGTCTATCACCGAGAGAGAAAGAGAGTAGGATGACATGAGGGAGATAAGGTGCAGAGGAGAGGAAGTGGAGAGGAGAGGAGAGAAAGAGAGGAGGATGTCGTGAGGGAGATAAGGTGGAGAGGCGAGGAAGTAGAGAGAGAGAGGAGAGAAAGAGAGGAGGATGTTGTGAGGGAGATAAGGTGGAGAGGAGAGGAAGTGGAGAGGAGAAGAAATAAGGTGGAGGTACGTTGTAAGGACCGAACGAACGACCGAACGAACGGTTAAACTCGTTCGTTCGTTCGTTCAGTTGGTCGTTCGTTCGGTCGTTTGTTCACGTCCGTTCTATCGTTTTATCGTTCTCGTTGGTTCGTAAATACAAAATTTTCGTGTTTGCATTCAAATCCACATTCACATTTACACATCCAAAATTCACACTATCTCCATTTAAATTTAAATTCACGTTTGCATTCAAATTCGCATTCACATTTACACATTCAATTTCATCCATTCAAATTTAAATAAAAAGTCAATTTATACAAAAAGTCCATTTACACGTACATTGAAAATCTGTATACATAACATTCAAAATCCATACACATAAATATTAAAAATTCATCCATTTACACATTCACAATTTTCATACATATATATACAATTCATCTGCACAAAATTCTAAAATTCATCCATTCAAATTCTAACAATACATTTATCCATTCATCTATTAATGAAGGGGGCGGCGGCAGGCGACGGAGGCGGAGGCAGGCTGCGGCGGTGCGAGCCGGTTAGAGGCGGGGTGGCTAGGAGGAGGAAGGAGGGAGCGGCGGCGGTGCGCGGGCGGCTTAGGGTTTAGAGTTTACCGGGCGGCGGCATGGGGCAGCGGCGACCGCGGGGACGACGAGGACGGCGGCGACAGCACCGATGACGGCAATGGCGACGGCGGAGCCTAAACCCTAAGCGGCGGCACACACGCGAGAGAGGAAAATAAATGGGAGATCGGTCGAATCGACTAACCTCCTGCAGTGGCGGCGGCGGAGAAGGAGGCAACGGCGACGGCAACGGCGGCTCCCCGGCGACGACGATGGCGGCGCTGGTGAAGATGGCGACGACGACGCGGCGGCTTTAGGGCTCGGCGACGAAGACGAGCTAAGTGTTGGATCCCCCGTGGCCCCTGCTATATATAGTCATCGAGCTCTTTTGTCCCGGTTGAAGCCACCAACCGGGACTAAAGATATATTAGTCCCGATTTATGACTTCAACCAGGACAAAAGATAACTATTTAGTCTTGGTTGGAGCCATCAACCGAGACTAAAGAAGGTGGAGTCCCAGTTGGAGCCAACAACTGGGACTAAAGATGGCGAAGCAGCCACGTGTCCCCTGGTGGTGAGCATCTTTAGTCCCGGTTGAAGCCACCAACCAGGTCTAAAGGTATTTTCCGCTCTTTCCAAATTTTTGTCCCGGTTGTTGTTAAAAACTAGGATTAAATATTTAAACGATGTCTTATTCAAATGTATTTTAAATTCTAATAATCACATAGAATTAACATTTGGAAATATATGTTAAATTCATATATAATTAACATTTGCCCTATTTCAAAACTATTTTAAATTCTAACAATCATATATAATTAACATATGACCTATTGAAAAATATTTTAAATTTTAATAATAATATGTTATTAACATTTGCCTACTTCAAAACTATTTTAAATTCTAATAAGCATAAAGAATTAACATTTGTCTTATTTAAAAATATTTTTAATTCATATATAATTAACATATGGCCTATTTTAAAAATATTTTAAATTTAAATAATAATATGTTATTAACATTTTCCATATTAAAAACTATTTTAAATTCCAATAAGCATACGAATTAACATTTGCCTTATTCAAAAATACTTTAAATTCATATATAATTAACATATGGCCAATTTAAAAAATAAATTTAAATAATAATATGTTATTAACATTTGCCCTATTTAAAACTATTTTAAATTGTAACAATCATATGCCATTAACATTTGTCCAATTCAAAAGTATTTTAAATTCTAACAATCATCTAGAATTTATAATAATTTACAATAAATTCTATAAATTCAAATGATTACAATAATTTAATCTAATTTACATCGTCCATACAAAAATTTAGCTAAGTAATGGTTGTCCTCACGTACTTTCTCCGCACAATTGTTCCTTCGTTATGATCGTTGCATGAGTAAGGGGTGTCCTTATTTGATAGGAGGATGCTCGGGTCAACCGTCACCACGAATGGAGGTTGCCCGTCAAACTGATTGTAATCTTCGTCTGTGCTATCCTTGACTCCCACGATTTTCCTTTTGCCTGGGAGAACCACGTGACACTTCGGCTCGTCGCACCCTTTCCCCTTCTTTGCTTATTTAGCAATGTCCTTGACATAGAAAACTTGCCTTACATCATTGGCAAAGACGAAGGATTTGTCTGAGTATCCAACCTTGCTCAGGTCGACCGTTGTCATCCCACTTGCACCAATGGTTACGCCTCCACTACTTAGCCTAACCCACTGGCACCAAAACAGAGGGACCTTCAGAGGTCCATGGTGCAACTCCCATATGTCATCGATGCTACCGTAATATGTGCTAGACGTACCATCGTATCCCACGACATCGATGCGAACTGCGCTGTTCTGATTCGTGCTATTTAAGTCTTGGGCCTATGTGTAAAATGTGTACCCATTGATTTCATATGCCTAGAATGTGGTAATCGAGCAAGATGGTCCCCTCGCCAAGAAGGCTAGTTGTTGGTCAATGTTCACGTTGCCCATGAGACGTTGTCATAGCCAAGCAGGGAATGCATCAATGTGATGACGTGTAATCCAGGCATCAGTCTTACCGATGTTTTCTGAACGAACAATCGCCAAGTGCTCATCGATGCAAGGAGCCACCAAGGAAGATTGTTGCAACACAGTCCAATGTGCTTTCCTGAACAAGTCATTGTCTATGCTCATTATTGTCTTCCTTCCAAGAGTTCCCTTCCCCCGTAGTCTACCTTCAAGGCTTGATTCAGGCACCCCGATGGGACGAAGGTCTTCAATAAAGTCGACGCAAAACTCAATCACCTCCTCTGTTCCATATCCCTTGGCGATGTTGGCCTCCGGACGAGAACGGTTACGGACGTACTTCTTTAGAACGCCCATATACCTCTCCAAAGAGAACATATTGTGTAGAAATACCGGACCGAGGATACGAATCTCTTTGACAAGGTGGCATAGGAGATGTGTCATGATATTGAAAAAGAAAGACGGAAAGATCATCTCAAAGCTGACAAGACATTGGACCACATCATTTTGAAAGTCTTCTAGTCTGTCTGGATCAATGATCTTCTATAAAATTGCGTTGAAGAAAGCACATAGCTTTTTTGTTGTTGACCAAACATTATGGGGAAGGATACCCCGAATTATAACGGGAAGCAGCTGTGTCATAAGCACGTGGTAGTCATGGACTTTAGATTTGTGAACTTCTTATCCTTCGTGCTTATTATTCCCTTTATATTTGAGGAGTATCCATATGGTACCTTAATGCTCTCCAGGCATTCAAACATAATTTTCTTCTCTGCCTTGCTCAGAGTGTAGCTGGCTAGACTTAGGTAGTGGGCTCCTTTCTCCTTTGGTTATGGGCGAAGGCTGTCGCATTGTGCCATATGTTTCATATTATTACGTGCCTTAAGTGTATCTTTTGATTTTCCATATACACCTAGGAAGCTCAGCAGGTTTACACAAAGGTTCTTAGTGAGGTGCATCACATCGATTGTGTGGCGGACGTCAGGGACTCATAATAGGGCAACTCCAAAAAAATGACGTCTTCTTTCACATCGCCGCGTGACCACGTTCACTTGCTATAGGTTAGCTGCCAGGTCCCTTGCCAAAATACTACTTTGAGGTCTTTCACCATGGCAAATACGGCCTTTCCATTGTGATGCTTTGGCTTAGTACAATGGTCTATCTTTTGATCAAAATATTTGTCTCTTCTCCGGATAGGGTGACTTGCAACAAGAAAGCGACGATGGCCCATGTACACAACCTTCTTACAGTGTTTCAGGTACGTACATTCAATCTCATCCATATAATGGGTGTTAGTGTTGTACCCCTTGTTTGACTGTCCGGGTAGATTGCCAAGTGCAGACCAATCGTTGATGGTAACAAACAGCAACCCTCGTAGGTTAAACTGCTCCTGTTTATCCTCATCCCACACGGGACACCTTCTTTCTTCCATAGTAGTTTTAGATCTTCGATCAGCGGTCTCAGGTATACATCGATGTCGTTACCAGGTTGTTTCAGGCCTTGAATAATAACCGACATCTGAATGTACTTCCGCTTCATGCATAGCCAAGGCGGAAGGTTATAGATACATATCATTACAGGCCAAGAGTTATGCTCGCTGCTCATCTCTCCAAAAGGATTCTTGTCATCCGTACTTAAGCCGAACCTTAGGTTTCTTGCATCCTTGCCGAAGCCTTTAAATTTTCTGTCAATGTTTCGCCATTGTGACCCATCGACGAGATGTCTCAGCATGTCGTCTTTTAGGTGTTCTTTCGCGTGCCAGCGCATCATTCTTGCATGCTCTATGTTCCTGAACAGACGCTTTAGTCGTGGTATTATAGAAAAATACCACATCACCTTAGCCGGAACCCTTTTCTTCGAAGGTCGTCCGTCAACTTCGCCTGGATCATCTCGCCTGATCTTGTATCGAAGTGCTTTAAAAACCAGACATGCTTCTAGGTTCTCGTACTCCTCACCGCGGTAGAGGATACAATCGTTAGGACATGTGTGTATCTTCTATACCTCCAGTCCTAGAGGGCAGACTAACTTCTTAGCCTCATACGTTGATTTGGCAATTCGTTTCCCTCTGAAAGAATGTTCTTCATGAGTTTTAGTAACTCACCAAATGCCTTGTCACTGACACCATTTTTGGTCTTTCATTGCAAGAATTCCAGCGTGGTACCCAACTTTTTTTGCCCCTGTGCACAGCATGGGTACAAGGACGTTTTGTGGTCCGCCAACATACGCTCCAATTTCTGCACCTTCTTTTCACCTTCACAGTCCCCTTGTGCATCGCGCAACATCGGACCAAGGTCATCGGCACCGTCATCGGTATCGTCGTTTTCTTCAGCATCCCCGCCCGCCTCGTTTGCTGTATTCTCTTCAAACCCACCGTATTGACCACAATCCGAAATGTTGTCGTCGTCTTCTTCATCTTCTTCCATTGCAACCCCCACCTCTCCGTGTGATGTCTAACAATTGTAGTGAGGCATGAATCCCGACTGAAACAAGTGGACATGAATAATTCTTGATGTGGAATACTCCTCATTTTTTTCATTTTTGCATGGACAACGTATGAAACCCTTCTCCTTGTTGGCATCGGCCACATTAAAAAAGTAATGCACGTCTTGAATAAACTCTATCGACCGTCGATCCACGTTGTACATCCATTGTTGATCCATCTACATAAAATGCACAAAAATCGTAAGAAAAATCCATGAAAGTCAAACCTTTTAAATATTATTACAATAATTATATATATATAATTAGACAATAATTATATACTAATCCAACATATATAATATGTTGTATTAAAAAGTTAGAATTATTTTTAAAAGTTCTTTTAAGTTGTAAACATAAAATTAATTAATTATTTTTAAAAGTTCTTTTTAATGTATGTAGTGTACATATTTCTAACTATTTTAATGATCTTTAAATTACCTTATTTGTCTAATGTACTATCAAATTTTTTATATTTTTTTCTTCGTCATCCATTTTATAACATTTTTTCCAAAAGTTTCTCTCTCATCATTTTTCATAAATATTTTTGAGTAAAATTATACGTAATAAATTCCTACAAATGTAACGTGCCAAGCGTATTTTTCTTCCTCTTCATTTTACAAAACAATTTTCTTAACATAATGTAACGTGCTTAGTAAAATAATTAGTGCCAAACAAATTTTCTCTCTTTATTTTTCATAACATATCTAGAGATTAAAATGTATAGAAAACAACCATAAAAAGCAAAATGGTAAGCATAGATCATAAGAGGATGAAGCTGCTAACCTTGTAAATAACAAAGATTTGTGTATTATCATCAAAACAAAATCATAAATAATTTAGTCAGCACCTCCCCTCTAGCTAGAGCAAAAGTTTGAACATAAGTGCAGCTGGCTCGGGCTGAAGGAGGAAGAAGAAGTAAAAAAGCAACTCTATATTTAGTTCCGATTAGTGTTACCAACTAGGACTAAAGATCAAAATTATCTTTAGTCCCAGTTAGTAACACCAATCATGACTAAATATAGGATCTTTAGTCTAAGTTGATGTTACCAACTGGAACTAAAGATCCTTGACGCCCTGACAGGTTCTGACAGGATTTGAACCGGAACTAAAGATCATCTTTGGTCATAGACTTTTTTTAACCGGGACTAAAAATATTTTTTTTAGTTCCGAGTACAACTCCAACCAAAACTATTGTGGATTTTGGCGCATCAACCAAAAATCGTTTCTCGAGTAGTGTACATTGATACGTATAAAATAAATAAAAAGTAAATTAATTTTCAGGGAGTAGTACACATTTTACTGCTACAGCAAGAGCACCACTGGTCGGTTTTACAGTAAAGGAGTTGAAACTGGCTCGTACTACTACAATAATAGTCTGACAGAAAAGTCATACTGCCCGGGCACCTTTCGCAATCGTTCCATGAACCGGGCTGTCTCGTACGTCGCCGGCATCGAGAGCGACCGATCGGCCTGCAGGCTAAAGTCCTAGGAGTACACGCTAGCATTAGTGAAACAAGTCACGGCAGATGTCATTTTTAAAATTAGTTTCAGCATGGATTTACATTTGTAAAGTAAATGTAAAAAGGCCAAAATGTCAAAATATATTCTAGTGCAAGCATCTCTATACCAATTTATCTAATAAAACATATTTTGTGTTAATTACATAAGAGAAGTACACACACAAATCAGTAAACATATACACACTTCCGAGTACACCCCTGAACACACATGTTCGAATAAACAAAAATCAGTGGCAAATCCGTTCCGCCAAAATCCTATTAAATGTGCATACACATGTGTACCATTATGGAGTTAAACACTCGGTTGAAGATACGAGCCCATAACTTCACCACCTTATCTCTGATGAGCAAATCTTTAAAATTCTTTGTACATCTACATATGTAGGATTTATCCTTACTAGCATGATGTCTATGCATTTTACAACAGACACTATTACATAAACAATCTTCTCAAATGGTCAAAATACATTTGTGTAAGTGGGCGTAGCAACTGCCTTCCTCCTAATCTATAACTATCAAGTAGTGTTTCTATTTAAAATTTTCGTTTGCCTGACTATTTTACAGAAAACCCCTTGAGTGTTTATAAAATTAACCCGCAGTCCCAATGCTAAAAAGAAAGGGAGGACTTGGATGAAAAAAAGACCTCTTGCGCCCCTCTCGCCCGTTCCTATCCACGCCACGCCTGCGCCCCTCCCTCCCATCGCTGCTCGGAGCTCCCGCGCTGCGCCTGCGCCCCTCCCTCCCGTCCCCATCCGCGTCACGCCCTGATTTCACTCGTTGAACGCACGTGCACAGCTGCTAGTATCTATAGAAATAAGGATTTTACAGGGGTAGCACAAACCACACTGAAAAACGGGATTTTTGGACATGGTATGTTATGCAACCCGACTAAAAAGAATTTTTGACAACACCAATGAAAATTTCAAAAAGAAAAATCCTAGAAACCCTAACTCACGACATCAGCCGCGCACAAGGAAGGAGAAGAGGCCTCCGATGACGAACCACCCCTCCCAAGGGCAGTAGCGACTGATCTAATGCCCTTCTGGCCATCGTCGTCGCCCCTCCCAGCTGTCGTCTTCATCATCTTAGTCGCTGTCATTGTCATCATCGCCCTTTCCCGCCATGCCAAATCTAGTGCCCCTTCCCACCACTTCACCGCCACCATGGCCCCTCCCCTCCACTTATCCGCCGCCACTGGATCCACGAGGAAGGGCGGCCATTCTTGAGACCATCCTTGACGCGTGCCGCACTATCGGACCCGTCTTCACGCGCACACTTCCACCGTCATGAGAGAGGGAGAGGAGGTGAGGAGTTTAGGAGCTCACGAGAGAGATAGGAGTTGAGAAGATACGGATGAGGAGCCGAGGAAGAGTAGAAGACTTACTTTTTTAACATGATGAGGAAAGAGATGACCAGCAGCCTCACAGGTTCGTTTGTGAAAATAAATTTTTATATGTGGATTTTTATTGGACATCACTCAAATATTTGGCCTGTATGCAAAAAAGAAGGCATTCGCAAAAATCTTTTTTATAGTGAGATCATTACTAATTGTGAGAAGTTCGGGTGACGGTTTCTCGAGCCTGATTCAGTTTTTTCTATCTAGGTTGGTTGGACGTGGTTTAGTTTTCTCTATCTAGGTTTTTACCGGTTGTGCGGTTTTTAAGAGTGTCCACAGTTTTTATTTAATGCTGTTTTCTACCACACGTGGTGGGGTGGGAGATTGGAGTTGGACGGACGGATGAAACTCCTGTTTCAAGTGGTAGAGATGTATATAAACACAGGATGACATATATACTGACGCACAGCTGTTTCTAACATTAAAAAGGAGGGAGAAAGATCAGTGCTTACTTTTCATTTTCTTTACCAGGCCATATCCTTTACTGAGATAAATATATATAGATTACGACAATTAGTGTGCCAAAGCGAGTGGCTAAACTAATTAAAACACCCGGCAAAAAGCTTGTTTGGTATCGGGTCCAAAACGTTCAGATTCATGAACCCTCGGTACGTACATCGATCGATCACCTTTGTTTGTTTAGGACTAGGCCGTCAAAGAACGGTCCAGTTTCACTCGTCGCGCTAAAATAGTATACTACTTTGCTTAGCTTGGATGCAGATGTATCCATGCATGGGTTCAGCTCACCCGGACACCTGTAAAAATTAAAAAAGATCATATATGTACATACATATGTCTCGTCCAAGTTGTTGATGAATAGTAGAACTCCTGCAGACTCTCTTTGATAGATGCAATTTGATGCTAACAAAATAGTACGTAACAGTGTAGCACATAGTACTTTATTATCCCTTGCACTTTTCTTAACAGCAACAACTACCATCTTGCATAGTTGCATTCTTGCCTTTATTGTGCCTCTGGGCAACTTGCATATGCCAGAGCAATAGCTGATTGATCGAGGAGCGTGATAAACATCATCTCGCTGTTGTTTTTCTAGTCATCGCCCTATTGCGTGGTAGTGTATATACTACTTCCTCCGCTTAAAATGCAAGAATTTTTATGATTCAAATTTTATACCATAATGATTCTACTGATTCCTATGATTCATGTATATCACTTCAATAAAAATTTAGAGCGAATCAGATATTTCGAAAGAAAATTTAATCCATTTAAAATTTAATAAAAAATGACAACTGAAGCAACTCAAGAGATAAAATCTTTTGATCTAATTAACCTTAGTATTTGATAAATAATTTAAATTTTTTATATTTTGAAACGTATGGGGAGTAGTATACAAATCTAATTTAGAAGTGGATTCAGCTCCCCAAGCTACGCTAGCTGGGCAACCTGGTCGTGGTCCAGGTGGGAAAATTAGCAGGGTTGCATGCAAGTTGTGCAGACATTTGCTTGGGATGGTGATGGTTCATCGTATACACACGCAAGCACACTCCCTTGTCATGTTCAATAACATGTTCAAGAAGACAGTTGCTAGAGATAAATCTGTAAAAATTAATTACTGTATGGAGCACACCCGCACGTATACGTGTTACTATAGACATCAAGATTAAAGCTCTATCAAATACCATCTTAATATTAAATTTGATGGATGAAGTCGAGCATCAACAACCCTACTTGCCTCATTCAAATAATAGTTGCCTCATATTATTTCTTTCCTGGAATCATAGATTATCTACTTAGATAAAATCAAATATTGTTAGAAATAAAACTCATAAATAGCTAAGAAGGAGAAAACCGTGATTTTAGAAGTATAGACCAAATAATCCATAATAATCTAGAAAAATAACTGAAAAGAACATGATCAATGTTTAAGACCATGTTCGTTTGTACACTTCCCTAATTTATATTTTTTCGTTTTTTATACGCATGCTTATCAACATGATAAACTACATGTTTTAAAAAAGTTTCTACAACAAATTTATTTTAAAAATATATTAATCTATTTTTAAATATTTTAATCTAATACAGCAAATAGTCGCGTGCGTGAAGGGTTTCCAATCCGGCCCACAACCGAACACAGGCTAAGCTAGGTCTTGAAGCTATAGGCAGCCTGATCCAAACCGTTTCTAGGAAATCGAACACAACAAGTGGATCTTGAGTTAGATTTCTTCTTCTACGCGGCTCGATCGCAAGTAGTAGTAAAGTAGTAAACCGGGCATACGTGAAGTCGATCGACTCGTTTTGTCTCGTCCTTTTGCCCTGCGCCGGAAAACGACCGACCCCGCGGCGTGCGCAACGGAGGAAAAGGCTCGCGCTCGCGCCGGCCCGCGGGAAACCGTATATGCAAACGCGCGCGCGCGAGCCGGACGGCAAATGCACAAGAGAGAAGAGAAGAGACCGCGCGCGCGGGGGCGGCATGGTTCACTGAACTCGCATGCTGCGAGACGCGCGACCAGGGAGGGGGTGCGAGCGCGTGACGCTCGCGCATACGCACGTACGCCGAAGGAACGAACCAACCCGCGCGCGCGCGGAGACGCGGGCGGAGACCGGCGTCGCGCGTGGTCGTTGTCGTCGACGACGACGAGCCGAGGACGGGTCGGATCGGATCAACTTGACGCGGGTGTCGGAGAATTCTACTACACGTCAAGAGCTCAAGGCGTCAAGCTGGGGTTAGATTCAGAAAACCGGCGGCCGGTAACTGGCGACCTCTTTTTGGTCTGCACTCTGCGCTGATTTTTTTAGGAAAAAAAGTGAAATTTTATGATCCTCAGAAAAAAATAACCCTCTAGGTATTAAAATTTCCAGTAATTTTATGGTGAAAATTTTGGTATCTCAAATTAACTAGTACATAATACTATAAAATATATGATACTTTTCGATATCGATGATAAAATTAAAAAAATATAAAGATTATGGTTTAAGCTTTATACTTGTGAAAGACGACGACTACTACATGTGGAGAACTATTAATCTAATCTTTTTTTAGGAAAAAGAAGTGTTCTGTTTGTCTAATATGAAGTTTAAATCTTGATCTCCTACTTAACAGTAGTAATTGTGTTCATACCTACGTAGCTAGCTTAGCTACTGCAAATCAAAGAGAAGCCAAACCTTAATAAGCATCTATTACCTGACCTCTACTCCTTATAAACCTAGCTAGGTGCCACCAGAGCAATTAATCAACGATCGATTATATGATAAACTTAACACAAGTCGCAGTTAAGATAGATGCATACGTGAGTGAACTGAACCAATTTTCCTATCTAGATCACCGTGGCATCTGTTGATCCATAGATTACCAACACACAACACCATAAGACAAAATATAAAACAGGCCAAGTGATGTAGGTGGGGGACTAATAATTAATTAATTAACCTTTGCGTTTGATTGAAAAGTTAATTAGGAATTTGCATGAACAACCGACACATTTCCTCTTTCATCGTTCAGGTCTTGAGGACTTTAGGTCATCTCACCCTCTGTCCCTCCTACGGCGTCCTAGCTAAAACAATCGGCAAATTGCACAAGCATGCGTTCATGGTTCAGCTCACCTGGACATTAAACCCAAATGGAGGAGAAAGTGCAGTCCAATACGATGATGAAGAAGACTCTAGATTGGTGGCCAGCAATTCCTTAATTTCCTAGGAATTCTTGTACTGCATTTTGCGTGATCTAGGCAACAATCCAGCATTATTTTAATGCTGCAACTTGCAAAAGTTGCAAGAACTGATCAGCTCGAGAAACAGCTCACACACTTCATTTGTTTAAGACTAGTAGAAGAGATGAGATGGATGGACCCTTTGGTCGGTCATGCATCATGGTACTACTCCTACCTTTCTCTCACGAATCTATCGATGGATTCAGCTCCCCAATGCAAGAAAAAAGAATAAAGGTCTTGGTCCAGTGCAAGAAGGGTGAAGAGAAAGAACTAAAAGTTAAACCCAAGTTGATGAATGATAGGGCATGGAGAGAGCTGCAACTTGTTGTGTATTCAGCTCTCTAGCTGCAACTGCAATGGTTGATGACGACGACGACGATGCATGTACTTGGATAGGAATAGGATGATTGATTGGCGTGTCCAATCTGCTAATTCAATTCATTGCCTGTCCTAGATCGATGCTCAGAGAGAGTTCAACAGTGTCGTCCGCTGCTGAAGTACAGGCCTATTTAGGCCACAATTTCACAAGTTGAGTTCAGATCTAGAGTTGCATATGGAGTATATGTCATGTCGATCGCTGGTTCTCCAATCCAAGTGATGAACATGGAAAATTGATAACATATAGTTTGGTGAGACATGCAGCATGTCCAATTTGTCAAATTGTTGTGAGCGCGTTCGATCAGGTGCAAATGCAATGGATCTTCAGATCAACGTACTACCGGGCCGGGGCTGACCGTTTGGCTGTCCCACAAAGCTGCAATATGCCCTATTTTAGTATAATAGTACATGCGTACCTGTAGACTACCGGGGAAAATGAAAACGGTAATTTTCGATTTTTGGATCGTTTTCAAGATTTTACTGGATTTTTGGGCTAAACGAAAATGGTATTGGTTATCGAGAAAACAAAAACAAAATCGGTAAAATAATATGAAAACGAAAATGATTTGCAACTCTTCCGATCATTTTCAAAGAATACCGTATTTTATCGGTATTTTATCGCCGGTAATACCGTCAATATTTTTTTCTGCAACGGCAAAGTCTGAGATTTCAGGTATAGTATTCCTAATTTTCTTGTTGCAGCGGCAACCTCATCGGGTTGTTCCAAACTTCCATTTTTTTTTGTTGCTTGCTGATGATACGTCTCTTGTGTTGCTTGTTGTTGTGTTGCTCTCTCTTGTGATGCTTGCCAGCATACAGTGACAAGGGTGGAGGAACACTGGTATGACCACTGGCATCTATGTGACTATGTGCTATGAATGGTTGAATTAATGTCTTAATCAATGGTGCTTGCTTATGTCATATGAGATGAAATACGGCTAGCGATGTGCTTTACGCATTTATGGTTTCATGTTTGATGTGGTTTATCGTTTTTGAAATTTTGCTTTGATATGTTTCGATCGTTATCGATGTGTTTTCGATCGTATAGTTTTGTTTCCGATATTATCGGATTACCAACACCGTTCTCGTTTTCGATAATATCGTATCGTTTTCGTTTTTGATAAAAAAATATGAAAGTGAAAGTGGTGAAGCCTTGTACCGATCGTTTTCGATCGTTTTCATCCCTACGTACCTGTCTTTCATCTTCCGCAAGGGGGTTTGCGAATGAAAAAACGAG
The DNA here is from genome assembly GCA_019925245.2 of Oryza australiensis. Taxonomy (NCBI): domain Eukaryota; kingdom Viridiplantae; phylum Streptophyta; class Magnoliopsida; order Poales; family Poaceae; genus Oryza; species Oryza australiensis. Next base: position 1,840,903 of record JAIFGZ020000335.1, read on the forward strand.
GATATATTCCATGAAAATAAGATAAATGTTAAAAATAAGATAAGTGTTAAAAACTTATAAAAAACATATCTAAAAATTTATAAATTTATAAAAAATATCTATCTCTAGTAACAAGACTTGAGATTTGGTGAGAATATATGTTATATCTATATCCATCTCTAAGAATATTTTTATGAATTTATAAAACTTTTAGGTATGATTTTTATGAGTTTTGAACGTTTAGCTCGTTTTCACATGATATTTCTCCTTAAAAACAAATTTATATATATTGCGGGGTGGATCAAAGTGGGAGAGAATTTTACTACTCATCATAACAAAATATAGCAACCTGATATTAAATTAGACCACGAATCTAAGCAATATCGAACGAAGAGAATATTTGTGTATCGCATACGAATCTGAGCAATATCGGATGAAGAGAATATTTGTGTATCACATACAAGTAATTAGAAAAATTTATCTTAATTTACTGGCAAAATATGTTATGTTTTTTATGGTCAGTAACCGTCATTTAATATTTGTGGAGGATGCCTTCCCGGGGTAGCCCACTCTAAGGAAAGAAGGTTGGGTAGGTCGGACTGGGAGTCCTTGGGCTGGGGTCGGAAGCCAGACCTCAGGCAAGAACAGCTAGGCCGACCTCTGCCCCTTAGCTCGACCTCTACGTGCGGCTCTGACCATAAAAGGGCAGGCCTTCCCCTTCAGGAAGGCGGCTTCCTTGACAAGCCCTGTAGATAAGACAAGGGGGACAAGCTGATAGAGGATGATGTCATTCGGCAAGACTGTGCACAAGATGCCTGCAGTGAGCGGATCCAGAGGCAAGACTGTGTGCAAGACACCCACGGCGAGCGGATCCCAAGACGATTCCGTTTTGCTTTTCAGCTTTAGTCTATATTTGCTTTTTGCTTTACGACTAGCTTTTCTTATGCCCCAAGCCCTTGTAACTGCCCTCCTTGGATTATAAAAGGGAGGGCAGATCACGCGGCAAGGGGGAGAGGATCGCTGTGGCGAACGTCGATAGTTGGCACGCCTAGGGGTGGGCATTCGGTAAAAACCGAAGGTTTGGTCCGGTTTTTTTTCTAAGCAAAGTTCGCTTTCGCACAAAGTAACAACCGATCGGTTCTTCTAAATACTAGAAACCGCAATATTCGGCTTTGGTTTTTTCGGTTCGGTTTTTGGTTTTTACCGAAAAAACCGAACAAGCCAAGTAGAGAAGAGAGGCGGGCCAGGGCGAGGGCGGGGGCGGGGCGGCGCGGTGGCGGGCCGGGGCGGAGGCCAGCGACAGGTCGGGACGGAGGCGACGCGACCTGGAGGATGGGGCCGTCCTTGGTGCGGCAGTGGGAGGTGTTGTCGAAGCCGGTGGTGACGCAGGTGGGAGGTGACGCCGAAGCCGAAGCCGAAGCCGGTGGATCCACTCACTACTGGCCTTGACGCGAGCGCGGGCCTCCTCGTCGAGCTCGACAGCGACACTAGCGACGTCCTTGGCACAGGCAACGGCGGCTACGGCCGACGCGAGAGGGTGGTGCCACTGGATGCGGATCGCGGCCGGCGCGTCGGGGCGAGGGGAGGTGCCGGCGCGTCTCAGGGGAAGAAAAGGAGGCGGCGCGCGTCGGGGGCGGGGAGGCGGCGGTGCATCGAGGGCAAGGGAGGCGGGCGGCGTGTCTCGGGAAGAGAAGGAGATGGCCGACGCGTCGGAGGCGGGAGACGGCCGACGCGTCTCTGGGGAAGAGAAGGAGGCGGCGTGGCAGCGCGGCTGCGCGACGACGCCGACGCCCTATGGCTTGCGGTTCCCTCCCAGATGCGACGGCTGCGGTGCCCAGACCTAGAGAAAAATCGTGATTTGGTTCAGATGGAGATGGGTTCTAGGGTTTGAGTTTTGACCAGGACCATCGAGGGCATATGGTGGCGGGGAAAAGTTTGGTTATTTCGGTACTTCGGTTTACATCCATCCAAACCCGAACCCGAACCGAACTAATTGGTTTTTGCAACCCTAGGAACCGAACCCGAAACCAAAAACCGAAAAACCACAAAGTTCGGTTCGGGTCGGTTCGATTATTTTTTTGGTTTTCGGTAGAAATGTGCCCAGCCCTAGGCATGCCATGTAGGGGTTGTCTTCACTGTTTTGAGTGGTTTTGATGGCTGTTTCATTCTCCTCTGACTTCACGGCTCCCGCGGGGATGACTTTCGTCTTTGGGAGCCTGGTCTTTCGCTTCGACGACTTCAGCCGCCTCACCGCCTTCCGGTAGGCCTCAAGCGAGCTGGAGCGCTCGGTCGTGCTGCGTCGCACGATAACGGTTGTGAGGCGCTCGGCTCCACGCCATATGGCCTCGACTCCGGTGGTCCACCCGACCATGAAGGTTTAGTGGCCCAAGCCCCCGACCGCTCGCGCGACAGTCCCAAGGGCTGACTCCGCGTGGACACAGATCGAGCCTACCAAGGGGCGCCGCGTCGCACGCCTGGCTCCCCCGGCGCCGAAGGCATCTCCACCGATCGCGCCTACTGCTGAGCGCTTCTCCGTCCTCTATGGGCCAGCGAGCCCCAAAAGCCTGCCCGGCGCACTCTCCATCGCCTCGCAGTACCCGTCAAGAAGCTGTGTCGACCGGCGTTTGCCCCTGGCAACCGCTGGCCGGCGAAATTCGTCATGATGATGGTTCTACGCATGAAAAGCTATGTATCATGTACCCTACTCTTTTAATAAAGCACTTCATTTTCTTCTTGGTCCGTTTCGTCGACTTGTTCTCCTCCCGGCCCCCGGGTGGCCTGCGCATGCTGAATAACTTCTTCGCTACGCTCACGGTCCGTCCTGAGCTACGCGGCCCCGACCCCTGATGGTCGGGGTTCTGCGCGAGAGTCCGTCTCTCCGGAAGGAAGCCTATTGAGTACTCCTGAGCTGCTCGGGGGCTCGACCGTCTCTTCCTTAGTCTCTCCGCGTTCCTATTCACAACATATATGACTAGACGCAAGGGTTCGGCCTGATACCCCTTAGATCAAGACAGGGCATGCTCCCTACCACAGTGGGCTAGGGTTTAGACCCAACGCAAGACAAGTCAAATACGATGTGAGTAAAGTTTCTCCCTTAGTCTCTCAGTGTTCCTATTTGCAATGTATACCACTAGACGCAAGGGCTCAGCCTAATACCCCTCAGATCAAGACAGGGGCACGCTCCCTACCGCAGCAGGCTAAGGTCGGGACCCGACGCAAGACAGTCAAAACATGAGGCGAATATAGAACTTCAAATTTACTCTCCGATATGGCAAACTTAAAATTCCATTACATTAAAAGGAGCGACAAAGTTTATTGCATGGATTTTGACTGACCCTCTATGTTTCCTAAATGGTAAGGCCCTCGGCAATCTTCTCGGCGGTCGGCTCCACCTCGGCGTAGATATCTCCGAGGTATGGTTTCTCCGACGACCACCATCAGCCTCCAAGCTATGGTCCCATCGACCTTGCCGACCACCATCAGCCCCGGCTATGGTCCCACCGACCTCGGCGACCACCATCAGCCTTCGGGCTATGGTGTCTCCGACCTTGCCGACCACCATCAGCCTCCGGGCTATGGTGTCTCCGACCTCGTCGACCACCATCAGCCTTCGAGTTATGGTCTCACCAACCTCGCCGACCACCATCAGCCTCCATGCTATGGTCTCTCCGACCTCGCCGACCACCATCAGCCTCCGGGCTATGTTTCTTTCTATTATTGATATGCCCTAGAGGAAACACGGATATGTTGGATATCATAGTCAATGTTTATAATAGTGTTATTCCGTTTCATGAAATAGACAACTTGTATTGATCAATAAGTATGTGACTTATTCATGAGACTCTTTATATGAATCTATTTCTAAATGATCCCTAATCATATATATCATATATGTGAAACGAATATGATTCTAAGATCAGCACGTGTATTGATTGATAATTATGTCTAATGGATCATGGTATGGAGATATCAAATCAATAAACGTGAACACATGTTAGAGAACATGTTGTTGGATAGACCCACCTTGAGACACTACAGGGAATTAATGTGTCATTAGTTGGTCTGAAGTAGTGTTGGTGCAAAGTCCTTTGACCTAAGGTCATCATGGATTCCAAGATGTTAATGGCTTACTTAGGAACTACCAAACGCTACACCATAACTGGCTAGTTATAAAAGTAGTCTTCGAGTTTGCTATGAAACATGTAGTAGGATATGAATGATCAAGATAAAATTTGCCCCTCCTATGGGAGAGATATCTCTGGGCCCCTCGATGTAATGGATTATGGAAGTGCATGGCCATGTCGAGTTGATTGAGGAGTCAATCAACAGATAAATAATCCAAGACGAGATCGAGTGAATGATTAAGCTATTGATAGGATGACACGTGTCTTGCCTATAGCTTAATTGGTATCGTGAGACAAAGGGATTTGTGTACACATTACAGGTTCAACCGATGTGATCTTTGTGTATACTTTGGTGTCAATATGTTCTGCTAGGGGCCACTGTTGACAGGTCGGCCAAGTTCTTAGGTCGTAACCAAGTATACATGAACCTACAGGGTCACACAATTAACGGGTTGGAATAGGTATTCGAGTTTGACTCGGATATGGCTTAGTTCGGATAGGGATCCGATGAGGTATAGAGTCCCGATGGGCCCTCTAGGCCCAGTCGGATAACTCTATAAATAAAGGGGCAAGGGGTAGAGATCGTTGTCAGACAAGTTATTCACATTAGATTCAAATCGAGATCTTCCACGAGCAAACCCTAGTTGCCACCTTCGAGACAAACCCTAGTCGTGCGTCAAGTGCTAGCACACAGGCATTTGGCGTTCCACCCTTGGATGTGTGGATAACGGTAGAAACACTGCTAAGTTGCGGTGTTGGTTGGCGATCGTGGTTATCGACGTGGTCGGCGAGCTGGTCGGGAGATCGGATCGTGGTCGATGAGGTGGTTAGGCGGTCAGTTCATGGTCGACAAGACGGTCGAGCGGTCGGACCGTGGTGATCGGCTACTTCCGTAATCTCCTTGACGTGTGTATGCTGGACCGACTTCTCCAACGTAGTCTTCCGCTGCTCTGCATGTCAATTGGTAATAGTCTATAGACCCTTTCTTGCATGCTTTTCCTGGAGTGCACGGTAGAAGAATTTTATTTTATGCTATCGTAGCCTACGCGTATCGCTACACTTTCGACCCATTGGCTAACTCTAAGCCAACCATATGATCTAACAACCATCGAAAAATGGTGCGAAAGGATTGACCATGGGCCCGAATGTTTCATCTGGCCCCAGGCTCGAGGGCTACACCTGGCAGGTGTACCTGACCGATGCCCCTGCCTAATCACGCTCAAGAAGCTTCAAAGACCGACCAGGAATCCCAGCTTGGGAGAACTTGGATCCTAGGGCCAGATGTCCCATTTGCTCCTAGGCTCGGGGGCTGCTGTGGAGGATGCCTCCCCGGGTAGTCCACGATAAGGAAAGGAGGTCGGGTAGGTCGGACAGGAAGTCCTCGGGCTGGGGTCGGAAGCCAGACCTCGGGCAAGGACAACTAGCCCGACCTCTGCCCTCTCGCCCGACCTTACCCCCTTAGCTCGACCTCTATGAGCGGCTCTGACCTGAAAAGGGCAGGCCTTCCTCCTCGGGAAGGCGGCTTCCTTGACAAGCCTCGCAGATAATACAAGGGGCACAAGCCGACAGAGGATGATGTCACCCGGCAAGACTGCGCACAAGATGCATGCAGCGAGCAGATCCCAAGGTAAGACTGCGTGCGAGACGCCACGGCGAGCAGATCCCAAGACGATTCCATTTTGCTTTTCAGCTTTAGTCTGTATTTGCTTTTTTCTTTAGTCTGTATTTGCTTTTTTGTTTTACGACTAGTTTTCTTGCGTCCTAAGCCCCTTATAACTGTCTCTCTTGGACTATAAAAGAGAGGGCAGATCATGCGGACAAGGGGGAAGAGGATAGCATCCAAGAACACTCTCTTACACTTATACTAAAACCCTAATCTTTCATCACCCTAACACAGAACACAGGAATAGGCTTGTTATCCTCCGAAAGGGCCGAACCTGTCTAAAAAAACCTTAGCTCGTTTTGTCTCGAGTCGACCATCAAACCCATTGGTAAACATCCCGACCAATCTTTCACCTCCTTGAGCAGCTTTCCTTGGAGGACTTATCGGTAGTCCGTCGACAATATTATAATATTGTTAACTGATGTGGTGTGATATACAAATAGATTTGCATGTATATATATAGTATGTCATTAACTATGCTCCAAATATAGTGGTAAATTATAATAAAGCTTTTGACATGTAAACAAATTTCTTTTCGCGCGAAGCGTGATCGTCTTATATGTAATTTCATTCATAACCTGACCTAGCTAGTTTCTGTAATATCGATTTACTGGCTACGACGTTACCCATCAATTAACAGAGGCTTTGAAAGGCTAAGATAGCCAAATGCTAATCATGCCTACTTTATTGAAAGCGGTACTTATAGTCGATTATAAGAAATAGTAATCTTTTTTTTTCTAAAAGTAAATCACGTGTATTTTTCAAATACACCTTATTTTAGCGTTGGCAGAAAATAAAAAGTGAAATGAAAGTACTATTGGCGTGCCGACGAATACGCCCTCATTTTGACAGCTACCTTATACCTCCCTTCTCTAGAACGAATACACTTTATCTCAATTTGGATGATCCAACATACATATTTTTTAAAAATATCATAAATATAACAAGGTTATAAACTTTTATATATATATATACACACACACATACACACATATACATATACACATACACACATATACATATATATATATATATATATGGATCACCGGGACCACCCCCTAGCTACGCCCCTGTTTTATCTAGACAAAATTACTGTACGTATAGTCTTAGTTTACAACCTATTTAATTTCAGGTTATAAACCAAAATAAAAAGACTAAAGATCTTTATTTTTAGTCTCGGGTAAAATAATCGGGACCAAAAAGATCTTCAGTCCTGATTGGTAAAACCAAACGGGACTAAAGATATATAGGCGCCACGTGATCCTTAACATCCCCAAATATTTTTTTGTTTTTTTATTGTGTCTTTCTGCTAAAATTAACATCCTCAAATCGAATTCACATCACAGATCCCAAATCACAAATCAAATTCACATATATCACATATTAAATTCGAGTAATGCACGTCATAAAATTCTAAAAAAAAATACAAAAATTCACAGAGAGAGCTAAGAGAGGAGAGTGCTCGGATCCGCCGCCGGCCACGCCCGCCTCCGCGGATCGGCCGTGGCCCAAGCCGTGCCCGTCTCCGTCGGATTCGGCCGCCACCCGTGGCCGTCGAGCCGCACCCGCATCGCCCCGCCTCGCCACCCGCCGACACCCGCCCCGTCGCCCACCGGTGCCCACAGCGCCCCGCCCTACCATCGTTGGATCCAGCCACCGTCCTGCAGCTCACACCGTCGCCGCCTACATTCATGGCTAGCTGAGAGAGGGAGAGAGGGGGAGAGGGAGATAAGGCTAAGAGAGGGAGAGGGAGAGGGAGATAAGGCTGGGCTGAGAGAAAGAGTAGACGCGTGGCAGGAGATAAGGATGAGGGAGCAACACACGATAAACAAGGAGATAGGATTTTTAATGGTCCCGATTGGTATAAAAATCGGACAAATGTTAATTTGTAGTCCGAGATTGAAAAATAAGAAACTGGAACAAATATTAAAAAACCAAAACTAAAAATAATGGGGTCTAACACAGCGTCCAGAATTTTTTGCACTAGGACTAAAAAATAATATTTTGTCCCGATTACCAATCAGGATTAAAGATTATAAAGCCACATTGTATTTTTTAACCGGTATTGAAACTGGGAGGATTTTGCTGGATGAAATTATCCAGTCCTGTTTTTTTTAAAAAAATTACTTGGTAGCATAATTGTTGGAATTATATCGATTAGGCTTCCTAAGCTTGATCATTGCATACCAATGTTGTATAAATCATCTACTCATTAATGCAAATGCACCATTTAATTAGAGCTCAGAACAGATGAAAATGCATCAAACTGCTATCAGTTTATATATATTTGAACCTCACCTAACCAAACAAGCCACTAAGGAGTTGGGAGGAAAAAGAATTCAATTTTCGATAGGTCAAAACTCCAACCAGTACAATTAAAACCCATGTTGTAAAATCATCAGAACTTAGAAAATCAGTTCGAGCTACCTGTACTCAAATTCTACGTAAAACCCAAGACACCTATATAAAAAAACAAAATTCGGTCAACTCGTTGGTCAAACAAATCACAATTCTTCTGGAAAAAAAAGAGAACAATATTACACGACGTCAGCTCGAGCTTTCCACGGTGGACTGGTAGTTTGGACTCCGGAGCTCGTTCAACACGAAAGACGACTTGAACCACTGGCATCAGGGCCCACATGTAAGTTCATCTCTCGATGATTAGTAGTCCTGTTCAGGGCGTAATTAAATTAAACCCACACAAGGCCATCACGAAACCGCGTAGATCAGTACGGCTGCTACCCAGTAATAGCTGAGAGTACAAGAAAATGGAAGAAAAATGAAAACTGCATTTTTACTGTCTAAAATCTACTTCAAATCTGTAAACAATCTTTCTTTGTCTCTCAAGTGGTCGAGAGAATGGCTTGGCTTGTTTGGCACAGCTTCAACTCCTAAATTTAACTCTAGAAGTTGGGAGTTAGATCTGGAGTGGAGTTGTGGACCTGTCTAAACCCAGGTTCAACTCTCTAATTCAATTTGTGAGAGAACTGTACCAACTTCACTCCTATTTTTAATGGGGAAACCGTTTGGTTGAGCTCTAACTTTAGAAGAGGTGGAGCTGAAGCTGAAATTGCAAAGCAGACCTTTACGCTATGTTTCAAAGCTGTTTAGCTTTTTTTCACTTACAAAACAAAAAATATCATTAACGTAAAATTAATTATGTATTACAAACTTAAAAATAAGTTTATTTGATTTTAAAAAACAATTATATTTTAAAAGTACCATTTAATAGTTTAGAAAGTCTGTTGACACTATAGCGTTGTAGCGTTGTAAAAGTTAAATGAGCTTTCAAATACAGCCTAATCTACTTCAAATAATGTTTTTGTTTGCACCTGTTTCTTTTATAGAAATAAGTCGTACACATAAAAAATAATAATGTGTTAATTGATGGTCCGTTTTGCAAAGCTGGAGGGGATAGGTTCGCAGACCCTCCTTCCAAACTCAGCACTAGTCAGGTAGCTGCGCTGGCTAACGACCTAAGGGCGTTTAGTTTTAAAATTTGGTGAAAATTTTTCATCCAAAAATTGAGTAAAATTTTTTTATAAGAGTAGTTGTTTAGTTGTATATGAAATTTTTGGTTGTAGTAAATACATGATGCATACAACTCTCATGCATATCTTCCATCCAAAATTTTTATTTTTTTTGCTAAATCTCTTTCAAAACCAAATTTTTTCATCCCAACTTTTTATCCATATATTTAGTTTCAAAATGTCAAAATACTCAAAATCCAAATTTTTTTCACATTTTAACTACAACTAACTAGAGCCTAAACGGCGAGAAAAGAAAAGTAAAGCGGGGATTAGATTAGGAAGCTGTAAACAAACGCTAATCTAAGACGAAGCTGTGGATTAGATAAGATCCCAAGGGAGGAAAAAAGGGGCCAGTGCGTGCATGCACCTGGACCAGACGAGTGGACGGACGACCTCACCACCACCCAGCCGTTTCGTCCTCTCTTCTGGAGTCGACGGACGACCTCGCCACCTGGACTAGCCTATATAACCAAATTAAATTTATATCTTATTAAAATAATTAATAATTATTTATTTAATCAAGTACCACTATAATTTATTTTATTAATAGTATAGACAGTGAGATTCACGTATCAGTGACGAAGAAGACGTTTGAATAAAAGTAACATGTGCATTTTAACCGATATTATAAACGATAAAAATAAAAAACTAATTAGTTAATTAGACATATGATATCAAATAAATTCAAAATAAAATAATTCATGTTTAGAAATCTTATGAAAAAGACTTGAATACATGGAATAGTATAGACTGTGGGATCACATATCAATGATAAAGATAACGTGAGAAAAAAGTAACCCATGCGTTGCAATTGATATTATAAAAGATAAAAACAAAAGTAAAAACTATAAATTTGAGATCAGAAAGAACACCAACGGCGACAGCAAGAGACCTAGTAGTCCTAACCGTAAACGATGGATACTAGATGATATGCGACTTGACCCGTCTCGTAGCTAGGGCTAAGAATGATCCTCTTATCCAACTTTCTGCGTGTCCCAAAACCAAACCTTGCTTCTGCTTCTACTTGACCGGTGGCATTAGTTAGTAGCCTATCTAGCGCATAAAAACATCCCTTTTCATGTCTTCGGATACAAACCAAAAAGGCTTTGCCTGTTCTTAGTGCATAAACCCTTGTGATCATTTTGTGAACTTTGTGTAACTCTTCCACTTCTAGTAAAAGTTATGGTGTTCTTGCTCGATAATAAGCACTACCAGGTTGGTGAAGCACAATCCTCTATGAGGGAATGTGATACGCTTGGTGGGTTCTCCTCCAAGCAGAATGAAGGATGCCATGGACGCGGCTATTCCGAGGCATATTTTATATATATATATATATATATATATATATATTTTGTCACCGTTTGCATCATATAAAATTGCCATTCCTGAGATTAACCACCCGTCTGGGGAGTTTATAAACAAAAAATATCGCTAACGACCCCAGTTGTTTTGGCACGCCCTACCTCAACGTTAGACTATTGCCTTTTTAGCCTACGCTTGCTTAATCTCATGCTTAGGGATGGCAATCCTACCCGTGGATACGGGTACCCGCAGGTTTTGTACCCGACAGGCATGGGCATGGATAGTAAAATCCGCCCGTTGGTATGTTCGAACCCGAACCCGAAGTTCGTGGATGTGGGTACGGGTTCTGTTTTTTACCCGTGGGTTTACCTAAACCCACGGGCATACCCGAACCCGCCCAAAACCGCTCAAACCCACCCGAAAATACCAACCCTAGATGCCTGAATCCGTAGTCCCACATGGTTCAGTCTCTCCCAATCCACTCTAGTCTCCATGGCGGTGGCACACGCAACTCCAATCCCTCGCGCCTGGACCTCGGCCTCCCTCCCGCGTCGGCGCCCCCCTACCTCGCCACCCGGCCCCTCGCCCTCCCTATCATCGGCGCGCCTTGGAGCCTCCCGCAAAGACATGCGGCTCAATCCCTTGTGCCCGGACCTCGGCCTCTCTCGCGCGGGGCCCTCCGCCCTCCCGCCATCGACTTCCCTCTACCCTCCCGCCACCGACGCCCCGGCCTCCCTGCCGTCGGCGCCCTCTAGGCCGACGACCTCCAGGCTGACGCCCAATCCTGTGCACCCTCGAGTACTCTCTAAGGACAAGGTAAAATTTTACTCATCCATATGGTTAGCAATTATCAGTACCATCAATGGTATAAGATGTCATAACTTCTAACTTAGAAACATGTTAGACACTTGATAGGAAATCATATCATGCTTGTTGTGCACCTATGAGAAGTTATGAGCACCAAGAAATCAAATCACACCTGCCAGGTTGTTGCTGTTGCTACCGAAACTGATTATATACATTGTTGTTGCTGCTACCTATAAATAAATCATTAGTAACTTAATTAAATCTTCTAGATTTTCAATTATGTGTTGAGAGTGTTGCTTTTATGAATTTAGGCTAAGATACCCGTGGATACCCGAAACCCGATGGATACCCATGGGTTTAGGTTTGGTTTTAAATTTATGCCCGTGGGTATTTCGTGGGTGGATTTTGCTTGGGTTAATGGGTTTAGCCGTGGGTGAGTTTTTTTATACACGCACCCGAACCCGGTGGGTGCCATCCCTACTCATGCTTAGCCCCGACTACCTTCTTGTTCCCAAGTTCCTCTTTCCTCTAGCTCCCAATAGACTGATTTAGTCTTAATAGTTTATAGCATAGTTAGTTGATTAGACATATAATATCAAATAAAGTCTTGTTTAGTTCCTTCAAAATTGTGTTAAGTTTTTTGGATTTTAGATACTTTTATAAATTTTGAAACTAAATAACTATGTACAACTATGTGTAAACTTTATCTTATAAACTTTTAAATTTTGTGAGGGTTGAGGCTTAAAACTATGTAAAAACTAAACCCTTTATCCCAGCATGCAGCAACACATGTACTTGTATGGATGACAGAAAAAAAATTTATACATGCATCTAAACATATTTATTTTTTCGTAAAATTTATAGCCAAAAGTTTTGAGGTATAAAAATTTAACATTGCAAATAAAAAAACAGGACCTAAATCCAAAATAAAATCATAAGAAATCTTACGAAGAAAGACTTGAATACCATCATAAGTATTATTCAAAGAAGTGTAGAAGTATAATATACTTGTGTTTGTGTGAAGGGCGCGTTCGCAAGTGGAGGCCGGGGTATGATGATTAGCCGTACGCAAAATGAAAAACGTAATTAGCATATGATTAATTAAATATTAATTTATAAAAAATTAATAAATAAATTTGTTAGATTTTTAAGCAACTTTTATATAAAATTTTTTTGACGAAAGCGTCTGTTTAATAGTTTGAAAAACGTGTTAACGGAAACCAGGGAAACAGTAACGAAAATCGGTTACGAACGGGGCCGAAGTGGTGGGTGGGCTCGCGGGGGCCAGGTGCGCTGCACTTTGTGCACACGGAACACGCAGGTTGCGCGTCGCCCGCGTGGGTGGGTTGATAGTAGGTGCATGCACATGCACGCGCGGACGCGGCCGGCGAGGGGAGCGTCTCGTCTCGCCGCTGGGTTCGATGGACGAGCGCGCGGTGGATGCGCGGGCGTGGTCGGTCGACCGGTCGGTCGGTCTCGCAGGTTTCTGACATGCATCAATCGATCGAGTGGTGCGGGCACGCCGGTCGCCGGGCAGGACAGGCAGAATTCAGCGAACCGACATTTCGGTGCCTCTCGGTGGCACATGTCTACAGATTACAGCGCTTTATTTCTTCCTTTTTTTTCTCTTTTAACTCGAGGAGGAGTAGGGACGAAGCTCCATCCAAATGGAGAGGGGTTTCACTTACTTGCTTTACTTAGTTTTGGATCAAGTTTAAACGAATTTGGATGTCTAAAATTTGACTAAGAAGTATATATACGATGAAAATAGATGAACTATAGCTTAAAAAAATGATCAGGTTGCTGAGCACCCCCTTAGACACATGTAGCTCCGCCTCTGAACTCGAGGAGGGTAGCTGGCCATGTCTATCTGCATCTTACATGAACCTAGCTTTGCTTTTAGTTTTCTCTGCTTTTAACTGGTTCATCTTTAGGACGCGATCGTATGTGATATTTGGTTTGGCTAATTAGTCATACGTAAAATTAAAAATATGATTAGGTATTAATATATAAAAAATTAATAAAAAAATTTATTAGATTTTTAAGCAACTTTTATATAAAAGTTTTTGTACGAAACGTATCATTATCAGTTTAAAACGCGTGCTAATAGAAAACGAGGAGAATATATTGTTGAGTATACACTCACGAAGCCCTTAGAATCTTTGGGCAATTCGTTTTAAAGTGATTATTAGTGAATGAAGCATACGAACTAGCATATTGTTCAGATTGATGTCATTTTAAAACATACCATTATCCGATAAAATTAACAATCACATGACTATATTTTATTTGCTACTAAATATTGGTAATATCAATAAAATTTAACAATATTATCTGAGTCTATCATATCAAAACTTATTAATGTTGTCAATTTACCAAAACTTTTGATATTATCAAATTGATTTATTCGTTGATGTTCGTTGCATAGCTATTCTTCATCATGATTTAAACTTTTTCGTGACTCAGCCTGGAGCTAGGTTGGGAGGATAGTATTGCTCTTCCTTCCTTTTTCGTTCCTCTCCTATTTGAGGTTGATTTTTTTCAAATTGGCTTCTTTTTTCTCCGCTCCTTGCAATCCTTGTGTGGCCACATGATAAGTAGTATAATGTTTCTTTTAATATATTAATATGCAAAACGCTACATGTTAAAATAATGATTTAACCTTTTAGATTTTATTGACAGTCAAAACTAAAGTAATGATAGAGAATATTGTTAAATTTTGAAAGTGGTTTCTTGGTAAGAGAGTTGAAAAATGAAAAGAGTAAAATTTAGGCCGTGAACTGTATTATTAATATTACTAACACTTAAGGTAAGCTTGTTCAGTAATAAATTTGGTAATGGACTTAACTGCAAAAGCATGACACAACTATGTATCAAAACAAACACCTTTTCATAAATAATCATTAAGCCACACAAAACTGATGCAAAATTATGGAAAACTTACAATAAAAAATGCATAGGAAATTTCTGAAAATTTTGACTCGAGTACCCTGCGACCACAAAATCAATTGAAAAGTCGATATTAAATATTTTTTAGAACGGTTATACCAAAATACTTGCAGAGTATGTCCAGATACCACGCAGCCGTATGCAACTGATTATAATCTCAAAAAGGAATCTTTTAACAACTATCTTTTTCATCCCAAGGCACTCAAAATTCAAATACAATCAAAACTCAAAATGCCTTCCTCCCATCAGTCCCACTGTAAAAAATGTAAAAAAAAAAAAACAAGTCCATGCATCAGGCATGTCCAGCACACTGCATCACTGCAGCACACCTCCCCCTGGAGAGATTCAATGAATCCATTGCAAATCCAGCAAATCCTGTGTGACAGGGAGGCCAAAAACAACCCCCCAAGTGGTGCAAGTGGGCAGGAATCCTCCTCATCATCGTCTCCATTCTTGGCCCCCCTTTGGCTTCCTCTAAAGGACTCACCTCTCCACATAAAAGCCACCACCCACCCTATTCTTCCTCCTCTCCTTCCCAACCTTCACCACCACCTCCTCCTTCCCCCAAATCATCTTACAGCTGCGATTTTTTTCCCTCTCGCCGCTGGCGATTGGGTTCGGCGTTGTCCTCTCTTGTTGTTGTTGTTGCGTCGTTTCTTGAGGTGTTTGTGGAGGCTTCTTGGTCTGATTTCGCGGCATGCCTCCGTTCCACGATTACAGAGGTAAAGGCGGGTTCTTGGATTGATGTGTTGGGGGGGGGGGAGATGAGGGATTTTAGCGGGGATGGTGGTGTGGTTTGGGTTGCTTGGTTGTGTGCTTATGAGGTTGGGTTTTGGTTGGTGCAGATGGTGGGGTTCTTGTGCTGGAGCCGGCGGCGGCTCTATTCGGCGGCGTCAGGTCGCGGAAGCGCGCACGGGTCACGGCCGTGCCCCCCTGCGCCTTCGCCTCGGCAGCCGCGGCTGAGGAGGAGGGGTTGACGCCGGCCAAGAGGCAGAAGCAGAGGGAGGCGCCGTCGCTGGACGCGCTCCCCGACGAGTGCCTCTTCGAGATCCTCCGCCGCGTGAAGGGCGCCCGCGCCCGGTGCGCCTCCGCGGGCGTCTCCCGCCGCTGGCTCGCGCTCCTCGGCGGCATCCGCGCGTCCGAGATCAAGCGAGCGGCGCCGGCGCCTGTGCCGGACCTCAATCAGGAGTTCGTCGACGAGGACGACGAGGACGAGTTCGAGGTCCCCCTTAGCTCCTCCTCCGAGAGGTGCCTCGAGGGCCGCGAGGCCACAGACGTTGGTCTCACGGCGGTGGCCGTCGCCGACGCCCTCCGCGGCAGCCTCGAGAGCCTCGTCATCCGGGGGAGCCACCCAACGCGCGGCGTCACCGACGCCGGCCTCTCCGCCGCCGCCCGCGGCTGCCCGTCGCTCCTCTCGCTTGCACTGTGGCATGTGCCGCAGGTGACTGATGCCGGGCTCTCTGAGATCGCCGCCGGCTGCCCCTCGCTGGCGAGGCTCGACATCACCGGTTGTCCGCTGATCACCGACAAGGGCCTCACCGCAATTGCTCAGGGTTGCCCGGACTTGAAGGCAGTGACCATTGAGGCATGCCCCGGTGTTGCCGATGAGGGCCTCAAGGCGATTGGCCGGTGCTGCGCGAAGCTGCAGTCGGTGAACATCAAGAATTGTGCACATGTTGGTGACCAGGGTGTCTCCGGCCTTGTCTGCTCCGCTGCTGCGTCGCTTGCCAAGGTCCGCCTCCAGGGATTGAGCATCACCGATGCTTCTCTTGCTGTGATTGGATACTACGGAAAGGCGATCACCGATCTCACCCTTGCTCGCCTTCCCGCGGTTGGCGAGAGAGGTTTTTGGGTCATGGCCAACGCCCTTGGCCTGCAGAGGCTCAGGTGCATGAGCGTCAGCTCCTGCCCAGGAGTCACGGATCTTGCGCTCGCGTCGATTGCCAAGTTCTGCCCGAGCTTGAAGCAGCTCAGCCTCAAGAAATGCAGCCAGGTCTCGGATGGCCGTGTCAAGGATTTCGCCGAATCAGCAAAGGTCTTGGAGAGCTTGCAGATTGAGGAATGCAACAAGGTTACTCTCATGGGCATTCTTGCTTTCCTCCTCAACTGCAGCCCAAAGTTTAAGGCCCTCTCACTGGTCAAGTGCAACGGGATCAAGGATATCTGCTCTGCTCCCGCACAACTCCCCCTGTGCAAGTCTCTCCGATCCCTCACCATCAAGGATTGCCCTGGTTTCACAGATGCCAGCTTGGCCGTGGTCGGCATGATCTGCCCTCAGTTGGAGAATGTTGACTTGAGTGGTCTCGGCGCAGTTACAGACAACGGGCTCCTTCCATTGATCAAGAGTTCTGAAAGTGGGTTGGTCCATGTGGACTTGAATGGCTGCGAGAACCTCACAGATGCTACTGTTTCTGCCCTGGTGAAGGCACATGGTAGTTCGCTTACGCGCCTCAGTCTCGAAGGTTGCAGCAGGATCACCGATGCAAGCCTGTTTGCCATTTCTGAGGGCTGTACTGATCTCGCCGAACTTGATCTCTCAAACTGCATGATCAGCGACTACGGTGTTGCAGTGTTGGCATCAGCGAGGCAGCTCAAGCTTCGTGTCCTCTCACTTTCTGGTTGTTTGAAGGTTACCCAAAAGAGTGTTCCTTTCTTAGGCAGCATGTCGGCATCATTGGAGGGCCTCAATCTCCAGTCCAACTTCATTGGCAACCACAACATTGCATCGCTGGAGAAGCAGCTCTGGTGGTGTGACATCCTTGCTTAGAGGAACAACAACTAGTTGCTGGAGGTGTTGGGTCATCCATCTCCAGATGCAAATATACGACCGTAGTGGTAGTACTTCAGTCAAGCTTCACAGCAGAGTTGGTTTCTTGGCTCCTGTCTCTGAGTCATGGTGGACTTCGTTTGTCTTAGGGCCTGGTTGTTTTCCGAGAGGCATTTTTAGCCGAGTGCTCGTTTTTTGCAGGTATCCTCTTGGGATAGTGCCTGTTCCTTGAGCCTTTGGCTGCCATTAGCGTGGCACCCCTGCCCCTCTTACCCCAACCTTGGTCCTTGTTGATTACAGTCATTACATCATGCTGTTTTTTCCATTGAGTCGTGTTCGGAGCTCAAATATTGCCAAGCGTGTTTTCTTTTCCGGTAATTCTGGTTAGAGTCGCAGACATCAACACCGTTGGATCCTAGCAAGTTATTATTCATCGGCATTGCCTGCCAAAGATACTTAGCTGCTCCAGTTCTTCAGTGTCCAGGTGTCCGCGATCTCTTCCAGTGTGTATGGTTGTTCACTTGTTCCAGTTCAGGTCTCGTTCGGCTTGCGGTATCGTGCCTAGTGTGTGTGTTTGTGTTTGCAATGGGGGTTGCTTCTTATGGTGTTTGTAGGAGTCTCCTGATATCCTTGGGGATCCGGCCTTTGCAAGGCACATTAAGGGCCTTGCCATTGACAACCCTGTGTGGTTGTTTTTCTTCTCCGGATCCCTGGTTTTGCTGGCAGATTGTTGAATGCTGTAATCTTTGTAACCTTCCCAGATTTAAATAAAAATGTGTGTTTCCGTTGAAGTTTGTCTGTCTTGAAATTCTAATCATTTCACTACATGTCTCTGCAATTGTGCTGTATCAATATGACTGTATTCTGTTTGTTGAAGGTTGTTTGTGTAGATGCTCTTGGTAACTTAAGAGCACAGGGTCTCAAATGTGTCTGCTTTGTTTTGTGACCCTCTGATCATTTTAAGCTGCTGCTTACTTGATCTTCCCCTTATGCTTAGCTCCCAGCCACGCCAAGTTACAAGTTACAACTGCCTGAATTTCCTGTATTTTCTGCCGGAGTCAGCTGTTTGAGAATTTTACTGCACCTGAGTGCCCGGTATTCGATACGCTAAGGCCCTTTTGAAAACAATGTAGTCCGTGCTAAATTCATGTGAAGTTCCTGTACTCCGAACAAGCCGTTTATAACATGGGAGCTCCTACAAAATTCATGTATTATAAACGGGCCGTTTGAAAGATCCGGAACTCCCGCAAAATTCATGTGTTCCAAACGAGCTGCCGTTTGAAAGATTAGAACTTGCTTAAAATTCATGTGAAATTCCTATATCCCAAAAAAGAAAAATCAGAACTCAAAAATCTATGTGAAATTCATCTATTCCAAACAAAGCCGTTTTAAGCCGGACAATCTGGAAGGGTCTATGTCTGATCCAATTTCCAGAGCAATGAAGTTTCGCTGCCGGATTCGTAGTCCTCTCCAAAAGTCCAAAGAAATTCGGCTGCCCTTGCAACCCTGGTCTTAGTTCATCTCACCCTCCTACGGGTTGGCACATCTCCAACCTTGCACTCTGCTGGTTCATGCACTTGGCTTTTGATTCCTAACGCTACTACTACGTCACTGGCGTGACGAAACCACCATTTCGTCTCTTGGAACAAAGGCCTGGTCTGCGTGGAATTATTTACCAGCTCAGCCTTGCTCTCTTGACCTGTTTTGGAGGGGTTGGGCAGGTTCATCTGCACCTGGGGAGAGAGTCTGGTAGATAAGCAAGCAACCTTTTTGGGAAAGGTTCGGAGATTGATTTGCAGTTTTTGAGTGGCAATTAGGTGGTGTTAGTTTGTATCGAGAATGAAGATGAAGTTAAAGGCACGAAAAACTAGAAAATCATCAAGTATAAATTAATATAATTTTAATTATTATAAATTTAAAAATAATTTATTAACTTTTATCTCTCCACCTCACCATTGCTTTTGTAGTTTTTTATAAATTGCCTCATGATATTTTTTAATATTGTGAAATATATCGACATTTGATTTAAACAAGTGCATAACGTATAATCACATAAACTAACAAGTTCTACCAATATCTATAATCTATAATCTATATCTATAATAACTATCTATAAAGCAAGTAGTGTTTTCACCCAAATTTTGTTTTGTCTGGCTATTTTGCAGAAAACACCTTGAGTTTTTTCGAAATTAACCCGCAATCCACCTGGCTATTTTTAAAAAACCCAGTTATACATGCGATAGAGCTTATCTTAACTACTTAAAAAATCTATAACTTTTCGATCATCAAATCATTTTTTCGTCCAAATCTATAAAATTTTCGATCCGTATAACCTCTCGCTCCATTGTTGCCTCACTTTCCTCACCTCCAGCAGGCGAGCCCGACTTACGCGCCTCTTGTGTCGTCGTGCATTGCCACGACGGCGGCAGAGCACACGGCTGCACGCATAAGCTAACGCACGCCATTGTCGGTGATATGGGCCGGGGGTATGTCGGGAGCATGACATCGAGAAAAAGGAAGACACTCTTGTCCGTCAAGAGCGTCAAAGTTATGCCCTCAAAGGCTTAGGCGAGTCTCGGTCACGGACGGCCACGTGGCCGCCCCAGAAGGGGCTGGCCCGGAGGCTGCCCGGAGGCCACCGTACTCCCAAACGGCGGGGTCCGGGATCACCCGGACCCCCATCCTTCATCCCGCACCTCTCTGAGAGAGGGGCGAGTCCAACTACCAACCAACCCATTTAATGCTCAAAAGGGGGGAGCTGAGCGCCTGCCTCGCCGCATTCAATGCGATGTGAGGCGTGGCTGTCAGTTGCTCCCATCATCACTCTTTTTTGCCTATCACGAGGCAAAGGGGGCTAAAAGTCTTTGACTAAGACCGCGGCGTGACCCCGTGCCCACTTCGCGCATGCCTCCCACACGCCCCGTCCAGTCGCATTTAATGCGTTGGGCGGCCGCGTGGGAGAGAGAATGCGAGGGCAGGAGGCGGGGTGTCAGTACCTACCTGCGGAATGGGTCGCTGATCAGTGGGTCCCGTCGGAGCGGGTAGGCAAGCCATCATCACGTCAGCGGCATGGCTACCACGACGACCACCCCTTTTTCCCGCTTTCCATGACGCAGCAAACAGGAAGGAGTAGGAATGAAATGGCTTCTTCGACAAGACAAGATAAAAACTACTCCCTCATGTGGAGTGGAAGAGAGAGAAGCTAGGACTAATGTGGTGTTTCCTTGTCCTATAAAAGGAGACCCAAGTCCATCATAGAACAGGTTCTGCCTCTTCAGCTAGCAGGTTGTTGTTGGTTGCTGTTAGATTGACCCACTCTAGGTCGTGGATTTATCAGTAGATCAGCCCCCTGGGCAGTAGCCAACTCTTGGCGATACCTCATCCACCATTGGGTCCAAAGGAGAGGAACATTCCCCTTGTTCTTGGCAACTTGCCCCATATACTATATACAAACAGGAGTAGGGTATTACACCACACTGGTGGCCCGAACCTGTATAAACCCTCGTGTCTCCACAACTCTGATTCCTGCCTCGCCTCATCAGCGTTACTCCATCCTCATCGCGAGTTTGAACCAGGATACACCGCTCCCCGTGCCGAACCAAAAAAGGGGGTCCTCCGGATCCTTGCGTGTCGATCTACGACATCGACAGTTGGCGCGCCAGGTAGGGGGAGCGCACTGTATTTTGATTTAAACTCCTCTACTCCTCCTATTTTCTGGCGGGAATCCTCTCTCGCCGACCCCGCCATGGTCCACGGCCGCGTCCTACGCTCCGCGTCAGGCTCACTCGCTACGCGCGAGCGTGACCTGGCCAACGAGGCGGCGGAAGAGGTTGATGCGGGCAGGCACAGCCCCAACTTTCGCCACCTCCGCTCGAGGGGGGAAGGATCTTCGTCTCCCTCACCACCGCTGATGGCGATGGCGGCAGCAGCGCCCGCGCCATCCCCTCTGCCCCCCGCTGAAGCGGCGGTTGAGGGCGGAGGGGCCCATGCATCCCGCAGGGCTGACAACGCTCCTGCAGGACCCAGACCACGCCCTAGTGGGCGTACCGGCGAGCCCCGCCGAGGCGACGTCCATCGCCGCCTGGAGTTTGACACTCCTGAGGGTGCCCTGCAGGCGGCAGAAGCTCTTTTGCGCCACCCCCCAGTCACCCCTGGCGAGGGATCCAACGCCAGGAGGTGGTTCGACGACGTGGCGAAGCTCGTAGGCACGGCCCAGCGCCAGCTGGCCGTCGACCTCGCTTCCTCCAGCCACCAACCGCACGGTTCACGCGCTGCAGTAAGCTCGTCCTTCCGGCGGCGGGCTCGAAGGGCAGCGGCTGCCGCAAGGACGGAGGAGAGCCTCTCAGCGGCAGCCCAGCCGGAAGCGCCCCAGGATCTGCTATACGCAGAGCGGGACGCCCGCCTCCGCATCGAGCAGCGCCGTGACGAGCGCCGCATGGGCGAGCACCGGATTGCGCCTCCTCGTCGGGAGCGCTACCAATCGGCGAGTGGCCGCAGCGGCCCTCCCGCAAATTGAGCCCCTCGGAGGACGGCGAGCGGTCGCGATGGCCCAGCCGCGAGCAGGGAGCTCCGCGATGCCCAACGAGGCCCGCAGCCCGTCGCCGCCCTGGCCGGGGCTGCGCAGCCTCGTTGCCAACCTCCGTAACGTGCGCTAGCCTAACAAGTTTAGGCCGGCCCTTACGGAGAAATACGACGGCTCGGTTAACCCTGCGAGTTCCTCCGGATCTACACCACGCCATTGAGGCTGCCGGAGGAGACGAGCGTGTCATGGCTAACTTCTTTCCCATGGCGCTCAAGGGCCGGGCTCGCTCTGGCTAATGAATCTGCCGGCCGGTCGGTCACCTCTTGGGACGACTGTGCCGCAGTTCACCTCCAATTTGTAGGGCACATACCCGTGCCTAGGAGTGGAGCGGAGACCTTCACATGGTCCGACGAGGGGATGACGAGTCCTGCGCAAATACATTCGGCGTTTTTGCCAGTACGCAACACTATACCCTCCATCGCCGACCATGCGGTGATCTTCGCCTTTCGGAGTGGCGTATGCCACGACGTTATGTTGGAGAAGATCGAATCCAAGGCCCCCGGACTACCACGGAGCTCTTCGAGCTCGCGAGGCCGAGTGGCCCGCAAGGAAGGAGGCTCGGGTTTGGAATCCTAGGAATCCTACCCCGACCACCACCAGCGCTGCCCACTCCGTGTCCCATGAAGAGCGACACGAACGGCGACGGAAGCGCGGGCCTTCGCGCGGTGACGAGGAGGGTCACGTCCTCGCCGCCGACGGGGCCGAGAGGCCCTCGAGGAAGGGCAAGCCCGCGGTAACCGTGGCGGTCCCCGGACCCTCACCCCGTGGCCGGGTCGGAGACAAATGGTGCATGGTGCACCAAACCTCCCACCACGACCTCTCCGAGTGCCGTTTGGTCAAGAATCTGGCCGAGCGGGTGCAAAGGTACGAGCAGGAGCGGAGGGAGAATGAGAAGGAAATCCGCCGCAAGGGCAAGGCACCGGCGGAACGTCCGGACAACCGGCGAGAGGAGGCCAAGGATGCGGCCCCGCCGGGACGACGATGACAACTGGGCTACCAAGACCCCGGCACGTCGTTGCCACCATCGACGGTGGCGCAGCGCCCGGGTATCCGTCGGAGCCTCAAGTCCATGAGGCACGAGCTCCTTGCGACCGTGCCGTCTCACGAGGCGGCCCGAAGGTCGCGCTGGGCAGGGGTGCCTATCACCTTTGACCAGACTGACCACCCAGGGAGTATTGCACGTAGTGGCCACTTGGCCCTCGTGACCTCCCCCACCATCTGCAACGTCAAGGTCGCCCGAGTCTTAATTGACGGAGGTGCGGCCCTCAACATACTATCCCCGAAGGCCTTTGACACGATTAAGGCCCCGGGAATGGTGCTCGGGCCCTCTTACCCCATCATCGGGGTGACGCCTGGGAAGGTGTGGCCCCTTGGGCAGATCGCTCTGCCGGTCATCTTTGGGGCCCCCGCTAATTTCTGCATCGAGCTGATAGACTTTGATGTGGCGGATCTCAATCTGCCCTACAACGCCGTGCTCGGGAGGCCAGCGTTGGTGAAGTTCATGGTGGCTACCCATTACGCCTACCGCCAGCTCAAGATGCCGGACCCCGGAGGCCCCATCACCATCCACGCCGACGTCAAAACCACGCTGGACTGCGCGGAAGCGCGCGTGGATGACATCGCGGTGGCCGACCGAATCGAACCCGAGGGCCCCCAAAGGGAGACATCGGGTTCCCGGGCCCCGAAGCAGCACATCACCTCTGCCGATAAGGTGATAATTAAGTCTATCCGTTTGGGTGACGACCCGTCCAAGACCGCCAACATTGGTGGCAGCTTGGACCCCAAATAGGAAGACGCGCTCGTATCCTTCCTGCGGGCGAATGCCGACGTGTTTGCTTGGAAGCCGTCGGATATGCCCGGGGTCCCCAGGGAGGTGATCGAGCACCGACTTGCAGTACGGCCGGACGCACGCCCGGTCCGGTAAAAGGTGAGGCGACAGGCCCCGGAGCGGCAGGCGTTCATCCGCGAAGAGGTGGCACGGCTCCAGGAGAGGCCGGCTTCATCCGGGAGGTCTGCATCCGGAGTGGTTGGCAAACCCGGTGGTCGTCCCGAAGGCCAACCACAAGCCGCGCATGTGCATCGACTACACCGACCTCAACAAGGCATGTCCCAAAAACCCCTATCCTCTACCCCGAATAGACCAGATAGTCGATTTCACTGCGGGGTGCGACCTTTTATGCTTCCTAGATGCGTATTCTGGCTATCATCAATTTCGCATGGCTGGAGAGGATGAGGAGAAAACTTCATTTATCACTCCTGTGGGTACTTTTTGCTACATGTCTATGCCCTTCGGTTTAAAAAATGCCATGTCCACTTTCCAACGTGGTGTCCTCATCACGTTGAAAGACCAAATAGGGCGCAATGTTGAGGCATACGTCGATGATCTCGTAGTCAAATCTCAGGATCAAAGAACTTTGCTCCCAGATTTGGCCGAGACATTTAATAACCTCCGGTCCTCCCGCATGAAGCTGAACCCCGAGAAATGCGTTTTTGGGGTACCGGTAGGCAAGCTATTAGGGTTTCTGGTCTCTGCCCGAGGCATTGAGGCCAACCCCACTAAAATAAAGGCAATAGAGGAGATGCGCCCCCTAGGAAACTCAAGGACGTGCAGAGGCTCACTGGTTGTTTAGCTGCCCTGAGTCGTTTCATATCCAGATTAGGAGAGCGGGCGCTTTCTTTATTTAAATTGTTAAAGCGAACCGACCCCTTCACTTGGACGGACGAAGCGGAGAAAGCCTTGGGCGATCTCAAGCGCTACCTCTCCTCGCCGCCCGTACTGGTGGCCCCTCGGGAAGGGAGCCCCTCCTTTTCTATTTGGTGGCGACCCCCAAGTGATTGGTGCGGCCTTGGTTGTGGAGCGCGACGACGAGCTAGGCTCTCGGTCGCCCCAACCCTGTTAAACCCGGAGGCGAAGACCTCGGAACGGAGTGGCCGAGGAAGCGCCGAGCCGGAGGTGGCCCTTGGCCCCGAGCCTCGGGGAGCCGCCGGCCCCTAGTCCGGAGCACCCGAGGTCCCTCCACCAGAGTGGCCACGAGGGCCCCGGTGGAGCGACGGCTCGGAAGCCCGGACACCGAGATGACCCGCCCGAAGCACCCGTGGCGGGAAGCCCGGAACGGAGTTGGCCGAGGAAGCCCCGAACCCGAGAGGTGGCCCTTGGCCCCCGAGCTCGAGGGAGCCGTCCGGCCCCTAGTCCGAGGGCACCGAAGCCCCCTCCACCGGAGTGGCACGAGGGCCCGGTGGAGGCGACGGCTCGGAAGCCCCGGACACCGAGGTGACCCGCCCCGGTGTACCCGAACCAGTCGCCCCTAATAAAGTAGCCAAGGCTCGCACCAAGGTGCAGGGGCCGATCTACTTTGTCAGCGAGGCGCTACAGGACGCGAAGACACGTTACCCGCAGGCCCAGAAAATGCTCTACGCCGTACTCATGGCCTCCAGGAAGCTGCGTCATTATTTCCGTCGTGCAGGGTAACGGTAATCACGTCCTACCCTCTCGGACAAATCGCATAAGCGAGAGGGCACGGGACGGGTAGTCAAATGGGCCATCGAGTTGTCGAGAATTCGATCGCACTTGGCCCGGCACGCAATCAAGAGCCAAGCCTTGGCTGATTTCGTGGCGGAGTGGACGCCAACGGCGGAGCGATCCACCCCGGGAACCCGAGAGTGCGGGGATCGCGACCAGGAGCCGCGCATTGGGTGATGAACTTTGACGGTTCACTCACCTTGCACGGGCCGGAGCGGGCATGGTGCTAACTTTCCCAACGGGCGACGTACTTCGAGTACATCGTCGGATCGACTCCGGGCAACCAACAACATGGCCGAGTATGAGGGGCTTCTAGCGGGGTTGCGAGCGGCGCGGCGTGGGCATCCGCCGTCTGCTGGTCCTCGGAGATTCTCAGCGGTTGTAAACCAGGTTTCCAAGGAATACCAATGCACCGACCCCCAAATGGAAGCCTATGTCAAGGAAGTACGGCGTATGGAGCGCCATTTCGATGGCCTCGAGCTACGCCATATTCCCAGAAGAGACAACTCCCTGGCGGACGAGCTATCTAGGATCGCGTCCGCGCGAGCCCCAGCCCCGCCAGGTGCATTTGAGGAAAGTCTCACAGAACCGTCGGCGCACCTCGAACCACCCCAGAGGCAGGAATCGGCTGGTCCCGACGCCCGGATCGCGGGCCAGCCACGGCACGGCCTGCCGGGACCAACATCACGCGCCGGTGGCTTGGATTTCGGAAATCCGGCGTACACGCAAGACACGTCATTGCCGGAGCGACGCGAGGAAAGCGAACGCATTGCCCGGACCTTCAAGAGGTACGTGTTGGTAGAAGGGACACTCTATCGACGCGGCGCCAACGGAGTGCTCATGAAATGCATTGCTCGGGAACAGGGTCTCGAGCTCTTAGTCGAGATCCATAAAGGTGAATGTGGGGCACACTCAGCCTCCCGAACCTTGGTGGGAAAGGCATTCCGCGAAGGATTCTATTGGCCCACCGCGCTGGAGGACGCAACGGACCTCGTGCGGCGGTGCCGAGCATGTCAATTCCACGCCAGCGGACGCACTGCCGGCCGGGCCCCGGACCATCCCGCTCTCATGGCTATTTGCGGTGCAGGGGCTGGACATCTGAGCCCATTCAAGCGGGCGGGCGGATGCAAGTTCTGTATGTCGCCATCGACAAATTCACCAAGTGGCCGGAGGCCTATCCAGTCAGCGTCATCGACAAACATTCGGCTGTGCGGTTCATGAAAGGCATCACGGCAAGGTTCGGGGTCCCTAACAGGCTCATCACCGACAACGGCATCCAGTTCACGAGTGAGCTATTCAGCGAGTATTGCGATGACATGGGCATCAAGCTCTGTTTCGCCTCGCCCGCCCACCCCAACGGTCAGGCCGAGCGTGCAAACGCAGAAATACTAAAAGGCCTCAAGACTAAGACCTAAAATGTGCTCAAAAAGCATGGGGACTCGTGGACTGATGAGTTGTCTGCGGTCCTTTGGACCAATCGGACAACCCCGAGCCGTGCCACCGGGGAAACACCTTTCTTCTTGGTGTATGGAGCCGAGGCGGTCTTGCCCTCCGAGCTCACCACAGGATCGCCCGAGCCACATTATACACCGAAGCGGATCAAGGACAAATGCGCTGTGACGATCTGGATTACCTGGAGGAAAGACGGCGCCGGGCAGCGCTTCGTGCGGCCCACTACCAAGAGAGCCTCCGCCGCTACCATCAAAGCAAAGTCAGCCCCGAGCACTGCAAGTCAATGATCGGTCTGCGCAGTGTGCAACGCGTGCGGGGCTAAGCAAGTTATCCCGATGTGGGAGGGGCCATACAAGGTTATCGCACCCGCGTCAGGAGTAGTTCGCCTAGCCACAGAGGACGACACTCCATTGCCGAATCCGTGGAACATTTCCCACCTGCGCAGGTTCTACCCATAAGCCGCATGGTGCGCTGAGACATGCATGGAAGTTCATCCACTGCCTCGATGGCATGAACAATACATTTATTATTACATTCCATATGATTTTTCTTGCAAAATACTTGTAGTGTGTTTTCCCCCATGTGTTGGACCATGTGCTACGGATGCGGCTTTCCAATGGTTCCCCGGCCTTGCCCGCCTTAGCCTGAGAGCCCTAAGGGTGTCGAGGTGCAGCGATCTTGCATACTACCACGCACAGGGCGATCAACGCACAGGGGTTCGGGTGCGAACTAACACGCTGTCCGGCCCCGTTGCCGTTGCCCTCGCTGGCCTTTTTATGCCTTCGCTCCTACCCGGAACCCTGACAAAGGCACCAGCCAACGGCCAGTGCATGCTGCCCGGACTCGAAACAACCCCCCAACTACATGGGACAAATCTTGGTGGAGGACAATACTACCGCATTCTCGCAATAACTAAGAGTTGAACTATCAATTGCAGGAAAGCAAATAAACGGGGCTCGGGCCAACCAACCTCCACTACGTGTGCGCTAAGTTGGCCGGGGCTCCCAACATGCACATACATGAGTCATCAAAAGCGGCCACGATGAGTGTTACAACGCAAGATCAACATAGTCAAGGCAAGTTCGCTAACTTTATAGACAATGCTATAAATATCTTTTTACACAAATACAGATACAAGCCGAGAAGGAGCAAGAGAGCCCTAAGTGGCCGGTGGGTCGCTGGGGGCATCCGCCGGGGAGTCTTCATCCAGCGAATCCTCGCGTAGGGCGAGTTGGGAGGCCGTCGGGGTGCCATCGAAGCCCATCATGATGGAGCGACGACGTCACGGACGCGGCGGCAGCGGCCTCCTCGGTGCCTTTGAGGAAGTCCTCGGTGGGGATGTAGGGGTCGAAGTCGGGGTCGCGGGCTTGGTAACTTGCCAAGATAAGTGACACGACCTGGCGGGATAAGTCATATGATGACTCCTTCGCCACCTCGTCGACCTCTTCCGGCACCCTCTGTATCCCCGGCGGATCGTCAATGTGCGTGGCCAATCCTCCCAAGGTAGGGACGCCAGGGGGTACGGTTGACCCCCACCCCGCGAGCCGCGTCCCGAAGGCGCCCGACAGACGAGGCCAGGCCACTGACCCCAGGACGCAAGACGCGCTCCGGCTCCGCGATCTGCGGCGCGCCTCCTCCGTTCGGCCCCGGCCCCGCGGCTGCGCTGCGCATCCATGACCACTGCTCCCGAGTGGCCGGCTCTGCTCTCACCTCTCCGGCTCGTCTTGCCGACGGCCCGAGGCGGCGGCGAGCCTGCTCGCGCTCCCACACGCGCCCGGGCATCGGGAGGCCTCCTCCCGGGCCTCAAGCACCACCACCTCTCGCTCCCCACGGCGGCCTCGCGCTCGGCGATGACCTTCTCCTGGGCCAGCACGTTGGCATCCCGTGCGGCGGAGTCTTCCTCGGCCCTGGCAACGACGGCCTCCCGGCTCTCGACCGCTCGCCACGCCGCCTCAAGGGCCCTCTCCCGCTCCGCCAGGCCGGCCTCGTGGGCTGGAGGTCGGCATCGGTGCGGCGGCGGCGACCTCGGCGTCGCACGGGTGCGCTCGCGCTCGTCGAGGCCACAGGCGCGCTCCCGAGATCAGGAAGCGCTCGGCGATGGTGCGCACCCTCTCTTCGGCGGCGGCAACTCGCTCGCGGAGGTCGGCGGCGTGCCGCTCAGCGACGGTGTCCTCAAACACTCGACCGAGCTCCTCCTGGCGTCGCTCGATCTCCGCCAGCTCCCGCCTGCGGATGAGGCCCTCCGTTGCGGCCGGCCTGGCCCTCGGCGTAGTGACCCCGGGGGATGGGCCCGCCGCCCGCGAGCCCCCTGACCTACGGGGGGGAAGCGGCGCGCTCCGCTCCGCCGCCACGTGGTGCAGATGGGGGTAGAGAGGGGTCCTCCTCTGGCATCTTCCTCTTCCCCTTAGGGTCGGGACCCCGGGTCGCTTCGGCTGGACCCGGCGGTTCAAGCCGCCGTCGGGATGTGGTCGTCGGCATCGTCGTCGTCGTCACCGCCCCGCCCCTCGGGCGGCCTCGGTGCGGCCTCCGGTGCGGCGGCGACGAGCCCACGCCGTCGCCCACCACTGCAGCAGGTGCAGGATCTCCGGGCGTGCTGAGTCCTGGCACAGCGGCACCAGCCCAGGAGGGAGCTACGTCAGGTCCATCTCCGTGACGCCGAGGGTGCGGCGAACTAGGGTCCCGAGATCCCTCTCGTCCCAGTCGAAGGCGGCGCCCACGTGGGTCCGTATATCGTCATTGAGGCCCATGTACATGTAGGCGGGCGCGTCCTTTCTGCGGCGGCGCAATGCGCCTCATCTAGAATCCGGGAAGACCGCGTGGTGGACAGCCCCGCCGAAGGTAGGCGATCCGGTCCAGCCCCGTCCGGCTCCCTCCCGGCTCGCGGGCGCGCCCAGTTCCTGCGGTTCACGGGATCCCCGTCGGTAGGGAGAGGCGGGGGTGGTCGCCCAGGCTGGTGTAGAACCAGAACGCCCTCCAGTTCTCCCACCTGGAGTGAGGGTGGATGTCGATGAAGGGAGTGCCGACCGCCTCGTTGCGTCCGTTTGGATCGCCACGTACCCGACCGCGCCAGGGAGCCACCGGCATACCGGAAGAACTGGAAGAGGTGAAGAGGGCTTCACCCCCACGAACATCTCACGGGTGTGGGCGAACACGGCGAGGTAGAAGACGGCGTTGGGGGTGAGGTGGTGAAGCCGGAGGTCGTAGAACTCCAGGACGTCGAGGAAAAATCGGGAGAAGGGTGGCACCAGCCCGACCATGGCGAATGAGGCGAAGAACACCATCTTCGTGGGGGCCGCTCCTCCAGGACATCGCCGCCGCCGCGCGTGCCGCGCGGAAGGAACTTGTTGAAAAGATTGCGTGCCTCCGCAGTGCGAACCAAAGATTTGGGAAGCACGCTTCCCTCCAGGGGCGAATCGCGGCCCATCGTGAAGGTGGATGCAGAAGTACGAAAAGGGAAGCTGAAGGCGAAAGGAAGGAAACGGAAGGAGCAGGAGGCGCTAGGTAGACGAAGGGCGAATGGCAGTGAGAGGTGATGGCAGTGAAAAGCGTAGAAACCGATCCCCCTCCATACGGATCTGGTTTTATAAGCTACCACCGCCCCCTCGGATTCCACGGCATTAAATTCGCCCCACTACCACACGAAGCGCCCCCTCGTCCCCGCGCCCTTTCGATTTTTGCATCCCCTTGGGTTCCTGCGCCGTTCGGACTTCGTGCCGCCTGGGATTCCGTGCCCGCCAGGCGCACTACACGGGATGGAGAGTGCCAGGCGTTTTGGATGGGCCCCCGCGCGCGTGGCCCAAATAAACTCGCCCCCCGTCCTAAGGAAAACTTGGCACAGTGCGGCACCGGTCATCGCATGCCGCCGCCTCCGTGTAATGAAAAGCATCCGGCACCGGGCCCACACACTCAAAGAAATGGCGTCGACCGCGCCCGAACCCGACTTGGTCCCGGTCGACGCCGGGGCTACACTATCGGTGATATGGGCCCGGGGGTATGTCAGGAGCATGACATCTGAGAAAAAGGAAGGCACCCTTGCCCGTTAAAGAGCGTCAAAGTTATGCCCTGAAAGGCTTAGGCGAGTCTCGGCCACGGGCGGCCACGTGGCCGCCCCAGAAGGGGCTGGCCCGGAGGCTGCCCGGAGGCCAACGTACTCCCAAACGGCAGGGTCCGGGATCATCCGGACCCCGGTCGTCCGCACCTCTCTCGAGAGAGGGCGAGTCCAACTACCAACCAACCCATTTAATGCTCAAAAGGGAGGCGGCGCTGCCTCGCCGCATTCAATGCGATGTGAGGCGGGGCTGTCAGTTGCTCCCATCATCACTCCTTTTTGCCTATCACGAGGCAAAGGGGGCTAAAAGTCTTTGACTAAGACCGCGGCGTGACCCCGCGCCCACTCCACGCACGCCTCCCACACGCCTGTCCGGTCGCATTTAATGCATTGGGCGGTCGCATGGGAGAGAGAATGCGAGGGCAGGAGGCGGGGTGTGAGTACCTACCTGCGGAATGGGTCGCTGATCAGTGGGTCCCGCCAGAGCGGGTAGGCAAGCCATCATCACGTCAGCGGCATGGCTACCACGACGACCACCCCTTTTTCCCGCTTTCCATGACGCAGCAAACAGGAAGGAGTAGGAATGAAATGGCTTCTTCGACAAGACAAGATAAAAACTACTCCCTCACGTGGAGTGGAAGAGAGAGAAGCTAGGACTACTGTGGTGTTCCCTTGTCCTATAAAAGGAGACCCAAGTCCATCATAGAACAGGTTCTGCCTCTTCAGCTAGCAGGTTGCTGTTGGTTGCTGTTAGATTGACCCACTCTAGGTCGTGGATTGATCAGTAGATCAGCCCCCTGGGCAGCAGCCAACTCTTGGCGATACCTCATCCACCATTGGGTCCGAAGGAGAGGAACATTCCCCTTGTTCTTGGCAACTTACCCCATATACTACATACAAACAGGAGTAGGGTATTACACCACACTGGTGGACACTGGTGGCCCGAACCTGTATAAACCCTCGTGTCTCCACAACTCTGATTCCTGCCCCACCTCATCAGCGTTACTCCATCCTCATCGCGAGTTTGAACCAGGATACACCGCTCCCCGTGCCGAACCAAAAAAGAGGGTCCTCCGGATCCTTGCGTATCGATCTACGACATCGACAGCCATCGATATACATGCAACTTTTTCTATTCATCAATATAATTTTCTAACTAACAATATCCGAGTCATAAATATTTTAAACTTTTACCAAATTTCTAATCAGTTTAGAGTATGAGTAAGTCAATATCTATTTTCATTATATTTTTGACTTAGTTTGGTGAAATTAAATTAACTTACATGAAATGTATATGTGATACTATTTCTTAATCAAGGTCTAGTGGTACATAAAGTTGAAGATACCACTGTTTTAAAGTTATATATATATAACTATCTATAAAGCAAGTAGTGTTTATATCCAAAATTTTCGTCCGTCTTTGGTTATTTTGTAGAAAACCTCTTGAGTATTTATAAAATTAACCCACAATCTCAATGCTAAAAAGAAAGGGAAGGCTTGGATGAAAAAAAAGACCTCCTACGTCCCTCTCTTCCGTCCCCATCCGCGCCACGCCTCGCGTCGCGCGCCCCTCCCCCCGTCGCTCAGAGCTCCCGCGCCGCTGCCTGAACCTTCGCCCTCCGTCTGCTTCCCTCCTGTGTCATTGTTCCATTGCAACGCATGGGCATTTTGCTAGTATTTGATAAAAAAAGTATATTTTGTTGTGACATATTATCTGAAATGTAACGTTTAACGGTTTGAAAAGTGTGTTAACATGTATCTAAGTTACGCTATTCTCAGTAGTAGTTTTATAATAATTTCATGCATATTAAATACACTGACATATCGACTCATATGGTGACTTGGCGAGAAAATTTAAAAGGAGAGAGGGAAAAGTTTCATCGGGATGAAACTCTATATACATTATTTTCAAGACTATGAAACCGATGAAATTAGTGAAGAACTAGAGAGTTTCATCTCATCTCATCACGTCTAATCATATACCTTATAATTAAATGATATGTAAATGATATATCTAGCCTATAAAACCGTGAAATATAATAAGACAGTGTTTTCATCCCTTCAGACATTTTTATGACATATTATCCTTGTAACCACGAGATAAAACTCCTCAGGAATAGCCTTAAAATCACGATGCATGAGATTAGTTTCTGGGTGACGTTGCCATGGAGAGGTAGAATTTTTATCACTACCAGTACAATTTAACTGCCACTAATTTGATTATGGATTGGAAGGATTAGTTTTAAGGCTTCTTTTACCGTTCTGTGTACCTGGCTACCTGCCTTGAACGATGGGACACAAAAGATGGATTTTTTTTCCATGGTAGCTGTATTTGAGTGGCAACTAGTTTAAGGTAAAGATGCATGGGATTAGTTTCTGAGTGATGTACTCATGGAGCGATAGAAATTTCATTACAATGTGGTAACGGCCACTAATTTGATTATGGATTGGAAGGATTAGTTTAAGGCTTCTTACCATTCCGTGTACCTGGCTTGCATGATGGGACACAAAAATGGTTTTTTTCCTCCACGGATGCTAATCTGCTAGACTGCTAGGAGCACTAGTTTAACTTGTGTTGCTCGACGAAACGAGTGACACATACGCAGTACTAACCTGATTTTAAATTTTAGAATTTGATTTCAAACTAATATAAGGATTTTCTTCCTCACTTTGGTTGCTCTCTCTTTTTGAACAAGTAAAAATATACCTAAAATTATTCATACGAATCAAACTAAAAAATCATAATTAGCTCCGGATTATAATCAATGGATTAGGCTGTGTTTGTTTTGGGGTTTTGGAAATAACAACGGATTAACACAAGATTAATAAGTACTAAAGGTTAATAAAATGGAGCAATAGATTTTAACACATGATTATTCAAACGACAGCTAAAAAAACCTGAAAAAATAATTAATATAATTTTTTAAACAACTTTTCCATAACTTTTTATAAAAATATAATTTTTAACCGTATGAAAACATGCATGCAAAAAATAAAAAAGTAAAAGCTGAAAAGGCGCATCATAGAATGCAGTCTCAAATTGTAAAGTTGTGGCAGGCAGGTTTCCCTTTTGTTTTCCATTTCTACCTTGAAAATACCAGTAAAGAGTGCCTCCAGTCCTGCATCCAATAGCTGCCGCTGACAGGTGAGATTAGACCCACCTATCAGCCACTCTATCAGCCACCATTACAGTATTGCAGAGGATCCGTGTGCTAAAAATACATACAGGATTATATCACAAGATTAATTGCATCTCATCCTTAAGAACTCTGGTTAAGTGAAGAAGTTCCAACATACACAGAGAACATTTCGACGTTCACAAGTCATTCTAGTTTCATGGCAGCAAATAACTAGCTTATTTACTACACAAGAAACCTATCTATATCCATGTTACATAGAGACTGCACAATTGGCCGCTATACGGACTATCTAAAGTTCTATATTAACAATACTAACAAAACATCTGGTGCATGAAACTACAATGGTACACTGATCTACTGAAGAACCGACGCAGTGCCTGCAAGAGCAACTTCTGGTACATTACATGCAGCGCCTGCAAGAGCAACTTCGGTGGACGGCACCAATGCCAGCTTAAAAGTGAAGGACGCACCAGAAACTCTCCAACTTGACAACTTGAAAACTCCACTGATGCAGGAGTTGCAGCTGCGTTAGCGCCAGGCTAGCATGTGGCCGTCCTCAGCAATGCGGATTTTGCTGAAACTTCAATCGGTCTCCAGATTATGCTTTCCATCTTGTTGCACAAGCTCTTGTAGAACTGCAACGAGTGTAACATCGAGTTAGCGGTCATTATGGATGGATGAAAAAGTTGAACGTCACACTTTCGAAACAAGAACTTTTTTTTTGTAAATGGAAAAACTGTTGGTGTCAGTGTCAGTCATTTTTTCCGAACTACTGTAGGCAACCACACTATTATATTCGATTAGGATAGAGGGTGATATGCAGAAGGACAGACCCTGTGGTATTCCAATGTGTCACCGGCAACCTTTCGAACATCAACCATGAACAGAGAAGGAGCAACTTCAAAAACCTGAGAATAATACATTTCAAAGCATAAGGCCACATGAAAAATGATGTTTGTGAATGACAAACAGCAAAACGTTGTTCCCCAACAAAGGGCAATGTAAGATCACCTGTAGAACAACAGCAAACGGGCTCATTCTGTTTGAAGATATGCCTTCAAGACGCAACTGTAGAAAAGAGTTAGCAATAAGTATCATTACATCAAGAGTAAGAAAATGAGTTGCTTGTTGAAGAAACCGTTTTGTAATTACCTTGTAATTCTGAGAGTGGACCTTGAGAGCCATAGACTCTGCAACAACTTCAATTGTAGCTACTATAGTTTTTGCTGGTTTCCTCGAGACAAAACGAGTTTGACGTTTGACAAACTCCTACAAATAGAAAACCCATCATTATGGCAACATGAGCACTCCATGTGATGAAAGTAGCATCAGACAAAATAACATGTACGTTATTCATGAGATTGCAGTAAATGCATAAAGCAAACACCAAAGCAACACAACAGTGATTTCCAGAAAAGAAACAAAGGCACAATATGACATATGGTCCATGTAAATATTTAAAGATATAGTGAGCATGTCTATGGTTTTCTAATGTAGGAGCACAAACATGAAAAGTTGGTTCTTCTTTCTGCCATACGAAATAAATTGCAACTAGAATGAAGATATGGTTGGATTGGAATATTCAAATACTTTACAAACTAAACGGGTGCAATTTAAACCATGGATATTAGCTAAAAGCAAGCAATCAAATGTTCTTTTGCTCATTTCAATGCAACTTTTCCATTTCCATTCAAATTTGACGAAAAACAGATACCACAAGTCTACCCTAATTTGTTAGTCAGACACCAACCGATACACTAAGCAATAAGGAAGAGAACAGATAACGAGATAGGAGATCTACAGCCGATTAATCTATAGAGTGATTAGAATATAGTTCCAGATAATACCAACACCGGTTGAAACATGTTTGTTGAAGTCATTTTCTCTAAACAGAAGAAAAACCCCTGGGCTGCCAAATTTTTATGTTTGAGGCCTATGGAGAAACAGTATACGACACGAATAGGCAATAAGGACCAGTGGACCAAACGTCACAGCCTTGTAGGTAAATGAAAACAAGCTGATCCGCCAAATCTCCAAAAGATATAAGCTCATCGGCATTTCAAATTTCACTGCTCTAATGATTCTCTAACAGCAAATGGTCAACCATACCAACTAACAAGTAGAGTGAAACTATGAAATTACCTGCTGTCTATCAAATAATGCTGAAAGATCCAAACCTTGAGATAATGTAATCATCTCAAAGGCATTCATCATAAGAGGGCCACCATCATTATGAGTCACTTGCTCAGATACGTACTT
Source organism: Oryza australiensis (assembly GCA_019925245.2). Classification (NCBI taxonomy): domain Eukaryota; kingdom Viridiplantae; phylum Streptophyta; class Magnoliopsida; order Poales; family Poaceae; genus Oryza; species Oryza australiensis. Next base: position 1,877,025 of record JAIFGZ020000335.1, read on the forward strand.
GTCCTGAAGCCAGAAAGGTTTTATAAATATAACTATAGAAGCAACACCTTCAAATAGGCGACAGACAATTGGCAATTGATGGTGCTGAAAAGACACACAAACCTCAATATTGTCAAAAACAGCCTGTACATCATCCAGATCAACATTTTCATCTTCACCACGTGTAATGGCTACATATGTCTTCTTAAACCAGGTGTCTTCCCTTATTTGTTCAATAGTGATACGCTGCAAAATAGTGAAAAAAGCCTAAGAAACTGGAGATAGTGATTTCCAAAACCAAACACTCTATGCTGGTGGCAGATCTTCTACGTTAGATTTATTAGGTTTGATTCTACTAAGTTTCTGTCATTGGTCATGAATACAGTATTTCTTTAACATATATGACAGCACTATATGAATAAATTACTCAATTACTCTTTGTTTTCTGCATTCTCTCACATAATTTCTTGCAGACTGTAAGAGTAAAGTTTACTATACTCTGGAAGCTTGAGGATAAACTTTACTATAAATGATGATTGTTTCTAGAAGATGCAATTTAACAACCTAGTGCATGTACTTACAGTTTTTGGATTTGGATCGAGTATTCTGCAGATAAGTGACGTAGCTCCTGGAGAGAACCAATAGGGGCACGAAAACTGACCTGCAGTTATCTTTGAATGTAGGAATAAATATGTCAGGTTTCAATCTCAGTTGAGCATAACAATTATGTAAGTGCTGACATAAACAATTTACGGAAAGAAAAGGTCTACGCCACATACATTAGTGATGAGGACATACCTTGTCATACAATGTTGGAAGATCATTTTCCTCGAAAGGAAGGTACCCAGCCATTAAAACATAAAGAATAACACCACATGACCAAACATCTGCCGCAGATCCATCATAACCATTGTTGCTAAGCACCTAAAATGTTGAGACATGGTAAAGTACATATCATATATGTACTAAAAAAGTGCCTCTAATCTTCTCTAAGGAAATGGCTTGAAATGCCCACATGACAATTTTATGAACAAGTTCAGACAATTAAAATCACTATAGCTTGGACATGGTGAAAAAAGATAGCTAGAGAGATTTATTTAGTGATAATGCAGAAATATGGCATAAAAGTGAGGGTTAGAGCCCTGAAGAGGACCAACCAACCAAATAACTGCGAGAAAGGTAGAGATACAAAGAAATAGGTTTTTTTTTCTAGTCTAACAGGCATTTGTTATCATACATACAAATATAATTTATAAAAAAATCTAGGAAAATAGAATTGCAACCCGAGTAACTCATCTATTTTTTTAAAAAAATTTGAGTATAAATTTCTTGCATGTAGTGTAGCTAATCAATTAGCTCCTTGCCAAAACCACTTCTTACAGTCCACTGTAGATAAATTTACCATGCATCCATGTTTGGAGAGAGAGAGAGAGAAGCAGTGGCAGCAGCATACCTCAGGAGCAACATAATTTGGTGTTCCACAAGTTGTGTGAAGAAGGCCTACTCCCTGAAGCCCCTAAAAAAAAAATCCCAATCAGAACAATTCTAGGATATAAATACAGCATACAGCATCATTAAAAACAACCACTGAACTTACTTTCTGGGCCAGAGTGCTAAGTCCAAAATCAGAAACTTTCAAGTTTCCACGCGAATCAAGAAGCAGGTTTTCAGGCTACAGAACATGACCAAAAAGATAAGCATGAAAAATTGAACGAATGATAGCCAAGTGTCTCTTATCAGTAACGCACCTTCAAATCTCTATGATAGATTCCTTTGCTATGGCAATAATCTATGGCATCAATAAGCTGCTGGAAGTACTTCCTTGCTTCGTTTTCATGAAGCTTCCCTTGGCGAGCCTACAGATATTTGATGGCATAGGTTCAGATTTGAAGAAAACGCACAATAATCAATCCAAAAATGTTTCTTTCTTTATATTGCCTATTGGGTTTATATAATTTTTTTGAAAGGAAATTGGGATTATATAATGGGCTTAGCATTTATTGAACAGAGTTTCTGGTACATATGGGTGATAAAAAAAGAATTTACATATGGAAACACTGCCAGAGTGCCAGACAGTACTTATATTTTGTAGTCAAGTAGAACAGCAGTTTATCATTATTTTGGAACACTATATATAATAGGCTTCTTACTATTTTATCGAACAGTTCGCCTCCAGTGATAAGCTCCAAGATTATGTATATCTTTGTCTTTCCAGCTAGCACCTACAAGTCACAGTAATGGTAACAACGTGGTGACATAGGAGTTAACATATCTAACATAGGAATTTTGTTAATAAAGAAAAGTTATATAGGACAGATAGCAAGTAAATATGTAGCATACCTCGTTTAGCCTAACTATGTTGGGGTGTCTTACAATCTTCATTATAGATATCTCCCTTTTGATCTGTTAAGTAACTTGAGAAGTGAGTTCATATCTAATGCCAAGTTAGAATTTTAGTCCTTTTTTGCTATCGTAATTCGCGATGTTACATAAACAATACAAATGGTGCTCGCTGCTAAAATAGGTAACTACTGGTGTTCATTTATTGATTTTTTGCAGAACAGTTATACTAACAAACCAAATATATATGCTTGCAACTGCAAACACATGGACAGAGACTAAGTTTCACAGAAAAGCAGGAGGCTTATGAATAAGCAAAAACCATTATATGGGAGAGGTTGAGCACTTTGCAAAAAGACGCATCCTCAAAAGATGTCACTGGATAAGCATAACAAATCACTATTTGTAGCATTTATGCAAATACAGCAAGTCAAATTAAGCTGCAATAGATCAGCTTTTGCTTGAATCACTCTCAACACCCAACCATTTCAAGTCTGCAACTAAACTAGAATCCGTCGAAACAAGATGAAACATCAAACAATCCGCTCAAGTTTAGTAAGGAAAAAAAAAGGCATTTTCTCCTTTGGGGAATAAGAAATTAAGGCGCTCCAGTTAATTTCAATTTCTTAATCGTTAATTTCAATTTCTTAATCATCAAAAGGTAAAGACTAAGCGCGACTTGCACGAGTTAACCCGTGGCGCGCATTTGCTGTCGAGGTATATTCCAAGCCGCATCGGAAATTCTCCACTCCCCCCATCTCCCCCAAGCAGCAGCTCCTCCAATTCGCGAACAGCAAAAGCAGCAGCGGCAACGGAAAAAAATGTAAAAGAATTGCCCGGATCAAATCGAAGGACGCGGACGGGGAGGAGTTCAATTTGGACTCATGCACTCACGGGCGGATGGGGATAGCCCCGGCGCGGGGCGGCGCAGGCGGAGAGAAGGGAGAGGGGCGAAGATAGCATATACCTGGTGGAGCATGCGATGGTTGAGGATGGTGTCCTTGTCGAGCACCTTCATGGCGACGGCGGCGCCCGTGTCGGCGTCCACCGCGAACTTCACCTTGGCGAACGTCCCTTGCCCGATGGTCCGCCCCACCTCGTACCTCCCCACCCGCTTCTTCCTCCCGGCACCCGCCGCCATTCCCCGTCCCCTCCCATCCCCCACTCCCCCTCCCGCTCCGCCCGCGCCCCGAATCCAACTCGGAGAAGAAGACGACGACGACGACGCCGACGCCGCCGCGCGTGAGCTCGGCTCTGGCTCGGCTCTGGCTCGGCTTGGGGCTTTAGCTTCGCTGCCGCGCGCTGCCTGAATGCGCGCCAGGCCATCTGGTTGACCCGTTTTTGATATGACTAATTATGATTTTTATTTTAATTATAAATTATTTTTAAAATAATTATATTACGATAAAAAATTGTGCGGCTATATTACAGTACAGCGCTACGCGCTTTAATAATATACTTCAATTTGTTCTTTTAAGTATTTATAACCTTAAATTTGAATAGTGTTATTTATTTTTGCATGACCTGAAAAAGAAGGGGAAAGAAAAGGATTTTGCTCCTGTTTGAGAGGTCGTTTTTAATTCCCTTTTGTTGTTATATTGTGGTGCTGGTTCCTCCTCTTGTCCTCTCGCTTTTTAACTTCATGATGATTAGCTCGGTTGATGATGATTGATGCGATAAAAGTTTGTGATCTCTCCGATTGAGTAGAAAGCATGATCGGTACTTCAGTAGTGGCTGTGATGACGGTAAGCTTCAATTGTATTTCTTCTTTTTTTTTCTTTTCGATTACGTCTCCCCGTGTACACTCACAAACTGCAAGTGCGTCTTCTTAACACGTTGATCTCCATGTTGAGGTTAGCGATATCTCCGAGTTTAAGAGTTTACTGATATGCTAATAAAACCATACTTATATATGCATATAACCCGATCAATAAAGTCACACTCCTACAATTCCATACCATATCTAGTGATGATTTTGAGTCTGTCTTAAACATCATATGTAACGTCATAAGGTTCTTATAATACCTGATATGACATTATATGCCTAATTAAATTTTTATCTATTATAACATTTCAGAAGAAATAGCACTAATTGATGGGTCATAGCCATCGACGATGTGCAAACAGAGTGAACTAAAAATGATACGTGAAAATAGAGTGAAACAAAGTGAACTGTAACGATGTCCCACCGTTGCCAGTTAACGACTTGCTTCCTTGCACAAAAACTTGAAGCAGAGTCCTCACAGTCAACATGCACTGGTCCTCTCGAACTCCGAACTGTCATCAATGCTCTCTCCTTGGAGCTCCCCATGACCGGACTTGGTGGCCAGAAAAAGAGGGGAGGAGTGCTAGGAAGGGAGTGAGGTCTTGGCTGAAAGGAGGTAACTCGTCGTCGTCCCTTGTCGAGCATGCCTCTGCCGCCATTGATGTCTTGAACCACCACCTTCACCGAGCGGCCGCAACAGTTGTTGGCGCTGCAGATGTGGTCGTCGTCGGTGTTGACTCGGCCCTCCGCCGCCCATTGGCCTCACCTTGCTGGATCTGACCCATGGAGGCTCAGATCTGGCAAGGCCACCTCCATCTCCACGGACACCTCTGAGCCCTAGCCGAAACAATGCCTTTGGATGAAGAAAGAGAGCTCCACCGTCTCCGTCTTAGCAGCCGCCCAGCTTGCCGGTAGGTCGCTCGGCCGCCGACGAGGTAGGTGAGAGAACGAAGGGGTGGTGGTGGTGGGCGTGGAGTCGCTGTCTGGGTTTCCCATGTGGTTAGGAGCGAGCGACACTGATGTTTTCTTTTCAGGGTAACCTAACGATTGAAGTTGAGGCTAGGATCCGAACACCTGGACGACATTGCTTGCATCGTCATGATAGACAGATAATGTAAGGACACGATCTAAATTACTTTTGGCTAAGCTGCTTCCTTGATTTGTTGTGAACATATTTTTTATACCGAAGTTGTTTTTAAAATTAAATAAATCTATTTTAAAGTTTTTAATAATTAATACATGCTAATCGATGTTTTTATTGTTCGTACGGCTAATCATCTATTTTAAAACACACTTTTAGCCCCGAGTAAGATTTGCTCCCGGCTTATTGCACCTGATGATTAGCAGGAATTCCCACCACTACAACAAGGTTTCTCCTGGACAGGCTTATCGATCATGCGCCACTTCTACTCCGTCGTCCAAAGCCGAACCAAAAACTTGGCTACCAATTCTTCATATATAAATTTATGTTTCACATGCTTTTAATTTTCTTTATAATTTTTTTATATATTAAGAAAGTGAGAGATAAGGGTCGGAATAACCTCGAGAAATCAGCTGAAAACCAACGAGCCTCCTCTAATTGTCGTTTCCCATCACTTCCGTTCTGTTCAGGTGATCACGTCGCCGTTTCTGATCATGATGTGCACCACAACCCACTGATCACTTCCATGGGATCAGATGATGAGAAAACTCTGCAACTCGATCGAGTGCGCGCGCCTATATATCTGTTAGTGGCTGTGATCTGTGGAGATCGACGTCCAATTCGAAAGGCAGAGATTAATCCTATGATTTTCAGAACAAGAACATCCAAACAGAGCTTTTCTTTCGAGGAGTATATGACGAGGCAAACACATTTTCGATATACTTAGTCACGGGCCTGTGCGTTGCATCAGGACAAGGTCTGATCAATATGGTTCGGTTTTTTTTCTTCTCTCGGTTAGTCAGTTTTTTATGGTTTTTGGAACCACCTAACATAACATTAGACACAAAACAATCGTTAAAAATATGTTAAATATAATACAATATAATTAATACAATTATAGCATAATTATTACAAATTTAACTATAATATAACTATATAACTAGGATGGGTGTAAGTGAAATATAAATTACAAAATCCACGATAGCTCATTGGGGAAGTGTGCACGCATCTCATTGTTGGGTCACGGGTTTGATTCCCAGCAATCGCAACGCGTAAAAAAGAATTTATGTCAAGCACGAATCTTATAGCACATCAAACGACCCCAAAACTGGCAGGTTTGGAAAAAAATCCGTTGCAAGTTAATTAGCAATTCAGTTATTTTTTTATACATGAGATTATTAGGATGAGAGGGAACTGTTTTTTAATACATGCATGAGATTGGGGGTGGAAACGGAAAGAGAAAGATTGTGTTTTTAAGATTGTTGAGATACTGCAATGATATATACTTGTCCATGGCATCGACGACATTTGGGGTATGTACTAGCTTTAGCACTAACTAATAAACTAAAGACTTTGTAGAGTGTGAAGTGAACATATCTTGCCCATTAAATGTGCATGTGTGTAACATGTGCTCTGTTAGATATATATTGATAGTGATATGATATGTAGTCTAAACTTTTCTATAAATTCAAATTGACAAAGCGACTACTCATCTGATGATATCAACACTACTAGATAAATGTTTTTTTCTAGACGAGGCATTCGATAGGTTCCAAACGGGTCATAAGTGATCGCGCCTGAAAAAACCGAAGATACATTATCCGTACGGTCTACTTAAACGACCACACGGGATAATCCATTTTTTCGTGCGGTGGCTTAAATGGACCACACAGGATAATCCATTTTCCGGTGCGGTCGTTTAAGTGAACCGCATGAATGATGCCCATGTATTTTTTTAAACCAATTTAGAGATATAAGATTTTAATTATCTATAAACCTATTAAATTCTCCATCTAATTTTTGAATATAAGATAGAATCAAATAAAAAATATTTTTTTCACAACACAAGAAGCAATATAACTTTATATGTTGTGATATTGAGTTAATGTTAAGGTTATGTACAAATATATACAAGTTCATAACTTTTTATAGGTTTATAAACTTAAAACTTAGAGTTTATTTAGATGAAATTAACACAAAGTGGCTTCCATTGCATATATAATGCAGTTTGTGCGTGTGTAACAAGTTTTTGCGCGCTTTGTTCCCATTTTGTCCTCTAACTCGGAGTCGGTTTTTAAAACGGTCATAACTTTCGCATACGGACTCCGATCGAGACGTTCCATATATGAAAATCGATCAAAAAAATTTTTGGATGTGTTTGTCCGTCGCTTCGCCGCGTTCGGTGATTTTATTTTTCCCAAAAATGGCTCAGAAGGTTGCCTTCTCGAGCCCGGAAGCTTTTTCTCGATTCTGAGCGTGTCTTCTGAATTTTTCATATGCCACGTCTTTCGCTTGTTTAGGCTCAAATTTTCTGTAGTTACCTCTCGTGTGCTCCTAAGTTAAGAAAAATATTAAAAATACAAATAAAAGGTTGAATTTTTTTCAAAAAATGGGTTATACTTAAAAAATAGGAAAAAAATTTTCACAATACAAGTGACAATATAACTTTATATGTTATGATAATGAGTTAATGTTTAGGTTATGTATAAATTTGAGTAATATACAAGTTCATATCTTCTTATAAGGTATATAAACTTTAAAATTTAGAGGTGGTGTAACCATTTATAAATAACATATAGTCTCACTTGATCAAAAGTGATTGAATTTTTTATGATAGTGTTATGAACCAAAATTAAGTTGTCTTGTCAATTTATAAAGTTTTCTAACCAAATTTAGATATTAGTATATTTTTTGAAGTCTAATTTAGAGATGTAAAGATTATTGCATGCGGACGGCTGAAGAGCCTTCACGGAAAGATAGTTTTTTCGTGCGGGCCGCTTAAGACGTCCGTATGGAATGATAATCTTTCCGTGTGGGCCGCTTAAGGAAAGATAATCTTTTCATACAGGCACTTAAGCCACCCGCTGAAGGGTTACGCGGAGGCTACGCTAGCCGAAAACAAAACTTTTACCGCGCAAACCAGGAACACTTGCAAGTAAGGACCGATAGATCGTTACCGATTGGAGTAGAGTGCGCGGAATAGCCAATCGTGGCAATCCGATCCGAAACAGTGTAGCCGATTCTCGCAAGCCGACAGCCGATACCCGGGGACGGCCGATTCGCCAATCGCCCGATTCGAGATGCCGTAGCCGATCCGAGTCGTCCGACCACGTTCTCGCGCCTCGCTCCGATACGCTCGACCGGCCGATTCACCCTGCCGATGAACAGGCGTGCAACGTAGCAGCGCTCTACGGTATCCACACGTCCGGGACAACGCCGAACACACGTGTGCTAGCACGCGATGCAAGGCTAGGGTTTGGCTCGAAAGTGGGGAGGGTTTCCGTGGAGATTGATCTCGGCGACTTCGTTGCACGCGATGCAATTGACGTGCCGCAGCTCTCCACCCTCCCTCCTTTATATAGAGTTGGCCGACGGGACTAGTGGCCGATTAGGACTCTATTTTGAATCGGATCTCATCCGTATCTCATAGAGTTGGCCGCCCACACGTCGTAAGCCCATAGGACTCTATCCGATCGGATCCCTATCCGATCGAGCCGTATCCAAGTCCAACTCGAATGCCTGTTCTTATCCCCTTAAGCGTGCGACCGTAGGTTCGGTATACTCGGTTTCGGCTATAGTCTAACTTAGCCGATCGTCGGCTCGAGTCTAACTCAGCCGACACGTCACGACGGCGCCTAGCAAGCACATATTGACACCATAGTATACAAGAATAATATCGGCTCGAACTGTAATGTGTACACAAATCCCTTTGCCTCACGATACCGTTAAGCTATAGGTAAGATGTGTGCCATCCCTTCAATAGCTTAACCTTTCACTCGAACCGTATTGGATTATCCGTTGATTGACTCCTCAATCAACTTAGCATGGCCATGCATTTCCATAATCCATTACCTCGAGGGCCCAAAGATATCTCTCCAAAGGAGGGGCAAATTCCATCTTGATCACTCACATCCCACTCCATGTTTCATAGCAAACCCGAAAACTACCTTTATAACTACCCGCATTACGGAATAGCGTTTGGTAGTCCCAAAGTAAGCTACTACACATGTTGGAATCTATGGTGATCTCGGGTCTAAGGACTTTGTACCAACACTACCCGAGACCAACTAATGACACATTAATTCTGTAGTGTCTCATGGTGGGTCTATCCAACAATGTGTTCTCCAACACATATGTCCATGTTTATTGATTTGGTATCTCCATACCCATGATCTATGAGACATGATCATCAATCAATAAACATGCCGATCTTAGAATCATATTTGTTCCAACAATATGACATATGATCGAGGATCGTTTAGAAATAGATTCATACATATAGAGTCTCATAAATAAGTCACGTACTTATTGATCAATACAAGATGTCTATTTCATGGAACCGAATAACACTTTATTCATTTATACATAAACATTGACGTGATATCCAACATCTCCATGTTGCCTCTAGGGCATATCACTAACAATCTCCCACTTGCACTAGAGTCAATCATGTAAGTATCTAATACCCATTGCTCTTGTGTGCGCCTCATGCTTCCCGAGGAGAGGTTTTGTCGCGGATTGGCTATGTTGAGATCCGTGTGCACTTTGCATATCTTGACATCACCTCTGTCCACTATCTCGCGATGAGATGATATCGCCGAAGTATGTGTTTGGACTTCCGATGTGACCTCGGCTCCTTGGCTTGCGCAATGGCTCCACTGTTGTCACAATAGAGAGACATTGGACCGTCGCACGGTCATCACACCAAGCTCGAAACGAATTTCTTGATCCAACAGCCTCCTTTGCGCTTCGGCAAAGCAATGTACTCGGCCTCCGTTGTAGAATCAGCAACGGTATCCCGCTTGGAACTCTTCGACGCGCCTCCGTTCAGCGAGAACACGAACCCGCATTGCGATCTATAATCATCCTTGTCCTGTTTGGAAGCTAGCATCGGTGTAACCACTTACAACGAGCTCTTCTTCACCTCCATAGACTAGGAACATATCCTTAGTTCTTCTCAAGTACTTAAGGATATTCTTTACTACGATCCAGTGACCTTCACGGATCTCGCGGTATCTGCTCGTAGCACTCAAAGCGTACGAGACATCCGGGCGTGTACAAAGCATGGCATACATGATGGATCCAATTGCCGAAGCATATGGAACCATACCCATCTTATTCCGCTCATCATGTGTCCGAGGACACCGATTCTTGCTAAGATTAATGCCATGTAACATGGGCAAGAAACCTTTCTTGGAATCATGCATGTTGAACCTTTTCAACACCTTGTCAATGTATGTACTTTGGCTTAATCCAATTAGTCTCTTGGATCTATCTCTATAGATCCGAATGCCTAATATGTATGCTTTGCTCCCCTAAGTCTTTCATGGAAAAACTATTTTTCAATGAAGACTTGACGGATTCTAGCATAGGGATATCATTTCCAATCAATAATATGTCATCCACATATAAGATTAGAAATACAATTGCGCTCCCACCGATCTTTTTGTAAACACAGCCTCTTCTTCGTTTTTGATGAAACCAAACCCTTTGATTACTTCATCAAAACGAATATTCCAACTCCGAGATGCTTGCTTCAATGCATAAATAGATTTCGTAGCTTGCATATCTTTCCGCGATTCGGATCGACAAAACCCCGAGGTTGTATCATGTATACATCCTCGCTTAGGTTTCCATTTAGGAAAGCCGTTTTGACATCCATCGCCATATCTCATAATCGAAATACGCAGCAATCGCTAGGATAATCCGAATAGATTTAAGCATTGCGACGGGCGAGAAGGTTTCATCATAATCAACTCCTTGAATCTGTTTAAAACCTTTCGCCACCAATCGCGCCTTATAGATGTGAACATTTCCATCCATATCGGCCTTTTCTTAAAAACCCATTTACACTCAATGGTTTTGACACCATCGTGGATCAACCAAGTTCCAAACTTGATTGTCATACATGGATTCTATTTCGGATTTCATGGCTCCAAGCCACTTGTTGGAATTGGGTCCCACCATCGCTTCCTCATAGGTCTTAGGTTCATCGTTGTCCAACAACAATATGTCACGTTGTTCCGCACTGTGTACTGTCGGGCGCACGACGTGATCTTTCGACCTCCGTGGGGGTGTATCTACAACCGGTGGCGCAACACTTTGCTCCTCTGTTGTGGTTCGTGGTCGCCGAAACGTTTTCGGTGTTTCTTGAACTTCTTCAAGATGCACCCTGCTCCCACTAACCCTTCTTGAAAGAAACTCTTTCTCCAAGAAGACACCGTGTCGGGCGACAAACACTTTGCCTTGTTCCCGATTATAAAAGTAATATCCCTTAGTTTCCTTAGGATATCCCACAAAGAACCACTTGTCGATTTGGGTGTGAGCTTGTCGGTAACGTTTTACATAAGCTTCGCATCCCCAAATTTTGAGAAAAGACAAACTAGGGGTTGCCCTGTCCATATCTCATATGGTGTCTTTTCAACCGACTTAGATGGAACTCTATTTAGTGTGAGCGCGCAATTGTTTCAAGAGCATATCCCCGAAAGATAACGGAAGATCACTTTGGCTCATCATCGACCGTACCATGTCCAACAAGGTGCGATTTCTCCGTTCGGACACTCCGTTCCATTGTGGAGTTCCGGCGGAGTCAAGCGTGGAACAATTCCACAATCTTTCGAGATGATTACCAAACTCTTGGCTCAAGTATTCCCTCCACGATCGATCGTAGAAACTTGATTGTTTTCCCTAAATGATTCTCGTACTTCATTCGGAATTCTTTGAACTTTTCAAAGGATTCGGACTTATGCCTCATTAAGTAGATATAACCATATCTACTAAAGTCATCGGTAAAGGTAGTGAAGTACCGATAACCACCTCTCGACCGTTGAGCTCATTGGTCCACATACATCGTATGTACGAGTGCCAACAAGTCACTTGTTCTCTCACCGTGCCCGTGAAAGGTGTCTTTGTCATCTTACCAAGTAAACAAGACTCACATGTCTCAAATGATTCAAAATCAAAAGAGTGAAGCAATCCATCCTTATGGAGCTTCTCCATGTGTTTCTTATTTATATGGCCTAAGCGACAATGTCGATAAACGTGGGGTTTATATCATTAGAGAGTTGCCTTTCGTATTAATGTTATAGATGGGAGACGCTTCAAGATTCAAAACGTATAATCCATTCACCAATGGAGCATGAAAATAGAACATATCTCGAGATATATTGAACAACCATTGTCCATTGATCTAAAATCATATCCTTCCGCTTGCAAACATGAAGCGGAAATAACGTTTTGACATAGTGTTGGAACACAATAACAATTATTTAATTCCAAAACTAATCCCGAAGGTAGATGAAGTGGTATCGTGCCGACAAGAATCGAGCAACGCTTGCTCCATTGCCGACGCGCAGTTCACCTCGCCCCTTCTCAATCCTCTACTTCTTCTCATTCCCCGCAACGATTTGCAAATATGAGCTACCGATTCGGTATCAAATACCCAAGAGTCGTAGGTGAAGAAGCAAGATTAATGTCTATAACATTAATACGAGCGAAGTCGTACTTTGCTTCTTTTTGAGATCCTCCATGTACTTATTGCGTTCCTCTTCCAAAGGCTCTGTCTCCTTGCAATAGAAGCAAACGGCATCCGATGCCGCCGACCCCTTCTTGCCCTTCTTTGCATTGGAGGCACTCGCGATCTCATCGGGAGTTAACTTCCTCTTGGTGCAAAGTTTCTTGACAGTGGTTTGCGCTTAGCCTTCGCATCATCATCACATGATGACCATTCTTCGGATACTCTCCTCACTGTTTTTAGCATCCCATGCAATTCAGCCAAGGTTCTATCCATATTGTTCATGTGATAATTCAATATGAATGGCTCGAAGCTCGGAGGGAGCGACTAGAGAATCACATCGTAGCCAACTCTTGGCATAAGGGGAAACCTAGTTTCTCAAGACTCTCGATATAGCCAATCATCTTTATCACATGCGGACGACGGGATTCCCTCAACAAGCTCGCACGCAAACAAGGACTTTGAGGTGTTGAACCTCTCGGCCCGAGCTTGGTTCTCAAACATGCCACGCAGTCCCGAATAATAGTGTGAGCATCGCGCTCTCATATTGCTTCACGAGCTCGGGGGACATTGTAGCAAGCATGAGACAACTTATATCTAGGGCATCATTAGTGTGCTTCTCATAAGCCCTCCGTGCGTTGCAAAGTGGCATTATTTGGCAAATCCTCGGGATAGGGTACTTCAAGAACGTACTCCTTACGCTCTTGCTTGAGAACAATTCTCAAGTTGCGATACCAATCCATAAAGTTTGTTCCATTTAATTTTTCCTTTTCGAGAATAGATCGCAAATTAAAGGTACCGGGTGTAGTATTAGCCGCCATTTATTCTACAATGAAAAAGCAAAGTTTAGCACAATGTTTATGCTATGTCTATTGTTAAACAATTTAACATTAGACTCCCATTACGTATTTTTCACCTTCCCTCTAGGTTACGTATTGGGTCAAGATCCACATGTTAATTAATTTTCTAGTGAGCTTTGGCATCTTGCTAGAAAATTAGTAACATCGGTAAGCAACACCTTGCTAATCACATCTCTATGTGACTCTTGTTGTTGGTGTGGCATCTCCATGCCCCGGCGCCAACCTATGCCCCAAGGCCCAAAAGCTGTTTTGATAGCCTTGTTAAGTAAACCAAATGCTCCTGCATGTATATGTCGACATATACCCCTCGTGTTATGATAGAGAATGGCACTCGCTTTGGCGACCCACCATTGACGAGCATAACGGTGACGGTGCAACATTTGGAAGGGCATCATTACTACTTAATTTTGCGAGGGATGTTATCCTATCAAACAAACCTATCACATATATGAAAGCGGTAGAATAGCATGAAATAGTATGGCCCCTTCACATGGTGATCTCTATCTCCATGCCGGTGTAGAGGATCTCCATCTTCATCACCGTTCTTCCGAGTGCCGAATGCTTGATTTATTCAAACTAAGCTACTACTATAGAAGCTCTAATTGAAGATTACATTGACTCGTAGGTCGTGAAAGAATATTACAAGCGTTGCACGTATGAAAGAATATTACAGGATTGCACATATGAAAGAATATTACATGCATCACATGCATCTCATACATACAATAGGGCCATACCATCTCAAAGCATTCTCTCGCAAAAACAAGTTAGGCGTAGAAACGTTTTCTACTTATCGCGAGATTCGGCATCGAGACGACCTATAAGGGGTACGCACACGGCGGGCCGGGCGCGCCGGAACCACACGAAATTCATAGATCCAATCTATGAAATCGCTTACGAAACCATGTCGGCATAATCATATTATACCGTCCCGATACACTATCAAGGGAGATGGTTTGCGCAGCGCGAGGCAAGCAAACAAGATCGGACTACGAGATAGCTTCGGCATAATCACATTATACAGTTCCGATACACTATCAAGGAACACTATCTCGAACCCAACTCAAACCGAGTTATATGGAAATTGCTTCGACGTAATCACATTACGCCGTTCCGATACACTATCAAGGAACGCAATTACCATTAACTCTTCTCAACGATCCCGTAAAACCGATTGATCTAATCAACCCGTGCGCAAAACTTGTTCCAGATCCAATCTAAAACCCGAACTAAGCAAGATTAGCTCGATACCACCGAAGGGTTACGCGGAGGCTACGCTAGCCGAAAACAAAACTTTTACCGCGCAAACCAGAACACTTGCAAGTAAGGACCGATAGATCGTTACCGATTGGAGTAGAGTGCGCGGAATAGCCAATCGGGGCAATCCGATCCGAAACAGTGTAGCCGATTCTCGCAAGCCGACTGATACCCGGGGACAGCCGATTCGCCAATCAGCCGATTCGCAGATGCCGTAGCCGATCGAGTCGTCCGCGTGTTCTCGCGCCTCGCTCCGATACGCTCGACCGCAGCCGATTCACCACAGCCGATGAACAGGCGTGCAACGTAGCAGCGCGCTCTACCGGTATCCACACGTCCGGGACAGAACGCCGAACACACGTGTGCTAGCACGCGATGCAAGGCTAGGGTTTGGCTCGAAAGTGGGAGGGCTTCCATGGAGATTGATCTCGGCGACTTCGTTGCACGCGATGCAATTGACGTGCCGCAGCTCTCCACCCTCCCTCCTTTATATAGAGTTGGCCGACGGGACTAGTGGCCGATTAGGACTCTATTTTGAATCGGATCTCATCCGTATCTCATAGAGTTGGCCGCCCACACGTCGTAAGCCCATAGGACTCTATCCGATCGGATCCCTATCCGATCGAGCCGTATCCAAGTCCAACTCGAATGTCTCTTCTTATCCCCTTAAGCGTGCGACCCCGTAGGTTCAGGTATACTCGGTTTCGGCTATAGTCTAACTTAGCCGATCGTCGGCTCGAGTCTAACTCAGCCGACTGCACACATGCGGCGCCTAGCAGCACATATTGACACCATAGTATACAAGAATAATATCGGCTCGAACTGTAATGTGTACACAAATCCCTTTGCCTCACGATACCGGTTAAGCTATAGGCAAGATGTGTGCCATCCCTTCAATAGCTTAACCTTTCACTCGAACCGTATTGGATTATCGTCATGTTGATTGACTCCTCAATCAACTTAGCATGGCCATGCATTTCCATAATCCATTACCTCGAGGGGCCCAAAGATATCTCTCCAAAGGAGGGGCAAATTCCATCTTGATCACTCACATCCCACTCCATGTTTCATAGCAAACCCGAAAACTACCTTTATAACTACCCGATTCTGAATAGCGTTTGGTAGTCCCAAAGTAGGCTACTACACATGTTGGAATCCATGGTGATCTCGGGTCTAAGGACTTTGTACCAACACTACCCGAGACCAACTAATGGCACATTAATTCTGTAGTGTCTCATGGTGGGTCTATCCAACAATGTGTTCTCCAACACATATGTCCATGTTTATTGATTTGGTATCTCCATACCCATGATCTATGAGACATGATCATCAATCAATAAACATGCCGATCTTAGAATCATATTTGTTCCAACAATATGACATATGATCAGGGATCGTTTAGAAATAGATTCATACATATAGAGTCTCATAAATAAGTCACGTACTTATTGATCAATACAAGATGTCTATTTCATGGAACCGAATAACACTTTATTCATTTATACATAAACATTGACGTGATATCCAACATCTCCACGTTGCCTCTAGGGCATATCACTAACACCCGCACGTGATGATCACCACCGCCTATATAGGTGCGCGCGGGCTCCGAAATTTTCTAACACCCGACGAGACGAAATCCAGATCCCGTCTTCACCATCGAGGGCTCTCTCCTCCACCGGCGGCCTACGCCTCCGCCTCCCCCGCTGGCCTCTTCAGCCTCCGGCCTCCACCGCCGCCCCTCCCCGCCACGGCCTCCTTCGCTCCGGCCTCCACCACCGCGCCGTCCACGACAACGATGCGGAGACTTCTCGGTGTGTGCGGCGCATCGCCGCCATCGACGGCCGCCTACACCGCCGCCACCTCCACCGCCGCCGCTCCACCGACGTCGCCTCCACCGTCGCCACGCCACCGACGACGACGACGCCACATCGCCGTCGGCGTCTGCCATGAACTTATTTTTTAATTTGTGATGTAAATTTAGTTGTCAATTTAATTATATATGTGAAATTATTTGTAAATTTAATTGTAAAAAAAATTAGTTGGAAAGTATATATGTGAATTTTTGATGATGTGAAATTAATTTTGTGTTATTTGTGATGTGATATTAGTTGTCGATTTAATATCATTAAATTATTAAATAATTCATACGGGACGGATCTATCTTCCGTGCGGGCCACTTAATACGTCCGCACGGGAAGATTTATTATCCCGTGTGAGCGGCTTAAGTGGCCCGCACGGGATAATAGATCTTCCCGTGCGGCTCTCTTAAGCCGCCCGAGATAATAGATCTTACCGTGTAATGGGCCGTCCGCACGCGAAAATTTGATTTTTCGAGACCTTCTCATGCGTGTGGGCCGACCTTCCGTATGGGAAGATGTACAAAAATCGTTTTTCCAGTAGTACGATCAGATCGAATTGGATCCAAACTGCATGAACCTTACCCGGCCGTCTATACGTTGATAGGGAAATAATGAATGAAAATAAAATTTCGTTGGCTTGTGTACTGTAGGACGGCTAATTGAAAAGGGAATTAGGTTTCACAAAAGAAAGTAATTATTTGATAGATTCAAGGTTTCATGCAATCCAAGAGAGGTGAACGATGTGTTATTCATAAAAAATAATTTATGGTTAAAACTTTTACATATGTATTTTTAATAATTTAAATGTCGATGTTAAAAAACTACGATAAAAAACATCAAAATCATCTTTAAACATATTTAAATTTTAGCACCGTCATATACATTATATGTTATAGTAAAAAAAGATATAGCATGAGATTGACAGGGATGCCAAACAGAGTTACCATTACCTTAGCCAGAAGAAATAATGTCCTTCATCCGTACTAAAATATAATAATTTATCACAAATATAACAACCTAATAATTATAAAAATTGACTTACCACACTAAACTATTTATACTGCCACTACTATCATTTATCTTTATTATAATTGAATATACCTCACATATTTTAAAAAGACAATAAGTATTTATATCCTACTCTATAATAACCGTGTGAGAAGCTAAAACTTATTTTGCGAGAGGAAGTACTACGGAAGGTCCGATGACCTCATGGTCGGCTGTGATGACTTGTACGATCATGCACGTGTGGCTGAGATGAATTAGCACAAACTAAAACAAAATTAGTACTAGCCTGACGGGCACGGCCTAGCTACAGCTCATGCATGTCTCCCATGTCCCATCTCTAAATCAGCTTGATTACCAAAAGGATATGATTAATAATTAACCGTTTTACAGGCAAGGGCGACGTGACGGTTTTGGGGAATCAAGCCTAACATCCGGTTTTATAGAGTATGTTTAATCAACGGAAAATTTCTTAGTTTAGCATGTGGGGCTTCGAGCGTGATGCGACTAAAATGAATACTCAATTAAACGTCCCATTCTTTTATTTCTGTGTGTATGTGTATTGATGAGAGTTGTGTATGTCATGTTAAAGCTTGTATGTTATTTTTGTCCGGCTGATCTTTAAATGTAATACAAAGTGTCAACTATAATAATTAATTAATTATCCTTAAATTTAAACTTGTATGCACGATTATATAGGATAAATTTACTATGCATGCTTTTATACAGAGGGGATCATGAGTATTCATATATAAACTAGATGTTGGGAGCGCGCCAATGATGTGCTCCTGCATATAATTCTTTTATGCACATTGTTTATACCTTTCCATAATGTGCACTAATCAGAGATTTGTACCGACGCATCTTGCAGGTTGTATGGTTTGTGCAGTGATATAATATTGCAATGGAATAAATATATACTGTCCCATGTAAAGGAAGCATACACACTGGCAAATACTATTAAGTAGTAGTTTATATACAACACATACCCTCAAGATAAAAGGTATATGTTCTTCATAGTTCATAGTTATATATGTACATATTGACGATCATTGGTGGGAAAAAAATTCAATACTTAACATATTGAATCATGTTTATAAATATAAGGATAATAAAGTACATACTCAATATATACAATTGATAGCAACACTTGTATGGTGAATTATGTATGAACTTCGTACTGTACTTTGCTGCCTGCACTGTGGTGACAGATTAGCAAGCACATTTTTATCGTATTATCATAAAGCTGTGAGTCCAGAATTTCACAAATAAACTTATATAAGGTAGTGACCACCTGAAAATAGCAATGATCTTCACTGCTATTCCTTTTGCTTTCATATGAAAAAAAAGAAAATATAAAGTTATTTGAGAGGAAAAAATAATAAATTTTAGTTAAATAGTGTCATGTTACTATTTACCCTAAATTTGTTTTTAACTTTTAAGTTTGAACTTAAATTAAATCTTATTTAAGATTTCATGAGAATATATTTTAATTTACAAAACTTTTACATATTATATTTTCACGAGTTTTCAATCCTTGGCTCATTTTCATCGGTGAATCTTATCAGGATGGAAATGGTTAGGATATTGATCAAACATAAATAATTTTTAGTGAATTCATTGATCCATGGTTTAATAGGATAAATTCATCATTAGTCTATTGTACTAATAAGTTATCCATGGATACCCAAATGGATCAGCTACATTACTATTAAATAAAAAAGACTCATATTACATATATATATAACTCGGACTCAAAATTTTTGAACTCGCATTCATATTATAAAAACTTATCAGATTCAGTTAAATTTTATAGGAATGATTCATTGTACAGAAAAACAACTTTGTATAAATTTTGAGCTATTTATATATACAGAGCCCACGATGCATTACTAAAACCCAAAATTTCTAGTTAAATGTGTGTAAAACTCGGACCCAAAATTTTTAAACTCGTGTTCACATTATAAAAACTTATCAGATTCAGTTGAATTTTGTAGAAATGATTTATTATACAGAGAAGCAACTTTATACAAATTTTGAGCTATTTATATATGTAGGGCCCACAATGCATTACTAATACCCAAAATTTCTAGTTAAATATGTGTAAAACTTGAAGCTAAATTTTTAAACTCGTATTCATACTATAAAAACTTATTAAATTCAGTTAATTTTTAGAAACAATTTATTATATAAAGAAACAACTTTGTATAAATTTTGAAGATATTTATACGTGTGAAGTTATTTTGGGTTGAACCTTTTAAACCTAGGTCTAATGGTTTGATCCGTTTGATCTATTTGTATTTTTAAAACAATCTTAAATATCTATTGAAGCAAATTTATTATTAATAGGTTTAATGGATAAATGAGATCGATCCTAACCATTTCATTTCGATCCTAGAATCTTAAATACCTATCCTCAAAATCTTAATTACGCCGGCACCTGCATGCTTACGGTAGTGTTCACGACTGATGCAGATAGACATAAGTAAGGGTAGAAAAACACCATTAGCATATCACTAATTTAATTTTAATTATGAGAAACTTGAATTGATTTATTTGATATTTTAAAGCAATTTTTATGTAATTGTTTTTACGAAATGGTTTAGTAGTTTAAAAAAAATGTTAACAGAAACTGAGATATAATTTGTATCTTATGTGTAGAAATATCACATCAATGGCTACATTTTTTCAAGGAAAAAAATCTACAGCAACAACGCCCAAAAAGGATGCTGGTCTTTTCATGGTTCGAGTAGCTTTCGAGTTTTCTTCAGCCGATTGAACTCATGGGCTTAACGTAAGGCCCAATACAATGGTGCAAATATGTCAAAGCACAAGCATATTACAGGCCCATATTGGCCCATGACATTTTTAACCCAGCAAAATTGGTAATGGTATGGCCATGTAATTTCAACGCAAAGGTCATTTTGACCCGAGCGAGTATATTGTATACGCATTTGCATAGCTATACGAAATATCTCGATTTTTTTTAAAGAAAAACAGCACGACAGTGCTTTTTCAATTAAAAGAGAAGGAGAAAAATACAGTCCTAAAGCAAAAAAAAAAGAAACAGGGAAAACAACATCCCACACACCGACAGCTCCTAACACACAAACCCAGAAGAAGA
Source organism: Oryza australiensis (assembly GCA_019925245.2). Lineage (NCBI taxonomy): Eukaryota > Viridiplantae > Streptophyta > Magnoliopsida > Poales > Poaceae > Oryza > Oryza australiensis. Next base: position 1,897,871 of record JAIFGZ020000335.1, read on the forward strand.
CCAACATCGGATCGGTCGCCGCTAAGCATGACCGACCGCTGCTAGGCCAACAAGGGAACTGTAGGCGAGATCGCCCAAGACTCACCCTTAAAACCGACATAAAACCTCGCTCTATCCATATCTTTGGGGTTGAGAGAGAGAGGGTAAGAGAGAAGAAGGAACCACTCTCCCTGCTAGGCCCTCTGATGTGGCCATCTTGTCAAAACTAGGGCGCCGACAAAAGGGACTTGAATCTAGAGCGCGCTTGAACCGGCAGATCGGGAGGTTTCGGCAAGGGGCTGCCTAGATGACGTCTCCAAGAAGAGAAGCGACGGAGCACCACACCACCATCCGTCGAGGTCTCCAAGAGAACCAGGACTGGGTTTTCACCCGCCGCCCACTAGAGGGGATGAGACGGCACGACAACGCCCTCAGGAGGGGGAGTGACGCCCGAGCGACACCGTTGCCAACCTGGCCAAAGCCGGGCTAGGTTTTCACCCGTCGTACTTCCCCTGCTTATCCACAACTGCTGTCCGAGTGCTCCACCACCAACCAAACCTCTGTCGGCGTATAGGCACCAAAGCACCGACGCCCCACCTCGGCCAGACTCCGCGCGCCGCCACCGGCCGCGCCTCGCCGAGCCGCACCATCCTCCAGCTTCGCTTCCCGTGCTTCCCCGCGGTGCATTGGGCTCCACTGCCCGCGGTGGCATCACACAAAGCATCAGCCTCCACCGCATCTGGCTTGTTGTCCTCGCGCCGGCGCCGACCTCCCTCGCCGCCGGCAGCGCCATCTCTGCAGAACGGGGAGCGTCTCTTCTGCGGGCAAGGTCGTCGCGTGGGATCCCGCACTGGCACCGGAGTCTGGAAGCTCGTCCGCCGAGGCCGAGAACGTGGTGACAGCGGCGTCTCCCTACGCCACCCGTCACCGACCACACCCCCATCCTCACGTCGTGAGCTAGTGCGCGCTGCTCCGAAAGGACCTGCTGCTCGGTGTCTTGCTGCGCCTCCGGGGCGGCGAGGCCGTCGTGGCGCGTGCCCACAACGAGTGCCAGTCGTGGTGCGCCGTGCTCACCGACCCGCTCGTCGACGCCGCCCACCGCCTCCTGCGGCGGCAGGAGAAGCCGCCCCACCGTGCAAGAGAAGGCTTTCGAAGGTCGACGGGATCCCGCCGCTGCGCCACGGCCGGCGCCCGGGCGGCCTACAGATGGCCGGATTCGGCGACGGCGGCGCCGGATCTGCCGCCCGCCTCGCCGGGAGGGCTCACCGCCGGCCTCCCCTAGAACGGACATCGTGCCTCCACACTCCCGCCCTAGGGACACTCCGCCGAGAAGAGGCTCCACCGTCACCATCCTGGCTTGCCCGCCGACTCTCCGGCGACGAACTTCGGCGACAGCGAGGTGGGGGACGAGGGGGAGGAAGAGTGGTGCGGTGCTAGGGGTTCGCCCCCGTGTTGCCTCGGGGGGCGACGCGGGGGAGCTTTTCTGTAAATCTCTCGATTTGAAATTCTTAAATACGAGTTATCTTTGGTTTGGAGTGTGGATTTTACTAGTACTTTAGGAGTATTTAATGATTCAGAAATTTGGAGTCGATAAACGACATGTATCTACATGTATTGGGGTCTCGAATTTGGATTTAGTTAGCAAGTAATATATGATATAAAAGTATCTTTTCAAATCATTTTCTCAACCATTACAATTCGGCATCACCTAAATGGACGCGTACAATCTCTCGTCGATTAACGCAGAACAGGGAATTCTACAGACGAAGAGAAAATCTAGTTATTACGTTGTATCTTTGTCAAGTTCAGTTTTGAAATCTTGATCTCATGTTGTTCAAATTTATTCTGAAAGGAGCTACTATTATTGACTATTGCTGAACGAGCTGCGTGTGTATGTATGTATGATGCAATCTGTAATCTGTATATAATTTTTTCACGGTATCACCAGCAACGTAATGAATATTCTGTTATATCTGCTGCCTTGAAGTTTAGCTAGCAAATTATTGGCCTGTTCGGCTGTCTAGCTGTGGCAGCGCAATAGCCAGCACCAACAGATACACACACGAGGAAACAACTGGCTGTCGAACAGGGCCATAATGTGCTTATCAAATAAACGTTTTCGGATAAAGAAAGTCGCATCTCATAAGCATCTATTTAAGGCTAAGTTGAAATGTAAGGTTAGGCCGAATTTTTTTTTAACAAAACGAAACAATTCATTAACGTCTGATTGATCGATTATTAAATACAATAAATTTGAAAAAAATGTTTATTTATTTATTTAAAGAAAAACAGTTCAAGAAACATTAAAATTTATTTTAGCTCGTTATTTTCTCGAATCCTTCGAGCAATTTGTTTTTTTCTCGCTCGGCTTCACCCACATAAAAAAGTTTAACCAAAATTATAGAAAAAATAATAATAGCTAAAACAATAAATTAATTTTATTAAATCTAACATTAAATATATAATAAAATGTTTATCTTGTGCTAAATTACCAATATTTAAAAAAATTTAAAACAACTTATAACATAAAATTACAAAACAGAGATTACGTAGAGAGTAGTACGTGGTACCACGTGAGACGTGACAACACCTGCTGCCCACACGTACGGCCCGTCGCCGGCGACGCCTGCCGGCCGGTTCGACCGACTCCCGGCGACTGGCGTGTCTGCCTGCTTCGATCGATCTCGTGGTGCGGTGCCGGCCGGTGACGAGCCGCGCGTGCGCCTCGTCGCCGTAGTCTCGGGCTCGTCGCTCTCTGCTCTCCCCTCGTGAGGGACTTTTTTCGTAGCGGCGACGCGCGCTGCTGCAGGTAGGCGGGGTGGAAAAGATCTTTTTACCGCGCCAGAATTACATGTGAGGCGGGAGAGGGAGGCGGCCAGGCCCAAGCTTTGTACCAGATGGTGAAAGCTTTGTATCACTTTGTTTCTTTTCTTTTTTTTTCATGCAGCCGCTACACATGCCCCGTTCAAATTCTTCCGTTAAAGTCACACACCCACGACTCCACCGATTACGTATAAGACATACACTATCATATCCTGCAGCTTATAAACTACATCAAAAATTTAAATTTTAAAACTTAATTTTGGGATTGAGTTTAGGGATTTTCTTCCATCGTAGCTTACTTACTAATATTTTCTTTAAATTGCTAAGAACAAAAATATAAAAAATTTATTCGTTGATGATAAGCTATTACATTTTATAATCAGCATATCAGCGAAACAGTGATGGTTATACGCGCACACACCATACTATGTGCACAAACTACATGTATATACATGTAAAATACGTCCCCAGCACACACACAAACAAACGAAAACCATCACGACAATACATTCGAAGAGATGAACTCCATCGGTAAATGTTGATCTCACCAAATTCATATTGAGAGTAATCCCTAATCTCACTAAGTTTTTATTGGAAGCACAACCATATGTGTTATATTTGTGTAATTTGAATTTCGGTGAGTGGAGTAACGTACTCATTACTCCACCACGTCTACGAGTGGTCGACTAACGTGGCAGCGATCCCCCTACTCCTACGACTGGTTTGGGTACGGTTACACTGGGTCCTTGCTCGATTAATGTGTGTAGCGTTACTATCTTTTCCATGTATTAATCGATGTAATGTTTATATATATCAAATGTGCAATATTTATTCATTGATTATTTTTCTCATATCGTTACTGGTTGAAGTCATTTCTTATCATCCTTTTACATTAACTTGACTAATCATCGGGTCTCAGTTAGTTACTCGACTGGGGATGTCTAGCGTTGACAAATTAGTCGAGCACCGAAGGGTCAAAAGACCATGTAAAATATGATCGTGTAAGATTACCCATATGTAACGTATTAACTGACCGTATAATCGAGAATTGGCTTTTCTAACTTCACGGTCGGGGGTGTTAACGTCAAAATTTGGTAAGCCCTGAAGCCCTCATCGGCTCAAGGATCAAATTGGCTCAAAGCCAGTATCGGTTTAGAGTTTTGGTCAGGCGATGGGGATTTTCCCTTATCAGTATCTTCAGCAGTCGGATTTTTATCAGATTCGGTTTTGAAAGATCTTATCCAGAAGAGACCGAGTTCGAGGAGGATGCGGCTTGTATCTATTAATTAGAAAGAATTTGTTAGCTTTCTATTTTATCTTTAGAAAAGTTTGTTAGTGTCCAATAAGGACTCAGTTTGTTTCCTTTTATCTTTAGGAAAGATTGAGTCATAATCTATTAGGATCTTTGTTAGCCCGTGGGTATAAATATGTAAGCCCGAGGTTTATGTAATCTATCATGATCAATACAATTCGGTGCATCACCATCTTTTATCTTTCTACTTCGTTTATCATCCGGCGGAACTTGGCACCTGACGCGGGGCTGCATCGGCTTCGATCTCCGGCGAAGGGGTAAGTCCAAGGTCCCGCCGGCTCAGGCAATTGTGTTGGCTACGTTGGCGTCGTCCAAGGCTGCATCAGTACATTCGACCTCTTGGATTGATTTGATTCGGTTAACATATTTGCCTGATTATTTATTATATGTCTCTGTTGAATCTAATCCTAGTATCTCGATTTGGCTCTATTGGTTGTCTTTTGTTTGAGGGTTTCTGTCGATACTGGTCAAATCGTTATACTAGATTAGATTAGCTTAGACATCCACCACCCTGAAAATCAGTCAAGGGCTTGATTGTCTAGATATTGTGTTTTTTTATACGTAGTGCTGCATCAGTTCAGTTTGACCTACTAAGTTGTGATTAGAACCGTAATCTCTAGCCTGCCTGTTGGCTGCCAATAAGGGTTTCATCGGGGTTTTAGCCGATGAGTTATCTGAACGTCACATCGGCCATGCTATGAATACGTATAATCTTTGTCTTAAGATACGTTTAGACATAAGTGATTTATACTGTCTCGGTACACTACCGATCTATCCCAGTCACTTGGTCTAAACATATTTTGAGACCTAGATTATATGCTATTAATATCTTCGGCCGATCGAGTAATTGTCAATCCCATGGACATTGCATCGGCTTGTAAGGATTGCGTACGAATTGGTTGTTAGCCGATGACAATAGAGTATTCATCGATCATTTCTTATATGTTAGATTTAATGACATCAGACCTTCAGCCGATGTATGCTTTAACCATCGGATCAATATTTATTTTATCATACCATTGTTTGCCGGTTGGTTTATTATATGATTATATTATCATTAGCCGATTATCCAAAACCCTAACTGCATCAATTGACATCGGCATCAGCTGGAATCACTCTATCGGCTTATCAGCCAATCAGCTGTCAACAGATTGGCTGTCTTGTTTATCGGCGTACCGACCGATATGCTTTATGTTCTCTGTTTTGCATATCTTGTCGTAGCGGGATCAAGCGACCGCACGTATGCACTTCATCAATTTTAGGACCTACACTGGAGCTAAGCAGATCTTTCAGGCCAACGTGTGATTCGACGCTAATATAATTTATTCTTAATGTTTTCAATTTATATCATGATTATTCCTGAGCGTTCACTCGAGGGCTTTCTATCTAACAGTTTTGTTTTAAGAAATTGATTTCAGGAAAATCAGATAACATAGCAAAAGACATATACTGGTTCCAAGGCACATAATAGTCGGGAATTTATTCTGACTAGATGGACACCAGATTAGTGACTTATTTATTACATATAAGAAGAGGTCTCATGATAGAGAAGAATCGAAGAGCTGTCTAGTGGTCACCGTCACCCTTTGTGCCAACTAAAAAAACTTAGAACGATAACTCTATAGCATGGTCGCATATCTTGTATGGATATGAAAATCTACATAAGAAAAAAAGAAAGATTAAACAAATCGATAGTTTACCTGTCAAGATGATACCTTTTTTTATCTCAATCCAAATTAAAAAATGGCCACATTCTCTATCGTAGCCAAGAAAAAGACTTGTAGAGTATTCTATGCTTACTCAGTCCTTCCGAGAACGGATAGTGTCACACCTTGATTTTCAATTTAGGATTTTATAAATTATTTATTAAATTATTTCTAGAATTAATATTAAAGTTCAATTAATTTACAAGTGAAGTTAATGTGGGAATTTAAAAATTCCTAAATAAAACATGGATGGATTTAATGCTATTAAATCTATAATTAATTATACTGTTTAAAAATTTCTCGGATTTTTGAAAGATCAATTGCCGATTTTAATAATACAAAGACCATTTCAGCTTTTATTTAAAATAAAAAATCTAATTAAAATCTCCTTCAAAGCTTGGGCCGATTTTGCCCATTCCTCCCTCTCTCTCTCTCTCCGCACCGCCTACCTCCTCCATCTTGGGCCGCCTTGGCCCGCCTCCCGCCCTACAAGTCCATCTCCCGTCCCTCCCTGCCAACATGTGGGATCGGACCCCACATGTCAGGTCCGTCTCATACTTTTGGATTGGAGTCTGGCCTCTAGACGTGATGTCACTTCTCCTGTCCGATTCGCCAATGCCATTGCACCATTTTCCAAATTAGTTGAGGGCTTTTGTTCCTTATATTCTCCTCTACCTTTCCCCCAAGAAATCCCCCCAAAATCCTGAAGGTTATCACATGGAATCGATGTGGTTTCGAGCTCTGCCTTTTCCGGTGAACCCTAGCTTTTCCCAGCGCCGCCACAGCCATGTTGGGCTCAGACTCGGCCTCCCGTGTCTATAAATAGGACCCCTTCCCCTCATCTTTTCGCCGTCACCCTCGCTTTCGCGAACCAAACCTCGGATCCCTAGTTCCGCCGTAGAACCCAAGCGCTGCCGTTGCCGCTGCCGCCGCCTTCACTTGCTGTCGCCTCCACCGGGTGCACAAGGAGGAGCAGGTTCTGTCCACCGGTCCATTGCCACCGACCCTTGTCGGAGCACCGCCTTCGACGCTGACCCGAAACCGCTGCCGCTTCCACCTTGTCGCCTGTCGTCGTCCGTTGTTGTGCCGCCCTTTGGTGAGTTCGCCTTGTTATGCTCGTCGTCCTTGTGCCCTCTGTTTACGCTCCCGCCCTGCTGTTCGCTGGCGACCATAGGGACCCGTGCCGGCCGGTCGGCGATCCTATGTGGTCTTGCCACATTAGCAGCCACCTCACCCCTCTTTGCTCATGTGACGCTTGCATGTCATGTCTCTCACGCCCCGATTTTTGATCTGGATTAAAAATCGTTTAATAATACATTTTTAGAAATTATTAAAAGTGAAAGTAATTAAATCAAGTGAATTAATTAAGAACATTAAATTTTCCTTTAAAAATCATGGATAGAAATATTTTGAAATATTCTCCATGCCCTAAAATACCCTATGAAATTTTTCGTGCAATTTTGGAGCTCGAAATAATTTTAACCATAAAATGTATTTAAGTAATTATTTAAATAAATTATTTAATCGATAAATGATGTTTTTATATTTTTATTAAATACTTTGAGTGCCCATATATTTCTAGGATTTTTCTTAGATTTAATTGAGCATTTGAAGTATTTATAAATATACAATAATCATTTATGCGATTAAATAAATAGAAAACAAATTTAAATTCTCTATCCCGTCCTCGGGCTGCCTTCGGCACATCCACTAAAAGTCTAAAACACGTCCCCAGTTCAGCCCAGCTCGTCGTCCGCTCCTTGCGCAAGTCTGTTTTGCATCCCTCACTCAGGCTCTCTCTCTATTTCGCTGACTTGTGGGCCCCGCTAGTCGATCTCCCTCTCTCCAGAGCCGCCGACAGGTGGGCCCCACTGTCGGCCTCTCAACCTTCGTCCGCAATCCCCGCAACCACGCCGCCGGAGCCCGCGTCCATGTCGCCGCCTCTCGGCGTCCCGCGCACTCCCGCACCGCCTAAGCCGCCCACACCTTGCGTGCCATCTCCTCCCCACTCCCCGCAAACCGCACCGTCCGCCTCTCTCTCGCTCGCACCGCCGCCCCACGTCGACCATTTTCTCGACCACCCCGGCCTTGCCGCCTCCTTCCGACCCCCTTAAAGGCATCCCCTATGAACCCCTCTCGTTTCCCCTCTCTCTCCCAAGGTCGCCGCGTTTCTCCTCGCTCTCCCCGCGCTAAGTCGTGCGCCATCTCTCGCCGGTTCTCCTTCGGCCACATGCCACCGCTGTTTCAAGGGCCGTTGCCGCACACCGAGCCCACCATAGCCTTCGCCGCACCACCCCGCGCCCAGACCACCACTTCCCGCCCTCGCCCGTTGCCAGAGCGCCCCACCACCGCTAACCCGAGCTGATGCCACCCATTTTCACGTTTGGCCGCTCAATTCGCCGCATCCGCCGCACATCGCCTCGATCCACCGCCACTGCCATGTGCACCGTCTCCCATAGAACCTCGGCTGGCACTTCTTTTCTCCTAATCGGCACTGGATCGAGCTTCTTCACATGCACCCAGTGCGCTGCCGCTTTTGGCCGCCTCCGGCCGTCAACCACCGCCTCCCAAGCCGACTAACCGCGCCGCCCCTTCCTCGCCGCGTTCGTCGTGCCCGCCGCGACTCGGCCGGTGTTCCGCCTCCGCAATCCGTCGCCGGATTTTCATCCCCTTTGGCTGGTCGAGGGCGAGCCCGTTGCCGGTACGCCACCGCCATTGCCGGTACGCCACCCATTGCCGGTACGCCACCGCCTCCCTCCGCCCGAGCTCTGCCGACCGCCGCCCCAGTGTCGTGCCCCACGGTGAGCTCCCATCTCTCTTTCCCCTTCTCCGCCGGTGGCCTCCGCCGCACTCCGTTGTGTCGTCGCTTGCCGCCGGCGACCTTTGGGTCCCGTGCGTCGCCCACGCCACCGCTCGGCGTCGGCGGCCGTCGCCGCCTCCTCCTCGCTCCCGGCCGTCGGATCGGATTGAGGCCGATCCGGGCCGTCGGTCTCCGTGGCCGCCCGATCCCCTTCGGGGTGATGCGGGCGTCCACGTGGCGGCCGGCGTGGGCGCCCGGCGGTGCCGCCGCATCGGCGCCACGTCGGCGGCCGTCGCCCATGCGAGCCCGTGTGGCAGCCACATGGTGGACCGTGGACCGGTCCCCGTGGACCGAGTCCACCGTGGACCGTGCGCGCTGCGCGCGGTGACGTCGCAACACCTTTTTCCTTATAAAAATAAATAAAAATTTGCGCAATAAATTATTTAATTTCTAGAATTCAATTAAATAGCCTAAAACTTCTAAAATTCATATCTAATCCATATGAACTCCAAATTGGTCCATTCAAATTGCAAAATTCATCCAAAATTGAGATCTACTTGTTTGTTTAATTTCTATGTATTGTTTATTTGATTTTTATTAGGTTTTTTCTTATTTTGCGTGCCGCGTGTAGACTTCGCCGTTTTGGGTGTTCATGCTCGCGAAGAAGAGAAGTTCATGAAGAAGCAAGGCAAGTCACATTCCTCCTTGACGCATATTGATCCTAATTTATAAAATATTTATTTTTGCAAATAAAATTGTATTGTTTTGCTAATTACATGGGAATCGAGAATACCTATCGATCGCTTGTGCCTCATTTAATTGATATCCGTTCATTGTCAACCGAGTAATTAATCGACTAGCTTGCATCACTTATGTTATCTTGCTAAAATTATTTATGCTTAGCCATGCTTAATTACACTAGCTCACCTAATGGGAGAACTATACTACTAGCTGATGGACACATGAAATGATGGTCTCAGACCGGAGGTATCTTGGCAAAGGTTCATGGTTAATTAGAATATGACTAAATGGTGGGTTGTGAGTGCATGGTTTTGCTTATCGCGTCCATGGCAATTAAGGATCGGTTCATGGGAAACCCTAGAAGACTTACAGGACTTATCACAAGCCAGCATGGGCAACGGCTGGACTTGTAGTGTAGCTTTTTCCTGGCCGACGCATCCAGGCAAGGGTGGCATGATGGAGTTCGGATTGACCGGACAAGGTCTATGCGGCTGCCGGATTCACCTAGGCACGAGAGGGGGCTGCCTACCTTGGATATAAAGGTAGGGGTGAAACCTGAGGTGTGGTGTCGCTTGGTCAGGAGGAGTTATGCGAAGGGTCTTGTCACGATTTTCCCCTTTGCAGTATCATGGCAATACTGCGGGGAATGACAACATGTGTGGAATCGTGTATTGTGGGTACAGTTGTACACCTCTGGCCAGACTAAAACTATTCGAATAGCCGTGTCCGCGGTTATGGGCGATCAATCAGATTCACCATGATTAGTCCCACCTTAATAATTTGACTTATTTGAACTGGACTAGTTCAGGTGGTTTGGTTGGACCTGTTCAATGTGGAGATAACGTTGTTCAGTGGAAGATTAATCCTGATTTAATTAATTATCTGTTTTACTGTTTTAAACTGAAAAGGTTTTACAACCGCATTTATGCAAAATAGCCCAAGTCACTCTTGTCTTCCCTTGCACGTCTGCATCTCTTCATGTGGCTTGCTGAGTACGGTGGTTGTACTCAGCCTTGCTATTTTCCCCTTTTTCCAGAAGTGTAGTGCTTCTGAGTCGAAGACGGAGTTAGAAGACCAAGGCTCAGACCCCAGTTGAGTTTGCCTGTGGAATGGAGCTGAAGCCCCGCTATAATCGCCTTTTTTCGTTGCTGCTGCTTTCTTTCGGGTGTGAGGACTAAGTGCCTCTTCTGTAAGTATCTTACGCTTTATTTACGTTGTGGATCTGTTTATTGATTTGTCGTTTTGTGTACCCTGGCTGATTCCTGGGTAGGGATTTAATACACAAAATAGTTTGGAAATGTGGCTAAATTTCTGGGCGTGACAAGTTGGTATCAGAGCCATCTCGACTGTAGGTTGAGCCAAATGGTCAAACCCTAAGGACCCGTTTTCCGAAAACCCTAATTGCGAAAATGCCTCTTTTCCTCCTCCGGAGTTCTTTGCGAAATTATTTGTCAAATTTCTCCCCTTTCCGCTCCAAATCTCTGGTTGTTAAGCCTGGAGCGCCAGTTGAAGCTTCAAGCAAGAAGATCGAGCCGCAGTCCTAAGTCTGCGCTTCTTGAGGTTCAAGTGAAGCTTTCCGGAGTTTACCTAAGACCCAATCCTTCCCTGAAGAGTAGTGTCGTTAGCTATTAGATCGTGTGATTGTTTGCTGTGTGCAGGTGTATGGTTCACATCAGTAGTGGGGATGTGACCATACTAGGTTGTTTGCTTAATCAACTTGAAGAGTAAAAGTACACGCACATCAGATCAGTAGGTAAGTGGGTTAAGGTCTTATCTTTAGCAACCCCCTCTTCCAATCCTTCTTCTGGGCAGCAGTTGGTCAGTTCCAGGAAAAATGATTATCAACTGCAACAGTATCAGCGGCAGTGTGTTGAGGTCAGAAATCTTTGGGTCGGATCGGGTCACCATCTACGGCTTGTGTCGAAACCCTCGCATGTTCGGTTTCGGTTCCCCAAGGTCGATGTTGAATGTGCAAGTGTAAATACAACAGATACAAAGTCAGATACAGAAGACGTAGCAGAGGTACCAATGGTCGTAGATGCAAGCTCAGAATCAGAATCAAGATCAAATCCAGTACATTCCATTGCTAGCACCTATACGACCATCGCTAGTATGTAACAGCGACCCCAATAGACCAACACATGTCAGTCGTCAACCACTTCAGAGTCCACAGGTGTTACCTAAGGTGGTTATGGTGTACAAGGACAAATTTTACAGAGTGTTCAACCGCGCTAGGAATCTGTATGCTAAGACATCGACTGATGATGAGGTCTTAATCAGAAGAGAAGTGAAATTTTTGGATCAACTACTCGACAAAAATTTTGGTGCACCGCAGTCCAACTTTACAAAGAGAAAGGTCACACGTTTCTTGTGTGAGGGAATAAGTCATGTGCTTAAGGACCGTTTACAGAAGTCAATACTAGCAAAGACAATGGAAGACTAAATGACATCCTTGCAACCCATCCGTCAACTCCTAGTCAACAATAACAACAATAATAATGTTTTGATCTCCATCCAACTCCAACCACAGTGGCAGCCAACAGTGATAGAACAACATTTTTAACCGAGTTTCCGAGTCCCTGCATGTTCTAGTTCCTATGTGAGCATACACAATCTGAAGGATGTATCTCGTGATCAATCCAGACTGGATTGTTTTAATGATCTTGAGCTAAGGCATCGTCACAACAAATGTTCGTTTTCGAAACCGAGAAAGTTAGTTCTATACTATTTCAATTGTAGGAAAGAAAAGTAATTTCTCAAAAGGTGGCCCAATGCAAAGTATCAATGTCGTCAAGTTACCGACACTGTCCGTCAACGTCTCAACTTCCCCACTTGCCTCACCCTAGCACAGAGTGGTCAGGGCCATTCCTAGGACACCAGGAAAATAAGAGACACCAACCGTCACTGAAATGTAAAGTTTCTATCTCAACAATTTGTCACTGAGAGCACCAGCAACAGCTCTATTGTTTCATCGACAATTGCTCCGAAGCTACAAAATCAACACCAGCAAGGCAATCAGTGCTAGGAAAAGCAGTTGTCTGGTCCAACTACAAAGAAGATAGTGCAAATCGTCAGTTTCACCTGCCAAACAAGGTCTCACGCAGCAGTTCCCCCAACTGTCATCAACATCAGCTAGGCAACCCATGTTGTTCCAACTCAATGACCTAGCGAGCAATCACAGAAAAGTGGCACCAACAATAGGAAGGTTCGGTCTATTTCAAGCTACCAAGAAGGTTGACAATTCTCCAGGAAAAGACAATCAATAGTCAAGGCAGTGTTCTTGTTGGAACCCCGGTCAGAAAGCAATGTCAGGACAAGTCAATTGTGTTAGGACCACATGAAGAAAATGTCATATCAATCAAAAATTCTACCGACAAAGGTCAGCAACAAACTTCAAGTATTGGATGTTCAAGAACCGCTCACGACACCCAGAAGTTTCATGGCAGTCATGTAATAAGAAGGGAACGTTGGGCAAAGCATGAGTTAGCCTATCCACTACAAAAAAAAATCAACTCGGTCAGGATCTTGAAGGGCTGATTCCATACCGGTTAACAGTTCTGCTAGCAGTGGTCAATAGCCGTCTATAATTGTTTGGTGTTCAAGTACCTTCCTTGTGCATAGAAGACTTATACAACTATGTACTTGAAAGAGGAAGTCGAACAAGTGTACGAGGCAGACGATTTTCTTTCTCTCAGGGTTCATATTCAATAGTCAAAAGGGAGATTGACTGGTGTATCTGACAATGTCACAAGAAGCCTATAGTTCCTTTATTGGGTCATTGCAGTTTTGTCAAGATCGAAAATCTAACTGGCAACAAAGCAAAGAATTGATCAATCAGTAAAGAGAGAATGGTTAGACTACAGCGGTGTTTGTCATGGAGAGATTTATTTGAAGGACAATGTAAGTGGTACCTCATGAGAACGAAGAGGGTAATGATACAGTTGAAAGCGACATCATAAAAGGATTATCAAGACTCTCTGATGTAGGAAGTTCTCTAGAGAATAATAAGTGGTAACTGCATTGTAGTGGTGAACATGAGTTAATAATGAATTCTTTATTTCAAGACCACCGTTACAGTCTTCGAAAAACCACCTTGGTGTTTCCTAGGAAGATGACCACGGAATTGTTTCATCACCCCTGTCTAGAGTAAATCGATGTAGAGATCAAGTCATACAATACAGTCCGCAGAGCATGCAATAAGAGAATCATTCCTTGTGAATCAGTTCTACTCAAGGTATGAAAATGAGCTTGTATTGGTTAGAGAACAGAAACTCTAGGTAGCATCAAGGGCAGTTTTTAGCAGACTGCAGATTTTGGTATGGTGTGGAGAAAGCAACTACAGAACTTATAGTCTATCAACCTAGAAGGGTCAATAAAAGATAAGCAAAGAAGTGGAATGCTATATCGTGGGGTTAACTTTTTGAGCTTGATTCGTTAAGTAATCAGTGTTTGTTTTAAGAAAGGAATATCAACTACACGTTATGTTCCAGCAGAGGGCAACGAAGTCAGGTCAGAAGTGGAACGGTCAGGTCAGCAGTTACACCCGATGGAAAAGATAGCCTAAAGTCAATATGTTCAAGAGCTGCATGGAGGTTATTCTTATGTGGGACCTCTTGTTGTCATCATTTGAGGATCAAGTTCCAATAGTCCCTGGAATGAAAGTGGCACAATCTTTGCTTCATTTCGATCGACCGATGGAATATTTGGTTTTCAGTGTCAAGATTCTTCGTAAGTCAAAGAGATGTTGGTCAACCTCAAAGAATGGCAATGAAATTGTTCACAGTCAAGCGAAATATTAACCGCTAGTTTTAAAGACGAGATCAAGGATGAGTTTAGTTATATCTTATGACCGTTTGTTTGGAGGTTCAGCCTTGCAAAGCAAATTGGGTCGTAACCAGGAGAGTCAGTTGTGAGCAGTCAGCACGGTTTCAGCAATCCCAAGTTAAAAGGTTCGAATCTACGTGTCAATAGTTCAGCCTAAAGAAGTAGCATTCGGGAACAGTCACAGTTCGGATGAAAGGCCGATCGAGCATCCTCTTCAAATACTCGTCGCGGATCAAGAGTCGTTCACAGCGAATTCAACGTCTGTGTGTTCACGAAAGTCAGTTGCGAGGTCTTGAAAAAGTTCCACAAACTCCCAGTTAGCAGAGTGAACTCTCGGCTTGTCCAGTTTGTCAATATTAATGGTGCAGTCTAAGGAGGGTAAGTACTTTGAGTCTCTGTAATCTGGGTCAGGGGCGTGACAATGTCCATGCGGCATCCATCGAGATCCAATCTCTGACCATGTTATCATGGTCAATCTAGGTCAAATAGATCTTAGTCGTCGGTTACATGGACCGCTTTTGTGCACCCGATCTACGGTGCACTATGTCAATGTGACACAATAATTCTTATTTGCCTAATGAAAATTAATTCATTATTGGGCCATAATTTATAAATAATTTATCTGTTTAAATGTAGAAAATTCATAACTAATTCGTACGAACTCAGAATGAGGTCATTCAAGTCTCATAATTCATCTAAAATAATGATCTACATATTTGTTTAGTTTTTATATGTACCATTTATTTGGTTTTTATTAGTCTTTTTCCTCATTTTACGTTTTAGCATATAGTTTCCGTCGTTTCAAAGGATCGTGAGCACACCGGTAGTGTTTCGGAAGATGTATTGAAGACCGGTAATTGCAAGACAAGTCGCACAGATCCCAAAACAATCCCTTTGAGCATGTTGATCCTAATTTTAAATTCTCTATTTACTTTAAATTTGTATTTATTTTTGAATATCATCGGGTGGTGTGAACCTATTCCTTTCTATGTCCAATTTGCATTGATTACCTTATTTCTTGTTACCTTGGGTTATAATTTGACTAACTTATATTTAGTATAATTGCTTAGCCATGCTTAGAAACATTAGCACATTATTGAGATAACTAATGCTTTACAACTGCTTAATGATGGTTAGTTAATAATAGCTCACAATGGTTAATCATGATGGAATAATTAACATGCCAACTAAAACTTGACTAATGGTGGGTTGTGAGCACATGGTTGTGTTGGTTGTGCTCATGACAATTAAGGACCGGTTCACAAGATACTGTTGTGAAACATTAACCGTACTAACCACAAGCCAGCATGGACAACGGATGGACTCTTTGTATAGCATGGTTCATTGTGGGGCACTAGACTGAGAAATGGCGCAGATAAGCCCACGGGGTCGCTGGGGAGTCTATGTCGGGTCATGAAAAGACTACAATCCGAAAATAGTGAACTGCTTTGAGTTGTCTTATGCGAGAGATCTTGTCACAATTATTTACATGGTAACATGTCAAGCATAGCATGGTGACATGATGGGAAGTTGTTTCTTGTGAGTACATTGGTACACATATTGCCAGAGTAAGACTATTTGAATAGTCGTGCCCGCAGATATGGGTGAGCCTAACAATATTTTTTTATTAGTCTCACACTACTCATTAATGATAAATAATCTAGTGATAATAATTTGTTTAGCTCTTGGAATGGAGTTAGATTTGGGCAACCGGGTTTGGTTGTTCAAAGATGGTCTGGGCCTATGTAACATTGGTGTGCTATTGCAATGATTGGTTAATATTTCTATTTAATTACTCTATAGTTTTGCAAATTCTCAACTATTTGCTAAATACCAATTTTGCAAATAAGTTCTATATTGCTATTTTTTGTTATCATGTGCATTTGCATATTTGTTGTGTGGCTTGCGAAGTATTCTATGTAGAAGAAGACGTTTGGCTCATACCTGGCTCATACCCCAGTTGAGCTGCCTGTGGAAGTGGAGCTGAAGTCATCGCTAGATTGTTTGTCCGCTGCTGGTTGTTTCCTTTTCTTTTGTAAGTATTTAACATTATTATTATGTTGGATCTGTATATTGAATTGTCGATTTGTGTATCTCGATTGATTTCTGGATGAGGATTATATGCATAAATTAGTTCAAAATTTGCTATTGAATTTTCGGGCGTAACAACTAGGTGATTTCGACAAAGTTGGGTCTTTGGGCTACATGGTCGAGGACGCTAGTATAGTCATTTGCATTGAGGTCTGGGGCTACTGTCAATGTTATGGATAGGACACACCTAATACTTTTGTGCTAGGCTCGACGGGCTCACTATATACCAAGTCTTATATGAAATCATGTCTCATATACGAAAAGAGAAATAGAGTCATACTCAGACACTTAAAGAACTGCTCGGATCGTATCCATACTTGATTTTCTAGTTCTATTTGGATAGATTCTCTAGAAAAAGAAGAGAAGAGACAAGGACAAACCAATACAGATATAGACAAGCCAATACAAGATAACTCCAATCTCGTCGAGTTTATATTTGATGAGATAGACTACACTAGCCGTCGACCACATGTGAAAGCTCTACGCCGCTAGGCTGACCAGGACTAGATTAGGTCGTCTCCAATATTGTACTCATAATATATATATATATATATATATATATATATATATATATATATATATATATATATAACACCGACTTAAAAGAGTAGAGCTATTATCGATCAGTTAGAGGGCATGAATCTGTATAAAAATCCATATCTCCCATCATTTTATCTTAATTTGGTATACACCCTGACATCAACGATCCTCATATTCTACAAATATTCTACAAATACCATAGATGAATACCCGTCAACACATACAACACCACACCATAGATCTTTCTTTAGCTGTACCATTTTTTTCTGAGAATAGAAAGCAAATTTTGTGGAGTGCCCTTGTGGTATAAGGTTTTGACGGCTTTCATCTTCTCATTCAACCGTAAAAAAATCATTTTCTCTTTTGCAACCGGTCATGATATGGTGTTGACAAGCTAGTCCTTCTGCAGCATGTGATTCTTAATCATGTCCATTGTCATGCTGGACTCTCCTTTTTATTCTTGTAAATGTTTCAACGTGTAGACAAGACAACATGCAATCATTTTCATTAGTTCCTTCGCAAAATAATGCACTATAATTGGCAATAGCTTTTGCAGAATTCCGTGATAAAATCGAACCATCCAATTTTCAGTTGACGTGAAGATCCTGCACCCCATCTCTTAATTTGTCTATTCCATTCAACTCTCTCTCAACACAACTTGGACTTTGGTTCTACCCCCACAGCCTCCCTGCTTGCAAGTTGTGTAATGTTGCACTCTCTTCTATTGCAATCAAACCAAACCAGCCAACAGCCGTCGAATATAAACCGCTGTTAGTCACGAATTCATTCATCAGAACATAAATTTGGATGCCTGTAAATATTAAACAGAACATTTTCAACAGGAATTTAACAAGGATATAAATTTGTCTCTGGCATCCGTCTCTCTCTTTAAGGGTAAATTCATTTGAGCATTTTTTGCTTGGTAACTCCCTCTTTTTTTTCTTTTTTTCTGTTTCCTAAATTATTAAACGATGTATTTTAAAAAAGTATAAATTTGTTAAAAATAAAATAAACTTATATTATAAATTTATAATAGTTAATGCTTCCTCCGTTATAAAATATAAAAACTTAGAAATGAATGAAATATATCATAGCACAGTAAATTTAAACATAGATTTGTAATATTTATGGTACTAGTATGGAGAGTGTTCTTAATTAATCATATATTAATATTTTTTTCGTTTTATAGTTGTTTAGTTCAACTAATAAGCTTCAAACAAGCGCAGCTTTGCGTAAAAACTTAAGAGAACACATTCGCGATTTATACATAGTGGTCTATGTGCGATTGTGCGTGTACATACATTGTAAATGAACAGGTTATTATATTGTCGCTGATATCACACCCTAATTTTACTTACCCTAAAACTCCCTACCTTCCTTTTATAGAAGACGTATTATAAAGTTAAAAAGTCAAGGTACGTAAACTTTACCAACTAGTTACTCACAATTACAAAACTAATAACAAATAAAAATACATTAAAGCATAATTTTATGGGTATAGTTTATATATGCTAAATATACTTATGGTGGTCAAAGTTTGCATTTAATTTTGAACCTTTTGACTTTATACTATTCCTTATAAGAAAACAGGTAATTAAATTATTCTCTCCGTGATCTTTTTCCTAATCAATCTTTTTAAGTTTGATCAAATTTATAAAAAAATTTAGAAATATCAAATACATCAAATTAGTTTAGTTAAATCTAATATTGAATATTTTGACAATACGTTACTACCGTATTGTTTTTAAATTTGATTAAACTTAAGTAATTTTATTTTGAAAAAATAAAAACGATTTTTAATATAAAACGAATGGATTACGTATCAATGGGAGTTTTAAAATGTTTGCTAATAATTTATTCATCTCCTGCGTGAGTTGAGTTTCGTTTAATAATGAAAAGAAATAACGTTAGTAGGAGTACAGAAGAAGTGATGTCGGGCTCGGCCCGTGCGGCCCCACCGCGTCGGGCGTCGCGTAGCGGCCGGCCCATATGGTCCGTCCGTCGCTCCCCTCCCGGGCCCACCCGACAACAACCCCCTCCCCGTGGGCCCCCACCCCTGCATCACCTCGCGCCCACTCGCCGCCCGCCACGGTGGCCGTCGTCACGTGCGCGCCATCACCTCGCGCGCCGTATAAAATATTCGCGCCCCCACCCTGTCAGCGGCACACTCGCACTCGGCTACCTCGCGATATTTCTCGCGCGGAAAGAGGAGAACAGATCAGAGAGCGAAGGCGATGCTGCTGCGGAGCGCGTCGTCGCCGCTGCTCGGCTACGGCGGCTGCGGGAGGGTGGCTGCGGCAGCGGTTGCGGAGCATGTAGGGGTGGTGGTGGTGCCCGCGTCGCCGGCAGCGGCGAGACAGCAGGGCCCGCTGTGCCGCGCGTCGTCCGAGGGGACTTGATGGCGGCGCCGGTGCCGGCGGTGAGTGGGTGTGGCGGGCGTGGTGGGCGGCCGCCGGCGCTGTCCGCGGCCTCGTCGGCGTCCATCTCCGTCGAGGAGCAGGTAGAGGAGGGAGAGGAGGAGGAGGAGGATGTGCTCGGGGCAGCCGTGCCGCTGCGCCGGCTGCTGACGAGCACGGGGCTGGACACGGACATGGGGAGGGAGGAGGGCGACGCGGCGTCCGTGGCGGTCGTCGAGGAGGGCGTCGGGGGAGGAGGCGGTGGGAGGAAGGTGTGCAACGGCGGTGGCGGGAAGGGCGGCGGCGACGGAGGCAGCGACGACCGCCGTGCCGCCGACGCGCACTACCGGCGGATGATCCAGGCCGACCCGGCCAACCCGCTGCTGCTCGGCAACTACGCCAAGTTCCTCAAGGAGGTGGAGGGGGACGCCGCGAGGGCGCAAGTACTGCGAGCGCGCCATCGTCGCCAACCCCGGCGACGGCGACACCCTCGCGCTCTACGCGGGGCTCGTCTGGGAGACCACCCACGACGCCGACCGTGCCGACGCATACTTCACCCGCGCCGTCCAGGCCGCCCCCGACGACTGGTGAGTCCGCTCGCCGCCGCCGGCCCGCCGCCGCGGCGCCACCTTCTCCGCCTTGCTGCAATCCAGGCAATTCTTGATGTTGTCTCGCTTCTCCTGCAGCTACGTCTTGGGCTCCTACGCCGGCTTCCTCTGGGACGCCGAGGAAGAAGACGACGACAACGACGGCCAGCAGCAGCAGCAGCCGCCGCCGCCGCCGCCGCCGCCGTTCTTCATGGGGACACCTCAGCCTCCTTCCATCAGAGCGGCGTCTTGAGTGAACAGGTCTCTTGATCTCACGCCGCCTGTAAAGAAGACGAACCGGATCTAGAAGCAGCGACAACCGAGGATGAATCACCGCGGCCTCTCTCAGGCGAGCCACCGGCCGTCGTCGTCGCCGGCTCGGCTCGCCGCGGCTCGCAACTGAATCCGGCCACCTGTAAAATGAATCTGGAGAAGAGCACCACGCATCTAAGGTGTAGTAGATCTTGTAAAATGAACCTGCAAAGTCTGCATGATGATCTTGTACATGTGTAGTAGAGTGCTCTTGGTCACTTGATGTATCACTGTATCAGCATCACTTGTGAAATAAA
Organism: Oryza australiensis; assembly: GCA_019925245.2. Taxonomy (NCBI): domain Eukaryota; kingdom Viridiplantae; phylum Streptophyta; class Magnoliopsida; order Poales; family Poaceae; genus Oryza; species Oryza australiensis. The sequence goes on from JAIFGZ020000335.1 coordinate 1,918,239, forward strand.
TAAGCCACAACCAGCATGTACTAGCTAGATCAGCAAATGCAGATTCATCTCCCTTCCAGAACAGAAATCATTAAGACAAAGTTCCATACAATTATACAACTTCACTAGATAGAATGCACAAAGTTTATTGCTTATTTGTTAAAGAGAAAACGCAGGGTAATTCATATGGAATATGGAAATAATAAGTTCTTCTAGCCTGGGAAATAGGATATGGTCCTATGCAATTGTTACCAACTACAAATAACAGTAGGTTCCTCCTCCCTTGTATCAAGAACAAGAATTGACAAGATAAACATTACAGGGGCTACTAGCGTTCTTCGGAACTCCTGATGATGAAGACTAATTTTAGCAGAAATAGCAAAATGAAATATAGGAAGTTGAGGCATAACTTGCGCATTTCGTTGGGCTCAAATTGGTAGATTTCTAACCACCAAATTGATCATCAGGGGTAACTTGAGCACGGATCGGCTCCCGAATGGGATCTGTAGTCGCCGTGTTGCTTTCTGCCTGTTCAGTGACTGTTTGCTCTGATGGCAATTTGGGGAGAGATTTCCGTTGGGGCTTCCTCACTGTGTTCACAGCAGGCACCTTCTTGACACCATTCTGGGAGGCCCTTTCATCGAGGCTCAGACGAGCTGGGCGGCTTGAAGGCACGATACTTTCTTCAGTGCTTGCTGAACTTGTGTTCTTTGAGCGGCCAAGCTTTGGTGATCTAGCTCTGGTGGTAGGGATCTGCAATAAATGACAGTAAATAAGTAACATTTCTCAGAACAGGAAATACACATAAGTATAAATATTTGACATGCCAAGTAAAAGTGCCAATGCTTAGCAAAGAACCAACCATCAGGTGGAAGCAAGCCAAGAATTAACTTTGGGATGGACGTCTTTTTCTCCGGCAAAGATCATCTTTTTCAACGGCAAAATTGGTTCTATAGCACCAAAAGATCGCAATTTTGGTTTTATACCATCAAAAGTCACCGGTTCACTTTAATAGCACCAAAAGTTCACTCCGTTAGTGCATATAGCATTTCCGTCAAACTTGAGGCTAACTTCCGTTTAACTGACACCGGTGCCCCTTCGTCTTGGCTGTCTCGTTCAGGCTGAGCCAAATCAGTTCATGCCCCTTCACCTTCTCCATGGAAACACACAGCCATGATGGCTCTCATTCTAAGTTTCTATCCCAAGCGGCAACAAGATGCGCAGCTTCAGGGACAGCAGTTGAGATTGAAGAGGGGTGTCCACAGTCCACTTTCAAGTTTGATGCCGGCGGTCAACAAGGCGGCGACAACGTCCGTTGCCCAGATCAACGCATCAACGTCAACAGTAAACTCAAAAAGGAACGATGCACCAGCAGTATATTCAGCAATAGGAGCTCCTGCTATATATCCCCTTCGTCTTCGTCAGGTCCCATGGGTCCCTATACCCTTGGTCGCCACGCTCGTGCGTGAGAGCCTCTCGGACCCCCTCGACTGCTGCTTGCTGAACAGGGAGTATATCAGGACTAGAGAAATAGTACTAGTTACTCTTACAATCTACACTCGCACATAAAAAATTTAATTGATTCAATTGGGTAGTGGTCAAAGTCAATCCAGCCAGAGGTCTTCTTGCTGTTGTCATTGGCCCAGACGGCCAGACCACATACACATCAATCGAGCGTCTTTGTTCTACACCACTGCCGCCGGCAGATTGCTCGACGACAGATTTTAGGGGATGGCGCAGCAGCGGCAATATTCCAAGCAGCTGCGCGCGGGGAACTTGAGGTGTTATTGGTGGCTGTTAGGGGCGGGACCACGGGGGATAGCTCAAGGAGTCAAGGGCGGCGTTGGCTGCTCCAGCTTGAGGGCATGGCAGCGACGGCGGGCCGGCGGCGGCCGAGTACAAGATTGACAGAAGCAGACCGGTGCCTGTGTACAGTAACAGAAGCCTGACGGGAATGCTATATACACTAACGGGGTGAACTTTTGATGCTATAAAACCAAAATCGCGATTCTTCGGTGCTATAGAACCAATTTTGCCTTTTTCGAATGTCAGTAAATTACAGATGGTAAACTTGCAACAAACTCATCAAAGAAACCATCTAAACACAACTCATTAAAGAAACATGACTGAGTTCCAATTCATAGCAATAGATGGGCCAACAACTACATAATACAAGTAAATAAAATATCCTGAACAAGCTGATCACAAAAATGATCACCTCTACAAAAAGTTTTCAGCTTGCTAGCTACAGGAAACAACCATGAAATTGGCTACATAAAGTAATTAAGGCAGCCAAAATTTTGAACAATGTAGAGCCATTCATGACTATATTTGAAAGTGTAAAAGCTGTATACTTGTACATAAAACTACAGGCAACACTGGGCTTGGTTTTGGCAAGTATAGATTGAGACTAAAATATAAGAAGACTGCCAAAGGTCTACTGTAAATCAGTAAGTAATGGTCTATGATAATTAAGCTCTTAAAATTTCCTTTCCTTACATGTATATCTTAAACAAGAGAATTACCTTTTTCAACTCAACCTTGGGAGGAGGTGGTTCCTTATAAAAGCTGGGCATTGGATTTGCCTTAAAGTTCAAACTCTTCCTTAGCTTTTTGAGTTCAGCTTCTTCTGTTTCCTGCATGGTAATAAAGAAACAACAATGCAAGGATTTTATGAAAATGTAGGGTTGAGTTGAATATTATAACTGATTGATTGTTCATTTCCATGAAAAGAGAAACAACAATATGAACCTTTGATTTCGCCTGCATATTGCTTTTCTCCAATTCCTGTGCATGAATCTTCTCCTCAAGCTTTGAGTAGAACTATTTGATTGCAGAGTGTGTAAGCAAAGGAATGATATCTGCATGTATGAGACTAAATTCAGTGCAAAAGTTATCTAGTAGCAAGTTTACCTCTCTTCTTTTTTCAGCTCTCTCATCACATTTGAATGCAAATCCATATGCAGGAGTGCTGCCAACCCTTTGAGGCTTTACTTTTTCACAGTTTGACTCTTCTTCATCATTTTTGACAGAACATTGGTTTGATGCTTTCTGAGTTTTCTTCTTCTCCCTGGGTTTGGTGAGGAATTTGTCAATGCAAGAAACACTATCAATATGAGCTGCAATTGGTAATTAGTGCAATGGTTCAAAAAAACAACTGTAAGAAAAGAGTATTCAAACGAGTTTAAACCGGCTGAGGTCTCATAAGATGGAAAATCTTATTATTGCAAAATAAGAGAATACTAAGCAAGAATATCCTTTTGGCATAATTTGAGGGGGCAGATCATCAGAAATTCAACAAGGCACACTTGCTTAGTCACTTTCACTCAAATTAATCCCTGCTCTTTCTTAATCAATGGGTTAATGCAGAATAGCTTAATTGGATATGTAGACCATGACCACAGAAGTTAATTTGTCTTGAGAAAACAGAAACAGCTAAGCAACAAAAAATATTGTCAACAAACAAACAGCATACTTTGAGTCCTCCAGAGATTGACTCGCCCTGGCAACTGGACGGAAACTGCCCTTTTCAGCCTTCTGAATCAAAACATCAAAATAGCAATTTCATGTAATATTAAAACAACATAAAGATGTCTCCTAACACTGTACATAGCAGGAGCTAAGCATTTCAGAACAATATAAAACAACATAATGGAAAAGAGCTTACTTTCTTAACATCAGCACCATCATTGCATGAAGTGCTATCAACCAAATCTGGATCAGACACTCGTGCAATGGGTGCCTTGGGATGAGTAGAACTGGGACTATTTTTCCTAGCTTGACTCTTATCTCCACTTCGTGGGCTCTGGCGCTGAGATTTGTTAGTAACCTTAGGGGAATGACTTTGGCTTCCCTACAAGACATAAAAATACCATAAAGCACACAACTGTCACCAAAACCTATGATGAAGACCTCAGCAAGTGCAAAATGTGTCAACTCTTTACCTTGGAAACGCGTGGCTTTATGTCTTCCGGCTGTGAGGTGGCTTCTCCACCCACCTCTTCAGTGGGGTTGATCACCTCACTCTCGCCCGAGTGTGCCCCATCAGCCTGCACATCATGTTCTTCTCCTCGCTCCTCTAAACTCTCGTTTGACAACAACTTCCGGCTTGCCCCATTGTCAATGCCAACTGTACCCATAGCATCAGCAATCTCAGTGACTTCATCCATCTCGTCCTAACACCTCGAGACTCGCCTCTTGACTGGTTTATCAGAACTCCTGCCGCAGTAGCTCAGACAAGCCCTTTAGTTCATCATCCTCAAACCACACTTGGGGATCGTGATCTACAGCCTCTTTACTGCCTTAGACCATCCAAGAGAAAAACTGCAACACCATTGTGAAAGTAAAGAAATGCTTAGACATGTCTAAGATTTCGCATGCATAAGTATCTTAATCTACATAAAGTTGCAAAAAGGAAAAGGTTCGAACTTGACATCCTGACAACAGTGAGTTCTAGTCGAATCGTTCATACTGCTTGGAAGGAAGACATGAGTTATGATGTAAAACAGTTCTTTTGTACTTATGTATTAGTATTACTTAAAAACATGTACTAATATAAGTTAAAAGCATGCAGTATATTTGTAAGGCTAGTCATATGTAACATAACATAAGGCATGTATACTCTCTATGCTTTTCATATTTCCAAGCAAAGATGCAATAAAAAAAGAAGTTTCTATTGCATTTCACACTCCATTTGATGCAACCCCCAGATCTGAACAAGACTTGACAACTCCATTCCACGCACTGCATTGGACGCATTACATCGGAGAGAGAGCATGAAGTACTGACCTCGAGCCGATGGCGCTAGGACGATGGAAGGAGAGAACTGGGACGCAAAGAGTGGGGATGGCCAGCGGTAGCTGATGGGATCCTCTGGCGACGACGGGGATGACCGGTGGGCTCGGGATCCCCACCTAGCGACGAGCGTGGGCGACCGGCGGCTCGGGATCCCAGCGGCGGCTCAAGTCTCCGGCGGCGCTAGGTCTCCTCGGATCTAATCGGGAAGCAGCAGGGCGTGATCTCTGGTGGCACAGAGTAGTAAAGGTGGCTGGTTTTACCTCGCCGCCGGGAGCGCGCCGCGGCAGAGGCGAGCGGAGCGGGGCGGTGTGGCGAGCGGCGGCAGCGGCGGCGGCGGCGGCGGTGGCCGTCAGGGGAGTGGGGAGGGGGACAGGGAGCGTGCGTGTGTCTGCGTTTCCGGGGTGGTGGTGGTTTGGTTTTGAATTTGTAAGTTTTTCTGGTTTTTTCTTGTCTGAAAAACCATGAACCAAGACCAGCTTTTGGTTTCTTTTATATATATATATATATACACACACGTAAATATGTCCGTGCGTTGCAACGAGCGTTATTTTATTTTATCATAATTATTCCAAAATTAAAGTATCACGTAATTTTAATTTATATTTTTTTCTTTATGTCTTCACCTGAGGACTATTTTAACATTAGGACTACGGATTAATTTTACAAACGCTCAAGGGGTTTTCTGCAAAATAGTCAGTCGGACTGCGGGTTAATTTTATAAACACTCAAGGGGTTTTCTGTAAAATAGTCAGGCGGACTGTAGATTAATTTTATAAAAACTCAAGAGGTTTTCTGCAGAATAAAATTTTAATGGAAACACTACTTGCTTTATAGATAGTTATAGAGTTATAGATTATAGATATAGATATAGATATATATACATAGAGAGAGATGGGCTACGTGTGGCGCGCGCGAGCCCCATCCGTGTGGCATGACCAAATCTCTAATTTGAAAACTCAAATTGAAAATCGAACGTTCAAATTGTTCTACATATTAATATCGCCTTGTATACCAAATTTTACATTTTTTTGAATTTTTACTATTTTATCGGATAAGTCAAAGATGCATTAATCCAACGATTTACGAGTATATATTTTATTGCATCTTTGACCTAGTAAAAATTCAAAAAAATATAAAATTTGGTATACAACGCGATATTAATATGTAGAACAATTTGAACGTTCGGATTTTCAATTTAAGTTTTTAAATTAGAGATTTGGCCATGCCACACGGGATGAGGCTATGCGACGCGCCACACAATAACCCATATATATATATAATCTATCTATCTTCTATCTATATATATATATATTTATAACTATCTATAAAGCAAGTAGACTATCTATAAAGCAAGTAATGTTTCTACCTAAAATTTTATATATATATATATAAAATCTATCTATCTTCTATCTATCTATATATATATTTATAACTATCTATAAAGCAAGTAGTGTTTCTACCCAAAAGTTTATGTAGTGTTTTAGCATTGGACTGCAATTTAATTTTATAAACACTCAAGGGTTTTTATGCAAAATAGTCAGGTGGACGAAAATTTTAGGTGGGACCACTACTTGCTTTATATATAAGTATATATATATATATATATATATATATATGGGCTACTGTGCGGCATACCGCACAGCCCTATCCCGTGTGACATAGTCGAATCTCTAATTTGAAAACTCAAATTAAAAATCTGAACCATTCAAATTGTTCTACACATTAATATCTTCTTGTAGACCAAATTTTATATTTTTCAAAATTTTTACTATTTTATCGGATAGGTCAAAGATACAATAATCCAACGATTTACGGAGTATCTATTTTATTACATCTTTGACCTATCCGATAAAATAATAAACAAATTCAAAAAAATGTTAAATTCGGTAAACAAGGAGAATTAATATGTAGAACAATTTGAATGGTTTTGATTTTCAATTTGAGTTTTCAAATTAGAGATTCGACCATGCCGCATGGAATCGGGTTGTGCGGCATGCCGCACGTGCTTATATATATATATACACACACACACGCAACCGTGCACTGCATGCGTTGCAACGGTGAAGTTGGGGCGCGGCGCGAATCGGGACGGAAGGAAGGGCGCACTCGCGGCGCGGAACGCGGTGTGGATGGAGACGGGAGGAGGGCGCAGGGGAGGAGGGGTGCATGAGGTCTTTTTCTATCGAAGCTCTTCCTTTCTTTTCGCATTGGGACTGTGGGTTAATTTTATAAACACTTAAGGGTTTTACGCAAAATAGTCGGTGGACGAAAATTTTGGGTAGAAACACTACTTGCTTTTTATATATATATAATATATACACTAGTAAATATGCCCGTGCGTTGCAAGGGGTGTCATTTTATTTTATCATAATTATTCCAAAGTTGAATTCTTATGTAATTCTAATTTATATTTTTTTCTTTATGTCTTCACCTGAGGCCTATTGTTCGGCACATTTGGAATACTAAACATGCTTATGGTTCCGAGAGGCGACGGGAGGGAGGGGCGTGACGTGGATGGAGACGGGAGGGAGGGGGGCAGACGCGACGCGGGAGCTCCAAGTAGCGACGGGAGGGAGGGGGGCAGGCGTGACGCGGGAGCTCCGAGCATAGGGACGGGAGGGAGAGACGCGAGAAGGTCTTTTTTCCATCCAAGCCTTAGCATTGAGACTACGGGTTAATTTTATAAACACTCAAGGAGTTTTCTATAAAATAGCCAGGTGGACGAAAATTTTGAATAAAAACACTACTTGCTTTATAGATAGTTATAGATTATATATAAATTATATATATATTGATTCACCAATCAGTAATATAGTTTTTGTCTGCTCGTGAGAGATTCATCTTTGTTACTATGGAGTATTACTATCTTTACTAAATCATATTATTAGATAATCGTTTTTTATTAAGGCTCTGTTTAGTTCATGTAAAGTTTTATAAACTTTTGGGATTAAGTCACTTTTTGGGTTTTGGAACTAAACGGATGGTGTAAAGTTGGCTTGTAAAGTTGTTGGATTTGAGAGGTTTGAGAGAAAAAAAGGTGTAAAATTTTTGGGAAATGTAATTGCCCATCCTACCACTGCACAGTACTCCACGACGGGCTCTCCCCGCCCGCATCCGCCGCATCCATCCGACCGGACGCCGTCGCCACCGTGGATGCCGCCGACGAGGCCGCGCCGACCGACCACCGTCGAGGCCGCGCCGCATCCACTGCCGTCGCATCCATCGCATCTCCGCGCCGCCGACGAGGCCGCGCCACCGCCGAGGCCGCCGCCGGATTTGGCCACCGCCGAGGCCGCCGCATCTAGCCGCGCCGCATCGCCGCCGTCACATCCGCCGCGCCGCATCCGCCGCATCTGCCGCGCGCATTCGCGCCGCCACATTCGCCGCAACCGTCGAGGCCGCCGGAGCCTGAGATGGAGAGAGGAAGGAGGAAGGAGGCGCGGGGGAGAGAGGGGAGAGAGTGGGGGTAAATATGTATTTTTATAGCATCTAAAAAAATTACACGAGAAAACTAAACATCATTTTTGGGTGTAAACTAATAGTAATAAAATCAGGGCCTAATAGTAATGAGCAACATACGGTCTTACGACGTGACATACGGCCTACGGAATACGGGTTGCATCGGTTAATAATGTTTTACAGACTTTTAGACTGAAAAATTAATGGAATTCTTGACTTTTTTGGTTAGAAAGAAACTGGCATTAATCAGATAAAGTGATTTTAATTGTACGTCCATAAGAGTGTTGATTTTATTCTCGCGTTTTTTCTTTAACTTCCTGGTACTAATACTTCTTTATGTAGCATTCATGTAGTTTAATTTCCTGATGATGATTCTCAGCGATAGCAACATCTTATAAGGACCAAGAAAAAGGATAAAAAGTTGATAGGCGCTCACCAAGTACATTAATAGCATACGCAACGCAAACGCTAAAGTTCTATTTTTTCTGAATAGATGAATAATTTTGTTATCACTATTTTGATGATAAATGAATAAATTAAAATAGTTTTTTTAAAAAATAAAAATCATACATCAAAAGTTTTTTTTTGCAAAAATCACACTATTTAGAAGCTAAATAAATGTGCCGTGTTAATCCATTCTTCCATTAAAATGTGTAATGAGTATGAGTTAAATAAGTAGTGACTTCAACTTTTTCGTCTTGTGGGAATGGATGAGAAACAACTTCACCCTCATATTATAAGGTTATCGTAGACACTAACCCTAGCTTACACAAATCAACAAATTACACACTAGAGGAATAATTCGGGTACATCAAACCATAGTGAATGCCACTTTAAATAAGTCTAACTTGTTACCTATCCAAGTTATTGAAATCATTTTAATAACATGTGAATTTACTGTTTCAAAGGTTGTTTTCCTTTTTTAACTTTTTCCAATCCTCCCATATCACCTTATATTCACTCTCTTTTCCTTAACACTTACCTATCCCCTCCCTCTCTCTCTGAGCATTATGGCTACTAAAATATTTATATTTGTGACAAGAAGAATAACTGTTCTGGAGATTCTATGTCAATTCTTAAATAAAAGTTATCTAAATATTAATTAAAAGTTTATCCAAATCTAAACTCGTAGTCAAAGCTTGAATTGAATCTAGGAGGGGTCAATTTTCATAATTGAAAATAAGAGGTGAAAGATAGTAGGCAAATTTATATGATTTTCTAGACTTTTAGGCTAAAAATTTAATGAAAGTCTTGACTTTCTTTGTTAAAACGAAAGTGGCAGTAATCAACTAAAATGATTTCAATTGTGTTTCTGTCAGCGTTTGGACTTTATACTCGTGTTTTTAATTTAATTACTTCTTGGTGATAATACTTCATGTAGTACATATCAAAGCTAATTTCCCTGAGCACAATTCTCGGTGATGGCAACATCTCGTTAAGATGAAGAATATGATACCAAGCTGATTTACACAAACCAAGTGCGTTAATAACATGCATACTGCACATGTAAGCACACATTAACTAAAACAAATGTGAAAGGATTTTGATGTCCTCTAGAAGAGGAGGTGAATAGACAATTTAAAATGAAATGTCGAAGCTAAAACAAAACAGGGTTGGATTGTTCGATACCGGGTCAGGCAGTCCGATGTGATCGGATTGTCTGAACTGAGATCGGACTATCTAACCTGCAGAGCGACAACACAAGCAAACAACAACCTAAATGTTCTAGATCCACCTCACATACAAGTAAATAGGCACAAATAACTACTAGATTAGCGTGGCACAAAGCCATGCAACAAGAAGGTAAAGAGAGAGAGGATATCATAGAGGTTTACGCGATGATTTATTTCCCATAGTTCAAATTCTTGAGAGGATTCTAGTCTCCGTTGAGGAGCTCACAAAGAGTCAGATCTTTTTCAACCATATCCTCATGAGGTTGCACAAATGCACTACTCTTTCCACTAATTAGGTGCATCTAGTCGATGCACCTGGGTATATCATTGTTGTTGTTGTTGTTTATTGAAATTTTTGCAGCCCTTCACAGTCTTATGATCTGGTAAAAGCACTTGGGAGGCTATGACAAAGGTAATTGAAGCACTCGGCTTTGGATTGATCCGGTTGGAGAGAATGTTATGTTTTCAACTATGAAGGTATCAGGGGCTACTGTGGAGATTATTGATATCATATACCCACACGGTTGGGTCATTTGACCGGATATAGGGGATAGATGATGTATATGAAATATGTAATGGATCATGCCTTGGGTATTATGTTTTCTTGTGTATTAAGGAAACAACCGAAAGTCCTGGTTCGGTGATATTGTAAATTAGATATAGGAAACCGATACCGAGTTTGGTTAAGTTCTTATTCTTGTAATCCTACCCCCAACCTATATAAGGGAGGCAAGGAGGCCCTTCAAGGACATATCAACAACTCAATCCTTAGATCAATACAATACTCGTCGGGTTCAATCCCCGAAATAGGAGTAGGGTATTACCTCTTGCGGAGAGGGCCTGAACCTGTCTAAACGTATGCCACCCCCTTTTCTCAGTGCCAATTCCTACAATCGACAAATGTGGCATGATCATCTTGATCATCGAAGATAGTCACTTGAGGTTCTCTGCAATTTGGTGATAAAGTCGAACACTTCTCAAGTAGTTCTTCTCTCGAGATACCTACTTCATCACATTTGGACTTGATGTATCTCTCCTTGAGTGTGGTCCAAATGAGATGAGCATCTTCAAGTGGCATGATGGTTTTGAACACATATTCACTTAAAGCACTAAACAAAACATTAGTAGCTTGAGCATTGAGATGCATGCATTTCTCTTTCTCTTCAAATGATAGCTCTTTAGCATTAGGAGGACAAATGCTCACATCTAACTTTATTTGAGGACCCATGGTCCAAAATATATCAAGCATGAGTACTCCAAAAATCATAATTTGAGCCATCAAATAGGAGTTAAGGAACCATATTCACCAAACCACTAGTCGACATCTTTACTCTCCAGGCGGTAAAGCCCCAAATAGAGAGACTTGGCTCCGATACCAATTTAAAGGATCTTGATGTTGCCTAGGGGGTGAATAGGCAATTTAAAATGAAATGCGGAAGCTAAAACAAAACAGGGTCGGATTGTCGGATACCCGATCAGACAATTCGATGTAGATCGGATTATCTGAATTGAGATTGGACTATCTGACCTGCAGAGCAGCAACACAAGCAAACAACAACCTAAAAGTTTTAGATCCACCTCACATACAAGTAGATAGGCACAAACAATATCTAGATTAGCGCGACACAAAGCAATGCAATAAGAAGGTAATGAGAGGGAGGATATCACCGAGGTTTACGCAACGATGTATTTTTCAGAGTTCAAATCCTTGAGGGGATTCTAGTCTCCATTGAGGAGCTCACAAAGAGTCTGGTCTTTTTCAACCCTATCCTCGTGAGGTTGCACAAATGCACTCCTTCTTCCACTAAGGGTATCACTTTTCTTGTGGGGGTAAGATCCGGTCTTGATAAACTTCACTTAGCCAACCACAAATAGATCGATGGCTCAAGAGCGACACCTAGTCATCTTGGAGTCCTCAACCTCCAAGAGTATCAAACACTACACAACTTTTGGACAAACCCTAGTGCTCAAGATCAATAACACACAACACGATCTCAAACTCCAAATCCACACTCACAAAGATCCCAGTCACAAAGAACAAGGGGGATTTGAGATAGAGAGAGAAACAACTCAAAGATCCAAAGAACTTAGCACAAAGCTCAACCCAAAACAAGATAAGAATGAAATGAATTGGGGTAACCCTAGAAAAGGGTTAGTGGGGGTTTATATAGATGATGAGGACATCCCAGCGCATGGTCCAGTAGCTGATCCGATCGCCATGCATGAAGGACCCGATCACGCGTAGTCGTGCAAAGAAGCTACAAGAGCAGGTGAATTTATTCCTTTCTACCTTTGATATAGATATTATTGAGAATTGTTTGCTACCTAATTCTTGTGCTTTGACCTTGCTCAGGTTCACACATGAAGCTATGGATCATCAAGACCTGGTTGGAGAACGCCAAGACCCTGAACATCGGGTTCGGACATCGGGTTTGAACAGCAGATTGCGAACATCACTGTGGACAAAATACAAAGAGTTAGCTGATGTGTGACCTGTGATAGAAAGCTTATCGAGTCTAGTTTCACACCCAACAAACGGATCATGATTTCGACTTTCCAATCAAAATCTATCATCAATTTACTACAGACTACGCAGAAGCTAAAGAGACGTGTGAGTTCGCAAGATTACCTCATGAATGCTCCACCAGTTGGCCTTCCACCTCCCCAACGTGAAGACTTCAGTTGACACTCAACTAGGAAGGTTGTTCCTAGTATAAATATTTCCTCTAAACCTCCCAAACAAAACAACTTTTGATCATCTTATAAACCAATATGGTAATTGTAGTCGAGCTGTTTGAGTGTCTACTCACCTTTGTTCTTGCTAGTTCATCGTGAGCTTGTGAGAAAGATCTCTCTGAGGTCCCCTAATTCGTGCTCTATGATTTCCAGTACGGCTACACTGTTTTGTGTGGATTAGTCCCGGCTTGTGGTTCTGCGATCGTTCGGAGATCTAGTCGAAGTCCTCGTGGGTTTGGTGTCTCTCTCCCTATCGCTTGGTTGCGTCCAACCTTAGCAGGTATAAAGCTAGTTACCCTACTATTTTCAGCAAGTTGTCTTGTCCATGATCCTATTGTCGTGAAGATCGGGCCACCCTGAGGTCGATTCCTCACCAATAGATCCTCCCAAAATATGGCCATTAGAGGGGAATCTTTCAGTCCACGTCGAATAGTCCGATACTAGATCGGATAGTCTGACATTTTAAACCTCCAAGACAACGAGAGACCGAGAACGAAGTTCCATGAAATTTTGGACTTTTTGAGACATCAGACTATCTGATGTGAAATCGGATAGTTCGATATTTTAGAAGCAAAAACTTCATCCCCAAACAGAGACTCAAGTTTCATGAAATTTCAGAGTCTCTGTGTCATTGGACTATCTAACCCATAATCGGATACTCCGATTTGCACTTAGAAAAACTCAACCGAGAGGATATTTCAAATCGAGACAGAGAGTGAAATTCTGTGAAAAATCGGATAGTCTAATAGATCGGATATTCTGATGTATTTCGTATAGTCCGATGTTGCTCAAGTAAAAAGACAAGAACTTTTACTCTGGAGTCCGATTTCGATGATCTTGGACTCTATGAAAAACTTGTTTCAAGGCTATCAAACCCAGCATAAAACATGGTCCAAAACCTTCAAGAGATGTTGAAATACTTGTAAACAAACCAAGTGTTGTGACATGTGAAACAACCGGAGTTACAATTTTGGCTTAGGTTTTCCAACTCACACAAAGATGAATCATTTTGAGCACTAGTATTCGATCAATTATATGCATGTGGTATCCCTCTTAAATAGTACAACATCCTAAACTCAAATGTAAAGAGGAAAACTATACCAATAGGAATACCTTCACACCATTTTCTTTCTTCACTTGGAGGGTTAACAACATCAAAGTTGTTTTATCGTCGGAACTATCCTCATACAACTTAATAAGCACATTAGTCCAAAATCAATTATACTGTTGCCTTGATCAATGCTCTTCTTGATTACTAACAAATTACATCTTCTTGATTTTTGGCATTTCATCTTCCATTTTTCAAATGACTGATGCAAATAATCCATAGCTTCAAATGGCCTTGTACGGTCCATCACGACAAAGTCTTCACTCGCCCTTCACCACCAGTTTCGGTTCGTCGGTGCCAAGCCCCTTACTTGCCCTTCACCACCACATGGTCCATCGTAGCCGAACGTGACTTCTGCTTCACCGTCTTTCCATAAGTAGCCACTTCATATCCCGCATCTTAAATCTCTTATCTTTGATTCTCATCCATCGATAAAGTCCATCTTCTAGCTTCTCACACTATCTTCATTTTTATCAATCTTCAACCAAGGTATATATCCTTCAACAAGTCCATCAACTCATGATATAGTCTCATCAAGCATCTCGTTGATTCATAATATGTGAGGCATCCTATCTATATGTTACACCATAATCTCATAATTGATTCTCAACATGTAAGCCATCAACCTTCTTGCTTGATGCCAGAACATAATCTATTACTCAAACTCATAGCAATCGTTAGCTCCAAGATATGTTGTCATTAATCACCAAAACTTCCCATAACACAATGTTAGGGGACTAGATCTTTCAAAATGTAATAGGAGCTAAATGAGGGAAGACTTCAACTTTTTAGTCATGTATGGGAATGAATGAGGATGGTGATGAAGCAACTTTGTGCTAATATTGTGCTAATGAGGATGATTGTACAATCGTTTTGTTTCAAGAAACATATCTTATCTATTAAATACTACCTCTGTCCCAAAGTACAACATCCTAGGACTGAATGGGATGCATCCTATTACTACGAGTATAATACAGAGGCTTTGCATCTTCAAACATCATAGGAGATATGAGCAAATGAGCGCAACCATAGCCAACACACGCAAAATCAGATGAATAAGTATCTACCATCATCTATCTTCTTCTGACAAAACAACGAACCAATGTCACCAAACAAGTTGACAACCCGGATCCTGAAGCTGGCACAATCAATTTGATCATCAACACATAACAGACAATTCTTTCTAGGTTTTCCACTGATGACCTTATGAAGGGTAGCTACCAGCAAAGAGACAGAAAAATGAAAACAACTCCAAACAAGTCTACATGAATATCATGTAAGACAAACCTTAAATAATCAGGTTCATCTAATCCTTTAAAGACATTATTAAGAAAACCCTAATAATAGAGACTAGTAAGAAACAAGTCCCTCCCCTCTAAAGACATTATTAAGAAAACCCTAAAAATTAGAGACTAGTAAGAAACAAGTCCCTTGTGGAGATTATAGCAATCGGATATCCATATGGCAAGCTTATCCGACTGGAGGTAGCGATAGGTTGCGCCTGCCAAAGATGTAAACCAACTATGACTTGGGTATTACGTTGCCGATTAGATAAGGCAACGGCTCATAGTCACGGTTTGGTAAGATTGAGGAAACCGACTTAGAGTAAGATAGAGTTTCCGATTTGTAAGCCCGCCTCCCAAGACTATATAAGGGGGTAAGGGGCGTCCCTTGAGGGATATGAGTTTATGAGTTTCTAGAGCTACAGATCTTGAGATCAATATACACTCGGCGGATCGAATCCCCGAAACAGGAGTAGGGTATTACCTCACGAGAGGGCCTGAACCTGTCTAAATCCTTGTTTTCCACCTAACCCATTGTGTTTGGCGATCTTGACTGCACCCCCAAAATTCTATTGCCGAAACCGAGTTTCGACAGTTGGCGCGCCGTAGGGGCCCGCGCGTCAAGACTTCTTCGAAAATCTCATCAACAAGCGCGATGAGATCTTCTTCAAGCTTCGGCGACTTCGCCGCCAACAACTTCGACGAGTTCTCCTCCTTCGACTCGGATTCGGACCGGTCGGGAGGGAAACGCACCGGCGCCATTCGGGCTCCCGAACAACGTCAAGATCTACGACGAAGTCTTAGATTCCAAGATGCAATCCATCCACTCTGACGGAGGAACTCACTCGGCGCCGTTCGGACTACCGAACGCCGCTGAGATCTGTAGCGATCTTCTCATCTCCTCGTCGAAGCCAATCTACTCCGAAGAAGACCTCTCGGCACCGTTTGGATTACCAAACGCCGCTGAGATCTACGACAAGCTCCTCTCCCCCGAGTCGAGGACGACCCACTCGGAGGAGTCCACATCATCAACCTACGACTCGGACTGGAACGATCCGATCCGAGCAACCCCGCTCGAGAGAAGTCGCGGTCATCCTCTAGCCATTCGATTCATGCTCATCCTCGGAGCTCAACGAGTATCTCAGCTCTTCGGCTTTGACGACCTTTATGGCATCCCTTCGAACGAATCCAACAACTCCGATTGCGACAAGGACTACGAGCCGAAGTGCTTTGACGTCCTCATGGCTGAGGTGGCCAAGACCGACTCACCATGGCCGCAGCTTGCGGAAGAAGAACGAGCGAATTGAGCAAGAGCGCAAGCGGCCGAAGAGGAGAAGAAGCGCAAGGAGGAAGCCGACGAAGGAAGCGAGGATCGAGGGCGGCGGACGATCCGCTCAAGAGGCTATACTTCAAACGCGGGTCCACAACACCAATATCTTTCGACGCCACAACAAAACGCCGCGCGCCTCACTCTCTGGACACCGTTATCGAGACGGCGCCCGACGTAACCCCAATCTTAGACAAGATCAAGACCATCGTTGCGGCTACGGCCAACGGTCATCCCTCCACCTCACCAGAAGCGGAATCCGTGGCGAAATGCCCGATAGAAGTCGACTCCCGCCGCTAAGGTCAAGGGATTACAAGAGGCCCGAGCCAGACTGATCGGCAACCAGGTCAAGAGGCCCACGCCACGAGTCCACGCACAAGCATCAGGAGCAAACGGCCGACTCCCGCGAGGAGCAACATGGACGTCCACCCGTCCACCACCGCGTCCGCCGTAACAACGCCTCGGTTAAGCGGCTCGCCGAGGACCCCATCGAGTGATCTCGCGGAAGTCCTCGATCGTCGCTACCAACAACGGGATCAACGCACCGGGAAGATCGAAGGGATCACCCGACAGTAATGACGACGGAGTACCGGCTTTCACTCGGGAGCTTCGCCGAGTGCATTGGCCGAATGGGTTCAAGCCGACTGGAATCGAGAAGTACAACGGCAAGACTGACCCCGAGTCGTGGCTGACTGTGTACACTCTCGCCATCCGTGTAGCCGGAGGCAACAACAAGGCCATGGCCAATTACCTTCCCGTGGCTCTCGCCAACTCGGCTAGGCGGCTCACGAGCTTGCCAAGAGGCTCAATCGGCTCGTGGAGTGATCTAAGGGACCACTTCATCACCAACTTTCAGGGCACCTTCGAGAGGCCTGGAACCCACTTCGATCTCTACAACGTCATCCAGAAGCCAGACGAACCTCTAAAGGACTACATCCGACGCTTCTCCGAAAAGCGCAACAAGATCCCCAACATCATCGACGACATCATCATCGCCGCCTTCTAGAAGGGAGTCCGTGATGAGCTGTTGATCGGGAAGTTTGGGCGCAAGCCACCAAAGACGGTGAAGCGAGATGTTTGAGACGGCAAATTCCTATGCCAAATCCAACGATGCCATCAAAGCGGCGCGCCAAGACCGGCCCGACAGGAGGGACGACAAGCAGGCGGGAGGAAGCCGGAATCCTAAGAAGGATAATGGCAACAACAACCAGGCTCAGAAAGACCGCAAGCGCCGACCCGAAGACCTAGTTGCCGTGACCTCCAACTCCCAACGTCGCCCCCGAGTCGCGGCCTATGACGCCATTATGAACGCTCAGTGCACGCATCATCCCAATCACAAGCACGCGGCTAAGGACCATTTTATCTATAAATAGTTCACCGAGCAATATGCGGCACAACTCAACAAGAAGCCCACTGATGCGGTCGGTCCATCGAGCGCCAAGAAGAATAACACGGCTGGAGACGCCGAACCTTTTCAAGACCCCGTGGGTGAGCTGAACCATATCTTCGGAGGGTCGTTAGCCTATGAATCCAAGAGGAAACAGAAGCTAACTGACCGCGAGGTCAACGCGGCGCAACCCGAGGTCCCACAGTACCTACGATGGTCGGAGGTGGCCATCACTTTTGACCGCTCGGATCATCCCGATCGAGTGGTTCACCTAGGGCGCTATCCACTCGTCTTGGACCCGGTGGTCCGCAACATCAAGCTAAAGCGCGTCCTCATCGATGGGGGCAGCGCCCTCAACATTATGTTCGCCAAGACCTTGGACGAGATGCAGATCCCGAGGGCCGAACTGAAGGCAAGCTCAACCCCCTTCCATGGAGTTATCCCGGGGCTGTCATCTACCCCACTTGGGCACATCGCCCTTCCGGTCACCTTCGAAGTTTGAGAGAATTTCTGAATGGAGAACATCACTTTCGAGGTAGCCGACTTCGAGACGGCTTACCACGCGATCATCGAAAGGCCCGCTCTCGCCAAGTTCATGGCGATACCCCATTATACCTACCTCTGCATGAAGATGCCGGGTCCCAACGGTGTCATCACTCTTCGCAGTGACGTGAAGCAAGCCTTCACCTGCGACAAGGAGAGCTGCGACATGGCCCAATCTCGCGAGAGATCACGTGGCCAGCAAGAAATCCGATTGGCTGCGTCGACTTCGGCAGAGGGTGAAATCCCCGCGAAGAAGATAGCCAAATCAGGAACCGGCGACGCCAAGACCAAGAAGATCTCCCTTGATCCATCGGATCCCTCGAAAACTATTGTAATCGGTGCTGAACTAGATCCTAAATAGGAAAGCACGCTCGTCACCTTCCTCCAAAATAATAAAGATGTTTTTGCTTGGAAACCATCGACATGCCCGGAATTCTTAGGGAGGTGATCAAGCACTCTTTACACGTCAAAGATGACGCAAAACCAATCAAACAACGATTACGCATTTGCATAAGATCGAAAAGATGCCATCAAGGAAGAGCTCACAAAGCTCTTAGCCGCTAGTTTCATCAAAGAAGTTCTACATCCCATTGGTTGGCCAACCCGGTTAAGTCCGAAAAGACGGGGCAATGGCGCATGTGCGTTGACTACACCGACCTCAACAAAGCCTGCCCCAAAGATCCATTCGGGCTGCCTCGCATCGACCATGTCGTAGATTCAACAGCCAGTTGCCAACTCTTGAGCTTTTTGGACTGTTACTCGGGCTATCACCAAATCAGCTTGAAGGAATCTGACTGCCTGAAGACATCGTTCATCACGCCGTTTGGAGCCTACTGCTACATCACAATGCCTTTCGGCCTGAAGAACGTCGGGGCCACATACCAACGCATGATCCAGAGGTGTTTTCAGACGCAGATTAGGAAAAACATGGAAGCTTATGTCGACGATGTCGTCATCAAGACCAAGCGAAAGAAGACGATTGCCGATCTAGAAGAAACCTTCGCAAATATTTGGGCCTTTAGAATGAAGTTAAACCCGGAGAAGTGTACTTTCGGCGTTCCATCAGGCAAACTGCTTGGCTTCATGGTGTCACATCGTGGCATTGAAGCCAATCCAAAAAAAATCAACGCTATCTTGAACATGAAGCCCCAGAGTAACCGAAGGATGTCCGAGCTCACTGCTGCATGGCGGCGCTAAGCCGATTCATCTCTCGACTCGGCGAACGAGGCATGCCCTTCTTCAGGTTGCTGAAGAAAACGGACGACTTCCAATGGACCACGGAAGCCCACAAGGCCTTTGAAGATTTTAAAGAATTCCTCACGACGCCGCCCGTCCTAGCCTCACCTCAGCCCCAGGAGCCCCTGCTACTGTACGTTTTAGCCACTCACCAAGTGGTTAGTATGGTCCTCGTGGTCGAGCGCGAAGAAGAAGCGCGGGTCCGTAAAATTCAGAGGCCGATCTACTTTGTTAGCGAAGTCTTGGCGGAGCCAAAATTCGCTACCCTCGTGTACAAAAATTGCTATATGGTGTTCTGACAACCGCGAGGAAATTGGCGCACTATTTTCAGGGTGACTCGGTCACCGTCGTCACTTCCTTTCCACTCGGTGATGTCATCCACAACCGGGAGGCAACTGGGCGCATCGCGAAGTGGGCCCTGGAGCTGATGCCGCTGGACTTAACTTTTAAGGCGAGGACGTCTGTAAAGTCACAAGCCCTGGCGGACTTCTTGGTCGAGTGGACCGAACAACAAGAAGATGTACCTCGGGAAGACCTTCAATATTGGACCATGCACTTCGACGGATCCAAGAGGATCACCGGCTTGGGAGCAGGAGTTGTGCTGATCTCCTCGACTGGGGAAAGGCTAAGATACGTCCTCCACCTCCACTTCTTCGCCTCACATAACGTCGCCGAGTACGAAGCCCTGCTACATGGACTGCGGCTCGCAGTTTCACTCGGGATACGTCGGCTCGTCGTGAAAGGGGATTACCAGCTAGTCGTGAACCAAGTAATAAAGGACTGGTCCTGTCTAAACGACACCATGGAGGCCTACCGACAGGAGGTCCGCAAACTTGAAGACAAGTTTGACGGACTCAAGCTATCACACGTCCTAAGACACAACAACGAAGCAGCTGACGAGTTGGCGCAGTTCGGGTCCAAACGTGAAGCCGCCCCAACAAACGTTTTTGTCGAGCACCTCTATGAGCCAACTGTTGCGGCAAAACCAACTCCCAACAAACAAGCTGCAAACAAAGTCGCCATGATTGACGCTGACTGGAGGACACCACTCATCAAATTTTTAACACAGCAAGAGCTGCCGGAAGACCGGGATGAGGCAGAACGCGTCCGACATCGTTGCCAAGCTTACGTCATGGTCGACTCGATTTATACAAGAGAAGTCCCTCCGAGTCCTCATGAGATGCATCACACCCGAGGAAGGACGACGGCTACTCCAAGACATCCACTCGGGCATATGCGGAAGCCACGCGGCAGCACGCACCTTGGTGGGCAAAGCCTACAGACAAAGTTTTTTCTGGCTTACCGTGGTCTCCGATGCGAACAAAGTGGTACGAACTCGTGAAGGTTGCCAATTCTTCGCCGACAGCCATGTCCCACCCAAGAGCTACAAACAATTCCATTATCCCGGCCGTTTGCGGTATGGGGCTTAGACATGGTCGGCCCTTTCAAGAAGGCTCCAGGAGGATTCACGCACCTATTCGTCGCAATCGACAAGTTCTCCAAGTGGATCGAAGCTAAGCCGGTTGCCACAATTACTGCTGATAAGGCACGGGACTTCATCCTCAACATCGTGCACCGGTTCGGCGTCCCAAACAGAATTATAACCGACAATGGGACTCAATTCACAGGAGGCATCTTCAAAGAATTTTGCGAGGACTTCGGAATCAAAATCTGCTACGCATCAGTCGCACATCCCAAAAGCAATGGACAAGTCGAGCAGGCCAACGACATGGTCCTTCAAGGCATTAAGGCCCGCGTGTTCGACCGCTTAAGTCCTTATGCCGGCAAGTGGGTACAAGAGCTCCCCTCGGTTTTATGGTCTCCGCGGACCACGCCCGGTCGGGCTACTGGCCAAACTCCTTTCTTTTTGGTCTATGGCGCGAAGCCATGTTGCCAAATGAGATGGTGTACGAATCCTTCTGAGTCCGCAGCTTCAACGATGAACGTTACGACCCAGACCAAGTGGATGATCTCACCCGACTGGAAGAGGCCCGTGAGGCAGCCCTCATCCAGTCGGTAAAATATCTTCAAGGGCTCAGACGATACCACAGTCGCAACGGTCGAGCACGAGCTTTTATCGTTGGCGATCTGGTTCTACGCAAGATTCAAACCACCAAGGACCATCACAAGTTATCCCCCTTATGGAAAGGGCCATATATAATTGCTGAGGTGACTCGGCCTGGCGCATACCGATTAAAGCGTGAAGACGGATCTATGGTGGAGAACTCCTGGAACATCGAGCATCTTCGACGATACTACACTTAAATTGCCTTAAGTTTCATGCTCTTTTTGACTACTAAACTCAAGCAAGATGACTTCTTGAGTTAGCAGTCGGGGGCTGTACATATGTCAATAAAGCATAGTTTTTCTTCACCAACTTATGCATATTCGGTTTATCATTGTTTAACGTTCCTTGATTCGAGTTCAATGTATAAGGACTAAGAATTTTTCGATGACCTAATCAGGCTTAGGCTTGGTGACAGTCGGACAAAAATTACTTAAGAAATTTTACATGAAAACTCGGATCAAGGCGTTAACATACATAGACTGAATATTCACAGGATGCATCAGAACGTTACAATCATACAATGTTTACAAGACAATCGAGCTAGAAGTTGTTTACTACATCAATAGCAATCTTCTTGGCCGATTCTTGCGCATCGGTGATCAAGTCCAGGCTTGCTCATCCGAGGGGCCGTCGGCGAAGCCTTCCCGACCGAGTTGACATCTGGGGGTAGAGGGACTTGGTCGTGCAAGGGCAAGGCCAGCCCCATGGTAGCAGCTTCAGAGATGTTGGCCAAGTCGGTCGGGAGCTCTCCGCAGCCTTATCGAAGATCCCGACCGGGTCCAGTGCGTGGTCCCGACACCCCGATGGAACAGGGACAGCGGGATCGGCGTCGCCGTGTTAGCAACATCTTCTCGGACCTTTCTAGCTTGTTTGACCCTCTCAAGCAAAACATCATATTGAGCTCGGGTCTTGACTTTGTAAGCTGCCAAAGGAACATGATCACGCAAAGCACTCGAAGACAAAGCAGTACAATGAACATTGTTTTGAAGAAGCTCACCTTCAAACTCGGTCTCCAGCTCGGCCTTGCTGAGGCTGACTGCCTCCAGCGGGACTTGGAGCGAGTGGACCTCCGATGAGTTTTCTACAACAAGGAAGGTTATCAGCAATCAAAATCGACACAGAAGCCTTAAAGAGATTGAGAGGGTTAAGCTTACTCCCGACTGAACCCCGAAGGTCGAGGTTCTCTTCCCGGAGTTCAGCTATCTCTCTCCTCAGGGCCGCCTCCCTTGATGCGGCATCCTCTCGAGTGGTTTTCAATTCTTGTTGGATGTTCTCCAAGGAGTTTAGATGCGGGACCAATTTCTCGAGTGCCTCGGATTTCGCCATGGATCGGCAGTATTCTTTCTGCACGTAAGATCTGAAATCGGCCGATTGAAAAGAAATGATGATGCAACAACAGAAAAGGATCAAGACTTACGTTGAGTAGCCGAGTCGCTTCATTTAAGCTGTTCACAAGCGCATCTCTTTCTTCGCTTTCCGTTTGCTTATCCAAGATGATGCCTTGCCTCTGGCCTTCCGAATCCCGCCACTCGATCTTGATTGAGGGAACCCGGTGTTTCGAAGATCGTAACTGGGAATCTCTTCCACCGTGGCTGGGTAGATCGGGAGGAACATATGAAGATACGAGAGAGTCAAACTCGAAGATTAAAGATGAAGTGTTAATTCAAGACTTACTGGTTTCGGCGGCCGAATCCTTAACCGGTGCAGCCAGTGGTCTTTTCCTTCGATTTTTGACCGACCGGGTCTTTAGTAGGGGCCCTTTGGCCGCAACCGGGGTTTCTCCGCGGTCGCTCGGTTTCCGATCGGGGTGTCCGGGCGGCGGTCTGGGGCTCCCGCTTGGGATAAATTAGCGGGAGGCGAGGGCCTTCCACCGGAGCGCTCGTTCGGGAGAGGGCTCCGGGTTTTGGCTCTGTAGGTTTTGCTGCCTCGGTTGCTACAGCTAGCGTTGGCCCTTTGCTCTGCCCAGCAAGGTCTATGTCTTGGGGTCTCCTGCAAAGAGAACGACAGGAGCAATCGGAATGAAGACAAAGAAATTTTCTATGAAGAGTTTAACTTCAGTCGAAAGGCGTACCTGGACGATCGGCGGATCTTAGGTGCCGCTTTCAGCGACGACCTTGGAGGGGTTGCTTCAGCTGGAGGGTCTGGGACATCGTCGTCCAAGTCATCGATGATGAGCCTCCTCTTGCTTGCCCGTTTGTTGATATCTTCACTCGGGGCCGCCCTTTTCCCTTTGGATCACTTTGGATCTTCACGCCGCCGCGCTTCTTGGCGAGTCGAGTCGGCACGTCATCATGAGAAATTTTGTATGGCTTCGAAATGATGGAGGCGTTTTCCTGTAAGAAAGATTCTTATAACACTGAGAAGCGTGACATCAAGATTGCAAGGCAATGAAAGAGTTAAGTCGGCTTACCGGGGGAGGAGGTCGATACAGACTGAAGGGGAGGACTGGCAGCATGAGGCTGCGTTCGACTGCAATTCCAGTCGAGAAGACCTTGTACATTCGGATCTTCAAGATCTCGAAGCTGAGGGAGTCGCGGTCTTCCCGATTGGGGTCCCTCTCGCCCTCGTATTCGAAGGCTGGCTTCGATCGCTCCTTGATCGGTGCCAGTCGGCTCCTGATAAAGTGCCAAGTAATTTGCTCGCCGCGAAGACCTTTTTGCTTCATCTCCAAGATCTTCGCTAGCAGCCTGTTGGCTTCATCCCAGTCTTGGGCTACTGGTACGGTGCTCCAGGTAGGCCTGGGCACGGGGGGAAGGCCAACGAAGTTTGGCAAGCTGGGTTCAAGATTATTGATGTAAAACTAGCTCACATGCCAGCCCTTGTTGGAGGACTTCAAGGGAAGAGAGAAATACTCCTTGCGGAGGGATCCGCGGAGTTGGAAACCCGCTCCACCGGCGACGCAAGGTTGATCCTTATTCGGATGCGGCTTGAGGTAAAATATGTGACGAAAAAGTTGGAAGTGGGGGAGAATGCCAAGGAAGGCTTCACACACATAGATGAAGAGAGCAATGTGGAGCATAGAGTTGGGGTTCAAATGATAGAGCTGAAGACCATAATAGTCAAGAAGCTCCCTAAAGAACTCGGAGGTGGGGAGGCTGAAGCCGCAGTAAAAGAAAGAGGTGAAGACGACGAGCTCACCGGTGTTCGGAGTGGGAAACTCCTCACCCGCCGCCGGGCGCCAGCCCACGATCTCCTTGGGAGGAAGCACTCCGTGCTTCACCATCTCCTTGAGGGTGGACTCCCTCATATCCGAAGTGGCCCACTGCTCGAAAGGGATTTTCCTCTCATCCGCCCTGAATGTGGTTTGTGTGGGGAGCAGATCTGGCTTAAAGGATGGGGATTTGAGATGGGGGTCTGAGAAGATGGATGCGGAGGTTAGCTGTGAGCGAAGCGCAGGCTTCTGGATCGGTGGATTGGGCGCGCGCAAGGGCTTAGGGTTCTCCGCTGTAAGCTGATGAACAGTGTTGCGATTGGGGAATTTTTTTTGGAAGACGAAGTGGCGGGGATGATCTCGAGGCTTTGTATAAAGATTTGAGGGTTGCGCTAGGTTTTCTCGCAATTGGGCCGAGCCCATAAGAGACCTGCAGCCCAGCTAAGGTGTGGCCTAACGCATGTCCTTAGGGACTTAAGTGGATGAACTTAAGCAGATTTGCTTTGGCAATATGCACGTGTCTGAGTGCCCGGTACCTTTGAAAATCCTTTCATACCGCGGTTTGCGCAACTTCATGAGAAGTTGGCACGATGCAATTTGAAAGTTGACAAACAGTGAAGCTTTTCATAGTTGCCTTGATGACAGGGCTGTTTGGTTCTTTAGCACTTGATTAAATGATTATATTAATGCTATCTTTACGCCTTGGCGAAGATCTTTTAGATTGAGACCGAGTATTATGGCGAAGCTATTTAATATTTTGGTCGCATTTTTCGAGATGACTGAAAAACTTGTTTACCCATGAGGGATGATTAAAATATTTGTTCCGAGATGACTGACAGATCCACTCGGATAAGCATGAGTTTACCGAGTGCTTTTCACCTACGAGGATGATTAAAATATTTGTTCGAGATGACACTCGGGCAAATTCACTCGGATAAGCACGAGCTCGCGGAGTAATGAGATTTTTATGATTGCTTTAGCTTGAGCTAAGCATCTATATGAGAATGATTTTTATAGTTCTTGACTATATGTTTAGTCATTTTTGGCTAACCACACAGTCGGAGGCTACAATTAATTAGGTGCATCACGAGATGTACCTAGATATTTATTTTTGAGAATTTTTTGGATATTTTCCAGCCCTTCACAGTCTTTGGAGCCACTCGGGAGAATCAGGCAGAGATAATGGAATCACTCAGCGCCAGAAGCACTCGGCCAAAGAGTTGTTTGGCTGCGAGCTACTTTGGTTCGAGGCTGAGTTTTTTCGTCGACTGCAAAGGACTCGGGGGCTACTGTGGAGATTATAGCAATCAGATATCCATATGGCAAGCTTATCCGACTGGAGGTAGCGATAGGTTGCGCCTGCCAAAGATGTAAACCAACTATGACTTGGGTATTACGTTGCCGATTAGATAAGGCAACGGCTCATAGTCACGGTTTGGTAAGATTGAGGAAACCGACTTAGAGTAAGATAGGGTTTCCGATTTGTAAGCCCGCCTCCCAAGACTATATAAGGGGGGTAAGGAGCGTCCCTTGAGGGATATGAGTTTATGAGTTTCTAGAGCTACAGATCTTGAGATCAATATACACTCGGCGGATCGAATCCCCGAAACAGAAGTAGGATATTACCTCACGAGAGGGCCTGAACCTGTCTAAATCCTTGTTTTCCACCTAACCCATTGTGTTTGGCGATCTTGACTGCACCCCCAAAATTCTATTACCGAAACCGAGTTTCGACATCCCTCCCTCCTCAACTTTGACAAAGCCAGAGGAGGAGGAAAGGACTAGACGGTAGCATGGGGGAGGTTTATAACAAAGAGTGGTACTGTTCATGGCTTTGGCCTCTCCTAGGCTCCTTAGATTATTGTAGACACTAAGGAACTAGATTGTGGAAATCAACAGTTTTGTCTACGGGAGTCGGGTATATTTATAGGAGTAAGTGCCACTTAAATAAATCTCAACTATATATATAGTACCTCCCTTTCACATTAGACACTTTGATTTTTTTCTAGGTCAAACTTTTTTAATTTTGACCAAGTTTATAGAAAAATATAGTAATATTTTCAACATAAAACAAAGAAACTATCAAAATATATTTAATTTTAGATTTAATAAAACAAATTTTGTGTTATAATTGTTGCCATATTTTTCTATAAACTTGATCAAACTGTTAAGAAGTTTGACTTTAAAAAGTCAAAGCGACTTATAATATTATAAGACCGAGGGAGTACATGTTATTGAAATCACTTTAAAACACATGCATTTGTTGTTTTCATGATTAATCCTTTCATACTTTTGAGTTTTTTTCCTTCGGACATTTTCTTTTAATTCTGCCTCACACTTTCTTAACCTATCCCTTTAGTTCCATGCTTCGCTTCTTGTCCTCACAAAGGCATCACATTCCTACTTCAACAACATTTACCCATTTTCTACCTCAGAGCACTACATTGCTGATGGAAAATATGTCCCTATTTCTAGTTGAAAGCTTCAAACAAGAGCTTCGTATTGGCTAAATCCACAACCAAAGTTTTAACTGTACTTAGGAGAGGTAAAATAAAGGGTGCAAGATAATAGCCAAAGTTTAGTAGAGAGAATATATTCTATGCCCCTAAGTTTACTTCAGTTCAACGATTTGCCATTGACTTTATCTCCCTCTATAATATACCACCGACTTTATCAATTTTTTCTACATATGTGTTAACGCCAAAATTTGATAAGATTCTTTAGTGGAGTCGGTTAAGGGAAAAACACAATTAGCCAATGGAAAGTTTATCAAAAAAAGACCGAGTTCAAGAAGGAATTATGAAGACCATGACATGGTTGCTTAATTTATCTATTAATTAGACATGATTTGTCTTTAAGAAGTTTTGTTTAGTGTTTGGTCAGGACTTATGTTCTTCCTTTTATCCTTAGAAAAGTTTGTGTCGTGTCTGATTAGGACTCATATGGGCCCGTGGGTATAAATATGTACACTCGGGGTCTTTGTAACTCATCTCGGCAGATCAATACCATTGCTTTTGATGCATCACCACCATTTTATTCTGGCGAGTTCTTGTTTCGAGTTGAACTTCATCGGTTAAGTTCGATCTCCGGCAAGGAAGTAAGTTCCGTCAACTTCGCTTGTATCGGCAAGACTAGAACTTTCTTGGATTACATCCGATTCTATTCCGATCGGCACAAGCATTGCCTACCTGATATTTTAATTCTATCATTATTGCGTTGTGTTTAGAGACGCATCGGTTTAGTTGGGACTGTCTCGGTTAGGTTCGATCTTCTTGCTTAGTCAATATATCTCTTGAATAACAATGTTGTTTTAGATAGATTTGTTCTATCCATTATGTTAGCATAGATTTATCGGCTTATCAAACTTATTTGATCAGACATAATCTAAACTGTATTGACTTATCTATCTTTTATATTACTGCAGATAATCTAAGTCTTGTCAAGTTTATAGATTTGTGCTGCTGATAAGTTATCTTTACATCGGACTTTCAGTCGATGTATGTTTTATCCATTGAACCTACATCTAGATTCTATATTAGCATTGGTCGATTGGTTCATTGGATATTTACTTCGTTACATCAATATTGGCCGATTGGTTCATTATTTCATTACATTATCTTCAGCTGGATGTCTTTATATAATTATTTATCCAAGTGTTAGAATCTATATCAGACATATAACTGATTGTTCAAAACCTTATTGACATCAGCTGATATCGCTACATTGGCTTATTGGCCGATCAGCTCTTTAGTCATTAACATATTTTTATCTTGTCAGTTGCAGGATCAAAATGACTGGTACGCCCACATCTCATCAAAATTTAGGAGCTGCACTAGGAGTTAAATAAATCTCCCAGGCCTTTATGTGCCACACGCAGGATCTACGTCAATACATCTTTTGGCACACTTGACGGGACGATTTTGCGTCAACAATATGCCATTAGGGTAAATACTTTTCAAAAGAATACCTAAATTGCCCTTAAACACATAAATGGTGGACAATTGATTGACCCACTAAAAGTATAAAAAATATGAAATTTTTTACATAACCTTTTACATAATATATAAGTACGTGTATTTTTTCAAGATTTTCAATTTACATGTATTATTTTTTTGAAAATATAATTTATGTTTCATATGCTAATAAAATATCATTGTATTGATGTTCTTTTATGTAAATCATCTTTCATATGCTACATAAAACTATTTTTCTAATCTAGCTATCTTTTGTGTATGTGATTCCTCTTTCACATGCCGATAAAAATATTTTTTTCAAAACAATTAAATGATAAAAATATTTTTTCAAAAACTTAAATAAAATATGAAAAATATACACACAAACTTATATATTGTGTAAGAAAGCTACACAAAAACTTTCATATTTTTTGAAACTTCTAATGAGTCAATCAACTGCCAACTCTTGAATGGCTTGAAGGCTATTTTAGTCATTTTAAAAAAATATCCACCTCAATGGTATATCGTAGAAAAAATTGATAAAGTCAATGTCATATTATAGAGGGAGATAAATTCGATGACAAATCTGATGTGACCATGGCTACTATTGATATAACCGTTGCTCACATCATAGCTTAACTAGGAGGCATCAAGATCAAGTTGTCCAAGTTCTGGAATCCAATTCGACGACCTGCTACTATACTGACTTTAAATGATTGCCAAATGTGCACACAAGCTATGTTTTGGGTCTATGAGTACTTGATGGAAAGCTCTTAGAGTCCTCTTTCCAACGAATCCAACCTCATCGTCAAATTATATCCCAGTCATCCGCAATTGAAGAAACAAGGTGCTACGCCACCTGTCATGGGCCTTTAGGTTTTTAACTTCGTTTGGGACCTCGGCCCAAGTGGGGCCCATGTGGGGTGCGCCCTAACCTAGTGGAGCATGACCCTAGAAACCCTTAGGTCGTCTTTCCACCTCCTTAAATAGCTAGCTACCACCGTCAGGGTTTCTTAGGGTTTTGTTAGATTAAAGTTTTAGCCATTGTTACTTTACCTTGTAGTTACGTATGTCGGCTAGACCATCTAATTACTCAGAACCCCAACTTATCGTGTGTATTCAATTTAATTTGTAATATCAGATTGCTTTTTTCTTGTTCTTGCTTTTTTTATTTGCTTGAAAGAATAAGTTTTGTCACGCCCAGAAATTCAAACCCGAATTTCAGACTATTTTGTGTATTTAATCCCTGTCTAGGCATCAACCAGGGTACACAAAATGACAAATCAATACACAGATCCATACGTATAAATAAAGCGTATAAATACTTACAGGAAAAGAGGCACTTAGTCCTCGCACTCGAAAGAAAACAGCGACAGGGGGAAAAGACGATCCTAGCGGGGCTTCAGCTCCACTCCACAGGCAAACTCAACTGGGGTCTGAGCCTTGGTCCTCTAACGCCGTCTTTAACTCAGAAGCACTACACTTCTGAAGGGGGAAGAATTTGCAAGGCTGAGTACAACCAACGTACTCAACAAGCCACACCAAGGAATGCAGAAATGCAAGGTAAGACAAGGAGAGGCATGGGGCTACTTTGTGGAAAGGCGGTTGCAAAACACTTTATTTTGGAAACTGGGAAAACTGTTGAGTAGTTAGGTCAAGATTATTCCTCCACTGAACAACGTTATCCCCACGTTGAACAGGCCCAACCATTCTCACCTGATCTAATCTAGATTATTAAGTCCAATTATTATGGTGGGACTAATCATGGTGAAGCTGGTCGATCGCCCATAACCGTGGGCACGGCTATTCAAATAGTTTTCACTCTGATTAGAGGTGCGCTACTTTACCCACAAGACACGATTCCACACATCTTGTCATGTCGCCGAAGTATCCCCACGATACTGCAAAGGGGGGAATCGTGACAAGACCTATAGCATAACTCCCCCTAACCAAGCGAACCACACCAAGGTTTCGCCCCCACTCCCGTTCTTAGGCAGTGGGCAACCCCCCGAGTGCCTTGGTGAATCCGACAGCCCAACAACCCTTATACCAGGGCCGACTGAAATTCCATCCCTCTCACCCTTGCTGGGGATCGTTGGCCAGAGAAAAGCTATAATACGGATCCAGCAGTTGCCCATTCTTGCTTGTGGTAAGCATTGTAAGTCTTACAGGGGTTTCCCATGAACCAATCCTTAATTGCCATGGGTGCGACATGCCAAAACCATGCACCCACAACCCACCATTTAGTCATATTTTAGTTGGGATATTACGACCAATAAACATGGCCAGGTGTTCCGAGCTTGCAGCTCATCTGAACCAAGTTTAGATAGGTTGATTATCCCTTTTAGTGAGCTAGTGGTAATTAAGCATGGCTAAGCATATAATTCTAGCAAAATTCACGTAAGTGACTAAAGCTAGTCAAATTATCACCCAAGGTTAACAAAGGACGGATATCAAGAGGTATGACACAAGCAAACAGATAGGTAATCCCATCATTCCATGTAATTAGCAAAACATGCAATTTTATTTGCAAACCATAAAACATTTGTAAAACATGTTCAATATGCTTCAAGGGGAGTGTGACTTGCCTTGCTTCTTCCAACCAACTTCCGAACTCTCCACAAGCGCGAACTCCAAAACGACGGAAACTACGCGCTGGCACACAAAATGAGGAAAAACTCTAATAAAAACCAAATAACAATACATGAAAAGTAAACCAACATGTAGAGCTAAATTTTAGATGAATTTTGTAACTTGAATGGCCCAATTTGGAGTTCGTATCAATTACGTATGAATTTTAGAAGTTTTGGACCATTTAAATGAATTCTAGAAATTAATTAGATTTATTATGCAATTTTTAATTATTTTTCAAAGAAAAAAGGGCTAGGGCGACGTCGCGTGGCGGCGCCGGCGTCGCCGGCCATGGGCGATGTCACCGCGGTAGCGGCGCGGTCCATGGGCCGGTCCACCGTGGACTAGGTCCATGGCGGTCCACGGGCGGGCGCGCCACGTGGCATACACGTGGTGCCAACGCGGCAGCCACGCGACGGCCACGCCGGCGGCCGGATGGACGGCCACGATCGGCCACGAGGCAGATCGGGCGGCTCAGGGCGGCGACGGTCGAGGCGGCCGGCGCGGCGGCGGCGCGCCACGCGGCCGATGGTCGCCGACAGCGAGTAGCGGAGGACGGCGGAGAGGCGGAAAGGCGAGGTGCTCACCGGCGCGGCGAAAAGGCGGCGCGCGGCGAGCAGCGACGAGGCGCGGCGGTGCTCGGGAAGAAGACGGCACGACGGTCCGGTTGCATGGCGGGGAGGATCTCCGTCGGCGGGCGAGGCGAGCGGCGAATGGGGTGGCGTGATGTGAGGAAGGCGGTGACGGCCTTGGCGCTGCGCGACGGGGCTCGGAGCGGCGGTGGCGCGCGGTCGGAGATGGGCGGCGATCGGTGGAAAGAGGGGAAGCACGGGGAGAGCGAGAGGAGGCACGACGGGGCTCGGGGCTTGGGGAAAAGGGAGAGGGCACTCGGGTAGGGTTTTTATAGGCTGGGGAAGCACGGGCATGGTCGGTGCTTGGCGGATTTCTGGTGAAGGCGGTGGCCGGCGGCGTTAAGGCACGGGAGCAAATGCGGCAATTAAACGCGACGGAAATTGGGGAAATTAGGGGGCAATGGCGGCGGCTTGATGGCGGCGTTAAAGTACACGTGGGAGCGGCGGGGGTGCGCGGGATTTGTGGCGGCGAGGAGCGCGAGGTTGGCGGCAATGGCGGTGCGGGCGGAGGAGAGGGATGAAAGGTGGGCCCCACTGTCATCGGCTTTGAGAGGAGGGAGTCCGGATGGACTTTGGCGCGGGCACAAAGAAGACGGGCCGTGGCCTCAAGGCCGCCCACGAGTGGGAAAGGCACGCGCGCGAAAGGGGCGGGCCGGGCGGAGAGAGAGGAAAAGAAGGGAGCAAAAGCGGACTTTCAAGGAATTGGGCCGAAACCGGCCAGAGAACGGGAGAAGAATTTTTAATTTGTTTTTCTTTTAAATTAATCACATAAATGATCCTTGAATTTTTAAAAATACTTCCAGTATTCAAATAATTCCAAGAAAATTCTTGAAAATAAATGAACACTCAAAGTATTTAATAAAAATATAACCAGACCATTTAGTGATTAATTTATTTATTAAATAATTACTGAAATGCTCTTTGTATTATTAAAATTAT
Organism: Oryza australiensis; assembly: GCA_019925245.2. NCBI lineage: Eukaryota > Viridiplantae > Streptophyta > Magnoliopsida > Poales > Poaceae > Oryza > Oryza australiensis. The sequence continues at coordinate 1,951,141 of JAIFGZ020000335.1, forward strand.
TTTTGGAGCTCCAAAATTGCACGGAAAATTTCAGAGAATACTTTAGGGCACGGAGAATATTCCAAGAATATTTCTAGCCATGATTTGTAAAGAAAATTTTAATTTCCTTAATACTTTCACTTGATAAATGATATTTTTGCCTTTTTATTTAATTTCTAGAAAATAATTTATTTAATGATTTTTATTCCCGAACGAAAATCGGGTTGTGACAAATCTACCCCCTTACAGGAATCGGTCCCGAGATTCGAGGCTAGAAAGAAAGGAGGTAGGATAGCGTTGGGTTGGCCTGCTGACTTCTACGGTTTCCTTTTTGGGTTCACGCTTGACTGATTCTGATCAAACTTGGACAGCTGAACCTGCCGGCACTCAACTTGGTGTTTTACTGCCTTTGCCAATACTACACTAGCTGGTTATGAGCACTCTAGCCCTGATCTGCCTGCAGAGGTGGAAAGATCTTTCTTTCCTTAGACTGCACGCTTCACAACATCATCTTCGGTATTCTTGGGATTCACTTTGACTCGAAACCGGTGAAGTTGTCCTGAAAACCTTGAAACTGACTTTCATGAAAACACGACCTCTAGATTTCACTTTGAACTGCTTCTGATCTGGACGATAGGCATTTCAAGAAGTTGTTTGATCTGCCTTTATCTAAACTGTGTGTGCCTTGAGTTTTTGCTTCCTTTGGCTGAACTGTTGACATTACTGCTTGGGGTGTGCTTAGATTCGAGCTTGTTAACTTAGGATTGATGTAACTCTGCTAATGGCTCACCTCTGACTTCTTTGATTACAACATTATTTGCTTCACAGGGTTGAACCTCCAAGCAAAACGGTTACGAGGTAAACCGATTTTGACTTCAAGCTCGCTTCACCAGGGTAGATGGGCTTTCATCCGACTGCAACTAGTGACACTACTGCCCTTGAGATTGATTCACCTCTATAGTTTCTAGGGAACTTTGATTTGTATAATTGATTCTTCGTCATTCCATCGAAATGAAGTACTGACAAAGCTCTTTTATTCCGGGAAGGCTTAGAATATATCTTTCAATTGACGATAGGAAGTTCCTTGTAAAAGTGATTCCGGCTCACCTTACTGACCGTAGCCCCTTTCGCCCGACCACGAACAAACATACGCCATCCTTGAGGTTGTTCCCATTTCTCTTATTTACTACGAACCCTGACTTCAAAAATTGGATACTCCATTGGTCAATGAAAAGAGACAAAGGCTGTGCACTTTCATTCCAGTGACTCCTGGGACTCAACACTCAACTGATGACTGGAAGTCTTTCCTAAGTGTGACTCTCATGCAACTCTCGAGCATACTGGCTCGATTGATTTCTCCATCAGTTGTAACTATTGACATGATTCTTCTACTTCTGGCTTGACTGAGGTGGTCAACCTTCTGCCTGGGTTGCTTAGCAGCTGGCCTGTGGAGCAAGCACTGGCCCCTTACCAAACCACGTCCAAAATTGTACTCTAACAACTTCTTATTTCGTTGGTTCTCGTATCGTTTGCTAGCTTTGAAGACTGACGAGACCAAGGTTTGATGCTGCTTTCCCTCAAATGTCGAGATTAGTGAACCACTGTGAACTGCCTTTGAAACAACCAAGGGTTCCTGTTGTTGATCTCACAAGTTCACTTTCAACCTTTGAGTAGAGGTGGTTCACCGTGACGAATTCTTCGTAACATACTTGGTTGGCTGGATGTTCTAGCCTGACATTTGGATCAATTCGCTCCTGATCAGGGTGATGGAAAATTTTCCAATATCATATTCAAGGAAGCATCGAGGTGGTTTCCCAAGAACTGTAATGGTTTCCTTTAACTAAGGGTAACCATTCTCGATCCATATTCACCGCTAGGTGTTGATGAGAAATCTCTCTCACGCACTGACCTAGGAGATCTGCTTGACTCCAGTGTAGGTCCTTCTCGGCTGCCTACGTTGTGCAGGGCGTGCTAGTTGATTTGATCTGTTAATCAACAAGAAAAACAAAGGAATATGCGTTAAGTGTTAGGTTAGATCCCCACGGGATCGGCTAAGGGAACCCATGAACATATATATGCTATTCTAAACTATATTTAAGTCAAGTGACTGGAATGGATCGGCTATACCGAGACAGCATCAGTCGCTTAATCCAAATACGGTAAAGAATAATAAATATATGGATCGATAACCTAGCTGATACTGGAAAGCTAACAATAAATCGACTAGTACTCCGATGAATCTTATAGAAAGATATCACTCTTGAACCAGACGCATAGCCTAGAAATCGGCCATCGGCTGTCGATGGTAGGCCGATTTCGGCTGGTAACGTCCAACAAGAGTGCGATCTTAACATAAGAGGCAGTCCTAATACAAATCTGATAATAATTATATTAAAAGAAATGTATCAAGGCAGATAAGGCCGGCTGAAACCCCGGCGCTGTCTCTAAACAATATAAATCTAACCGAACAGATCGTTGGCAGTTCTAAGAATGACTCAATAGTTCAAACATGATGCAGCATTGAGTATAAAAAGAACAACCCGATCTGTTGTAGCCGATTTATACCTCTCGAGACGGTGGATACCGCATATAAACCAGCCAATCCTTAGATCTAGCCCTATTGGCTGCAAGTTCTTGACAGAACTAGCCAATGACAGGATAGATCTAAACATTGATCCAATTTATACACGCTATATGATAAATAGCGCAGTATAAACTCCTGATTCTAATGTGTCATTGCGATGGAAGCATCAGAAACAATAGATTATACTACTAACGACAAACATTTACCTAGATCTGGGGATCGAAACGATGCAGCCCGTAGCCAAACAAAGTACTCGTCTAAAGAAAAGGTTGGCGATGCGCCGAAGGTTTGATTGGTTGTGAATGTCTGTTGAATATATTTACAAGGGGTCTCGGGTCCTATTTATACCCAAGATACAAATATCTGTACAAACCCTGGACTCTATCTAAACTACTATTTAAAATACAACATTATCTCGAGCGAGACCCATGTCGTGTTACAACTAACAGTTTAAACAAACCCCTAAATTACAGATACAATTACCGTTACAGGACTCTATCCATAAGTGGCAATATCATTTAACGTGCAATTAACAACCGAATCCTCTGTTTATCCTCAAACTTCTGTATTAGAAACGGTCTCATCTCTTCCAAACCTGGAATCGGCTATCGGCTGTCCCTGTCCGATCCAACCTTAACCGATTAGCCTCGCAGCCGATCATTTCTTAGCCGATGCAACCCCTATCTCCAACCGATCCGACTCTGCTTTGTCTTTGCAGACTTGGGGATTCGATTACCAAATTTCAGTGTTAACACATGTCCCCCTAGTCCGTGATACGAACTGTTGCGGATTTGCTTTCCTGTTCAAACTCCCGCTTCTTTCTTGACCTAGATCGCTTCGGCTTCTCCCCAAGTGCTCTTTAAATACCCACTCCCCTCGGCCGAGCCGCCTACACCTTCAAAGCGCACTCGGCCTCCTTCGCAAACAAGCCTCTTACCTTTTCTCTCTTCTCCGGCGATCTCACCGGCGCTCGTCAGACTTCGTCGCGCTCTTCAGACCAAACCCAAATTCACCTCCGAACACCCCAATGGCCTCCACCACCGCTGCCTCGAGCACCTCCGCTGTGCCAGCCACCATCGCCGCGCCATTCGTAACTGCTACTGTTTCGGCCGCCGTCATGGCCGAGTTCTCTGAGGTACTCCTTTTTGATCTACAACTCTCTATTTCTTTCGAACTTGCTTCCTTGAACACATTGTATCAATATTTCGTTCAATCATTTTTTGAGTAGCACTTTCCTTTATTTTCACCAATTAGTAACTTTCCCCTCCTTGAACTGTGATGTGCAACCGTTCTTGATTAGTGCCCCCTTTTCTTTTACCTGTAGCACTTGTCACACCAAATATTTATCCCCAATTTGACACAAGCGGAAAGGTACTTCCTCGGCCCCATTGGCAACACGGATCCAGCCGATATAATCATAGCCGAAACCAACCGGATCCCTTTCAATACTGCCAAGCCATCCCTCGCCCACTGGAATGGAACATTCAAGTCCTGGCCGACCACCGATGCAGCCTGGATCGAGTAGTACCAAAGGGTGTGATCGGCCAAGTACACCCAGTGGGAGGAGACTGGGATAGCCCAGTGCCTGGAACTGTCCATTGCCGGCATGGCAAAAAATGAACTGCTTCTGTCGGCTGCAACATACTTTTGGAATGACAGCTTCAATTCCTTCATCTTCCGGCAAGGGCCGATGACTATCACGTTGGCCGACGTGTACATGACAACGAGGCCGGACATCGAGTCGTCGGCCAACCCCATCACTTTGAGCCAAAAGGGCAACATCAATTCAAAACCAAATCCATCGACGGTGGAGCGGCTTTATTGCCCGTAACATGCGGGACGGAACAGTCGGCGCAGGGAGCACGTGCATTCCTAATGATGTGGCTCGAAAAGTCGGCCACGGGCGTGCCGGCGCGCGGCTGCGAGGGAGTGCGTCGGCCGATCGCACGTAAGAGAAAGGCTGCACCACCACCACGGTCGTCGCCGTGCTCGCCCCCAAGAGGTGAAAAGACAAAACGGCGGCGCCACCGATAGCCTCCCCTTTGGATCGGCCGTCGGCACAGCGGTTCCTCGACACCGTCACCGGCGAGGAAGTGTCGGCGGTTGTCGGGCGGCGGCGAACCCGGATTTTGAGTCCCGAGTCGGTCAATGCTCCGCCGATGTCCCACGTCCCAAGTCCCCAACAAAACATCGGCGGTAAGCCTTTAGTCCACCAGATTTGGCTTCATGATGATCACTTGCATCTGATCGAACCATTCCTTTCAAGTCAAGAATTTGGCCGGTCGCACCTCACGCCCCGTGCCATCGGTAATCATCCTCTGTTACTTGACTTGTAATAACCAATCGACTTGTCCGCTAACTCTTCCTTTTGCAGCCCCGCGGTCTCCATTGGTTGCCCCCAGGCGTCCAGTGAGCATGCTGCGCCTGTCAGGGGCGGTGGCGACAATGCCGACGAAGAGGCCCCGACGGCCGCGGGCAACGATCCAGCCGAGCCAACCGCTCCAACCCCGGTGCCAACGGTAAGCCAACTAAATTTGATGATTGGTTTTGTCAGCATAATATCTTCTTGATCACCTTCTTCTTTGTTGCAGAACATAGCCGACCTCCTCAACTTTGACTTGTCGGAGTTCGAGGAGTCCGGCGACATCGGCGAGGAGGCATCGGTGATTCCGATCTTCTGAAATCGGCTAACGCTTCTGTATCATACTTTTCATGCTTCTGTGATGGGATTGGACGATCATTTTACTCGTGCTTGTACTTGGTTTCGAATTGTGTGACATAATTTATCGATCTTCTGCCACTGTGTTCGTAGATAAGATCGGCTGTACTCGTAGATAAGATCAGCTTTCAGCCGTGCGTGGCGTCCTGACTTGCTCATGTTGAAATCGGCTCCAGCCGCTCGTATCGTTTCGTGTTGCCGATTCCGGGAGTACACCACGACCGTTAGTGTTAGCGTTTGAACATTGGTCTCATTGGCTATCGGCCGATAATATCCGAATGCACCGCCGATTTGGTTTCATAGTCTGACTCATCCGAATCTGTATTTCAGGAACCCATGATTTCTGAACGATAGGTATCCGGTCTTGAATAGTCACCAACCATTCAACGATTCCCAATGCCTTTAATGATGACCTCTTCGACTTTCATATCGGCAACGACCTTTCACATCCGAAACCACATCTTTTCTTTCTATAAATGGACCCCTTCAGGCCTTCCCGAATAACTCACAGCCGAAGAAGAAACTCACTCTCCAGGTGTACAACATCCAGATCTCCAAGCTTTCGGCAGGGCTTCCTATGGCTTCCTCAAGCTCGTCGGTGAACCAGGTGATTTCCCAACTCATCTATTCTCATCATTTCTTCTCTCTAAGTACTCAGGAGTTCACCTTCTCGCAGCCGCTCCATCCCCTTCGAGTGATTCTGGCGATCATGGACACGCCGTATGAACTGACGGCTAGCCAGGAACGACAAGTGAGAACCAACTTGAAGCGCTTCAGGGAACAGGACGCTCGTCATCCGGCGGCCAGACCTCCCATCAACCTCGGTAGCGTCCCGACCACTATTCCTTTGGCGTCTTCAACGCTCATGCGCCTCGACAGGCTAGAAGCAAGGCAAACACGACTTGCCAATGAACTGTTAACCACAACCACCGATGTAAGGGTCACTAGGCTAGAGTATTTGATCTTGGATGCTTTAGATTTAGAGTCTCCAGAGGCCGTCAACCGAGCCCTGGCGGCCATCAGAGATTACCTAGGAGATATGTAATTAAAAATGGCTTTACGCCGATTATGAATAAAAATTGGCTCCTGTCACGCTGATTCAATCGTCGACCCAAATACTGGGGTAATATTTCTTCAGATATTTGCAGTGCAATCGGCCCGATTTTACGATCGGCTTGTGTACGTATATGCCCCCCAAGTTTTGTTGATAGCTTCGGTGTCGACAAAATTGTGAGTTCGAGCCATTCGTGCATCCTGGCAGTCCCTATCGGTCAATCCTGAGCTGATCGTAGGACACTTAGCAAAAAATGTTGTATAAAAATGCCTAAAGGCGATGCCTCGTACATGTAAGACATCGGTTGTCGTAAATCGGCTGAAGTAACCCTAGCCAAATCACGAGTTGATCCACACGCTTGGGTAATATTTCTTTAAATATTTTCCATTAAGAGCCCTTTCTAATATCTCTCCATCCAGTCCTTTTAGCATGTAAGCTCCTTTAGAGACGCATTTGTGGATCTTGAAAGGCCCTTCCCATTTTGGTGACCATTTGCCGAACTTGTTGTCTCTAGATCCGATCGACAGTATAAGTTTCCAAACGAGCTCGTCTTCTTCAAAAGATTTGGGCACCACCTTCTTATTATAATGTCAGGCTACTCGTTCTTTATCTTTTATGTCTTTTTCCAAGGCCCTCATCCTGGATAAAACTAGATCTTCCGATTCGTCCACCATCAGGTGATAATAATCGTCGGCTGTGAGTTGATCCTGTAGCTGAATGCGCCTTGAGCCGACGACACTTTCCCATGGCAGCACTGCTTCATGTCCATAGACCAGTTTGTACGGAGGGACTTGGATTGACCCGTGGCGTGCCATGCAATACACCCACGTGATTCGGCTAATCGGGTGTGCCATTGCTTAGGATACTCGAGATCTTTTTTTAATCGGCTTGATCAAACTTTTGTTTGAGGCCTCGGCTTGCCCGTTGGCTTGTGCATAGTACGGCGAAGAATTAAGTAGCTTGATCCCCATGCCGTCGGCAAACCGAACAAATTCGTCGATACAAAGATAGATCCCTGAGTCACGTTGTTATTGTTTGTGGAACGCCAAATCGGTAGATGATGTGTTCTTTGACAAACTCGATTGCGTCCTTAGAATCCAATTTTCTGAGGGGAATCGCCTCCACCCATTTTGTGAAATAATCCGTTGCCACCAGGATAAACTTATGCCCTTTGCTTGAGGGTGGATTGATCTGGCCGATCATATCAATGCCCCATCCCCTAAACGGCCACAGTTTGATGATTGGGTTCATGGCCGATGCGGGTGCTCGTTGTATGGCGCGAACTTCTGACAATCCTGGCAGCCTTTGTAATACTTGAAACAATCCTCCAGCATCGTCGGCCAGAAATATCCTGCTCGGCGAAGTAGCCATTTCATTTTGTGGGCCGATTGATGCGTGCCACAGATCTCTTCATGTACTTTCCCGATGGCCACTGTAGCCTGATCGGCTCCCAGACACTTGAGTAGCACGCCGTCAATCGTCCGATAGTACAGGTCTTCATCGAGCAACACGTATCGTAATGCCTTGTATCGTAGCTTCCTTGTAGCCGATTGAGAGGGTTTTTGAGATAGTTGTAAACTTTAAACCTCCAATCGTCGGCCGTAATGGCGGCTACGTCCATGTCTACTTCTTTCAGCATCGGCCGATAGCCTGATGCCCCTTGAGCCAAGTCATTGGCCTCTGTGTTCTACTCTCTGGGGATATGCTTCAAAGTGACCAGCCGAAAACCATCCTTTAATTCCCGGCATTTCCGATGATAGACCATCAGCGTGTCGTTTTTGTATTCATATTCCCCTGATAATTGACTGATGACCAATAGCGAGTCTCCCATTATTTCGACGGCGTCGGCTTCAACTTCCTTGAGCAGGTGCAATCCTTTAAGGATGGCTTCGTACTCGGCTTGGTTGTTTGTAGCGTGAGGACTGATGGCGAAAGCAAACTCGAAGCTTGCCCCCCTGGGCGAAATAATGACCAAGCCGATGCCATAGCGTTGGTGCAAACCGAGCCATCGAACGTCAAAGTCCAAGGCATAATTTCCACTGAGCCGATTGAGTCGTTTCTGTGTTCCACAATGAAATCGGCTATGGCTTGCCCCTTGACTGCTCTTGGTGCCTGATACCTCAGATCGAACTTTGTTAGTGCGAAGATCCATTTTCCGATCCTCCCTTTGAGCACTGGAGCCGATAGCATATACTTAACTACATCGGCTTTGCAAATTACCATGCACTCGTTGGACAACAGATAGTGCCTTAACTTTGTGCATGAAAAATAGAGGCATAGGCATAGCTTCTCCACAGGTGAATACCTTGTCTCTGCGTCTAGCAACCGTCGGATGAGATAGAAAATGGCCTTTTCCTTGCCGTCGACATCTTGGATTAGGACGGAGCCGATTGACTTGTCATCGGCCGATAGGTACAGCTTGAACGGTATTCCCTTTTGTGGAGGCATTAACACTGGAGGGGAGCTTAGATAATCTTTTATGTTGTCTAACGCCTTCTGCTGCTCTGCATCCCATGTGAATGTTTGATCGGCTTTCAGTCGGAGTAGTGGTGTGAACGGCTCCATTTTTTCTGAGAGATTGGCTATGAACCGTCTGATAAAGTTTATCTTGTCGATCAATGAATGGAGTTGTTTTTTATCTTTCGGGGGTTGAATTGTCTTGATAGCATTTACGCTCCTTGGTGTAACTTTAATCCCTCTTTCATGGATGAGAAATCCCAAGAATTGCCCGGCCGATACGCCGAACGCGCACTTAAGCGAATTCATCTTCAGACCGTACTTCCTCGTCCGTTGTAACACTTGTCTCAGATCGGCAATATGGCCTTCTATCTCCTTTGACTTGACAACCACGTCGTCAATGTATATCTCTACCAATGAGCCGATCAAATCGTGGAAGATGTAATTCATGGCACGTTGATATGTTGCCCCAGCATTCTTCAGACCGAACGTCATCACTACCCATTCGTACAAGCCGATTGCAGGACACCGAAAGCGGTCTTGTGGATGTCCTCGTCGGCCATAAATATTTGGTTATATCCTGCATTGCCGTCCATTAAACTGATAACTTTATGACCGAAAGCAGCATCGACGAGCATATCGGCTATTGGCATCGGGTATTCGTCTTTAGGGGTTGCCTTGTTAAGATCCCTAAAGTCGATGCACACCCTAAGTTTATCATTTTTCTTCTATACTGGGACGATGTTCGAGACCCACTCGGCGTATCGGCAAGGCCGAATGAATCTCGCGTCGTATAGCCGAGTAATTTTGGCTTTAATTGCATCATACATATCGGCCTTAAACCTCCTGGGAGGTTGTTTGAACGGTCGATAGCCTACCTTAATCGGCGGTGATGGACCACTATCGATCGGCGAGACCGGCATCTCGAAGTACTCCCAAGCAAAACAATCTTTATATTCTTTTAATAATTCAATAAGTGGGATCTACAATGAGGAGACAGATTTTTGCTAATGTATGTCGGCCTCGGCTTATCACCGAGCCGATGTCGATTTCCTCTAACTCGTCGGCCGACGTAAAACCTTGCCCTAACTTGCCATCGTCTTCGTCCGCGGTGGCTACGCCGAGAACGCTCGAGCCCTCCACCATGTCTTGTTCAAAGCAGCAGCTGCGGCTCGTCGTTTCCAATTGGCTGTATTGTTGAATTGGACACGTTTAGAAAATTGGCTTGCCAGATTTTCCCGGATAAACAATCGATGCCCTCGATTTCCCAAAGTGGCAAATCAGCATTGACGACACTAACTGACCTGTCGACTGGTACGATTTCGATCTTGTCGCCGTCCCATTGGATCGAGGCTCGATGCATTGTAGAAGGGATGCGGCAATTAGCGTGTATCCAGTCCCTTCGAGCGACAGTGTAAGACCCCTTCCGTCGATGACAAAGAACATTGTGGGCATGGTCTTGTTGCCGATGGTCGGTTCAACGTTGAGGACGCCCTTGGTTTTTGATGGGTTGCCGCCGAAGTCCTTGAGCACCATGTTGGTTTTTATCAGGTCTTCGGCTCCCTTGCCTAATTTCCTGAATGTCGTGTAAGGCATAAGGTTGACTGCAGCTCCTCCATCGACTAGCATTTTGGAAATCGGCTTGCCGTTGACAAATCCTTTAACGTACAACGGCTTTAAGTGCCGATTTTTGGTTCCTTTGGGTTTGTCGAAGACAGCCTGATCTGGTGAGATCGCTAGTTTTGCCAGGTCATCTTCAATGGTGTCTGCATCGGCTTTAGGAGTGCCGAACTTGGCTGGCAACACGAATACCATGTTAACCGATGCAGAAACTTTGCCTTTTCCCTTGGCTGCCCTCCTGGCTTGGTCAGCTAGGCTTTCCTCGGCTTGTTCTTCGTTGGCTATGGCATCTTTCTTTTTGGGCACCCACTGCCTTTTGATTTTGCCTAGCCAACGGCGCTGTTCGTGGATCATTTGCTGCACTTCGTCTTCTCTCCCTTCATACTTAAGCCGTTGAACCCTTCTTTTCTGCGTCTTCGTGAAGAGATCGGACGGGCACCATTGGGGGTTGGCCGATTCCTCATCGTCGGCCTCTCCATCATACGGCTGTTCCCATCGCGGTTTTCGTCGATGAAGAAGTCCTGATGGATCGGGCCGAGTCGATCATGGACAGACCACCGCCTTTGGTTTATCTGGACGGCTCTGGGGACGAACCGAGTTGGACTCGAAGACGATCAGCTCCTGTGCCCATCGTCGCGATAATCGTTACATGCCGGGAAATCATCCAGCGTTGACAGTCTCATACCGGATTCCCAGCAATACCTGAAAAAATCACAATGCCAATGTGGGTCGGCATTGTCGCGGTTTACCTCATATCGTCGGCTTTGGGTGTTCGGGTCGCGCCGACGAGGTGCTTCGTCGTAAGCTTCTTCATGCCGAGACCGGTACTAATGGCGGAGTTGGTTTCGTTCATGGATCGGTGTCGGTCGGCCGATCGATGACTGGGCGCACCATGTTAATTGGCGCGGCGTGACATCCAATTTGGTCGCCTTCTGTCTTGGCCCCGATCGATGTGTTGACTAAGCCGTGCGCCATTCTGTTCTATCGATCAGCTTGCCTACGGTCGGCTTGGACCGCGTTGACCGGGAAAGGATTGCTGTCTACTTTCATCGGCCGACTTGAATCGGCAAACTTTAGCTTCCCGGCCTCAATTGCCGACTGGATTTGCTGTCTAAAGACCTTGCAGTCATTGGTGGCGTGGGATGTGGAGTTGTGCCACTTGCAATACTTCTTTTTCTTCAATTCTTCGACCGACGGGATCACATGATTCTCAGGCAACTGAATCTACTTCTCCTTGAGCAGCAAGTCGAAAACCTTGTCGGCCTTGGTGATGTCGAAGTCGTACCTTTCTTCCTTAGCCGTCTTCAGCAGCCATTGGCAAACAATGGCTTTCTTGTTCTTGGCCCACTCGTGCCGCCACTTCTGCGTCATCATCGTCGGACCGTAGTCGACTCAACTACGACACGAGTTATATTTTTGACGGTCTTCTTGGTGTCTTGGAATCGCTGTTCGTGGGCCGTCACTTTCTGCGCCAAGTGGGCTAGGCTATCAAAGTCCTGCGCAGAGAATCGTTCTCGGATTGGCGCGATTAAGCCATGAAAGGCGAGATCGGCCAGCTGGGCGTCGGATAGCACCAGGCTGTAACATCGGTTCCTCATCTCCCTAAAGCGTTGGATGTATTCTTGGGCCGATTCGTTCTGCTTTTGCCTGATGCTGGTGAGGTCCGACAACTTCATCTCGTGGTTGCCGGAATAGAAATAGCTGTGGAATTGTTTTTCAAGATCGGCCCAACTCTGAATCGAGTTGTAGGGCAATAAGGAGAACCAAGTGAAGGCCAATCCTGAAAGAGAAAGAGGGAACAATTGAACTCTCAAGGGATCCGTAGCCGATGCTTCACCGTATTGCGCCAAGAATCGGCTAACATGCTCGTATGTTGAAATATTGTCCTGCCCTGAGAACTTTGAAAAATCTGGGATCTTGTATCGGTTGGGCAACGGGATCCATTCGAAGTGCTCTGGATAGGGATACCGATACATGTTCCCGGAGTCTTTTGGCTTGAGGCCAAATTGATCGCGCATGACATCTGCGATCGGATCGGCCCATGTCCGGTTGTCTTCTTTGTATCGGCTCGTATGGGTCATGCGGCGCGGGTGCTTGCCGATACGGCGGTGGCGGCGTCGAGGCTGTAATGATGATCTTGACGGCCTCCTTGGTGCGGTAGTGATGATCGCGGGCGGTGGCCGAGGCGCGGTTGTGGCGTTTGTGGTTCTGGAAACAACTGTCGGCCACCGGCGTTGTACCGTCTATCTGGGTCAATCGGCTCCGACTGCCGATTGTCATTGAACATGTTAGCAAGTTGACCCTGGGGCAGCGGCTGTTGTCGGTTCAGTATAGTAATTGCTGGCCTTATAAGCGTTTCCCCTGGATTCGACTGACCGAGGACTCCTCCTGGTGGTCCTTGTTGCGCCAGCGGTGGGATCAGCCGATTCTGCGTGACTAGCGTCCTGTAACCAGGGAATTGGCCATCTATGAAGTATGTTAGCCCTCGTTGCAGCTGGTCGGCTATCTTGGCGTCGACCACAGTAGCGATCATTTTATTGAGAGTGTTGACCAGGATGCTACTTTAGTTGACCAACGCATGATGAACGGCCGAGTCAATCCGGTCTTGTAGGGAATATACAGCTGCATCATCCTGCACCTGGGTCGGCTCCTCCACCTTCTGTTTGCCTTTTGTATCACCAGAGGAGGATGTCTTAGTATCATTCAGGCTGAACTTATATTTCTGATGCACGGCCCCAGATCTTGTTTGGGTGAAAGACTGCAAGTAGTTAGCCTAGAGCTCTTCCACCATTTTCTTATACTCAGCTTGTTGTTCAGCCGATAACTGTTCCATCTTCACAGGCACGATGTTGTCCTGCGTGATGCCGGGGCTCTTGGAGTCGACCATCTTGCTGACTGAATCTATACGTCCAAGTCGTGCCGACAAAGAAAGTCCCACCGGGCATGCCAAGAAGCGTGTTGATGAGAAATCTCTCTCACGCGCTAGCCTGGGAGATCTGCTTGACTCTAGTGCGGGTCCTTCTCATTGCCTACGCGTGCGGGCGCGCCGGATTGATTTGATCTGTTAATCAACAAGAAAAACAAAGGAATATGCGTTAAGTGTTAGGTTAGATCCCCACGGGATCGGCTAAGGGAACCCATGAACATATATATGCTATTCTAAACTATATTTAAGTCAAGCGTGGAATGGATCGGCTATCGAGACAACATCGTCGCTTAACTAAATACGGTAAAGAATAATAAATATATGGATCGATAACCTAGCCGATCTTGGAAAGCTAACAATGAATCGGCTAGTACTCCGATGAATCTTATAGAAAGATATCACTCTTGAACCAGACGCATAGCCTAGAAATCGGCCATCGGCTGTCGATGATAGGCCGATTTCGGCTGGCAACGTCCGACAAGAGTGCGATATTAACATAAGAGGCAGTCCTAATACAAATCTGATAATAATTATATTAAAAGAAACATATCAAGGCATATAAGGCCGGCTGAAACCCTGGCACTGTCTCTAAACAATATAAATCCATCCAGACAGATCATCGGCAGCTCTAAGAACGACTTAATAGTTCAAACATGATGCATCATTAAGTATAAAAAGAACAACCCGATCTGTTGCAGCCGATTTATACCTCTCGAGACGGTGGATACCGCATATAAACCAGCCAATCCTTAGATCTAGCCCTATTGGCTGCAAGTTCTTGACAGAACTAGCCAATGACAGGATAGATCTAAACATTGATCCAATTTATACGCGCTATATGATAAATAGCGCAATATAAACTCCTGATTCTAATGTGTCATTGCGATGGAAGCATCAGAAATAATAGATTATATTACTAACGACAAACATTACCTAGATCTGTGGATCAAAACGATGCAGCCCGTAGCCAAACAAAGTACTCGTCTAAAGAAAAGGTTGGCGATGCGCCGAAGGTTTGATTGGTTGTGAATGTCTGTTGAATATATTTACAAGGGGTCTCAGGTCCTATTTATACCCAAGATACAAATATCTATACAAACCCTGGACTCTATCTAAACTACTATTTAAAACACAACATTATCTCGAGTGAGACCCATGCTGTGTTACAACTAACAGTTTAAACAAACCCCTAAATTACAGATACAATTACCGTTACAGGACTCTATCCATAAGTGGCAATATCATTTAACACGCAATTAACAACCGAATCCTCTGTTTATCCTCAAACTTTTGTATTAGAAACGGTCTCATCTCTTCCAGACCTAAAATCGGCTATCGGCTGTCCCTGTCCGATCCAACCTTAACCGATTAGCCTCGCAAACGATCATTCCTTAGCCGATGCAACCCCTATCTCCAGGCGATCTGACTCTGCTTTGTCTTTGCAGACTTGGGGATTCGATTACCAATTTTCAGTGTTAACACATGGGTGCAGTTGCACTTACTATTTTCTAGAGAAACTTCCAAGGTTGGGAGTGCAGACATTTCTCCCATAATGTTATCACCAAACTTTCATCATTCTTCTCATTTCCTTGAGATGCCACTAATTCCAACTTTTAAAGAAATCATATAATACTGAATATTATTGTGGTCTGAACGCACACATTTCCTTGATTCATGTTCACACCACCAAAGTGCTACTGCCACTTACTATTTCCACATGACTTTCGAGGTTAAATAGTTCCGGTAATCCTTATATGTTGTTCCACTTAAATATTCTGTGCACCTTCCCATACTCTTCATGTGTCCATCATATGACCCTTTTGATGTATCTCCTCATATTGAAGGTTTTAATGGCCTAACCATTCACATTTCCTTGATTGACCATTTACTCCTCGTGGTTAGCAATCATGTCTTGGAGTCTAACCAAAACTGGACTGAACGGGAAGAATGAAACTCTAGATTTCCCATAACATTGGCAATCGTACAAGCTAACTTGCTTTTGGATGCTCAAGATGTATCATATCAGGAAAAGAACTGTACATCTCAATCTTTATTCCATATTCCCTTCTTATTACATAACTGCCATGAAACTTCTATATACAAGCACAAATCTTCTTAAGGATTACACACTTGTAGGCTGTTGTCGGTTTGACTAGCAGATGTCTTGACCGGTGGGACCTTTTCTCCTGTGATTCTGGCCTAGTTGACTTGATCTGCCCATGCTTACATACTGGTGTTCCAACGGGTACTGTTTCGCGTACAGACATTTCTACCTTCTTAGTAGCTGTTGTAGGTAGACCCTTCTGCTTGAGGTGCGGCTCTTGCTCAATTGATTGCCAAACGTCTGAGCTGAGGTAATACGGGATGCCTTGCTGGTCTTCACGGTATCATGACCTGGTGCTGCCAACAATTACTGCGGTTCCTACTGAAGGAGAGTATCATTTCTTCATAGTTGGAGTGAAACACTGCTTCCTTGGCATTGTTTGCGCTACTCTGTTGATTCTTTAGCTTTGGGATAGGTTGGTGGTTGAGCCTTAAAACCTTTGCTGGTGCCCTTAACGACAATACGTTGTGGTGGAGGTTGCAGGTGCGGGAGACGACTAGTATCCTTTGGCTTACGGGCACCTTTCGGTTGGATTCAACCCCGCTGTGCTGGAATTGAAATAGCTTGTGTAATACTGGTGTTGCAGACAGTGCCGGTACTTAGAGGATGGTGGTGCTTGGGCACTAGACATCCTCTGGGTACATGACCCGTTTCTCCACAGTTGAAGCAACGACGAGCATCTTTTGTTGGTCTTGGAAATGGACATTTGTTGAAGTAATATCCTGGATTGCGACAGTTGAAACAAATCCGACCCGTTTTATCCCGGTGTGCACTCTTCTGGGTCTGCAGACTCACAAGTGGAACTGGAATGTATACTGGCTTGTGAGCCTTGTTTTCCATGCCTTTGTTACTACTGGTGGTCTTCGCACGGGCTGGAGTTGGTTGATGACCAGGAGCATCATCGCCATTGATGGTACCAACCACAATTGGACAGATAGACTGTCGAGTTGTCCCATGGTCTTCCTCGTCTATGGTTAGAACCGAATTCAACTGACAACTCTTGGGCACATGATCCGTTTCCTCACACAAGAAACATGTGACCTTGCTCATGGGGCATTCTTCTGGTACATGGGTGTCATCACCACAAAGACAGGTGTGGTTGCACATGCTCGTAGCGTTAACACTGAAATTTGGTAATTGAATCCCCAAGTCTGCAAAGACAAAGCAGAGTCGGATCGCCTGGAGATAGGGGTTGCATCAGCTAAGGAATGATCGGCTGCGAGGCTAATCGGTTAAGGTTGGATCGGACAGGGACAGCCGATAGCCGATTCCAGGTCTGGAAGAGATGAGACCGTTTCTAATACAGAAATTTGAGGATAAACAGAGAATTCGGTTGTTAATTGCGTGTTAAATGATATTGCCACTTATGGATAGAGTCCTGTAACGGCAATTGTATCTGTAATTTAGGGGTTTGTTTAAACTGTTAGTTGTAACACAGCATGGGTCTCGCTCGAGATAATGTTGTGTTTTAAATAGTAGTTTAGATAGAGTCAAGGGTTTGTACAGATATTTGTATCTTGGGTATAAATAGGACCCGAGACCCCTTGTAAACATATTCAACAGACATTCACAACCAATCAAACCTTCTGTGCATCGCCAACCTTTTCTTTAAACGAGTACTTTGTTTGGCTACGGGCTGGATCGTTTTGATCCCCAGATCTAGGTAAATGTTTGTCGTTAGTAGTATAATCTATTGTTTCTGATGCTTCCATCGCAATGACACATTAGAATCAGGAGTTTATATTGCGCTATTTATCATATAGCGCGTATAAATTGGATCAATGTTTAGATCTATCTTGTCATTGGCTAGTTCTGTCAAGAACTTGCAGCCAATAGGGCTAGATCTAAGGATTGGCTGGTTTATATGCGGTATCCACTGTCTCGAGAGGTATAAATCGGTCGCAACAGATCGGGTTGTTCTTTTTATACTTAATGATGCATCATGTTTGAACTATTAAGTCGTTCTTAGAGCTGCCGATGATCTGTCTGGATGGATTTATATTGTTTAGAGACAGTGCCAGGGTTTCAGCCGGCCTTATCTGTCTTGATACGTTTCTTTTAATATAATTATTATCAGATTTGTATTAGGACTGCCTCTTATATTAAGATCGCACTCTTGTCGGACGTTGCAAGCCGAAATCGGCCTACCATCGACAGCCGATGGCCGATTTCTAGGCTATGCGTCTGGTTCAAGAGTGATATCTTTCTATAAGATTCATCGGAGTACTAGCCGATTCATTGTTAGCTTTCCAGTATCGGCTAGGTTATCGATCCATATATTTATTATTCTTTACCGTATTTGGGTTAAGCGACTGATGTTGTCTCGGTATAGCCGATCCATTCCAGTCGCTTGACTTAAATATAGTTTAGAATAGCATATATATATTCATGGGTTCCCTTAGCCGATCCCGTGGGGATCTAACCTAACACTTAACGCATATTCCTTTGTTTTTCTTGTTGATTAACAGATCAAATCAACTGGCACGCCCTACACAGCGTAGGCAGCCGAGAAGGACCTGCACTGGAGTCAAGCAGATCTCCCAGGCCAGCGCGTGAGAGAGATTTCTCATCAACACGCTTCTTGGCACGCCCGGTGGGACTTTCTTTGTCGGCTCGACTTGGACGTATAGATTCAGCCAGCAAGATGGTCGACTCCAAGAGCCCCGGCATCACGCAGGACAACATCGTGCCTGTGAAGATGGAACAGTTATCGGCTGAACAGCAAGCCGAGTATAAGAAGATGGTGGAAGAGCTCCAGGCTAACTACTTGCAGTCTTTCACCCAAACAAGATCTGGAGGCATGCATCAGAAATATAAGTTCAGCCTGAATGATACTAAGGCATCCACCTCTTGTGATACAAAAGGCAAACAGAAGGTGGAGGAGCCGACCCAGGTGCAGGATGATGCAGCTGTATATTCCCTACAAGACCGGATTGACTCGACCGTTCATCATGCGTTGGTCAACCAAAGTAGCATCCTGGTCAACACTCTCAATAAAATGATCGCTACTGTGGTCGACGCCAAGATAGCCGACCAACTGCAACGAAGGCCAACATACTTCATGGATGGCCAATTCCCTGGTTACAGGACGCTGGTCACGCAGAATCGGCCGATCCCACCGCTGGCGCAACAAGGACCACCAGGAGGAGTCCTCGATCAGCGGAATCAAGGTGAAACGGCTATAAGGCCAGCAATTACTATACTGAACCGACAACAGCCGCTGCCCTAGGGTCAACTTGCTCACATGTTCAATGACAATCGGCAGTCGGAGCCGATTGACCCAGATCGACGGTACAACGCCAGTGGCCGACAGTTGTTTCCAGAACCACAAACGTCACAACCGGCGCCTCGGCCACCGCCCGCTGATCATCACTACCAGTACCAAGGAGGCCGTCAAGATCATCATTACAGGCCTCAGACGCCGCCACCGCTGTATCGGCAAGCACCCGCGCCGCATGACCCATACGAGCCGAGACAGCAAGACAACCGGACAAGGGCCGATCTGATCGCAGATGTCATGCGCGATCAATTCGGCCTAGAGCCGAAAGACTCGGGAACATGTATCGGTATCCCTATCCGAGCACTTCGAACGGATCCAGGTTGCCCAACCGATACAAGATCCCATTTTTCAAAGTTCTCGGGCGGGATAATATTTCAACATACGAGCATGTTAGCCGATTCTTGGCGCAATGCGGTGAAGCATCGGCTACGGATCCCTTGAGAGTTCGATTGTTCCCTCTTTCTCTTTCAGGATCGGTCTTCACTTGGTTCTCCTCATTACCCTACAACTCGATTCGAGTTGGACCGATCTTGAAAAACAATTCCACAACTATTTCTATTCCGGCAACCACGAGATGAAGTTGTCGGACCTCACCAGCATCAGGCAAAAGCACAACGAATCAGTCCAAGAATACATCCAACGCTTTAGGGAGATGAGGAACCGATGTTACAGCCTGGTGCTATCCGACGCCCAGCTGGCCGATCTCACCTTTCACGGCTTAATCGCGCCAATCCGAGAACGATTCTCTGCGCAGGACTTTGACAGCCTAGCCCACTTGGCGCAGAAGGTGACGGCCCACGAACAGCGATTCCAAGACACCAGGAAGGCCGTCAAAAATATAACTCAGGTCGTAGTTGAGTCAGACTATGGGTCCGACGACGATGACGCAGAAGTGGCGGCAGCCGAGTGGGCCAAGAACAAGAAAGCCATCGTTTGCCAATGGCTGCTGAAGACGGCTAAGGAAGAAAGGTACGACTTCGACATCACCAAGGCCGACAAGATTTGCGACTTGCCGCTCAAGGAGAAGCAGATGCTTGTCCGAGAATCACGTGATCCAGTCGGTCGAAGAATTGAAGAAAAAGAAGTATTGCAAGTGGCACAACTCCACATCCCACGCCACCAATGACTGCAAGGTATTTAGACAACAAATCCAGTCGGCAATTGAGGTCGGGAAGCTAAAGTTCGCCGATTCAAGTCGGCCGATGAAAGTAGACGGCAATCCTTTCCCAGTCAACGCAGTCCAAGCCGGCCCTAGGCAAGCTGATCGACAGAACAGAATGGCGCTCGGCTTAGTCAACACATCGATCGGGGCCAAGGCGTAAGGTGACCAAATTGGATGTCACGCCGCGCCAATTAACATGGTGCGCCGTCATCGATCGGCGACCGACGCGATCCATGAACAAAACCGACACCGCCATCGCACGGTCTCGGCATGAAGAAGCTTACGACGAAGCACCTCATCGGCGCGACCCGAACACCCAAAGCCGACGATACGAGGTAAACCGCGACAATGCTGACCCACATTGGCATTGTAATTTTTTCAGGTACTGCTGGGAATCCGGTATGAGACTGCCAACGCTGGATGATTACCCGGCATGTAACGATCGTCGCGACGACGGGCACAGGAGCTTATCGCCTGCGAGTCCAACTTGATTCGTCCCCAGAGCCGTCCAGATAAACCAAAGGCGGCAGTCTGTCCATGATCGGCTCGGCCCGATCCATCAGGACTTCTTCATCGACGAAAACCACGATGGGAACAGCCGTGATGATGGTGAGGCCGACGATGAGGAATTGGCCAACCCCAATGGTGCCCGTCCGATCTCTTCACGAAGACGCAAAAGAAGGGTTCAACGGCTTAAGCGTGAAGGGAGAGAAGACGAAGTGCAGCAAATGATCCATGAACAGCGCCGTCGGCTGGGCAAAATCAAAAGGCAGTGGGTGCCCAAAAAGAAAGATGCCATAGCCAACGAAGAACAAGCCGAGGAAAGCCCCGGTGATCAAGCCGGGAGGGCAGCCAAGGGAAAAGGCAAAGTTTCGCATCGGTTAACATGGTATTCGTGTTGCCCGAGTTCGGCGCTCCCGAAGCCGATGCAGACACCATTGAAGATGACCTGGCAAAACTAGCGATCTCACCAGATCAGGCTATCTTCGACAAACCCGAAGGAACCGAAAATTGGCACTTAAAGCCATTGTACGTTAAAGGATTCGTCAATGGCAATCCGATTTCCAAAATGCTAGACGATGGAGGAGCTGTAGTAAACCTTATGCCTTACGCGATATTCGGGAAACTAGGCAAGGGAACCGAAGACCGATAAAAACCAACATGGTGCTCAAGGACTTCGGCGGCAACCCATCAGAAACCAAGGGCGTCCTCAATGTTGAACTGACCATCGGCAACAAGACCATGCCCACAACGTTCTTTGTCATCGACGGGAAGGGGTCTTACAGCCTGCTGCTCGGAAGGGACTGGATACACGCTAATTGCTGCATCCCTTCTACAATGCATCAGAGCCTGATCCAATGGGACGGCGACAAGATCGAAATCGTACCAGCCGACAGGTCAGTTAGTGTCGTCAATGTTGATTTGCCACTTTGGGAAATCGAGGGCATCAATTGTTTATCCGAAAAAATATGGCAAGCCGATTTTCTAAACGTGTCCAATTCAACAATACAACCAATTGGAAACGATGAGCCGCAGCTACTGCTTTGAACAAGACATGGTGGAGGGCTCGAGCGTTCTCGGCGTAGCCACCACGGACAAAGACGATGGCAAGTTAGGGCAAGGTTTTACGTCGGCCGACGAGTTAGAGGAAATCGACATCGGCTCTGGTGATAAGCCGAGGCCGACGTACATTAGCAAAAATCTGTCTCCTCATTATAGATCCCAGCTTATTGAATTATTAAAAGAATATAAAGATTGTTTTGCTTGGGAGTATTTCGAGTTGCCCGGTCTCAGTCGATCGATAGTGGTCCAGCTGCCGATTAAGGCAAGCTATCGGCCGTTCAAAAAACATCCCAGGAGGTTTAAGGCCGATATGTACGATGCAATTAAAGCCGAAATTACTCGGCTATACGACGCGGATTCATTCGGCCTTGCCATACGTCGAGTGGGTCTCGAACATCGTCACAGTATTGAAGAAAAACGGCAAATTTAGGGTGTGCATCGACTTCAGGGATCTTAACAAGGCAACCCCTAAAGACGAATACCCGATGCCAATAGTCGATATGCTCGTCGATGCTGCTTCCGGTCATAAAGTTATCAGTTTCATGGACGGCAATGCAGGATATAACCAAATATTTATGGCCGACGAGGACATCCACAAGACCGCTTTTCGGTGTCCCGGCGCAATTGGCTTATACGAATGGGTAGTGATGACGTTCGGTCTGAAGAATGCTAGGGCAACATATCAACGTGCCATGAATTACATCTTCCACGATTTGATCGGCTCATTGGTAGAGATATACATTGACGACGTGGTTGTCAAGTCAAAGGAGATAGAAGGCCATATTGCCGATCTGAGACAAGTGTTACAACGGACGAGGAAGTACGGTCTGAAGATGAATCCGCTTAAGTGCGCGTTCGGCGTATCGGTCGGGCAATTCTTGGGATTTCTCGTCCATGAAAGAGGGACTGAAGTTACATCAAGGAGCGTAAATGCTATCAAGACAATTCAACCCCCGAAAGATAAAAAACAACTCCAGTCATTGATCGACAAGATAAACTTCATCAGACGGTTCATAGCCAATCTCTCAGAAAATATGGAGCCGTTCACACCACTACTCCGACTGAAAGCCGATCAAACATTCACATGGGGGGCAGAGCAGCAGAAGGCGTTAGACAACATAAAAGATTATCTAAGCTCTCCTCCAGTGTTAATGTCTCCACAAAAGGGAATACCGTTCAAGCTGTACCTATCGGCCGATGACAAGTCAATCGGCTCTGTCCTAATCCAAGATGTCGACGGCAAGGAAAATGCCATTTTCTATCTCAGCCGATGGTTGCTAGACGCAGAGACAAGGTATTCGCCTGTGGAGAAGCTATGCCTATGCCTCTATTTTTCATGCGGCACTATCTGTTGTCCAACGAGTGCACGGTAATTTGCAAAGCCGATGTAGTTAAGTATATGCTATCGGCTCCAGTGCTCAAAGGGAGGATCAGAAAATGGATCTTCACACTAACAGAGTTCGATCTGAGGTATCAGGCACCAAGAGTAGTCAAGGGGCAAGCCATAGCCGATTTCATTGTGGAACACAGAAACGACTCAATCGGCTCAGTGGAAATTATTCCTTGGACTTTGACGTTCGATGGCTCGGTTTGCACCAACGGCTATGGCATCGGCTTGGTCATTATTTCGCCCAGGGGGGCAAGCTTCGAGTTTGCTTTCGCCATCAGTCCTCACGCTACAAACAACCAAGCCGAGTACGAAGCCGTCCTTAAAGGATTGCACCTGCTCAAGGAAGTTGAAGCCGACGCAGTCAAAATAATGGGAGACTCGCTGTTGGTCATCAGTCAATTATCAGGGAAATATGAATGCAAAAACGATGCGCTGATGGTCTATCATCGGCAATGCCGGGAATTAATGGATGGTTTTCGGCTGGTCACTTTGAAGCATATCCCCAGAGAGCAGAACACAGAGGCCAATGACTCTGCTCAAGGGGCATCAGGCTATCAGCCGATGCTGAAAGAAGTAGACATGGACGTAGCCGCCATTACGGCCAACGATTGGAGGTTTGAAGTTTAGACTATCTCAAAAACCCCTCTCAATCGGCTACAAGGAAGCTACGATACAAGGCATTACGATACGTGTTGCTCGATGAAGACATGTACTATCGGACGATTGACGGCGTGCTACTCAAGTGTCTGGGAGCCGATTAGGCTACAGTAGCCATCGGGGAAGTACATGAAGGGATCTGTGGCACGCATCAATCGGCCCACAAAATGAAATGGCTACTTCGCCGAGCAGGATATTTCTGGCCGACGATGCTGGAGGATTGTTTCAAGTATTACAAAGGCTGCCAGGATTGTCAGAAGTTCGGCGCCATACAACGAGCACCAGCATCGGCCATGAACCCAATCATCAAACCGTGGCCGTTCAGGGGATGGGGCATTGATATGATCGGCCAGATCAATCCACCCTCAAGCAAAGGGCATAAGTTTATCCTGGTGGCAACAGATTATTTCACAAAATGGGTGGAGACGATTTCCCTCAGAAAAGTGGATTCTAAGGACGCAATCGAGTTTGTCAAAGAACACATCATCTACCGATTTGGCGTTCCACAAACAATAACAACAGACCAGGGATCTATCTTTGTATCGAACGAATTTGTTCAGTTTGCCGATGGCATGGGGATCAAGCTACTTAATTCTTCGCCGTACTACGCACAAGCCAACGGGCAAGCGAGGCCTCAAACAAAAGTTTGATCAAGCCGATTAAAAGAAAGATCTCGAGTATCCTAAGCAATGGCACACCCGATTAGCCGAATCACCGTGAGCGTATCGGATGGCATGCCACGGGTCAATCCAAGTCCCTCCGTACAAATTGGTCTATGGACATGAAGCAGTGCTGCCATGGGAAAGTGTCGTCGGCTCAAGGGGCATTCAGCTACAGGAACAACTCACAGCCGACGATTATTATCACCTGATGGTGGATGAATCGAAAGATCTAGTTTTATCCAGGATGAGGGCCTTGGAAAAATTCACAAAAGATAAAGAACGAGTAGCCAGATATTATAATAAGAAGGTGGTGCCCAAATCTTTTGAAGAAGGCGAGCTCGTTTGGAAACTTATATTGCCGATCGGATCTAGAGATAACAAGTTCGGCAAATGGTCATCAAATTGGGAAGGGCCTTTCAAGATCCACAAATGTGTCTCTAAAGGAGCTTACATGCTAAAAGGACTGGATGGAGAGATATTCGGAAGGGCTCTTAATGAAAAATATTTAAAGAAATATTACCCAAGCGTGCGGATCAACTCGTGATTCGGCTAGGGTTACTTCAGCCGATTTACGACACCGATGCCTTACATGTACGAGGCATCGCCTTTAGGCATTTTTATACAATATTTTTTTGCTAAGTGTCCTACGATCAGCTCAAGATTGACCGATAGGGATGGCCAGGACGCATGAACGGCTCAAACTCACAATTTTGTCGACACCGAAGCTATCAACAAAACTTGGGGGGCATATACGTACACAAGCCGATCGTAAAATCGGGCCGATTGCACTGCAAATATCTGAAGAAATATTACCCCAGTATTTGGATCGACGCTTGAATCAGCGTGACAGTAGCCGATTTTTATTCATAATTGGCATAAAGCCGTTTTTGATTACATATCTCCTAGGTAATCTCTGATGGTCGCCAGGGCTCGGTTGATGGCCTCTGGAGACTCTAACTCTAAAGCAACCAAGATCAAATACTCTAGCCTAGTGACCCTTACATCAGTGGTTGTGGTTAACAGTTCATTGGCAAGTCGTGTTTGCCTTGCTTCCAGCCTGTCGAGGCGCGTGAGCATTGAAGACGCCAAAGGAATAGCGGTCGGGACGCTACCGAGATTGATGGGAGGTCTGGCCGCTGGATGACGAGCATCCTGTTCCCTGAAGCGCTTCAAGTTGGTTCTCACTTGTCGTTCCTGGCTAGCCGTCAGTTCATACGGCGTGTCCATGATCGCTAGAATCACCCGAAGGGGATGGAGCGGCTGCGAGAAGGTTAACTCCTGAGTACTTAGAGAGAAGAAATGGTGAGAATAGATGAGTTGGGAAATCACCTGGTTGACCGACGAGCTTGAGGAAGCCATAGGAAGCCCTGCCGAAAGCTTGGAGATCTGGATGTTGTACACCTGGAGAGTGAGTTTCTTCTTCGGCTGTGAGTTATTCGGGAAGGCCTGAAGGGGTCCATTTATAGAAAGAAAAGATGTGGTTTCGGATATGAAAGGTCGTTGCCGATATGAAAGTCGAAGAGGTCATCATTAAAGGTGTTGGGAATCGTTGAATGGTTGGTGACTATTCAAAACCGGATACCTATCATTCAGAAATCACGGGTTCCTGAAATACAGATTCGGATGAGTCATACTATGAAACCAAATTGGCGGTGCATTCGGATATTATCGGTCGATAGCCAATGAGACCGATGTTCAAACGCTAACACTAACGTCGTGGTCTACTCTTGGAATCGGCAACACGAAACGATACGAGCGGCTGGAGCCGATTTCAACATGAGCAAGTCAGGACGCCGCGCACGGTTGAAAGCTGATCTTATCTACGAGTACAGCCGATCTTATCTACGAACACAGTGGCAGAAGATCGATAAATTATGTCACACAATTCAAAACCAAGTACAAGCACGAGTAAAATGATCGTCCAATCCCATCACAGAAGCATGACAAGTATGATACAGAAGCGTTAGCCGATTTTAGAAGATCGAAATATTATAATCTCATTTTTTCAGAAAATCGGCTATGGCCGACAACGCCTTTCGCCTAATTTGGTCTATTACTTCGATGGCCCCAACGTCGTCGGCCTCAGACCCCGCCACTGGTCGGACGCTCCTCACCAGGTTGCGTAGATGTGCCACGGCCGCCTTGATGCCCTGGCGTTCAGCTTCGATCTTGGCCGGCAAGCCGCCCAGTACTCCTTGTGGACATCGATCTCGTTCGTGACTTGGACGAGATTGGCTATCAGTGATCTTGACGAGTGAGGAGTTGCTCGAGCTTGGCCGTCGGCTCGGTCTTCAGGCGGTCGAAGGCGGCCTTTCGACTCTCGATGGCACCCTTGGTTGACTGGATGGTGGCCGACCGTGCTTGGCTCTCGCGGCGATCGATTATCCGCGCCGTGCCCTCTCATACTTGAACCGATGGGCTTCCATGAAGGTAGCCGGCACAATAGCTTCGGCTAGGGCTTCCGCAAGCGGTCTTGGATATCTATGAATCGTGCACGTATCGAGCCGCTGTCGACCACCAGCGCGTCCAGCGAGGCTTCCAGCCGATTGCCGATGTCGGTTAAAGTGGCCCTCGGGTCCTCGCCGGCATCACCGACGCCTCCTCGCCGATGTCGCGGACTCCTCGAACTCCGACAAGTCGAAGTTGAGGAGGTCGGCTATTTTCGCAACAAAGAAGAAGGCGATCAAGAAGATATTAAGGCGACAAAACCGATCATCAAATTTAGTTGGCTTACCGTTGGCACCGGGGTCGGAGCGGTTGGCTCGGCTGGATCGTTGCCCGCGGCCGTCGAGGCCTCTTCGTCAACATTGTCGCCACCGCCCCTGACAGGCGCAGCATGCTCACTGGACGCCTGGGGGGATGCCAATGGAGACCACGGGGGCTGCAAAAGGAAGAGTTAGCGGACAAGTCGATTGGTTATTACAAGTCAAGTAACAGAGGATGATTACCGATGGCGCAGGGCGTGAGGTGCGACTGGCCAATTTCTTGACCTGAAAAGAATGGTTCGATCAAATGCAAGTGATCATCATGAAGCCAAATCTGGTGGAGTGAAGGCTTACCGGCTGATGTTTTGCTGGGGGACTTGGGGCTGGCGGGACGTCGGCTGGAGCATTGACCGATTCAGGACTCGAAATCCCGGGTTCGGCCGTCGCCCCGACAGCCGCCGACACTTCCTCGCTGGTGACGGTGTTGAGGAATTGCACGACGGCCGGATCCAAGGAGGGAGGCTATCGACTAGCGCTGCCGGTTTTGTCTTTTTCAGCCTCTTGGGGGCAGGCACGGCCGACTACCGTGGTGGTGGTGCAGCCTTTCTCTTCGTGCGATCGGGCCGACGCACTGCTCTCGCAAAGACCGACGCGCCTTGACGCCTCCCGCCGATGGCCGACGGAGCAAGGCCGCCCCCATCCAGGACACCTAAGCTGTATTCGATGGGGCGCCCGGAGTTGCTCACCGTTGGCCGCTCCATCTCCGTCTCCTGCAAATCAAAGGACGAACGTTAATCGGCTATATCAGCCGATGAAAAGAAGGAGAAAACCAGTTGGGACTTAGAGCTTACCGAGGGGATCTCTTCGGGCAAGAGAAGGTCGACGTAATGGGACGACCGCTGATGGAAGAGGTGGCGCTTGATTTCAGCCTACCAGCGGTCGTAAGCGGCGCTTTTCTTCAGCGCCAATGTCATCACGCCGATGTCGCCGAGGGGAGGGCTGGCTATATTCAGCGGCCGATCCATTATCAGATCCTGGCTGACCACCCCTTTTGTTTCGATCTTATCGGCATAGAAGAAGCCGATAGGCAGCTGCCCGAGGCCGAACTGCCTTGCTGCCGACACCGGGTAATAAAACTCGTAACTCTTGGGCACCGATCGGCCCGATGGATCCCTGGTCGGCAAGATGTAGGGGGATAGAGTGGCGATGAATAGCTCCCTGCATCTCGGGTCGTCCGCTGAGTTGACGTCTTCCCAATTGAAGTCGGCCGCAACTCGAACGACTTCCGGTCCCGTAGAAGTACCAAGCGTGGTTTTCGTGAGACAGCCTGTCATAGAGGGCTATGAACCATTCGGCCAGCAGTTCGGCCAATTGCTTTGAGCCTTCGTGGGCGGCTGCTACCTCTCCATAGCTCATGCATCTCCTAGTGGTGATCCGGTTGCCTTCGTCATCTTCAATCGGCTCCGGCCTTGGGAATTCGGCTTCGGAAGGGGCCGACCGGCTATCTTCGGGTCGCCGGCACTAGCCGATCCGAAGAAACCACCAGGGGCCGCCGGTGTTGATTGGAGCATCGGCGACTATCTTCGCGGCGGCCTGATGCAACATTTGATACAAGTAGCCGAGGAGGTACTTCCCCAGTGCAAGTTTCCTCCCATCGGCCAGAACTTCGGCCACAATCTGCTAATTGGCGGTCGGCCCGTAGCTTGATCCGCAGAACACAAACTTTTCGAGCCACATCATTAGGAATGCAGCGTGCTCCCTGTGACCGACTGTTCCGTCCCACATGTTCTGGGCAATAAAGCCGCTCCACCCGCCGATGGCTTTGGTTTTGAATTGATGTTGCCCTTTTCGGCTCAAAGTGATGGGGTTGGCCGATGACTCGATGTCCAGTCCGGTTGTCATGTACACGTCGGCCAACGTGATAGTCATCGGCCCTTGCCGGAAGATGAAGGCATTGAAGTTGTCATTCCGAAGTATGTTGCAGCAGACGAAGCGGTTCATTTTTTCCATGCCGGCAATGGACAGTTCCGAGCCTGGCGATCCCGATCTCCTCCCACTGGGTGTACTTGGCCGATCGCACCCTTTGGTACCACTCGATCCAGGTTGCATCGGTGGTCGGCCGGGACTTGAATGTTCCATTCCAATGGGCGAGAGATGGCTTGGCAGTATTGAAAGGGATCCGGTTGGTTTCGGCTATGATTATATAGTTTGGATCCGTGTTGCCGATGGGGCCGAGGAAGTACCTTTCCGCTTGTGTCAAATTGGGGATAAATATTTGGTGTGACAGTGCTACAGGTAAAAGAAAAGGGGCACTAATCAAGAACGGTTGCACATCACGTTCAAGGAGGGGGAAAGTACTAATTGGTGAAAATAAAGGAAAGTGCTACTCAAAAAATGATTGAACGAAATATTGATACAATGTGTTCAAGGAAGCAAGTTCGAAAGAAAAAGAGAGTTGTAGATTGAAAAGGAGTACCTCGAGAGAACTACCTCGAGAGAACTTGGCCATGGCGGCGGCGAAGCAGCGCGGTTATGGATGGCGCGACGGCGATGGTCGGCGCGCAGGAGGTGCTCGAGGCAGCGATGGTGGAGGCCATCGGAGTATTCGGAGGTGAAGTTGGGTTTGGTCTGAAGAGCGCGACGAAGTCTGACGAGCGCCGATGAGATCGCCGGAGAAGAGAGAAAAGGTAAGAGGCTTGTTTGTGAAGGAGGCTGAGTGCGCTTTGAAGGCGTAGGCGGCTCGGCCAAGGGGAGTGGGTATTTAAAGAGCACTTGGGGAGAAGCCGAAGCGATCTAGGTAAAGAAAGAAGCGGGAGTTTGAACAGGAAAGCAAATCCGCAACACTTCGTATTACGGACTTGGGGGGCATGTGTTAACACTGAAATTTGGTAATCGAATCCCCAAGTCTGCAAAGACAAAGCAGAGTCGGATCGCCTGGAGATAGGGGTTGCATCGGCTAAGGAATGATTGGCTGCGAGGCTAATCGGTTAAGGTTGGATCGGACAGGGACAGCCGATAGCCGATTCCAGGTCTGGAAGAGATGAGATCGTTTCTAATACAGAAGTTTGAGGATAAACAGAGGATTCGGTTGTTAATTGCGCGTTAAATGATATTGCCACTTATGGATAGAGTCCTGTAATGGCAATTGTATCTGTAATTTAGGGGTTTGTTTAAACTGTTAGTTGTAACACGGCATGGGTCTCGCTCGAGATAATGTTGTGTTTTAAATAGTAGTTTAGATAGAGTCCAGGGTTTGTACAGATATTTGTATCTTGGGTATAAATAGGACCTGAGACCCCTTGTAAATATATTCAACAGACATTCACAACCAATCAAACCTTCGGCGCATCACCAACCTTTTCTTTAGACGAGTACTTTGTTTGGCTACGGGCTGCATCATTTCGATCCCAAGATCTAGGTAAATGCTTGTCGTTAGTAGTATAATCTATTGTTTCTGATGCTTCCATCGCGATGACACATTAGAATCAGGAGTTTATACTGCGCTATTTATCATATAGCGCATATAAATTGGATCAATGTTTAGATCTATCCTGTCATTGGCTAGTTCTGTCAAGAACTTGCAGCCAATTGGGCTAGATCTAAGGATTGGTTGGTTTATATGCAGTATCCACCGTCTCGAGAGGTATAAATCGGCCGCAACAGATCGGGTTGTTCTTTTTATACTTAATGTTACCGATGATCTGTCCGGATGGATTTATATTGTTTAGAGACAAGTCGGGGTTTCAGCCGGCCTTATCGCTTGATACGTTTCTTTTAATATAATTATTATTAGGTTTGTATTAGGACTGCCTCTTATGTCAAGATCACACTTTTGTCGGACGTTGTCAGCCGAAATCGGCCTACCATCGACAGCCGATGGCCGATTTCTAGGCTATGCGTCTGGTTCAAGAGTGATATCTTTCTATAAGATTCATCGGAGTACTAGCCGATTCATTGTTAGCTTTCCAGTATCGGCTAGGTTATCGATCCATATATTTATTATTCTTTACCGTATTTGGGTTAAGCAACTGATGCTGTCTCGATATAGCCGATCCATTCCAGTCGCTTGACTTAAATATAGTTTAGAATAGCATATATATGTTCATGGGTTCCCTTAGCCGATCCCGTGGGGATCTAACCTAACACTTAACGCATATTCCTTTGTTTTTCTTGTTGATTAACAGATCAAATCAACTGGCACGGCCTGCACAGCGTAGGCAGCCGAGAAGACCTGCACTGGAGTCAAGCAGATCTCCCAGGCCAGCGCGTGAGAGAGATTTCTCATCAACACGTAGTGTGTCCAACTTCTCCGCAGCGAGTACACGCTTTGGGCTCCATTTCTTTTTCACAGACATCTTCAGAGATTGCTTCCCCATCCCCATCGGAGGATACCTCTTCTGACTCATCATCCTCTGGCTTGGGTGGACCATAAAGCCTGAGATGACGGGTTAGCTGACATGCACCACAGAAAGTATTTCTTCTCAAGCGTTGAGGAATCTTCTCCGCATCTTCGTGAGTAAACTTTGTACCAGTGACGATCATCTTGCTGGCACATCTTGTATTCCATTATGGTGCCTTTCTCTTCTTTGAGTTGGACGGTGGTGTACCGAAATCTTGGTTGTTTAGCTGATCGGATACTTCCTTCCTTCTGAGATACTGCATCTCATTTACAGTCGGTGTCCTGGTGTACACATCCCGGGAACTGTTCCTTGCATTACGATCTTGCTCCTTATAATCCTGGCAGACGGCAGGCGTTTCTCTTTGGCCGAATGGCGGGGTTGGTGCCCTCGTCTCCTCAAAATCTAATGGTATGCTGGCGGGAGTCACCAAGGCTTGCATCTGCTGCTGCTGTTGATACTGCCATTGCATCAGTTGCATCATCCTGGCCACTAACTGCGTCTGATTGGCCACTTGTTAACGACCAAATTTGGTAACCAAATCCCTAAGTCCAAGTCAAGGTTGGAGCAGGATCGGATCGAGAAAGTGATCTGCGGAGAAACTGAGGCCGCATCGGCTACGATTCAATCGGCTGGGAAACCAGTCGGCTAAGGCCGAATCGGATGGGAACAACTGATGGCCGATTCCGATTGAGAAAGGAAGATGGGACCGTTTTCGATAGAAAGCTTGAAGATAAATTGTAGATTCGGTTTCCAAATTGCACGTTAAAGATATTGCCATCTACGGATAGAGTCTTGTAACGACAATTGTATATGTAAATTAGGGATTTGTTTAGATATTCCTATTGTAATGTGACATGGGACTGTATCCCGAGATATTGTCGTATTTTGAATAGTAGATTAGATAGAAACCGTGTCTTACACGGATAGTGTTATTCTTGGGTATAAATAGGACCCGAGACCCCTGTAAATAATAACACAACACACAATCCATACAATCTCGGCGCATCGCCTCATATTTTTCTTTTAGATGAGTTCTTGATCCGGCTTCGGAATGCATCGTTTCAATCCCCGATTAAGGTAAATGCTTGTCATTAGTGGTTTATTTCGTCGAATCTAGTGCTTCCATCATCATGATACTCTAGGTTTGATGCTTTAGACTACGCAAAGTTATCATATACGGCATATAATCTAGAACAATGTCTATATCTATCTTGCCATCGGCTTGTTCTTCTCAGGAAGCAGCAGCCGATAGAGTTAGATCTAGATGCTGGCCTGGATTATATGTTGTATCCACCGTCTTGAGGGGTTTACATCGGTCTATATAGATTTACTGCTATCTTTTTGTACTTAATGCTGCATCATCTATGATCTGTTAAGTCGTTTTTAGAAGTATTATGATCTATTCGGCTAAGATGTAAACTTGTAGAGACAGTGCCGGGGTTTCAGCCGGGCGTACCTGTTTTAATATTTCTTTTAGTATTATTTGCTATTAGATTTTTTAGAGCTGCATCTTGTATTAAGATCTTAATCGGTTAAATGCTTTAAGTCGGTATCAATCTCGCACACAAATGTAATAGATTGATCTAGATTTAACTCATTTAGGTTAGATTAATATCTTTTCATAAGAAGTATCGGAGTACTAGCCGATCCACAGTTAGGTCCACAGTATCGGCTAGGTCATGAATGCATATATTTATTATCCTAGTGTATATTTAGATTGAGTGATTTATACTGTCTCGGCATAGCCGATCTATCCCAATCACTTAGTTTAAATATGCTTTGGGATAGCAAATATATGTAAATTTGTTTTCTTAGCCGATCCGGTGGGATCTAACCCTAACCTTAACGCATATCTATTTGTTTCTTGTTGGCTGACAGATCAAACCAACTGACACACCTATTTACATCAGACAGCCGAGAAAAGGACCTACACTGGAGTTAAGCAGATCTCCCAGGCCAGGCGTGAGAGAATTTTCTCATCAACACCACTACCTGAGCTAGGGTTGGATTCCAGGGGGAAGGAAATGGAGTGCTCGCAGGGTTGCTCTAAGCTGATCCATGGGACTGCTGTGGTTTTGATCCACTGACGCTACCCCTGACTTTACCCATCTGTTGTCGGAGAAGAAGGGGAGAGGGGATAGAAGAGGTTAAACTAAAGATGAGGCCTTAGTTTGCTTGATTACTGATCTAATGTGGGTGTACTTTTATTGTTCAAGTTGATTAAGCAAACAACCTAGTATGGTCACATCCCCACCACTAATGTAAACCATACACATGCACACAGCAAACAACACATGACCTAGAAAACTACCGATACTACTCTTTCGGGAAGGATTAGGTTTAGGCAACCTCTAGGAAGACTTCACTTGATCCTCGGGAAGCGCTGACTCAGGCTACTTGGCTTGGTCTTCTTGCTTGAAGCTTGAGGCTCGACCTGATCTTCTAGTTGGCACTCTAGGCTTAACAACTAGAGAGTTGGAGGGGAAGGAGAGAAATTTGGCAAATCATTTTGCAAAGACTGAGGGGGATCGAAGAGATATTTTCGTAAATAAGGTTTTTACAAAACTAGTCCTTAGGGATTTTGACCATTTGGCTCAACATACAGTCGAGATGGCTCTAATACCAACTTGTCACGCCCAGAAATTCAAACCCAAATTTCCAGACTATTTTGTGTATTTAATCCCTGTCCAAGCATTAACCAGGGTACACAAAATGACAAATCAATACACAGATCCATACGTATAAATAAAGCGTATAAATACTTACAGGAAAAGAGGCACTTAGTCA
Source organism: Oryza australiensis (assembly GCA_019925245.2). NCBI lineage: Eukaryota > Viridiplantae > Streptophyta > Magnoliopsida > Poales > Poaceae > Oryza > Oryza australiensis. Next base: position 1,985,190 of record JAIFGZ020000335.1, read on the forward strand.
TCGCACTCGAAAGAAAATAGCGACAGCGGAAAACGACGATCCTAGCGGGGCTTCAGCTTCACTCCATAAGCAAACACAACTGGGGTCTGAGCCTTGGTCGTCTAACACCGTCTTCAACTCAGAAGCACTACACTTCTGAAGGGGGAAGAATTTGCAAGGGTGAGTACAACCAACGTACTCAACAAGCCACACCAAGGAATGCAGAAATGCGAGGGAAGACAAGGAGAGGCTTGGGGCTACTTTGCGGAAAGGCGGTTGCAAAACACTTTATTTTGGAAACTGGGAAAACTGTTGAGTAGTTAGGTCAAGATTATTCCTCCACTGAACAACGTTATCCCCACGTTGAACAGGCCCAACCATTCCCACCTGATCTAATCCAGATTATTAAGTCCAATTATTATGGTGGGACTAATCATGGTGAAGCTGGTCGATCGCCCATAACCGTGGGCACGGCTATTCGAATAGTTTTCACTTTGATCAGAGGTGCGCTACTTTACCCACAAGACACGATTCCACACATGTTGCCATGCCCCCGAAGTATCGCCACGATACTACAAAGGGGAGAATCGTGACAAGACCTATAGCATAACTCCCCCTAACCAAGCGAACCACACCAAGGTTTCGCCCCCACCCCCGTTCCTGGGCAGTGGGCAGCCCCCCGAGTGCCTCGGTGAATCCGGCAGCCCAGCAACTCTTATATCGGGACCGACTGAAACTCCATCCCGCTCCGTTGCCGGGGATCGTTGGCCAGAGAAAAGCTATACTCGGATACAGCAGTTGCCCATTCTTGCTTGTGGTAAGCACTGTAAGTATTACAGGGGTTTCCCATGAACCGGTCCTTAATTGCCATGGGTGCGACATGCCAAAACCATGCACCCACAGCCCACCATTTAGTCATATTTTAGTTGGGATATTATGACCAATAAACATGGCCAGGTGTTCCGAGCTTGCAGCTCATCTGAACCAAGTTTAGATAGGTTGATTATCCCTTTCAATGAGCTAGTGGTAATTAAGCATGGCTAAGCATATAATTCTAGCAAAATTCATGTAAGTGACTAAAGCTAGTCAAATTATCACCCAAGGCTAACAAAGGACGAATATCAAGAGGTATGGCACAAGCAAACAGATAGGTAATCCCATCATTCCATGTAATTAGCAAAACATACAATTTTATTTGCAAACCATAAAACATTTGTAAAATAGGTTCAATATGCTTTAAGGGAAGTGTGACTTGCCTTGCTTCTTTCAACCAACTTTCGAACTCTCCACAAGCGCGAACTCCGAAACGATGGAAACTACACGCTGACACGCAAAATGAGGAAAACTCTAATAAAAACCAAATAACAGTACATGAAAAGTAAACCAACATGTAGAGCTAAATTTTAGATGAATTTTACAACTTGAATGGCCTAATTTGGAGTTCGTATCAATTAGGTATGAATTTCAGAAGTTTTGGACCATTTAAATGAATTCTAGAAATTAATTAGATTTATTGCGTAATTTTTAATTATTTTTCAAAGGAAAAAGGGCTAGGGCGACGCCGCAGGCGGCGGCGCGGCGGCGCCGGCCAAGGGTCGACGTCGCCCGGTGCAGCAAGCGCGGTCCACGGGTCGGTCCACCGTGGACCAGTCCACGACGGTCCACGGCGGGCGCGCCACGTGGCACACACGTGGCGCCGACGCGGCAGCCACGCGGCGGCCATGCAGCGGCGGATGGGCGGCCACGATCTCGCCATGAGGCGATCGGGCGGCGAGAGGCGGCGATGGCCGAGACGGCCGGCGATCGCGCGGCGGCAGCGCACGCGGCCGATGGTCGCCGGTGGCAGCCATCGCGCCGCGGCGAGCCAAGCGTGGAAAGGCGAGGGTGCTCACCGCGCGGCGAAAAGACGGCGCGTGGGCGAACGACGGCGAGAGGTGGCGGCCGGTTCTCGGGAAGAAGACGACACGGCGGTCCGGTTGCACGACGGGGAGGATTCTCCGGTGGCGGGCGAGGCGGGAAGCGGCGAACGGGGTGCACGGTGATGCGAGGAAGGCGGTGGCGGCCTTGGCGCTCGGCGGCGGGGCTCGAACGGCGATGGCGTGCGGCGGAGATGGGCGACGAGCGACGGAGAGAGGGGAAGCGGGGAGAGCGAGAGGGGGCACGACGGGGCTTGGGGCTTGGGTAAAAGGGAGAGGGCGCTCGGGTAGGGTTTTTATAGGCGGGAGGCGCGGGCATCGTCGGTGCTCGGCGGATTTCGCGGCGAAGGCGATGGCCGGCGCGTTAAGGCGCGGGGAGCAAATACGGCGATTAAACGCGACGAAAATTGGGGAAATTAGGGAGAATGGCCGACGGCTTGATGGCGGCGTTAAAGCACGCCGGGAGCGGCGGGGTGCGCGGATTTGCGGCGACGAGGAGCACGAGGTCGGCGGCAATGGCGGTATGGGCGAGAGAGGATGACAGTGGGCCCTACTTGTCATCGGCTCGAGAGGAGGGAGTCCGGATGGACTTTCGGTGCGGGCGCAAAGGAGACGGGCCGTGGCCTTAAGGCCGACCCACGAGCGGGAGAGGCATGCGCGTGGGAGAGGGGACCAGCGGGCGGAGAGAGGAAAAGGCGGGAGCAAAAGCATACTTTCAAGGAATTGGGCCGAAACCAACCCGAGAACATGAGAAGAATTTTTAATTTGTTTTTCTTTTAAATTAATCACATAAATGATCCTTAAATTTTTATAAATACTTTTAGTACTCAAATAATTCCAAAAAAATTCTTAAAAATAGATGAACACTTAAAGTTTTTAATAAAAATATAACCAGACCATTTAGTGATTAATTTATTTATTAAATAATTACTAAAATACTCTTTATATTATTAAAATTATTTTTGGTGCTCAAAAATTTCACGAAAAATTTCAGAGAATACTTTAGGGCGCGGAGAATATTTCAAGAATATTTCCAGCCATGATTTTTGAAGGAAATTTTAATTTCCTTAATACTTTCACACTTTCACTTGATAAATGATTTTTTTGCCTTTTTATTTAATTTCTGAAAAATGATTTATTTAATGATTTTTAATCCCAAACGAAAATCGGGTTGTGACAAGTTTGATCTGCACTGACAAAATCAACACTCACAAAGAGGTGTATCGATCGCTAAGATGCAACACAACAACGTTTCGTCTCGTACGGTTGTATTTAGGTCATTAACGTTTTTTCTAAATCATAGTTATCATCAACTCATTAAAAGATCGAGTCAATCAAAATCGTGAGCTTATTAAGAGAAGCTCGGGGTTTATGAAGATCATTGGAAGAGTAAACTTAGAGGCACAGAATATATTATCTCATGTTAAGTACGGTGGAGATGTACTGTGGTCACACGAGTAACTTCACGAATTGCATAATTTGTGTATAAAGTTTGATACGAATGAGCAAATCAAATCAAATTTGTGTGTAAAGTTTTCCATGGTGGTAAGCTCTGAGCCGAACCAATACTTTTTTACTTCACTTTTCTCCAGCTAAAAAAACAACCAAATACAGTAATACTACCTACCTGCTTACATCCTCTGTCCCATCCAAAACCTAATTTTACCTATGAATCTACGTGTTCAAATTCATAGTTAGAATTTTATTAAGAAAGAAGTACCCAATGACGGAGTGATCTCACAGCTTTTTCGCGAACGTCCTTAGAACTTTTATTTTTACTTATAAATCTATTAAAATTTATAAAAACAACTCTACGGTGATAATGACACACTGTTATGGACCCCACATAGTAAAATTCCTGCTTCGAAGTATGGCACGACAAATAACAATATTTTGGTATTTTTAATTTTTATTAAAAGATCTATAAATTTCTTTAAAAGTTTTGCATAAATAGTCATGCATCGCTTTTCGAAGGGTGTTTTTAAAAATCGCTCTCCTAAATAGTGTTTTTATGACATGGCGGACAACCGCGTTCGGGCCGCGCCGCGGGTGAGCATTTTACATGCGGCCCCTTTATAGCCTTTGGGGAGGGCAATTTTTACTGTGTATGTAGGGGACCGCCTAAAAGACGGGGGGTGACAAATTTACATGTGGCCCCTTTGCTGTCCTCTCCAAGGACGATTTTTACTATGCATGCGGGGAGGGCATGCCCAGTACTTATGAATTGTACTCATTGTAAAGGCAGCCCCCTGCATGCACAGCAAAAATCACCCTTGAAAAGGACATCCTGCAAATTTCCATCCCAGCCGTCGCTTTTGCAGGCGTTCTCTGCATGCACAGTAAATATCGTCATCCCAAAGACTACAAGGAGACCACATGTAAGCTTGCGTACAACAATGACCGTTTGCCACGTCATAAAAAACACTCTTCGAAAAGCAACAAGTGACTATTTTTTAAAACTTTGAAAAAACAATATTTTTATAAATCTTTTAATAAAAAATTAAAAATACAACTCGACAAATAACATCAAGCACGGGAGGCGGAGGCGCGTACGAACAGCACGTGGTGCGCCCAACTAGTGGTGGCCAAACGGGTCGGGCCGAGCGTGCGGCCGGCACGAGCGGCCGTGCACCGGCCGCACGGCACGGCCGGCTCGTGATGGGCCATGCCGCACGCACGCACGACGGACCGTGCGTGCGTGCCGGCCGCCAGAGCCCAGGCGCACGGCACGCGCACGGTATCTTCCATGCCGGCCGGGCACGGCACGGCCACTGGCGGCACGCACGGCTGGGGCGGTCCAATGACGTCGCGACACGTGGCATGCGAGAGGAGAGGCGCGCGCGGATGATTTAAACCGACGAATCACGTAGCGCCACGTGTCCCAACGGCTTTATAACGGCTATAATTTGAAAATAGCCGTTGGAGGCCAAAAAAATCCAAAAAATCCGAAAAATTCCAAAAAATTGCAAATTTTGCCCTATAAATAGGGCATCCACCCCACCACTTCTCCTCACCCCAAACATCTCATTTTGTGCTCTCAAGTCTCAAGTGCTCTCTTGTGCTCTAATTTGTTGGTTTTGACAAAATTTGCTCAAATTTTGTCAAAAATCAAAATTAGTTTCGTAGTTAATTAGTTTGATTGCGAGAGGTGTGAAGTGCTTCCGGTTCGAAAAATGTAAGTGATATTCATATGTATGTATTATTTGTATTTTGTTTGTGTATTTAATAAATATCTAAATTTTGTTTATTTTGGATTAAAATTGCAGAATGGATCCAAACTATCCATATCGAGTCACCGTCGTTCACTTTGGGTGATTTCGACCCTAATTACATGTCGGGGTTTGACGATGCCTCCGGATCGGCTCCAACTCCACCAAGCTGTGGAGGAGGCCGGTGCCGACGGCGGCGACGGCCGGAAGGATATTCGGGATCCGCGAGCGGAAGTGTTTCGACACACACCGGCTCGAAAGATCGAGAACCTCGGTGTGTGGCAGCACTTTGATGAGGTGAAAGTGACCGCCCCGACGGAAGGGAGGTAACACAAGCTAGATGTAGAATTTGTAGGAATACTTTATCCGCACGATCTTACGGTGGTACGGACACCTAAAGCGTCATGCGGAGGCGTGTGCAAGGAAGCAAGGAATACAATTGCGGCAGAACAAGCGATGCTAAACCCGGACGGTACGAGTACGTAGCCGGAGTACGATCCCATGGTAGCTCGGGAAAATCTTGTCCGGTTAATCGCTAGACAAGATTTACCCTTGAACTTTGGGAGTCTCCGCTTTCGAAGAATATGTTCAGCAATCGCATAATCCTAGATTCAAAGCGGTTAGTAGACAAACAACAACCCGAGATTTAGAAAATTTTTATGAGAAGGGTAGTAATGCACTTAAGGAACTATTTAGTACATGCACTTTCTCCGTTAGTGTTACCTCGATATATGGAGCGGTGGAGCTAGGGAGGATTACCTTAGCGTAGTTGTTCATTTTGTTAATGATGATTGGGAGTTGCAAAAAGAGTTCTAGGCCTCCTCAGGTTAATAGATGTGTCACACACAGGTGAAAACATAGCCGAAAGAATTAGGGAGGTAATTAATGAATATAATCTTGCAGATAAAATATTTGTTGTTACACTAGATAATGCATCTGCTAATTCTAGGGCAATGGAAATATTGCAACCTTTGTTTTGTGTTTATGCGCAGTCTTTTCTACTTCATCGCGTTGTGCTTGTCATATAATAAATCGATTGTTAAGACTGGGATGAAGAGAGTAAGTGTTCACATTGACGCTGTTCGTCAAGCAATCGCGTGGTTAATCGCTTCTAACCCGCGGATTGCTGCATGGAAGAGGTTTTGCCATGCATGGTAAAAAGCACGTAAGTTTGCCACCGATACTGAGCATCGGTGGAATGCAACCTATTTAATGTTAAAAGTTGTGTTACCTTATAGTGAATTACTAAGCGATTTTGTCCAGTCACGTAATGGCCCAAGAAACGGCGACGGTGGGCCAATGCGAGTGAGCACGTGTGGGCAATTGTCCAAAGATATTACCAATTTTTTGAAACTTTTTATGAGTCTACTCTTACTCGTCCCAAGTTTACTATCCAACTACCAATTTAATTTTGCACAATATTCTCGAGATTGCCACGTTGTTAAAAGAATATGAAAATGATGAAATTCTAGCCCAACTTGTCTTTCACATGAAACAAAAATATTTAAAATATTGGAAAAATATACCTATGTTGTATGCTTTTGCTTTCATATTAGATCCTAGGGGTAAATTAAGGGATTCTCCACTATTTTATCACTTATTGGAGATACTATAGGTGTAGATTACGAGTTCATTTTATACGAGGTTAGGAGTAAACTATATGAAGTTTTTGGAAAGTATGAACTAAAGTTTCGGGAGTTCGCAAAGACCCTCCTATCCCCACTACGGTAAGAAGAAGATACGTGGGGTAGAATTTGGGGTGGCTCATCTTCAAGCCAAGGGGTGGGAGTTCGTCGTGGAAGTGGAGACGTCACTTCACACGGTGTTGCCGAAGAGTTGTCAAGTTATGTGGACGCGACGCCATCGGGCATGAAGCACAAGATTTCAACGTCCTCGGATGGTGGAATGACCACAAGATGGCATATCCCGTGCTTTCAAAATTGGCACGGATGTGTTGACGCACCGTGTCAACAGTATCCTCCGAATCGGCCTTCGCCTTTGCGGTCGAATCGTCGAAGAAAGGAGGACAACTCGAGCGCGACCACGTCGAAATGCTACTAAGCGTTAAAGGCGGGAGCTAGCTAGACAACATGCCCAATACACTGCGAGAACCAAGAATTGGCCGCCCGGTTCGAGAACCTCTACTTAGATCCGACCAACCCCAATAGAACTTTGTTAGAAGTAGTTGTGATCTTTGCTGTATGCTCTTTTTTTGTCATGGTTTTCTCGGTTTTTCCTATAAGTTTTTACATGACAAAGTTTTTAACGAGGCATGTATCATTGTATTATATAATGATATAAACATCAATAAAGATCACTACTATTTTTAACATATAGCAAGTGTCAATATTTATTTTAATAATTTCAATATGAAAAATAGATGACGAATATATATTTTTTTCATATTTTTAACGTGATGAGATACATCATTATTTTATTTTTTATCCTTTATTTACATTTTTAATTTTTATATATAGAAATAATAGGGTTGTATATTTTTTTCTATTTTTTAAATTCGGACGTGCGGCCCGTGGGCTGGCCACGCCCACGGCCAATCGTGCCATGCCAGCAGTGCACGACCCGACCTTCCGTGGGCCGTGCTTGGCGGCGGCGAGCCGGGCCGACACGCACGGCCCGTCACGTGGCCGTGCCTAACGGGCCGTGCCGTGACGGGCGTGCCGCGGCCGTGCCGTGTCGGGCCGTGCCGGGCGGCCCACTTGGCCTCACACTGCCCCCAACCCAACAACAACCCCAAAACTCAAAAAAAAAAAAAAAGAGCCGAACCCAAACCCGAGGCGCCGCACAGGCCAAAACCCCAGCGAGCGAGCGAGCGACGACGGGGAGAGATCGAGGAGCACCGGCGAGGGGAGGATCAGAGGAGGGATCAGCGATGATGGACGAGAGGCGGTGGCAGTCGCGGTCGGCCGCGGCTACGGCTACGGCGGCGACGGAGGGGGAGGACGCGGGCGGCTACGGCGTCGGCGGCGCGGGGGGACCCTCGAGGCGGCCTCCCCGGCGCGGGCTGAAACGCGCGTCGCCATACGGGATGGGGGAACCCCGCCGGTGGCTCCCCACGCTGCCCGTGGCCTCCAGGATCTTCCCCGCCTTGGCCCAAGACAACGCCGCCGCCTCCGGTAATCCCCTCCATCTCCGTTTGCTCCGGCGTTGTTTGGCGGATGAGATTGGCCATGCCTAGGAGAGGGAGGAATCAAGGGGTGAGGGGGATGCGATTGGCATTAGCCCGCTTGTTAAGTTAGCACTTATTAGGGTTTAACTTGGTAGCGGATGGAACTTGCTCGATCGCCTCCTACCGATGCATTAATCTAGGGTTTATTGCTGTGGTGCCACAGCAGAAGTCTATGATGCAACTTATTGAAGCGGATGTGTATCTTCGCTTTGATAACTTATTGTTGATGTGAATCATATGATATTCCGATGTGGTTTGGGATGGTTTTGCTCTTTGGAATGGACATAATGGTCAGTCGGCGCTGGGTTGGTTGCTCAGGGAGCCAGATCCTTTGTTACAAGGTTGGCGTGGCGTAGTTGGGTACTGAATCAGGCAGAGCAGTTTTTGAGAATCATCGCCAATGGGTTATTATTGTTACCTCATCTGTATTCTTTTTTTTCGTGTACATCAGCCAAGTGGTTTATTTTTCTATTTCGGTATAGATATAGAAGAAGCTATTTCTGTTTGTTGTTCATCCACATAGTGATCCAGTTCCTTTTTTTTTTGCTGTGCAAAGTGCAAATGATGTCCATCTTTTGACGTGGATTACCCTTTTGTGTGTTTCTAATGTCTGCAGACAATAATCAAATGGACTGGCGCGAGTCGCTGGAAGTAACCAACGAAGTAAGTGCAGTTCCTTTTTCTTGAATCTTAAGCACTTTAATTGCTTTCTGGCTCATGCTGTAAACTTATAGGTGTACTGCATATAGAGCTTATTTGTCATATAATTTAATAACTGTTACATTGTCTCAAATAAATGCTGCAGCAGCAAGGAGAATGTAGATCGTGTTAAATATTAGGGATTTACAAAATGATCTGCTGTATCAATATCAGTACTTCAGTTGTATAGTAGAAAATGTAACATCACACTCTAAAGTTTAAACTGCTTTTCAGTTAAAAGTAAAGGAACACGATGCTCTTAAATATTTCCGCTCTGTCACCAGCCATTTGAGGAGAGTCAATTTCCACTTCCCTCATTTGCTCATTTGTTTAGTGAACAAATCCTTTCAAGTCCATATACTGTTGTGTCTAAATGATGACAAACATATTTCTCTTTTGAGCTTAGTGTATTTGTTGAGAACTGCCAGAAGCTTTTGTTCAAATTGTCGGAACTTTAGTTTGTAAGGGCAATACTATATTTACTCCCTTAGTCTGTTAGCATGTTTACAACATGAATTATTATCTGTTGGCAACTTTTGATATCTTTCTCTTTGATCTAAAACTGCAGACGCAGAGACATTCTATAGAACGGAACACCGATTCTACAGCCCTGGTTAATAAAGCCAACCTGCTCCAGGAAGGTGATTGTAGAAATCAAAATGATGGCAGCGGTCTCGCTGAAATTGAGAATATCATCAAACAGAAACAATTTTCTAGGCAGGTTTTTTTTACACCTCTAAAGCTTTAATCTGATTTTATTTAAAATTTATAACATAGTTTGCTGAACTGCTTGAAAATCCTTTGCAATGTAAAATGACAGTTTGTTATCTTGTGTTTGACCTAAATCTTATTGGCTGGAAACACTTAATCTTTTTGCTTTTGATAATTGAAATTTGAAATATAGTTAAATGTGCATCATGTTGGTCTTACAGGGATGAAACAGAATGCCTTATAGAGATTATGCGCTCAAGGACTCCTGATCTTTGTAATGAAGATCAGAGAGTTCCAAGGTCTTCCGCTAAAGGTTTCGAAGCCATTCCATTTTCAGATAGATGGTCCACTCCTGCAAAACAGATTGATGTTCGATCACCTTGTGGGACTGATGTCTTTGTACCATCAAATGTAAGACATTCCTGCGCAATTTCAAGATCTTATTGTTTCTGTACAAACAATGTTCTCAAGCATTTGTTGAGGCTATTTTCCTTGTTATATTTCTATGGGATGTGAATTATGGTTTGGATGGTTTAGAAATTTGATTATGCGCATCCTAGTTTCCTGAATTATTCTGCAGCTGTTATTTACTTTTAATTGTGTAATTAAATACTGGTAAGAACATGCATGAGCAAAATTTATTCACAATGTTTAAGAAATACCAATTTCTTTCCTCCCTTGCCTGATTTGTAGACTTATGGCTGATTTGATCACTTTCTTTTAATGGCATGTTAGGTGCTTGATGTTGCCTCATCACCAATTGAACTTGCAAAAGCCTATATGCAAGCACAAACCTCAGCATCTGTACAAGAGTCTCAAAAGAGGAAATTCAGAGCTTTGAGTCATGGAGTTGAGATAGAGAATTCATCCTCAAAGTTTTGCCCTAAAATAGCTACAGATTCTCCTGTATGCTTGCCAGGCTCTGTTGTCCGAAACTATCCGAATTATATTACACCACAGAGCAATAAAGGAAGAACTCTTCCTCCAACTTCCTCTCGCACAACTTATACTGGCTCAGTTTTCCCAAGATCTAACAAGGTATACACAACTTTCTTATGATTGTATTTGATTTTTGTGTGTGATATCTGCATGTCTCATGAGCTGCACTTTAACACTGCAACTAGAAAGAAACATTCAAATCTCATATACAAGGGCTATACATTTACTGTTCATTTATTATCTGTTTACAGTACACAGGATCCTGTGATGCCTATAATAACTCGTCTGGAAAGCCAAAATTTTCATCTCCTTTGCCTGTTGGAAGTAAGGTATTGTCAACCAAGTTAATGTTTCTTCACTATCACCATGATATATCAGTTTATTTCATAGTGTTCTTTGAAGCATTACCTCACATATGCTTCCTTTCGCCAGTCATCTATATTTTCTGTTGTTGGCATGAAAGTGTTTCAAACCTTCCATTGTAGCCATATGGAGTGGGGTGTTGATAGACATACTCATTCCATTCCTCAAACCTAAGTAGAAGGTTTTACATACTCATTCCATTCCTCAAACCTAAGTAGAAGGTTTTACATACTCATTCCATTCCTCAAAACTAAGTAGAAGGTTTTTACTTCACACTGCAGAGTTGGGTAGGATGAACTCATACTGGTCCACTCAGACCGAACACCCAAACTATTTAGTAGCCTCAGCAGAATGAAGCCCAGATAGCTGCATTTCGTGTTGAAACTGTAGTGAGCACGTTGATTGTTGCTATTCAACTTATCTCCTAATGTGGATTAGTGACACCATCCTTCCTTTCAAAGGTTGCAACATCAGTAGATTTTGATATAAAATACATGCCTGTAGTTCATGCATTTGCTGTTTGAACTGTGTTTTGCTAGTTGCAACTGAGAGTAAGATACATAATTGTTTTGCTATATCTTACAACTGTTGCGGTCATGTGGTGATTACCTGACTTCTGAGGTGTCAGGAAATGAACTTCTTTTTCTATCGCAACTTGTAATTATATAATACACAGTTTCTCCTGCCCTCATCCCCTGTTCAAAATGTAGGCAATATTTGAGGATAAAACGACACCTCTTGGTGTTGTTCTTAGGGCGCAACCATCAACAACATATTCCAAAGGAGCATATGGAGATACTGTTGGTGCAACTACTCCCTTATTTGCAAATGAAGGTTCTGCTTCTAAGAAGAATGATGGATCCACCCTGCAAGGACATCATGGCAAAGGCACCACTGAAAGTGGTTCATCGCTTGGGTTAGTTTCAACGGTAGACAATATGCCCCATTCCAAATCTGTGGCTTTATCTGTTCATCCCAAGTCAAGCAAAACAGCTCACAAAATACTCCAGCATCTAGAGAGAACTATTCCTTCTCCTACAGCAAAGCCACTAGAGCTAAAGTGGACTTCGGCAAAGAGAATTACTTCCTCTGTTGTCACCAACATCCAGCATAAAGGGCCTGCTACTGATAGTCATAGACATAGCAAAACCGATGATAGTGGTAGTGCTCAACAGGAAATTTCAGATGCAAATAAGGTATATTTATCTTTTTCTTCTCTAGTATAATCTGCTCAGCTGCTATTTGTTAAAATGCATATATTGAGTTTGCAATAGGAGATCCCTAGTTTTCTGTTGCCAATGGTTACTATATATTTAATTGAACACAAAGTCAATTGGTTATGTGAACTAATATTAAATTACTGGAAATTTGGTAGTGCAATGCCAAACATGTTCTTAATTCTCATTATATATTCTTTTGTAATTCCATATTTATGTTTGTTTCTGATTAAACAAATTACTTAGAAGATGCATGTAGCATTAAATATGGACAGTTCTTTAATCACCTTGATCTATTTACTTTTGTTAAGGTTCTGGCACCTCCAAGCAGCTCCAATGCTGTGGAGTCTAGTCCAAAGATACAGAGTAGTGGGTCCAAGTCAATGCCCTCTTCACAACATACTTCAAAATCTGACTCGGCAACGACATCAGCTGCTCAGGTCTTGGATAAAAGCACAGGCAATGGTTTCACCTTCACCTTTCCTGTAACAAAAACGATGTCTCTTCCTGAGCCACCACCTACTCCGACGTTGTCACTGCCACCAAGTATCCTGTCAGCTGATGGTGCAGATATACCCAAGTTTACCTTTGGTTCATCACCTGCGACCGATAACCTTGTTTTCTCCTTTGACTTGGCGAGCAGCTCCCTCAGTGCAGAAGAAGTAGCCCCAACCTTCAAATTTGGGTCTGATACGAAGCGTGAGCTGTCTTTTGATGTTGCTGGCAAAGATGCAGTTTGCTTTTAATATATGCATCTCAGCTCGTTCAAAAGCCAGTCATGCTTGCTATTTGTTTGGCGATTGCAAAGGACAACGCCATTGGGACACTGTATTTGACCTGCAAATTGAAACATTGGTCGCAGTTATTAGTATACTCTGAACTTTTTACCTGTCGCATTGACAGAATCCTTTTACCTGTGGTTTTCGCTTGTGCCTGTTAATCTTCAGTCATCAGCTAATTTGATCCATATATCTTGCTTCATTTATCCTAAAATATAACATCTATATAACCTCTATAGCATTCAAAATTTATCTCAAAATACGCTCCCTCCATTCTAAAATTATAAAATATGAGATACAACTACATTTTTTTATATGTTTCATACTATAAAGCCACCATCTTTTTACTAAATTATTATTTATTAAATCCTTCACTCTTAAGATCTTTAATTTTATTTGATGCATGTATTGCATTTATTAAAATGATCTAGATGAAGATGTGATAATTATTATTTTTTGGTCTTTGCATTAAGGATGGTTATGGTTTATATTTTGTAACGAAGAGAGTAGCAACTTCTCTATCTATATTTTTTTCATCAATCATAACCTTTCATCATTTAAATACTTCATCATTTTTTTCTTAATCAATCATAATATTTTTTAATTTAATTTTATTTATTTTTAAATATTTGTATTCAGATTAAAACTCTTTGTATTTTGGGACTTTGGTATCAGAACTTTTTCGTCCTGGGTACTGATGACCTAATCTTTTGAGAAAACCTGGCTTTTGTCGCAAACCTGCCTTTTCTCGCGTGTTGCGACGTAAGCCAGCACAATCTGATTTGAATGCCAAAAAAGCAGCAGGGAGGATGATCTGGTTTGATAAAGGCAGGAGTAGACTCTGACTCGTGAAATGAAAGCGACCAGTTTTGCAGAAAGAAATCTCTGCCTGCTTCTGCATTCTGATTGCATGCATCTCCATGGGGGCCAAGGCCAAGCAATTGCTTGACCGATGCTGCCATGGCACGGTGGACCTGTTGGTCGCCGGCTAAGGCAGTAAAGTTACCTACTTATTTATCTATAAATAAGTTTATGGTTTGATTTACTTGTAGCCCTATAGCCGACGGCGATAACCAACGTCGGAGAAGAAGGGGACTGGAGACGAGAAGGGTAGAGACGACGTCGCCGTCGTTGCATTTGCTTGTCTTGAGGCCTGAAGAAAGGGGAATTTTGTCCGTGCTATTATTGCTATCCCGGCACTGCTGGGTGCTGGTATGGTATGATTTCAGCATCAAATCATCTGATTAACAGTGGGACTGATCATTGATGGTAAGTTCCAACGACTAAATTGTTCGGTGTACCTAGGTTGTGAAAGCTGGACTAGTAAAACTAAATTGGGAATACGATAAATTGACATGCGATTATTAAATAAACAGGTGTACAAAATATTAACCTTAATGTTTCTCTTTTTGCGGGAAAACTACTGAGATTAAGCAGGGGAGGTTTAGGAAATCAATTATAATATTAAGCGTCGCACTCTTATAAAGTTGTACACAGCATATAAGGTGTTTCTTTTAGACTGATAATGTATTTGACTAAGATGGCAGAGAAACCTGGATTGAGACAACCTATACTCATTATCCCTTCTATATATCAAGTATTTATTCCTCAGCTTTATGCGCATATTTTCTAAAATATTTCCACCAGAACTTCCACTGCCCCTAACAACGATATTTAATTGTTTAGGGCTGCTTTGGAACAAAGGACAAATACGTGTTCTTCTTATGATTGAAATTCCATGTAAAATTTTCCTGTAGTAAACTATATCAATTATCATAACTTGTGAAGTGGTTGCAATTTAATCACTGATCTAGTAAAATGCTCAAATAAATCACTTATCTTATTTTTTTACAAATCACATAATAAATGCATGTTGATTTATTTTTGCAAACATGACCATATATGATCCACAAATAAGCCAACTTCAATAGGATTGATACCACATCTAATTTAAGATGAACTTTATTATCACTTGTTAAGTTTATTAAAAGCACGCAAGTGACAATGAAAATGAAGGTGCTAATTTATAATTAGATTGCTTGCAGGTATGACTTTTAATTTAGAAACAACAATACATGTGACAATCATTTTACAAGATATGCATCATCGAAATAAGATGAATGACTCATTTAAATAATTAATTGATAAGATGAGTGACTAAATTGTACACACCTCATAAGCTATGATACCACCGATGTATTTTACTCATTTTCCTATGTGCTTTTTTTGAACAAAGGAATTACCATTTGAAATTCCTACAAAATTCCTATGAAATAGCTTAATTTATGAAAATTTTGGAGGATTTCTAATGTGACGTTGGATCTCGTGGAAAACTTCCCTCATGCCTCTCTCTTCCCAAATCCTATACTTTTCCTATAAAACATAAAAAAAACAAGTTTCAACAATTCCTACAATTTAGAATTTCCAAGTACTCTTGTTGATCCCTACGTTTGTCCTATTCATATGTTTTTGATTGGTGCGGTCCAAAGGAAAACTTATACTGAAACAACAACTGGTTTTGAGGGTATCCTCGATACTAAAACTATCAAACACAACTCAAACTTTCAACAATTTAAACGTTGCTATAGTTTTTAAAATTATTTATGTTAGATACACAAAAGGCTAATGGTAGGTTTGTCTTAAAAAATATATTTATTTAATTAACGGGAATTTATAAATATAAATATGTTATTACATGAATTAGGATTTAGGCCTACTTTGTAACGAGGGATTCTTTAAGGACCTTTGCTTATAAAAATCCTTTAAAATTCATGCATTTCAAATAATCCTTTGTGGTCAAAGTTGTACTTCAAAGACTATATCAATATGTGCAAATTTTGCTAAAGGACATCACAACTTTGTGGTTTTAGCCGTATGACACCGCACTAAAGTGAGTTTGGGGGAAAGGCACTCTATAAATGTGGTAATTTGCCAGTGGGCACCACGCCGATTATTTTAGAGTATTCGGTCCGACAACGCAGGAGAGGGCCAACAATTATACACGATGAGACAGAAGCCCCTGGCATATCTGGTATTGTTCTTCTTCCTCAGCTCGATATAGAACGAATAGAGTGAGTGTGGGTCTCGGCACTTCGATCGTGAAACGACAGCGAGGATGACTATAGAACATGTCCCATGACGTGACACATCTACAGGTTGTGGAGGCCGGCAATACGGAGGACGAGAAAGATCAGAACACGAGAGGGTTGGCAGTCTCCAATGGTGGACAAGGCCAAGTTAGCACGTCAAAACGCATTCCCGATGAAAAGAAACCCATGTTTACATAACTTGTACATCGAGGTGGAGAGCAAGTGGTTGGTGGCGGCAGTGTGGATCCATAGCAGAAGAACTACCATGGCAACTAGCAACTACAGAGGTGGAGAGGAGGGGAAAATGTAGCGAAAAAACCTTCAACAAGGTGACGCGGTGCTAGTGGCGAGATGGTGCGTTTGGAACAGACTGACGGTGGTGGATGGGCCGGTGACTTTGGTGGCGGCTCGATGAAATTGGAGGGGAGAACGAGCTTGGGAGCTCGATTGTTTCTTCGAGAAAGAGGAGGAAGGAAAAAGAAATGGATTGATAACCTCGCCGACTTAAATAAGACGGTTGGAGAGGAGATCGATGGCGGCAACAATTAGACCATGCGTCATGCGCCAAGATTGGAGACGAGCCGGCTGCTGATGATGGCAAGAAGGTGAAGATGGTGGGGGCACATAGCTCCCTCCGTGGTCCGCATGCCACCGCCGCTCCTTCCACGCGCCACCGAGGTCATCGAGTCAAGGGCCACGTGCCACCACTGCTCCCTTCCTCCGAGCACAACCGCTCCCTTCACGCGCTGCCGCTCCTAGCGCTACCAGCAGCGCCAAAACACACAGGGTTGGTCACGCTGGCTACAAAAGTGAGCCCCCTCTCACAACGTCAACACGAATACATAAAAAATTGGCGCGGTGTCCGCTGGCAAATTACTATGTTTATGAAGTGTCTTTTTCCAAAACTCACTTCGTGCGGTGTCCTATGGCTAAAACCACAAAATCATGATGTCTTGTAGCAAAATTTACCATCAATATAATACTTCTAAACAACGTGATCTCATGAAAGTTCTACCATATGTGAATAACCCAGTAATAATGAGTTTATTCCCACTAATAATGCATCACTGTCATGTGATGATGCATATATCTTTCACCATAACTTCAGCAGATCCTAGATCCTTGTCTTGGGTGGGGCCCGGATTGACATAATGAAATTCTTGTGCACCCCATGCTGATTCCAACGTGATCATGTCTCCGTCATCTCCGGGCCCTTCGTTTGGAGAAAGCTTCGTGATACCAATCAGCCATAAGGTGCAATGGTCGCCGTCAAAGCAACCTGCCAACTAGGGTTTTGCGACTGCTTACACCCCACTGATAGGTCTCACTTGGGACTTTGGGAGGGGAAGAAGGTGTGACATAGCGTATATTTTCGTTTTAGCCCTCTAATTATCCCTTTTGTTCCTATTTAGGCTTTTTTAGTTTGATGTGTCATGAGAAAACAAAAGTAGTGTTTAAGGTCTGTTTGGCACAATACCAGATTTCAGATTCATGTTGGATTCAAAGTTTGTAAGTTAAATCATATATAGTGGTTAAAATTTTGTGTTTTATTTAAAATAGCAACAAAATGATTCACTCAAATGCTATCAATATAATTATAGATCCATATCTCAGCTTAAAAAATTTAGATCTAGAGCTATGCCAGCGTGCACTAAATCTCCACGAGCAGAAAAAATTGATGTGTGTATTATTCACGATATATAGAAAGAGCAAACTTCGATGATGAGAATGAGACGATGGATGATAATGTATCTAACTTCGACACTTCTTTCATACCTGAACTAAATACAATCATGAGATATTGCTTTTGTTAAATGATAGCGCACAAATCTAATTCCTATTATGATAACCCGTAGTATTTCTTCTTCTTTTTGAAATTGCCATCTTTGAAGAGTTAAGAGAATTATCATCTATCTGTTGGTGCAACTACAGGATGTCCAAAACAGTATGTATGCCATGACATTCGGATGATCCCAATCTATCAGAGATGCTGCCAATTTGCAATGGCTCTTCTTGTGCTTGATTGCTCACACCTGAAAGGCTAAAAGCAAGAGCACCATAGAGGCTAACCTAGTTAAGAAGAAAGCCAAGCGTTTTAGCCTAATTAAAGTTGCCTTTTTTTTCCAATAAAAAAGGAGGTATCAAAGCTGGTATATGGCCTACACAACATCCAATTTCCAGTGCCATCGTTTTGGACTCATCTGCCAGCACGGAGTGATCGAAAATGATGAACTGCTAACTCAGCATGTATTTTTGTGTGTTTTCACCCTTGTGTGCCCTGTCAACAACTTTCATGAGTAGTATGCATGTAATATATGCTTCATTGACTTGGCTAGCTTGTAGTATAGAACTATGCGAAAAAGATCTCAAGATTGTATTATAGCATCTTAAGTTTAGAACTTCAGTATGTTCTGTTCTTTAATTGTTATGCTGAATAGCTGAATACAAGATTTGTGATCATTATTCGATGGTATAAATAAATAAATTAAATATTATAAAATTAAAAATTAGATTTAAAACAATTCTATAAGATATTTGTATATAGAAAGTTTTGGAAAAAAATACATCGTTTAGAAGCTTGGTAAATATGCACATTCAACGCCATTTCATCGATTCATTCCTTGAAAAATAGAAGGGCTGAGAATATTTGTTGTTTTCCTCCTCCTTTGTCTCATTGTGTAATTTTGTGCTTGGAAGAAAGAAAAAGGAAGTAAAAACCGTTTGCATTGAGTCTTTCTCAGTCAAGTATTCCCTTTGCAAAGCCACTTGTTAAAGGAGACTTTAGGGTAGTGATGACCACAACTGTCTAAAGCAAACACCTCACCATAGACAACAACTTTAGCTAACCAATAAGCATATAGTACAAGAGCTAAGGAAGCTGCAAAAGTTTAGACTATACCATACAAATTGAGCTTTAAGTAGATCAATACGTCATGGGGTTCATCAAAAACCAACTTGAAAAGCCATATGCGTTTCACTCCTTTGGCATAGATACGATTACATGATAAATGCTCTTTTCCCCAAAGTTTAAGCACTAATTGTGGATGGATACAACCGCCTTATCACATCCTTATCACCCTAGCATTCATTTTTCGTTACAAAATTGGTGTCATGCGTCTATTAAAAGGTCATTACAGCTATGCACATAATGAGTTAATGAAGGCACGATGAATGGGGCCTACTTATAGGGCTAGTAAGAGACACTACTGGAGAAACCATCATTGGTTGAAGTAGCAAAAACCATATTAGTCCCGGTTTGAGTTGTACCCGGGACTAGAGATCATCTCTAGTCTGATCTCTAGTCCCGGTTTAAAAGTCTATGAATTTCTAGGAACATTAGTCCCGGTTCGTGTCATGAACCGAGACTAAAGATCACCTCTAGTCCCAGTTCAAATGTTGTCGAGACAGCGTCGGAGCGCCAGCACGGGACTAGAGATGCTATCTTTAGTCCCGGTTGGTGCTACCTACGGACTAAAGATGTCTGCGCTCCGACAGGCTCGACGGCCTCGACACTATCTTTAGTCCCGGTTGGTAATACCAACCAACTAGAGATGCTATTTTTTGTCCCGGTTGGAAACACCAACCGGGACAAAAGTGAATGTGCTTATTTTTTAACTGAACCTAATATATATAAATTTTGCTACATGATTCAAATGGCCAAAAATTAATTTAAGGGGATCTGTAATTTCAAAGAGTGTGGTGTTATGTGGAGGTGAGTGATTGAAGATAGAAGGACGCTTTAATTTTGTTATTACATATCATCATATTGTTATTAACTAATGATTCTCAATATACAAAATCTTTTGTAAAATTATTTTGGTGACAATATAAGAATCGGAGGGATGTACAATATTGATAAGAACATTTAAACCTCGACCGTCACGTCTAGTTTATACACGTTTAACAAGTTTTACGTGCATTGTTCCCGTTTCGTCCTCTAACTCGGAGTCGGTTTTTAAAACAGCCATAACTTTCGCATACGGACTCCGTCGAGACGTTCCATATATAAAAATCGATCAGAAAAAATTTCGGATGCGTTCGTTCACCGCTTCGCCGCGTTTGGTGATTTTATTTTCCCCAAAAAGCCTCAGAAGATTGTCTTTTCGAGCCCGGAAGCTTTTTTCCGACTCTGAGCGTGTCTTCTGAATTTTTCACAGGCTTCGTCTTTTGCTTGTTTACGCTCAAATTTTCTGTGTTTACCTCTTGTGTGCTCCTAAGTCCATAAAATTTATAAAAAATAAAACAAAAAGTCAAATTTTTTCAGAAAAACAACAACTTGATGAATATAAAAAAAGAGGAACACTATCTAGAAGAGCATATTAATGTCTAGGATTATCCATGTTTGATTAAATTTTAATACTATTATTTTAAACCTATATTTAATGAATTTAATTTGGCCCTATTTACAAAATATTTAATTGTTAACCCTAGCGGGACCAAATAAATTTGGAAGAATAGCGGAAATTATCTTTAGTCTCGGTTGGTGACACCAACCGGACTAAAGATGAATTAGAAATAGCGAGAAATTATCTTTAGTTCCGGTTGGTGACACCAACCGGGACTAAAGATGAATTAGAAATAGCGGAAAATTATCTTTAGTCCCGGTTGGTGCCACCAACCGGACTAAAGATGCGGCACGAGGCGGCATCTCCTCACCGGTAGGGCGGGTCGGTGGCGCCCGCGCGTGGCGAGCGGCGGCGGGGCGGGCGACGGGTCGGCGACGCCCGCGCGGCGAGCAGCGGGCAGGTCGGGCGGCGGAGCGGCGCGCGGCGGCGGCGCCGGCGGGACGGACGGAGGCGGGCGCGGCGGCCGTGGCGGCAGATCTCGAAGTTTTTTTTTATGTTTGATGATATGTGATGTGATAGTATTTGATCTGTGATTTTTATGGATTTTGAAGATGTATTTGATATGTGGAGAAAAAATGAAAAAACATTTGGGATATGTATTGTTCATTGCTATTTCAAGATATCGTGATGATTTTAGGATTTTAACAAGAAAAAACAAAAGAATCGAGGACAGTGGGCTGGAGAAAGGGCAAATTAAAAAAACTTTAGTCCCGGTTGGTGGCTTCAACCGGGACTAAAGATGCATCTCTAGTCCCGGTTATTTAATCGGAACTAGAGATCGCCTATCTCTAGTCCCGGATTCGTAGTCCCAGTTTGACAACCGGCACTATTGAGGGTTACGAACCGGGACAGTTGTGGCTTTCTCTAGTAGTGAGGTATCTACTCATCTAGCAAACCTTGCAAACGTTCGATACTCATCTCATGAGGTTCCTTCAATGAGTCTAGAACATTCTATTTAAGGTGCATTATTTGTGAGAGCATAAACCTTAGGGATACCGCTTGAATTGCCAAGTGATAATCATGATAAAATTTACTTATGTAGTTATTCGACTAGCCCAATAAAAACATATTCAAAAATATTTGCGTGTGCGTACGGTTTGTGACGATTTAGAGGATGCAAATTTATATGTGACTTATACACACTACTACAAAACATTAACTGTTGCCTGTTGGGAACCCACATAAGTACCGTATTTCCCAACCAACATCTCACAGACATCACTGATGAGGAGGAAAAATATATCAGTTTAGGAACCGACACCTTTGAGGTTCTATGAATCAAAAAAGCCGGCTTGATGCATCGGAGTTGATGCATCAAGCAGCTCTCCATCACGCTAAGATCATCATCATCCCAATCACCATCATCACACAGAGAGAAGAGAGAGAAGATCAAGTTCATCCATAAAAATCCAATAGAAACTAAATGGAATTAACATTGACTTCATCCACAAGTATACATCATACGCAATAAACATTGACATCGAGACACAATCAAACCAACACATGCACAAGAAGAAATCCCAACATATGCTACTCACTGCTCGCTGGAACCGTCACCGTCGCCCATGCCATTTGTCGTCCACCATGAATCGTACCTGAGAAGCCATCCACATCCCAGGATGTCACACGTCGGAGGCCATGGCGGGTGGATCTGGTCGTCCCCGTGCTCAGGACGACTAGATTAGATCTGACAGCCGCCATGGTCCATGTCATCAGATTTGACGGCCGGAGACCGAGTAACAGAAGAGGGAGAGGCGGAGAGCAGGAGGTAGGACGGCGGAGGTCGTGGCTGCCAAATCTAGCGGCCCCTGAGCTCAGGACGACTGGATCTGACGGCCACCGCCGTCCACATCGAGGAAGAGGGAAAGTCCATCGCAGGCGACAACGGAGGTGGATGGGCATTGGCAGGCGGCAACAGCGGAGATGAATGGGTGGCGCGAGGCGGAGAGTAGGAGAAGGGAAGGGGTGAAAGCGAGAGGATGGGAGACGGGATAAGGACATGATAAGTGACTATGTAGCGGCTCGGCTCCGGTCGGCTCCATCATTACTATAGATGTCTTTTTTTTAAAAAAAGGCACCTGTAATTTTTATAGTGCCCTTTTAAAAAGACACTTATACTATATGTAGTTTTTTCTAAAACACCTATAATGAGTTCGATTTTTAATTTCAGACCCACACAGGAGGGCCAGGAGAGGTGGAAAGTGCTCATAGGTGACGGTTTTAAGCAAACCAACACCTATGAGCCGTCTCTTTTTAGAGATTCTATAGTATTGATACTTTAGTAGTAATTGTCTAGATCGAATTAATATGTTATTTCGCTTGATTTTACTTAAACCTAAAGATTAACATGAACCTCGACACACAAATTCCAACAAATTTGATTTAACCCATGATATCCGGACACTCCTAATGAGTAAGAGTAACATGCATAACAATGAATCTCGAAAGAGAAACCTATCAATCTTAAGATATATACCAACCCGTTCTATCAGAGGTACTAGTGTACGTATATGTTTTCATGTGGATAAGTGCGCACATACATTATGAGCGTACGTGTTCGTACTTTTTTTCTAAAATAAAAGTGCCAAAATAAAACTGAAAGAAAAAAAAGAAAATGAACAAATAGAGCGCTGCTACACATACTATTTTTTATAGAACTCTTACAAACAATGATCTCAAACATTTAATTTAACTAGATGAAAGTTATAGAAAATCTAGATGTACTCACAGTGTGACTCATAGTGTTAGTAATAAGAGTTTAGCAAGACAAAATTTAGTATGTATAGACTTTTCTGCCAAAAAATATCAGTGTGAATTTACATGTTTGTAGGGGGTGAGCGTACGTGTGTGTCTACATTTAGGGTCCTTTTGAATCATAGGAAAAAAAAACAGAAGAATAGAAAAAACACATGATTCTCAAAGGAATGTAAGTGCAAAAGAAAGGATTAAAAATACGAGAAAAATATAGAAATGACTGTTTGATTGGATCGTAGGAAAAACATAAATATCGGATAAGAAAGATGAACTCAAAGAAAAAGAAAATTTTTCAAGAGGTTGGAGCTCTTGTTAAGTTTGCTCGAAATCTCATAGTATTATCATTTATTTCAAACGTCTTTATAGGAATTTTTTTCTATAGAATTAAAATCCTCCAAAAATTCTATGTTTTTCCTACTGATTCCCAAACAATTCCTTATGGCTTGTTTCGAGAAAAATTCCCAAAGAAAAAATGCCAAAAAAAGGAAAAGGAAAAAAATATCTGAGAAAAAATGCAACAAGAGAGGCACGCGTCCTTGGAGGGGGCGATCCGCAAAACCGCCACGGAGGAGAGAGAGAGAGAGAGAGAGAGAGAGAGAAACGAAACGCCGCCCTCTCCAACCCCCCGCGACACGCGCACCACCACCCTCCTCCGCCGCGTTTCAAAATTCCCAACTCCCCCTCCTCCGCTGCGACGGTGGCGAGCGACCCCGGAGTGGAAAGCGGCGTCGGCGCGGGCGCGGGCGCGGGCGGCGTGCTCCTCCTCCCTCTCCGTCCAAATCATCCCCCACTCGCCGCGTCCCAGCTTTACCCCCCAATCTCCTCCCCGCTAAGCAAACCCCTAATCCTTAACCACCATCCATCCAATCGAAGGTTAACCATCCTTTGCTTGCTTTGCTGTTGCTTCGGTTGGTTATATTAGTCTACGAGAAGAGGAGAGTGTGTGCTTGCCACTGGGAGGAGGTGTTGTGGACTATAACTGTAGCCGCCGCCGCCGCCGCCGCCGCCGAGCGGCAATCGAGATTCCGTCGTGTTGGTGTTGGTGTTGGTGTGTTGGTGTGTTGGTTGATTGGTCGGCGGCGGGAGGGATCCGATTCTTGCGGATTCTTTCCCGTTTTGGTGAATCTGTTGCACGGTTGTGGAGAAGGCGGCCAAGATTGCTCGAAGGCGGTGGAGAAGCAGCCGCCGGTGCTCGGCCGTGGCGGAGCGGCCTCGGTCCGTCTATGGAACTTGCCGCCCCGGCGCCATGCCCCGGCGCTCCTCTGAGGCTACCACCACTTCTGGCTGTGAAGCCACTCGTCGCGGCCGTCTGCTGCTGCCTGGCTCTTTCTCTGGACCACCACCGGCGGATTGTGGAGGCCATGCTATGACGGAGACGACGATGAGTCATCGGAGCGGGTGTGTTCGCTGGATGCCGCAGGCGCTCTTCTTCTGCCTCCTGCTCGTGTTCCCTTCCCATGGTACAGAGAGTCCCTAATTTTCTATCCAATTCAACCCAATTCTCTTGCTAATTCTCTTGTCTTGATCACTTATCGAGATTTACGTGCTTTCGACTGCGATATGTAACAAAAATTCCTTGCTTTTTGTTAGCCATGATCTGAAATCTGGTTTTTGGTATTTGTTGTGACAAGGTCCTAGAGCCGTCCAAGCGTTTGCCGGGGGCTATGGGATAAACTACGGGAGAATAGCAAACAATATCCCTTCTCCGGATAAAGTAGTACAACTCCTGAGAGCTTCAAAGATAAGGAATGTCAAGATATACGACTCCGATCACAGCGTTCTTGATGCATTCAAGGGATCTGGGCTCAATCTGGTTATTGCGATCCCCAATGAACTCGTGAAGGATTTTGCAGCAAATGAGAGCAGGTCGATAGACTGGCTGAATGAGAATGTGCAGCCCTATCTTCCTCAGACGCGCATAGTTGGGATCACTGTGGGAAATGAGGTGCTGGGAGGTCAAGATACAAGCTTGGCCGAGCCCCTTGTTCAAGCTGTGAAGAATGTCTATAATGGACTCAAGAAATTTCACTTGGATAACAAAATTGAGCTATTCACACCACACTCAGAAGCTGTTTTTGCTACTTCCTATCCACCTTCTGCATGTGTTTTCAAGGAAGATGTCATGGTGTATATGAAACCTTTGCTGGACTTCTTTCAACAAATTGGCTCACCTTTCTATGTCAACGCATATCCCTTTTTGGCCTACATTAGTGATCCAGAACATATCGACATTAATTACGCTCTCTTCAAGCCCAATCCTGGAATTGTTGACCCGAATACTAGTCTGCATTATGACAACATGTTCGATGCTCAGATAGATGCAGCTTATGCCGCTCTACAGGCTGCTGGGTATAGAGACATGGAGGTCCGAGTAGCGGAGACTGGCTGGGCTTCTAGTGGAGATCAAACTGAAGCAGGAGCTTCAGTTGAGAATGCAAGGACTTATAATTTCAACCTTCGGAAGAGGCTCTTTCTGAGGAAGGGAACTCCTTTCAAGCCAAAGAGACCAGTCAAAGCATACATCTTTGCGTTGTTTAATGAGAATTCAAAGCCTGGACCTGGCTCGGAGAGGCACTATGGGCTGTTTAATGCTGATGGAAGGATTGCATATGATATTGGTTATGAGGGTCTACTACCTTCATCTGCACCCTCGTACTTCTTGTCTCTTAGGGTAAGGACCACATTTTTACTCTCGTGTTTTGTCTACACCTTTCTTTCATGAAGCCCTAGTGCCAATTCATCTTTGTGTTTGGATGTATTTTCTTGTTAAATGGTTCTTGCCTTATGTTAAAATGAGGATCTGTCTACTCAATTGTGAACTATATCCCAATTTAGGAAATGGTTATTTCATATAACATAGAACTATTGAATACTGTGATTTTATTGCATGTTTCCAGGCAACATCATGTCCCAACCATTTTGCCAGGCCTTTAATCATCCGGTGTTATTTTGCAGGAAACGTATGCTAGGTTTTAATCCTAATTTTGGTTTCTTACATCCTCATCAAACAAATTTTGGTATTAGAAACTATAAAGTTGCAGAACGGATCATGTTGGTCTAGAGTTTTAGATGATACTCCTGTGCTTGACTAATATCCTTGTGTGAGCATTCATTGTGGTTTGTATGTTTTCACTTCTTCCCTATATTTTCTCTTAGTTTCCTTTTTTTTTCAAATAAAATTGCATGGAGTTTCCAGTTCACAATAATGTTGATAATAATGAGAATTAACCTGTCTGAGTTTATCATTACTTAAATTCTAATACGTCTTCCTGTTGTGATGGGCCAATTAACTCCTTTAATAGATCACTAGGACACACATTATGGAGAACCTTTTATAATCTGGTTTCTAGGTCAAATTATCAGTAAGGCTGTTGTATTAAACTATTAATATGGTGATCTTTAAAGTTCATATTCTGAATGCTCTAGCCTTTTCCCAGCATTTTTTGAGACCCTTGTGAATCAGACCTTTTCAAAGATCTTTGGTCTATTTCAATAATCAATTTTGGCTTCATATACTTTACCCTTAAGTAATAATTGGCAATGGATTCCATTTGAATCACTTTTGTTTTGGACAATTTGTAATAAAATTACCCCTGGTAGCAATATGAAAACTTTTAATCTGTGCTTTCAACTTATTCCCATGATTAGTGCTATATCTTTCTTGCTTATGTTTGGTTTCTGATACCAGAGCATTAGTTACTGCAAAAGGTAATCTGACTTAATGTCATTTCTATCTGCAGAAAATTCAAGCTGGGGGTTGGATTGTACACTATTCGGCTACAGTTATTTTATCTGTTTTCATTTTCTTAGCCTTAGTGACTTGATTACAGAATAACACATCTGTATTGAACATACAACCGAGCTTAAGTGTTAGAACGATGTGATTGGGAATTTCACAACGAAAATGAAAT
This sequence comes from Oryza australiensis, assembly GCA_019925245.2. Classification (NCBI taxonomy): domain Eukaryota; kingdom Viridiplantae; phylum Streptophyta; class Magnoliopsida; order Poales; family Poaceae; genus Oryza; species Oryza australiensis. Next base: position 2,012,289 of record JAIFGZ020000335.1, read on the forward strand.
AATGGATCCCTTTGCACCAGTTCCTAACTTCTCTTCATGCTGTGCTTTACTTTTGGAAATCTATAACTCTGTTGTTAGGAAAAACATCTTAACTTTTACCATATATATGTTTTGTTTTAGCAGTTAAAATGCCATGCCAAGATAGAACTGTGAAATACAATTCTATACCATAGAAACTTTTGAAGATTTAATTTCTAGCGGTAAAGTTTAAGCTCCAGCTTGGCATGTTAGAAATGCTGTACATACAAACTGTCAGGGTGACTGAATCAACAGATCGTTGTTTCTTACTGGGTAAGTAGTGTATCTTGGAACATATCACAATTGCACTCAAGGCATCTGCTTCTACAGCTGAAAGCTCTATGTCACTAAGCTGGAGTGCTGGAGAAATGTGTGCACACCTATCTTCTCGCCATAGTCCTTAAATGTAGTAGCTACTGAACACCTTGAAATCAACATGTACATATGATATTAATATTGTGGTTTTAACTATACAAACTTTAGGGCTAAATATTATCCATCATGCAATTTCATTGCATCTCCTATTGTTAAGCTGTGCTGATGGATGTATGATTGTAACCCCTTGATGAGATCTGTGTAAAGTAAAATGTCCTTGCTACTATATGTGTCTTTGAAAAGCTAATGTATCACCAGTATGGTCATTGATATACTGAATCATTCCGAGTCCTATTGGATCCACCAGGTAAACATCTGTCACTATTGCTGAAGCAAGCATATCTTGCCGATCTTTCCCCAAGAACTTTTACCAGCTCATGTGCTGCAGTGGTCACTCCTTCAATTCCATCCTGTCATTTTTGTTGCAACCTATCATCTTTGTAGAAAGGAGTATATATCAGGTAGGAAAAAAAGGGGGAGTGGTAGAACTTTCAGGATATCCCAACTTTTGAGATTTCATTTTTCTCTCCCCCAATGGAATCTCTGATACTTTCTCTTGCTTGTTAAGTACTCCTATGTAGTACTGTGTTTACTTAGCAACTGAGCATTGGATCCCACTGCATTATCATGTGATCTGAGGTGAGGTTAATAGGTTATTAAACCCAAGGATTCCCTTCCTTTTGTGTACCAACCTTTTAACACTGATAGCTAGTACTACTCCATGTCTCCATATGCTCTGGAGTTGCAGAGTAACTGTGCTAGCAATATTTTACAATTGATATTTGAACTGTTGCAAGAATCAGAGAAAATAAAATTGTGTAAAGGACGTCGGCAAGGCATCTTCTAGTACCATTGGAATTTGGTCCCCAAAAGAACAGGTGGATGTGGCTGAGTCCCTCAATGGTCTACTATCAATGGTCTTATTAGAGAATATATTTAATTATTTATTTTGTCCACCTTAGAAATATATTAATTTATTTAGATATAGTATGAATGAATGAATAACAGATGCTACGTGTGTCAACTGGGAACATGATGTGTGGAGCCACATAGCTTGATGAGTTGGAGAGTCCACTATGATTATAGAGGTACAGGGAAAAAGATAGCCAATGAGACATGGGCAGAGCTAATCCCAAGGAAATAAGGATACTTTAGAACATGGAGGAGTTTTGTAGGATTTTTCATACGAATTAGTTTGGTTCTACTAAAATTCTCACAAAATTCCCACGTATATTTGGGACTACATTCTAGCCTATCATATTTTCCACTCATATATTTTACTCCTTCCATTTTCTTGTTTCTACGTTTATGAGGAAGTAACAACGTTTTTGACATGCGGGTCTCTTTTGTGCTTTCATATTAACGGATGCAACGAGTAATTAGTAGCATAAAAGAAAGATAAAATCCACTTGTAGTATATGTATAATAATGGTGTGATGTTTGATTTGTAACCTGTGACAAATTTCTTCTGGAATGTTGTTCATTGAGGCAATCAAAGTATATACATATAATTGAACCACTATAATCATTGGCAAAGGCAAAGAGCTTCTAAACTTGCTGCAACAAATCTACTTTGTGAAGTGCTATGCTCAGCGATAAAATATATATGTTTTCTTGAAAAATATTAATCTGTTTTATTCAATATTTTCATATTTTTTTAAAAAAATCTATTATATATTTAGTTAGCCATGGACAAAGCCCCTATCGTAGTAATTATAAGTTGTTTAATAGTACAGCTGTTCTACTTGCAGGCCGCGTATCGTTCCAAGACAGATGACTGTATTAGGCCCATAATGTTAAGAGTGTGCACCATAATGTTGGTATAGCATGGTCATTAATCATGGGGCCCTGAAAGATATTGACATCTTGCACCCCTAATATGGGCCAAGGAAGATATCAGTTTGCTAGTTCTTAGAGCATCCCAACGGATTTACTTCCAAATGAATCTTTTTTGTCTTCATAAAAGATAAAAGATAGAAACTTGAAATATTTTGTGTCACACTAAAATAAAAGATATTTATTTTTAAAAAGGCCACGTCATTAATCGTCATCAGACCCTAGGCGCCGTTGCTGAAGCCCACGTCCAAAATCTTCTGCCGAGCCAGCCCTGGGCGCCACCGATGCCGTGAAACATCAGGCGATTCCTTCATGTACCTATATTGATCTTTGTTTCAATCGTTGGTGGTTTAATGAATGATGGCTTGATTAATTAGCTTCCTCACTGAGATCAATGATGGCTTAATTAATTAGGTTCCTCACTGATTAATGGCGACTTGATTAATTAGCTTCATCATTAAAATCAATGGTGGCTTGGGTTCCTCACTGCTTAACGGCGGCTTGATTAATCAGCTTCCTCATTAGTGGCTTAATTAATCAATTTCAATATCAAATACCGTGGCGTGTGTGCAGACTTTTTGATTGTTCAAATGTATTAATCAATATGATTCCGTTGTTCATCAGTGGGCACTCCTCTGCTTGCGGCGGCCTTGTTAATTACTAAATAACAAGAATAAGAAGCAAACCTTGTTTGGTGTTAACCCTGAAGACCTTAAATCTTTCATCAACAGATCAGCTTTTTCATAATTAGCATTTTCTGAATATACATTCAACAGAGAGTTATAATGGAATAGATTAGGATTATGGCCTTCGTCCTTCATTTTTTGAAAATATTCCTCAGCTTTCTTGCAGCAGTTAGGTGACAGGCATATAGTCAGGAGAGTGCCATATATTACAATATTCATTCGAAAACCACGGGAATTCAGATCATTAACTAATTCCATGACCTTAGTGTAACTCTGTTTCAACTTCATGCACCCTGACAGAAGCTGAAAATGAGAAGAGAAACAATTGAAATGCTACACAAACCAAATTAAATGCTAATCAGCAGAAAAAAGGGTCATAGTCGTTATAAAGCTTGAAGCTGCTATCGAACCTCTCGTTCTTCATCAAGCACCCAAGGACAGAGTTAACTCCAAAGCAAGCAGCACAGATTCTACCCTCACCAACATTCAATTTCTCTCGTTTCCCCCACTGAATCCAACTATCTCGTTATCCAATTCGCATGCAGACAACTGAGCGAACTACCGAGATGAAACGAGGATGCTCCGATGGAACTAGGAAGAAGCATAGGGGAGCGCGCGTACTTGGTGAGTGTGGCGACGGGTTCGGGGGAGGCCTTGACCTCCGCGACAACACTGCTCGCTGAGGATGGCCGTGGCGGCGGCCTCGACGCTCCGGGTTTCCAACGCCGGTGAGGCCGCGCGGGCGCAGGAGATGTTCCGCCTGGGAACAAGCACGCCGCCACCGCAACCGCAGGCGTTGGGGGAGGAGGCGGAGAGCGACAGCGACTCGGCAGCCTCCATCATAGCCCTCTGTTCCTCCCGTTGCCGGGCGCGTCGATGCCGGATTTGGAGGCGGCGCCATTGGGGAAGGTGGCGATTGCACGCGGATGTGGGATTTGGCGCCAGATGTTGTGTAACGCCCTGAAAATCGGAGAATTTAAAAACCAAAAATTAAAAATCGGAACTCACAAAAACTTTCTGCTTGTTGCTGCTTGATCGAGTTTTTCGCTTCTTATTTGCCAGCTTGGTTGCATAAATTTAAATGTGAGCGATTCATCTTGGTGTTTGAGAAAAACCAAATAATTTGGATTTCCGTTGGGGAGAAAAATCTTGGAGTTTAGAGTTGAGAATTTTAAAATAAAATAGGAAAAGGACGTGGATTTATAAAAATATGTATTTGGGAAACAAAACATTATTTGGTGATTATGAAATATTAATTAGAAAATAAAATGGGCAATAAAATATTTTAGAGGATTTGTATAAAGTCTAGGAATTAACTGGAAATAAATCATGATTTATGAAATTTAAGAAAAATGATTAAATTAAATAAGGTGGTATATATTTTTAAATAAATAAAAGTGGGAGAAAAGTTTGAAAATATATTTTTAAATTAATTTTGGGAATATTAGACTTTTATTTTGAATTTTTAGAGTGAAAGAAAATAGGAATTTAAAATTAGAATTTAAAATCGGGAAAAATCGAAAGCACGCTCTTCATGCGTCACTAGGTGCTCGACGCCGTACCCGACCCGGCCTCACGCCCGCATCGCGTCGCCCGCCGTACGCGCGCCCACACGCGTGCTCGCCACGCGCCACGCCCGGCCGGCCTCGCGCCGCGCGCTCATGTCGCCGCGCCGGACCCGCCGAGCTCGCCGCCGCACGTCGCCCGCCGTACCCGACCCGCCCTCGCCGCGCCGCGCGTCATCCGCCGTACCGGTCCGCGCCCGCCCCGCGCGCGCCGCGTTCGCGCGCCGGCCCCGCCAACCCGTGCGCCGCGCGTCGCCACCGCACCGCCGCGCCGGCCCCCTCTCTCCCGTCCTCCCCGCCGCGCCTATAAATAGGCTGAAGCCCCATCTCTTTTCCCACCTCGCTGCCGTCCTCCACCCCTTTCCTCGCCGTTTCCCTTCGCTGCAATCCTAGCGCCGAGCGTCGCAAGCCGCCGAGCGCCGCCGCGTGCCACACGCCGCCGCCGTCGTGAGTGGTGCTCCGTCGCCTCCCTTGCCGTCGTCGTCGCCGGTAAGCCCCAAGCCGCCGCCCCTCGCGCTAGCGCGCGCGCCGGCCGAGCGAGGAGGAGGAAGGGGGCGCTGGTCGAGCAGGTAGAGGAGAAGGAATAGGAAAAGAGAAAAGAAAAGAAAAAGAGAAGAAAAAGAAAAGAAAAAGGAAAAATAAAAAAAGGAAAAATATGGAAAAATTCTATAAAATTAGGAAAAGTATTTAGAAAATATTTGGGATAATATTTGGGCAAAAATTTATTATTTTCTTGTGCATTTTTCGGTACAAATTCGGAAATAGAAATCGGATTTTCGGAAATTCGTTTCGCGTCGTTTTAATCCGGAGTTTGTCTTTCTTTTCCGCCATTAAGAATGAGTTTCTTTTGGTGCTCGGACCTCCAAAATCTCGAGCACAAAATTCCTTTGATTCGCACTTTTCAAATTATTCCTTATTTAAATTCGATCGACGCTTTGCAAAACTCTAACACCTCAAACTCGTTTTTAACTCGGATTTTATCCTAAAAGCTCTCGTCCGAACTCGAGTAGAATTTTAGGCTAAACGTTTAGAGTCATTTTTATGATTCTTTTCGATCTCTCGGCATTTATTTGAATTCGATCGAATTCAATTGATTTTTCGCACGTACGGATAGCAACCGAGGGAGCAAGCACTGACTACGTTGAAGACCCCGGCCAACAAGTGTGCGAGCAAGGCAAGTCAACACTTCCCTTTGAACATATTGATCCTACTTTGCGAAATGATGTTGATTTCAATTACAAATTGCATGCTATACACAAATGAGTACCTATGTTTGATATACCCTGCCTTGATGTTGATTAACATTAGAATTATTCTTTGTAGCCTTCGATGTGATATGACCGAAGGCTAACTTCGGTAAAATGCTTACCCCTGCTTATATTAGATTCTTGCATACTCATGATTTTACAAAGAAGCTTCGTGCTTGGGCAACTATCTTTGGGAAGGTAGTTGGAATACAACATGTGAAGACATGAGTGCCACATTGCCTTGATCATGATGAAATTAGTTTTGATGAAAAATAAAAAGTACAAAACCAATGTTTTGGAACGGGGCGGATGGATAGATTTGGGTGGATTCCGGAAAAGGCTAGTACCACCCCTGGTCAATTAAGGATCGAGCCATGAGACTTATAACCTGGAACGAGCCAGTACAGCCGTACTTCTCGAATGGGTATAGACCTAGCGGAATAGATAGCCGAGCGGAGGCAGTATCCCTGCATAGTGGTTCTTGAGTGAAGAGGTGGTTATGGTTATTGAGATAAGGCTACGACCTAAGTGTTGAGTTATGAATGAGAATGTTGTGAAAGTTTTTTCCTTACCCCGGGAGTGCCATAACTCCTCTCACTGCTAGGAAAGGACGGCTAGAGTGCAAGAGGGTTTAAGTTCATGGAGCAGGTACTGCCGAAGCAAAGTTATCGAAAGGCTTTGCCGTGACCATTCCATATGAAGGGATGAAAGCTCATTCAATGAGTAGTCGCGGAGTACGGGTAAAGTGTACATCCACTGCAGTGTGAGTCAATCAATCTATTCGAATAGCCGTGCTCGTGGTTAATGAGCAGCGTGACAAGTTTCTCCCGTGGCTAGACTCATAAATTTTAAAATGATGGGAATGGGATTGCATAATGATTCCGTGTGCTGGTGGACTCAACTTCTCGAAATGCGAGAAGGGGGGACTCCCTAGAAAACCATGACGAACTGGAGACAGGAAGCCATCCTTGAAAATCACGATGGATGGTAGACAAAACCGTCGCCGTTTTAATATACTCTGAAACTAAAACTTGACTTGGCTAGACAATAGGTTTGTGAAATGATTTGTGAAAATTGGCTTTGTGCAAATGAACCTTGGCCATCCTTTGAATGACCCTATCATGTGCATCATTCCGTGTTGGCTTGTTGAGTACGTTGGGTACTCACCCTTGCTATACGCACAAAACTTCAGATGGAGGAAACGAAGAACTGGATGACCCCTATGCTTACTGCCAGGTGGGCGATGGAGGTGAAGGCGTCTACTAGGTTTTAGTCCTCGGTCGTTGCCTATGGCAATCGACATGTCGCTGCTTTTCGACTGCTAATCTCATCTAAACTCTGCTTTTGGTTGTACCCGGACCAGTAGGTCCTATATATATTGGATATTGCCTTCGGACCTATTATTGTAATAAGTTCGATGTAAGACTATTCGTGCACTTTGCACCTGGTAATTCAGACTGTATTCGTGGGTACCAAACTACTCGATCCAAGGATATGGTACTATGAACACGAATGATTCCCGTTCTCAAAAACGAGGGTCGACATGTTGTTCGTGGGAGCATGGCAAGCCGAATACTCACGACGAGAGGAAGCGTTTCGCGTGCCATCCGAGATTTGGTGACGCCGCGCCGTTCGCCAGAGCTGGCCACCGAAATCCCCGGGATGGCGACACGCTTCTTTTGGCGTTCGGCTTGACGAGTTCGTTGGAGCGACCTTTTTTACCATAACAGTTCAAATATAGCTTCAGCAACGCTTTAATCAGTTCGTTGGGATGCTCTTAGAGTAGTACTACATAATAATCTGCTCAACAAAGAGGGAAAAAAACTGAATGTTGGAGGCAGGTGGAGTGTGAAAATTAACGGTGCAGTCAAAATAGCAAGAGTATTTAAAATTTAAATTTTAGTTACGGCTGACAAATCAACGAGAAGACGATGTTATAACTGTGGCATTGGGTTTATCTACAATAGCAGATGGAGAAAATGTCAAATCATCTTGGAGTACACTGCACTGAACCAGCACTCCAATAATAGTCCAATGTACAATTCAGTGTTTTGACGTACACAAGGACGGATCGTTGTCAATTTGGCATCAGTTCAGCTGCCTGCCTGCCTCTGCCTATCTACTTCTTCCGACCATTTATCACTTGACTGTGTGCTTATTTATGAGCATGCAAGTGTAGATATTGATCGATCTAAGCTCACTGTTCTTTATTACCCATGAGCACAGCAAGATGGGTTTTAGATTTTTAGCTGAGCGATAAAAAAATGATAATAAAAGATTGTCCCTCATGTGAAATATATATTGTTGTCCTTGTTATTCTAGTTATGCATTTGTATAGGTAGAATTCTTTATATTTTTAGGATGGAGGTAGGACCTCAGTACTCTCCTACGATCATAAATAATACCTCATCCATCCTGAAATATAGTTATCTTTAGGATTTTTAATTAAGAAGGGGGTAAAATTAAATAAAAAAAATATTATGATTGATGAAGATATGCAACTAGGTGAAGAAATTGAAATATAAGATGATCGTGATTGGTTCAGAGATAAAATGGAAAGATAAATAGCCTTATTTTATGATAAGCATGAAATGCTATATTCTAGAAGGAAAAAAATATGATATTTTAAATAAGTTTTTTTAACTTTCAAAACTTTATATCAATAATACCGCTTAGTTTATATAAAAAATAAAACAAGTTACACATATATTTATCTTAAAAATAATATCATGATACGATAAACATATTAGGTTTTATAAAATTATTCTATATAAAATTGATGGCCAAACTATTAAAATTTTGGTTAACTCTCGCTACAAACATCAAATATTTATAACCAGAGTGATTAAAAAATAAAAAAAATAAGATTAAAAGTTTTTAGAAATAACCAATAATCAAAATCTGATTTTATTTTATTTTTCATAAAAATTACTCTCTTCATTTTAAAATATAATAAATTAGACCATATAATAAATTATAGCATTTCAAATTTGTTTAAAGGTATAGCAATTTCTCCGCCTACTTCATTATCTCAACCAATCACAACTATATTTCATTTACTCTCTACACCTGCCTCCTCATCATAATAATCATAATCATTTCTCATTTTATTTCACTTATGTTTTTAATCTCTGTGAAAAACTTCAAAAATAGATTAAGGAAGTAGAAAAAAATGTTCATAGTATGGACAACACCCTGTGGTCTACCGTGCTCCATGTCCAAATATTGAAAGCAATGCAGTGGTGTACTATACGTAGGAGTGGAGTGCCACTATTAGTCAAATGATGCTACTACTCCAGATGTGCCAAGTCAATTGGCCAGCATGGATCCTTTCTTGGTCAGGCTTGATAGGCCGTGCTATCTACTGGAGTAGTATCAGACTATCACTACAGCCTACTGCCAAGCTACAGGCATCTTTAATCCCCATTTGATTTGAAAGAAAAACATACAAAATTTATAGGATTTCAATCCTATTGGATTTTTTCTATATGGTTCTTTGAAACAGAGATTAAAAACTATTGATTCCTAAGAATGTCTCAATCCACATAAGTTTAGGAGAATTTTTAATATGAGATCCACTTTATAGAAAGTTTTTTATGAGTCTGTCTCTAGTTCATTTTTGGTATTTTTTACGGTCCAATCAAACAATTGTTTTGATATTTTGTTTGCTTTTGTGTTTTATAATCATATGTTTTACACTTATATTTATATTAAAATTTTATTTTTCCTATTCTACCCTTTCAAATAGCCTAAATTCATTTGATTCAAGCACGTCGGTGCTGACGGGGTCATCAGCCAGTGACAAACACCCCATCCCCATAACTTCTCACAATTTTGGATTATATTTGCTGCTTCTTCCCATTGTGAGAGTGACCCGAATGACTTGGTTAATCTTCTCACATAATTGCGTGTCAACTACTCAACTGTACTTGGTTAATTTCCCCACGAGGACCAAATTGACGTGGCAAGAATTACTCAGCAATTTACTATTAGTCTCGATTTTCTTTGGTTAATAGTTTCACATTAATTGTACAAGGATAGAAGAACTAATATGTAAGTGGAGAAGTCCCCCATCTTATTGGATAGCTTTTGAGTAAGAAAGATCTTTTATTATTCTATAACCGGTATCAAAACTATGCTAGTTCAACATCTTTGACCCGATAGATAGAGTGTGAAGTCCCGATGAACCATAGATGTCTATAGGACCCATATACTCGAGGGTCGTTGGTGTACGATGAAGAGGTGATAAAAGGCTAAGTGACACCAATGTGTAAAAGGAGAGGTTGTTGAATAGTTTTACATTGATTAGGGAGACTGATGAATAGTTTCATATTGGTTGTGGAAAGGTAAGAAACCTAATATATAAATAGATTGAGAGAGCCTTTCACCTTATTAGCTAACTTTGGTGAGAAAGACCGCTTATGATCCTACATTTTTTAGCCTCTATGCTGGAGAATAATATCGTGGATGTGTGTCGGTGACAAGCATGCATGTTTTCCGTGTAATCACAAAACAACCACTATACTTTAGGTATAATTTTACACATATTAGCATCATTGGTCCCTCCCAATTGATTGTCGAGACCTTATGTTACACATAAATCTAGGGATAGGTCGGAAAATACAAATTTCTCGCCTATCTTGAAAATAAGCTCGAAATGTGAATGCCAAATATACTGGAGGATATTTCACTATTCATCATGTCCTTTGCTACAGGATTTGGGTAGGTTTATATATATCCCTCAACTATACATATGAGATTACAATTTTACCCCTCAAAGGGCCTATAGAAAGTTACTGTTCTACCTTGGTAAAGCTTATAACCTATAGGTATATTGGTACTTTTCTGTGGTCTCCCAGGGACTTATGGTGCTAGCTGGCAGGAGTGGTTGGAGTGGTCCTCCAGTAAAAGTGTGCTTCTTGCTCAATGGTGTATTCCACTGGTCTTTGCCGTTTTGGTCGAATACCAATTCTTGCATGAGGGCTCGAACACACTTTTCCACTTTCCCCCTTACCCCGCCTGCACCCCACCGTCCCTGGCTATATAAGGGGCGGTGGGTCGCTGTCTAGCGGTCTCATTCATGCTCTCACTTGCGCCTCGCTCTTTGCTTCATCGTCGGTCGTTTTGCCTTCGAGCTCCCTCTCTTCGAGTTACTGGTTTTCGAGCATGGACAATTCTTTGAAGAAAGTTGCTACCAAGTCCAAATCATAGAAGACTTCTTTGAGCTTAGGTCCCTCCCGAGTGAAAGACGGGGATTTTGACAAGCTAATCGAGAATGGTTCTAGCCATAGTCTCGTGGTTTGACATGTCGACGAATCAAGTCCTTCCCCTCGACCTGGCTATACTCTTGTCTTTGAGGATTTCTTTGAGGCTGGCTTCAAATTTCCCTGTAGACCCTTCCTTGTCGAGGTTCTCAAGTTGTACAGGCTTGAGTTCCCGCAACTTATCCCAAATGCCATTGTTCAGCTAGGTATCTATAAGTGGATTGTGCATAGTTCTAGGGGCATTCCTCATGGCGAGGATTTCGCCTATTTCCACAACACCCGCCATTATACCAAGCGAAACTCGAAATTTGGATCTATCAACTTTATGCCCCGCTCGAACCACGATTGCCGTTGGCCGGTTATTTCTGCTAGTCGAACTAAGTGGGGTACCAAATGGCAGTTTAAATGGGTTTACCATCAGATCCCGACTGATCTCTATGCTACGGAAGATTGCCCTTCCTCATTCTCTTGCAAAGACCCTGATGTTGTGTCCGAGCCCACTGTGGCTCTTTCTACTGACTTTGCTCTTCTGTGACCTCGAATCGAAGAGCTTGTCTCGAAGTTTAGTGTTCGAGATCTTGTGGAGGAGTTTATTTACCTTGGCATCTGGCCTCTTTCTGCCGGCTGGGCGCTTCCACGGGTGAAGTTCCCCGTGACTCGACGTCGCTTCTACCGTCCTTTGTTATTTCTTCTGTTGGTAAGTTTGTCTTCTTTTTTTGACTTCATGTTTTTGCCTTGCGATTAACTTATATGTATATATATATATATATTGGTTATAGTTGAATTGCCCAAGGATATGGTTTGTCCTTTCCAGAAATTCATAGGCACGTTTAGCAAGGATGAATATCTGAAGTACTTGAAGCTTCAAAAAGGTAGAAAACAAAATCGAGTTCTTGCTGCTCTTGGCCATGATGTTCCTGCTCGAGTGCACTCGAAAAATGTTCCCTTGGACAAGACAAAAAAGAAAAAAGAACAATCTTCATCTGATAACAACGAGAATAGCTCGGATGGTGGAGATGGATCTAGTGATGATTTTGCCAATGAGTGCGAGCAATCGAGCTCTTTCGAGCAAATTGAAATCAGTGTTGAGCCCCAAGAGGCGTCGAGCTACCTTAAGAGGAAAACCATATCGGTCAACTCGCCTATTTCATCGAGCCCGAAACGAGTTTGAATCGCCGTGGATAGTGACGATGAACTCGATGAGGAGGCACTTTGCTTCAATCTCCCCACCCTTGGTAACCCAAGTCATGCTGTCAGCGCTGTTCGCCCAGCTACTTCAGCCGTTTCCACCACCCCTCTTGATGTTCTCGCCTCGGTTGCAATCGAAGTCAAGAAGGAGATCGTGGTGGATTCCTTTGAAGTGGAAAACGTGGAGATCCATCGAAAGGCCGGAGGGGCTTCCAGTGTAGCGGTTGTGGAAAATAGCCCTGTTCGAGCTGTCGAGGGTACTAGGGATGATCAAACTCATTCTGAGTCATTCATATCGACACCTTCACCGAGCTTGTGCAAGATGTCCTTGGCGGTTTTAGTAAACGTTGTGCTAAGAGTGGACATTGGCCGATGGGTTTACCCAACTTTGGCGAAATTGGAGAAAGCAGCCTTCATGGCACCAGTCTATGTCTGGATGACTTGAAATATTGTGCCTCTCTTGACCAGATTGGCAATGAGTTTAGTACTGCTCATATTCCCCCTGAACTAGAGAAAAAATTCGTTGAGAAAAATGATCTCATTTCTTCTTGGACTGCGCTCGACTCGCTGCTGCTAAGGTGTGTCGTGTATACTTTCCTTTCCTTAACATCTGAATTGCTCCCACAGATTCCTCTTGATATTTTGACTCATTTTTGTTTGTTGCCTTTTCGTTCCAGATTGCAAGTCTTGCCCATCTACACCGTGGTGTTGCTGTAAAATCTTTGAAGGACATATGTGTTAGACGGAAAAAAATCTCTAGACGGAATCGCCAAGCTCAAAAACGATTGAAGCATTCTTAGTCGAGAACATGACAAAGTCACTAGTGAGAAGAAAGTTGCAGCAGACGTTGTTAGACACCAGCATCATGAGAAGAAGGTACTTCTTGATGAGAACAGGGCACTTCCTGACGAAAAGAAAAAGGTACTTGCGCGCCAAAAAAGAGCTCGAGCAATCTATGCTCAACCATCAAGAAGTTTCTTGCCACGTGCTAACCTAGAAGATAAACTCAAAGAGGAAATTGCTGAGCTCGAGAGGAGGAATGGACAGCTCAAACTTGCTCGTCAGGAACAAGAGAAAAAACCCTCTTAAAGTTTGTTGGAATGTCTTGTAGGTACTTCTTTAAATCATCAAAACCTTGTTGGCATTCAGCTGTCCACTCGAAGGTACTTGCCCCTCTTAAAGTTTTAAAGAATGGCAAACCTCTTTCGGTTGATTTTGAGAGGAATCTACTCAAAGACGCCATGTGACCTGTCAACCTTTGCATTTCCTTAGTATTCTTTGGTGGTTCCATTTGGTGAATGGACATGATTTTGTCTGGGTTCGCTTCTATTCCTCTTTTTGACATCAGGAATCCTAATAACTTTCTTGCTTTAACACCGAACACACATTTTTCCGGGTTCAGCTTAACTGAGTACTTCCTAAGATTCCAAAACGTTTTTTGTAAATTCTTTCCATGTGTAAATGATTGTTTGCTTTTCACCACTATGTCATCTACATACGCCTCCACATTCTGACCTAGCTGTTTTGCCAACACTTTGCATATTAACCTTGCAAAAGTTGCTCTCGCATTCTTCAAGCCAAAAGGCATTCTAATAAAGTAGTATGTTCCAAAGGGTGTTATGAATGATATTTTCTCCTCATATTCTTTTATCATAAAGACCTGGTGATATCCTGAATATCACCAGCTGTTGCATCTATCAACTGGTCTATTCTTGGGAGGGGAAATCGTCCTTTGGGCATGCCTTGTTGAGATTTGTGAAGTCGATACACATTCTCCATTTTTCTTTTGCCTTCTTTACCAACACCGGGTTTGCCAACCATTCTGGGTGCATAACTTCTCTTATGACTTTTGCCTTTAACAACTTTTCAAGCTCGACCTTTGCAGCTTGTTGTCTATCGATCGACATCCTTCTTAACTTTTGCTTCTTGGGTTTATGTTCTAGCTTGATTGCCAACTTGTGTTCGATGAAGTTTTTGCTGACTCTCTGGAGTTTTTCTGGTGACCAGGCAAAAACATTCATATTTGCTTTTACCACTTTCAGTATTTCTTCTTCAACATGTTTTTCTAAGTTTTTACCCAGCATAATGTACTTTTCTGGTTTGCTATTATCTATTAGTACTTTCCTTGCTTTCTCTTCTGGAATTGGTTTTTGGGCTTTCGTTTAATCTTTGTGCTTTTCTTCAACTACATGTACTCCCTTCATGCTTGGTGTTCCTTGGAGTTTGAACTTTCTTGCTGCCAACTGAGCATCTCGAACTGTGATGACTCTTGTTGGTCCTGGAAGTTTCATGCATATGTAATTGTGGTGTATGATTGCTTCGAAAATATTAATTGTCGATCTCCCTATTATGGCATTGTATTGATATAGCATGTCGACCACATCAAAAACAATTTCCTCTTTCCTTTTGTTATCACCTTTGCCAAATACCACTTGCAAAGATATTTTCCTGATAGCATGTACTTGTTGACCACCAAAGCTTTGTAGGGGTACTTCTGCATTTGTTAGCCTGTCTTCTGGTATTTGCATTTTCTTAAATGCATCATAAAAAATCACGTCTGCTGAACTTCCTCCACTCTATGCACTTCACATTGTGCTATTTCAACTAAGACCACCAATGAATCTTGATGGGGGAAAAGTACTCCTTCCACATCTTCTAGTCCAAAAGAGATTGTTGTGCTCGAGTATATTGGTGGAATTGACTTGTAGCTCATTCCTACATGATTTACCTGTCTTACATATGTCTTTCTTTGTTGCTTTGATTCAATTCCCAACAAGGATCCCCTGTTATTGCATTTCTCACTCACCTTTGAAATTTCCTCGATTGCTTCTATCTTCATTACTTGTGGTCCTTCCATTGTGTTTTGCCCCCTTTTCTCACGAGCCCCCTTTATATTTACCATCGTATTGTCTTATGTGTTTTTTAGCATGTATGACATTTGTCTGCATTCTTCTGTGGAATGGCCTTAAGGACCATGTATTTGACAAAACTTGCTATAGCATTCTTCTTTCGAGTGGCCACCTCGGCCATGTGTTTAGCAGTACTTGTTGTATTCGACTTGGTTTTCTCTGCCTCTTCCTCTTCCTGAGTTCCACCATTTGTTTCTCCCTATACTGAGGCTCCACCATTGGCCTCTCTCTTTTTCAGGTTGTCCCCATTGGTTTCTTCCTCTTTGAGTGATGTCCCATGTCACACCATGCTTTTCTCCTTAGCCTAAAATAACCTCTGAAATTTGTGCAGAAGAAATTGGCCAAAAAGTATATAAGAAGACAAACTCCAAAATTAAAATCCATTTAATAATTGTAAATGGCTTGGTGGGATTTTTATTAAATTCCCCATGTCGAAATATACAAAGAAGATTTTTATCAAAATTTTCAGAACATCAAAAACAATTTTAAAAATTGAATTAGGCTAATCGAAATTATTTTCCTTAAGGAAAAGGGCTTTTTCTTTTATTTTTTCTTTTTCTCTTTATCCTCCTTTTTCCTTGGTCGTGGGCCGCCAGCCCACTTCTCTCCCTCCTCTCCGCGCTCGCCGCGTCTCCCTTGGTTGGGCCGGCCCAAGCTGCGCCCACGCCATCACCGAAAGTCCACGGCGCCTCCTCTCGCTTTGGGGCGCGACGGTGGGGCACACTTGTCGCTTCACCCCCAACCTCCCGCCGCCTCCCCTCGTGGCCGCGCCACCCCACGCCGCCCACTCTCCCGGCCATCTCGCGCCTACCCGGCCACCCCGCCCACTCCGTGCATGTGCCCGTGACCCGCGCCCCACTTCCCCCTCTCCTCGCCCCGCGTGCGCCTAAGGCCGCAACGGCCGGATTTGAAAATCTCGGCCGCTGCCTTACCCGCGCCATGTTGCGTCGCCATTCCAGCTCAACCCGGCTACATCCGCACTCCCACGCCCCTATAAAGCATCTCCGCATCCGCGAGTGCTTCCCTTTCACGATCGCCTCGATTTGTGCCTTCTCATGCTCACGCGCCGTAGAACCCTAGCCGCCACCGCCGAGCTCAACTCCGGTCACCCGTTCCTCTCAAACCACCGCTCGCCGCACCCAATCGCCACGACCACCATGTTTCCCGCCGCTCGTAGACCACCGGCCGCCTGTTTTCCCCAAAAATCCACCGCCAATTCCCTCTGTCGTCGTCGTCTTCTTTGCTTCCGGCCACCGGTAAGCCATGGCTCTCCTCCCTTTTCTTTTTCCCGTGTTTTTCCATTTGTTTCCGCGCGTGTTTAGCCTCCGGCCACGTCGCGTCGAGCGTGCTCGCCATCTCCACTGCCGCCGATGCCGCTAGGGCCCGAGTGCCGCCCGTTTTCGCCGTCTGCCGACGCTGCTTTCCCGTCGCCGGCCGCGCCTAGCGCCGCTCCTCTCTCGCACCCGTGCACGTTTTCGCGCTGCGCCATATACGCCTCCGTCCGACATCTCTCCACTGGTCGCCGGTGACCTCCCGGTCCTGTGAGCCGCCGCTTCACCGTCGGCCGCTGCGCTGTGGTCTCGCCGCCAGCGCGTGCACCCACGTGTTGTTGGTATTTCTTACGACCACAGATAAAATCCGCAAGCGCACAGAATACCGTTGTAGCACTTCACCCAGGGAGTATTCCAAGGGATATCAAATCCAAGGAACGGTAGGGATTATCAAAGAGTTAGGATCATCCAAGATTAGGTAGGCGATAGTATAGAGAGGATTACTTTGGTTGCGGCTCTAAGAAGCAGGTAAATTACTTCAGCTTTTCTCTTTCTTACTTCGGGCGTCGGCTTACACTCGGTCTGTCGAGTGACTCCGGCCTACAGCTCTATGTCGTACCCGAACGTGAAGGAATACAAAAGATGGACAGGGCTGTCACCACCTGCCGCCTATCTCTCACCCGTGGAGTATGAGGCAAACAAAGGTAAACTCTAGCCTAGACACCACATCTAAACTATCGAATACTACTCTAGCCTTGCGCAAGAACACCCGTCTTTATTAGGGGTCTTAGTACTAAAGCACCCAACTTAGGGCGGCAAGCAAAATTAAAGTAAAGTAAAGTACTCAATGCAAATGCTTAACAACCAAAGTAAACATAAACACTAACTTTATAGAAGAAAGCATCATCGAGGTACAAGGCTGAAGGTCGGTACCGGGACTCCCGGTACTCCTCCGAACTACCTCTCGGAGAAAACTCCGACATTTGGGGTATTCCTTTAGGAGCTTCCTCTTACTCTCTAACCTATTCACTAAGCCTTTGGAGTGAAGCCTTAATCTTCTTGGAGGTGTGTTGAAGTAAGTGATGAGCTCCCCTTTTATAGGTTTGGTATGACGGTTGTATGGCGGTTAGAAACCACCATACCCATCTAACCGTCATTGAGGAGGCTTGAGTGGACGCCACGTGGAGTTGGGGGGGGGGGGAAATGGCGGCCGAGCTTGTTCGACCAAACCAGGGTTCGGCCAAACCCTGGCTGGCGCCTTCCTCTACCGACTTTCTCCTGAGACTGAATTGTGGGTTCTTGAGTCGGTTCCCAGATGTTTGATATTGATTTAGGTCGGTTTCACCCGACTTGTGGGCCCTCCGATCCGTGGGAGGCTGACGTGGCAATCGCCGGTTGGTTGGAGTTATGTTCATCGCCATGAAATTAGCACGCCTTTCACTTCAATTTGGTACTAATGTCACCTGCATACATTAATTTACAACCACTCATGGAAAAGGTTAGTTTATAATCCCTACCGCTACGTTGATATGCTTAGTTCGTTCCACTTATGCAGGAGTTGACGGTCTGATTTAAGGTGATAATGACCGTCAACACGCATCCTCTCTCGACCATCAGATCCATCCGGCAGATGGATCCGAGCCATCCATCCCGCTGAGTGCCGCCGTGGCACCGTTGCCCACGTGGCCACACGCGTGGCTGCGATGTAGGTGCCACGCAAGCGCCACGTGGCACGCGCGTTCTCCCTGGGCCGGTGGACCGAGTCCACCATGCACCCGCCCCGTTCGCCATCGTAGCCATGGGTCTCGCCTGTCGGCGCCACCGCCCACCGGTCGGATGATGTCAGCCCTAGTTGGCGCTTGCGCCATAAATTGTTTTTCTTGTCTTTTTATTAGTAAATCACAAAAACTTGTAAAATTCATATAAAATTCATCCAAACTTCGTTTGAGTCCGTTCAAGTTGCACTGGACTCATAAAAATATCTAGAACACATTAAAATAGTTTAAATGTCTGTTTCACTAGTCTTATAGCCTGTTTTGTTGTGATTTGATTGGCGATTAGATTTTGGTTTTTCAGACGCTCCAGTTTATTTTGAAGTAGTCGCAGAAGTTCAGCAGGAGCAAGACCAAGGCAAGTCATGTACCTTTTGATCATGTTGTACCTACTTTACAAATTATCTCGCTTTATCCTTTTAAATTGCATTATTTTATAATGTCATCGGGATGGGACCTATAGTACTCAGCCTATGTCATTAACCCCATTCCTTTGATTGATTGGGAACTACTATGACTAGTTGTAGGGCTAGGACATGCTTAGTCCGCTTAGTGCAACTACATCACTAATGGGAGAATTATGTTATTAGTTTTTACTCACATGAAATGATGGTCTCAGACCTAAGATACCTTTGGTAAAGGATAACTGTTAAACAAAATATGACCAAATGGTGGGTTGTGGGTGCACGGTTTTGATAGACACACCCATGACAGTTAAGGACCGGTTCGCGGGAAACTCTGTAAGAATTGTTAGTGCGTACCATAAGCCAGCATGAGCAACGACTGGGCTTGTAGTGTAGCTTTTCCTGGCCAATGCATCCAGGCAAGGGTGGGCAAGATGGAGTTTGGATGGACCGGGAAAGGTCTATGCGGCTTCCGGATTCACCTAGGCACAAGAGGGGGCTGCCTACCTTAGATATAAAGGTAGGGGCGAAACCTGAGGTGTGATGTCGCTTGGTTAGGGAAGGTTATGCGAATGGTCATGTCACAAACCCCTTTTCGATATGTCGTGGTGGCATGTTGACGCACGGGAACGTGTTGTGGGGCTGTGTCTTGTGGGTACAGACGTACACCTTTGATCAGAGTTAGAAACTATTCGAATAGTTGCGCCCACGGTTATGGGCTGTCGACCAGATTCACCGTGATTAGTCCCACTGATAACAATTTGACTAAATGGAACTGGTTAGAGTAGTTGGATGGATTAGGCCTGA
The DNA here is from genome assembly GCA_019925245.2 of Oryza australiensis. Lineage (NCBI taxonomy): Eukaryota > Viridiplantae > Streptophyta > Magnoliopsida > Poales > Poaceae > Oryza > Oryza australiensis. Next base: position 2,031,631 of record JAIFGZ020000335.1, read on the forward strand.
CTCAACATGGTGTAACGTTGAGCATAGATGTTTAATCTTGCTTAATTAAACATAATCATTGTTTTATTGCGTTCAACTTATTTTTTGTGAAATGCCCACTTTGTGCAAAAGTTAACCCCTAGCCTTCCCTCAAAATTATCTTGCATCATACCTCCCTTTGGTATGACTTGCTGAGTACCATGGGATGTACTTAGTCTTGCTTCCTTTCCCCCACCTCAGAGCTGGAGGACGAAGCTACAGATGAGTTCCCCGACGAGTAGGCTTGTCGCTTCATTCAAGGGATGCTTGTGGAGTAGAGTCGCCGCGCCACAAGCGTAGAAGCTTAGTGTAATAAGTTTATTTTCCTTTTCCGCTGCATTGTAAGACCTTTATATGTTTTTAAGACGTGGATTTGTATATACAGTTTGTTGTTTGTGTATCGTTGGTTGGTCGTGGATAGGGAATTTAATACACACTTAGCTTCGAAAATTCTGGTAGGAATTTCTTGGCGTGAAAAGTTGGTATCAGAGCCGACCTTGACCGTAGGATAAGCCAAATGGAAAACCCTAAGAGCCCTCTGAAACCCTTTCATATGCATTTGCCCTTTTGCATTTTGAGTTGTTTCAAGAAAAATTTGGGATTCTCGTTTCGCGGGAAAAATCTTAATCGTTCTTTGACCTGGATATTTTTGAGTATGGACGGTCTAGGGTTTTAGAAATTTTCCTAGACAGGGTCTGTGTCGGATGGAATTTCATTCGACAATCAATTGGGATTCGTCGGGATTATGCATTGAGTTGCATCTAGGCTTTGCGGGCTGCAAGTTTTCATGCTTCTTATTATTATTATGTAATTATTTCACTCATTAATTTATTGCTCAGTAGGGTCTATAGTATTTTATTTGTAATCATGTTAAAATGTTTCATGCATAAAAATATGCTTCTTATTTGGTTATTTACTTGAGTCCTTTACTGCTTTATTTTATTTGGATCTGAGCATGCATTGATTCCCCCTCCTTTGTCTTCTATAGAATGCAGACCTTCCCCCGATGCACCGTGGTCAGGGTCTCAGAGACTTCTTGACAAAGTTGAGAAAGATGATAATTCTGGTCGGGTACCCCAATGACCTAGAGTACACATAGATCCGCCCCCTCAGCGGCGAGTTCCCGCACCGTGTCAGCCTGGAGGTGCATGGCATCCCAACTGTGTTGCCAACATGGTGGTGAATGCCTCGGGTGGCACTTTTGAGCACGCCTGTCAGGAGGCTGCCTACGTGATGCTGACCCGACTCTAGGAGTGCGACGACATCGACTTCCGCCACACCGCCTACCACTACCACCCTGGTCGTGGTGACTACGACCGCACCAACTCCTTCCATTCTGCCGCAGGGAAGAATGACACGACGTTTGGGCGCATGTGCGCGGTGTTGCAGGGGTTGGACACTACGCACGTTGATCTGCACAGGGCGTCCAAGGCTCTCAACGATAGGAAGTTGCTGGAGATAGTGCAGCTCAAGGATGAGGTGGCTCGCCTCAAGAGGGAGAATATTCTCCAGGGCCGTTCGCCGCCCAGAGGAGTCAGGATCCGCACCATTCTGCGGAAGACGACCACAGCTCCAGTGCGCACCGAAACCCATTGCCAGCACCGGGGCCTCTGCCAGTGTTCGTGCCGCGACCTCCTCCTCCTTTACCATCTTAGGCGCCAGGTCTGACCTTCGCTCCAGTGTCCGCGGCAGTGGGCAGCAGCAGGGGAGGTTTGTTGTCAGCGACACCTAGCCCCTCCACCCAGCTCGTCAACATCACCAGCAACAGCAGCTCCAGCTCAGGGTTCAGCAGTGGTGGGACCTACCTGCAGGACTCCCGCAGCCGCTGAGGGGAAGTTGGAGACGAGCCTGAGTCCAACTTCGACTCCACTGACCGCAGGAGCCGTTCCGAGCACTAGGACGTTACCCCTGTTTTCTCGCTTTGCTTAGTTTGCTTTGTTTGGTAGTTGTGTGCTTAGGTTTGTTTTGAGTGTGGGTTAGTCGGCGGACCTTACCAAGTGGTTGTGGTATGGCTGTCATTAATTAGGAGTTGAACTGCTTTTCCCTTTCCGTAATGTTTAATTTTAGATCAGAATAATTTATAACAAAGTTTAGGATTCTGAGCAGTCTGCTTTTTTTCTTGTCTTTCTTTTTCCTTCTGTCCGCCCTCTTTAGATGGTGAACACCAGGCCTCTCCACCGCGACAACAGTGATGGCAACAACGGCGAGAGTCAGATGGAAGCATCAACCCCAATGGAGCCGCAGGCAACAGTCCTCCTCCACCGCCAGAGAACCCGATGCTTGCCCAAGTTCTCGCGACTTAGACGCAGATGATGGCTGCCATGATGTAGCAACAGATGCTCCAACAACTGCAGCAACAGTAGGCCCAGCAACCGCAGCAACAGGCAGCTGGTCCACCCCCCACCACTCCAGTCCAAGCTACTCGAATTCCTCTGCGTTTGCCCACCTACCTTCTCGAGCACCACCAACCCCATGGAGGCAAATGATTGGCTCCATGCGATCGAGAAGAAGCTCAACCTCCTGCAGTGCAACGATCAGGAGAAGGTGGCGTTTGCCACTCATCAGCTTCAGGGTCCTGCTTCGGCATGGTGGGACAATCATCTGATGACCCGTCTGGAAGGGATAGAGGTTACCTGGGCAGAGTTCTGTCGTAGCTGCCAGAAGGCGCAAGTCCCTGACAAAATTGTGGCACAAAAGAAGAGGGAGTTCCGAGCACTGAATCAAGGCAACCGAATAGTGACGGAATACCTCCATGAGTTCAACCACCTCGCATGCTACGCATCGAAAGATGTGCGCACTAATGTCGAGAGACAGGACAAGTTCTTGGCTAGTCTTGATGATGAGTTGACCAACCAACTGATCTCGGGGGACTATGTCGACTTCGAGAAGCTGGTTGACAAGGCCATCCACCAGGAAGACCAGAGGAATAAAATGGACCGCAAAAGAAAGGCGGCCCAGTTCCGGTCAAACCAGGGGAATAACCAGCGGCCCCGCTTCATGCCAGGACAGCAAGGTGGACCCTCCACCATGGTTGTTCATCAGCACCGCCCATTCCACCAGGGAAACTTCCATCTCAACCCCAACTTCAGTCGTGGCAACAACCGCCACAACGGTGGCCAGCCTCACCGGAATCCTGCTCCGCGCCCACCAATGGCACCAGCCGAGAGCTCAACCCAAGAAGGACTTTGGGGGCAAGCTGTTGGTTTGCTTCAACTGCAACGAGCCCGGGCACTTCGCCGACAAGTGCCCGAAGCCAAAGCGCGATGGACCCAAGTTTTTGCAAGCAAGGGTCAATCATGGCACAGCAGAGGAAGCTCGACAACACCAGATGTCATATTGGGTACGTTTCCTGTAAACTCAGTCTCTGCTACAATTTTTTTTGATTCTGGTGCAACTCATTCATTCATATCAAAGAGATTTGTTGGGGAACGTGAGCTAAGAAAAGAGAAACTGGTCACACCGATGCGGGTTCACACCTCGGGGAATAGTTTGATGTCTGTCAGCTATAGTCTCTCAGTGACAATAGAAATCCAAAGATCATGATTTCTAGCCACTCTTATCCTTCTCGAATCCAAAGACCTTGATGTCATCCTTGGAATGGATTGGTTGACAAGGTACAAGGGAGTGATAAACTGTGCAACGCGCACCATCACTCTAACCAACCCGGAACGAGAAGTGGTTACCTTCCAGTCTCGGATGCCCCTAGAGCAAGGAGTCAGCCTGAACCAGATTGCCGGTCAGGATGAGCCAGTGGCAGACAAGCAAGAATCCATGAAATTGGAGGACATACACGTAGTCCGGGAGTATCCGGAGGTCTTTCCGGAGGATCTCACAACCATGCCATCAAAGAGGGAGATTGAGTTTCAGATCGACTTGGTACCAGGAACCGCTCCGATCTACAAGAGGCCCTACAGGATGGCTACTAATGAAATGGCGGAGGTTAAGAAACAAGTCGATGAGCAACTACAGAAGGGATATATTCACCCGAGCACGTCGCCTTGGGGTGCTCCAGTGATATTCATGGAGAAGAAAGATAAAACCAAGAGGATGTGTGTGGATTACCGCGCACTCAACGAGGTTACTATCAAGAATAAGTACCCGTTACCTCGGATTGATGACTTGTTCGATCAACTCAAAGGAGCTAGGGTGTTCTCTAAGGTAGACCTGCGATCAGGCTATCACCAACTAAGAATCAGAGAAGAGGATATCCCAAAGATGGCCTTCACTACTCGCTATGGGTTGTACGAGTGCACCGTTATGTCCTTCAGACTCACTAATGCACCGGCCTTCTTCATGAACCTAATGAACAAAGTGTTCATGGACTTCTTGGATAAGTTTTTTGTGGTCTTCATAGACGACATCCTCATCTACTCAAAGTCTGAGGAGGAACATGAGGAACACCTTCAACTAGTTCTTGAGAGGTTGAAGGAACACCAGTTGTACGCCAAGTTCAGTAAGTGCAACTTCTGGCTTGAAAAAGTTCAGTTCCTTAGCCATGTCATAACCACTCAAGGAGTAGCAGTTGATCTGTCAAATGTGGAGTCAGTTACCAAGTGGACCCCATTGAAGACCATCTCTCAAATCCGAAGTTTTCTTGGAGTCGCAAGTTATTACCGCTGGTTCATCGAGAATTTCTCCTAAATTGCAAGGCCAATGACACAACTGTTAAAGAAAGATGAAAAGTTCAAATGGTCTGCAAAGTGCAACAAAAGTTTCGAGGAACTCAAAAAGAAGTAGGTCACGGCACCGGTTCTAACTTTGCCAGATCAAACAAAAGATTTCCAAGTCTATTGTGATGCATCCCATCATGGGTTAGGATGTGTGTTGATGCAAGACAGAGAATGGTTGCATACGCTTCACGCCAGTTGTGACCTCATGAAAGTAACTACCCAACCCACGACTTGGAGTTAGCAGCAGTGGTTCACGCCCTAAAGATTTGGTGGCACTGCCTTATCGGTAATCGCTGTGAAGTTTATACCGACCACAAGAGTTTGAGGTACATCTTCACCCAACCAAATCTAAATCTCCGTCAGCGAAGATGGTTGAGTTGATTAAAGACTATGATATGGGAATACACTATCACCTCGGCAAGTCAAATGTGGTAGAAGACGCCTTGAGTCGGAAGAATTACTACAATACTGCTCATTCAGAAGAGATGTGCAGTGAGTAGCAAAGAGAATTGCAACGGTTGGAGAAAGATTGTGCGTACCTGAGAACAAGGAGTTGAAAGACCTAATTCTTAGAGAAGCTCACCAAACCCAGTACTCCATTCACCTTGGAAGCACTAAAATGTACCAAGATCTTAAGGAAAAATTCTAGTGGGTCAGCATAAGAAGAGAAATCGCAGAATTTGTTGCCCTGTGTGATGTTTGCCAGCGTGCTAAAGTAGAACATCAGAGATATGCGGGATTATTGCAACCCCTTAAGATTCCGGAGTGGAAATGGGAAGAAATTGGGATGGACTTCATCACGGGTCTGCCCAGGACTTCCACCGGTCATGACTCTATTTGGGTAATCGTGGACCGACTCACAAAGGTCGCTCACTTCATTCCAATACATACCACTTACTCTAGGAAGAAACTAGCAGAGCTTTATTTGGCAAGGATCATGTGTTTGCATGGAGTGCCAAAGAAGATTGTGTCGGATCGAGGGAGTCAATTTACCTCGAAGTTATGGCAGAAGTTACAAGAACAATTGGGAACCCGTTTAAACTTCAGCACTGCTTTCCATCCCCAAACCGGTGGTCAGACCGAAAGAGTCAACCAGATATTGGAGGACATGTTGAGAGCCTGTGCACTTGACTTTGGTGGAGCTTGGGATACGAGTCTACCTTATGCCGAGTTCTCATACAACAACAGTTATCAGGCGAGTCTTCAAATGGCTCCGTTCGAGGAATTGTGTGGTAGAAAGTGCCGCACACCGCTCTTCTAGGATCAAATAGGAGAATGCCAGTTGTTTGGGACTGACATCTTGAATGAACCAGAAGAGAAAGTTAGACTAATTCGGGAAAGGTTGAAAACTGCTCAGTCTCGTCAGAAAAGCTATGCCGACAATCGTCGACGAGAGCTTAGCTTTGAAGTTGGAGACCATGTATATCTTTGTGTCACTCCGCTTTAGGGAGTACACTGTTTCCAGATGAAGGGAAAGTTGGCACCACGTTTCGTGGGACCATATTGAATTCTGGAACGCCGAGGAGAAGTCGTCTATCAGTTAGAACTCCCCTCCTTCATGACAAGTATTCATGATGTGTTCCACATTTCTCAGCTGAAGAAATGCTTGAGAGTGCCCGAGGAACAAGCAAGTCCCGATCACATCGAGATTCAAGAGGACTTGACTTATGTTGAAAACCATTTCGTATCCTCGACACAAGTGAAAGAAGAACCAGAAACCAAGTCATCAGGTTCTGCCGAGTTCAATGGAGTCACCATTCAGAAGAAGAGGCAACTTGGGAAAGAGACGATGAGCTGAAGGTCGCCCATCCGCACCTCTTCGCCAGCGCCTCCGAATCTCGAGGTCGAGATTCCATTTAAGGGGGGTAGGTTTGTCATGCCCCGCTTTTCTCCTTAGCCTAAAATCACCTGTGAAATTTGTGTAGAAGAAATTGGCCGGAAAATATAAAGAAAGACAAACTCCAAAATTAAAATCCATTTAATAATTGGAAATGGTTTGGTGGGATTTTTCTTAAATTCCCCATGTCGAAATACACTAACATGATTTTTATCAAAATTTTCAGAGCATCGAAAACAATTTTAAAAATTGAATTAGGCTAATCGGAATTATTTTCCTTAAGGAAAAGGACATTTTTCTTTTCTTTTTCCTTTTTCTCTTTTTTATCCTTTTTCTTGGTCGTGGGCCACCGCCCACTTCTCTCTCTCCTCCCGCGCGCCGCTCCTCCCTTGGCCGGGCGCCCAAGCCACGCCCGCGCCATCGCCGAAAGTCCGCGTCGCCTCCCTCTCGGTTTGGGGCGCTGATAGGTGCGGCCCACCTATCAGCTTCACCCCCAACCTCTTGCCGCCTTCCTCGCGGCCGTGCCGCCCCACGCCGCCCACTCTCCCCGGCCATGACGCGCCTACCCAGCCACCCCGCCCACTCCACGCATGCACCCGCGACCCGCGCTCCACTTCCCCCTCTCTCCCGTCCCGCGTGTGTGCCCCTAAGGCCTCAATGGCCGGATTTCAAAATCCCGGCCGTCGCCTTACCCGCGCCACGTTGTGCCGCCATTCCTGCTCAACCCGGCCACGTCCGCACTCCCTCGCCCCTATAAAGCATCTCTACATCCCGACGAGTGTTTCCCTTTCGCGATCACCTCGATCCATGCCTCCCCGTGCTCCTGCACCATAGAATCCGAGCCGCCACCGCTGAGCTCGACTCCGATCATCCATTCCACTCAAACCACTGCTCGCCACACCCAATCGCCACCACCACCGTGTTCCTCCCTGCTCGTAGACCACCGGCCACCCGTTTCCCAAAAATCCACCGCCAAATCCCTCCGTCGCTGTCGTCTTCTTCGCTTCCGGCCGCCTGTAAGCATGGCTCTCCTCCCTTTTCTTTTTCCCCTATTTTTCCATTCGTTTCCGCGCGTGTTTAGCCTCCGGTCGCGTCACGTCGAGCGCGTGCGCCGTCTCCGTCGCCGCCGATGTCGTTAGAGGGTCCGCACATCGCCCGTTTTCACCGTCGGCCAACGCCGCTTTCCTATCGCCGGCCGTGCTTAGCACCGCTCCTCTCTCGGACCCATGCGCGTTTTCACGCCGTGCCGTGTGCGCTGTCGCCCGCTGTCTCTTCGCCGGTCACCGGTGACCTCCTGGTCACGTGCGCCGCCGCTTCGCCGCTGGCCGCCGCGCCGTGGTCTCGTCGCCAGCGCGTGCACCCGCGCGTCTTCTCTTGCCCATCGGATCCATCTGGTGGATGGATCCGAGCCGTCCATCCCACGGAGTGCCGCCGTGGCACCGTTGCCCACGTGGCCGCGCGTGGCTACCACGTATGCGCCACGCAAGCGCCACGTGGTGCGCACGTTTTCCCCGGGCCGATGGACTGAGTCCACCATGCACCCGCCCTGTTCGCCGTCGTACCCATGGGTCTCGCCTATCAGCGCCACCGCCCACCGGTCGGATGATGTCGCCCTAGCCGGTGCTTGCGCCATAAATTGTTTTTCTCGTTTTCTATTAGTAAATCATAGAAACTTGTAAAATTCATATAAAATTCATCCCAACTCCGTTTGAGTCCGTTCAAGTTGCACTGGACTCATAAAAATATCTAGAACACATTAAAATAGTTTAAATGTCTGTTTAGTAGTCTTATAGCCTGCTTTGTTGTGAGTTGATTAGCGATTAGATTCCAGTTCCACGGACGCTCCAGTTTATTTTGAAGTAGTCGTAGAAGTTCAGCAGGAGCAAGACCAAGGCAAGTCATATACCTTTTGATCATGTTGTACCTACTTTACAAATTATCTCACTTTATCCTTTTAAATTGCATTGTTTTATAATGTCATCGGGATGGGACCTATAGTACTCAGCCTAGGTCATTAGCCCTATTCCTTTGATTGATTGGGAACTACTATGACTAGTTGTAGGGCTAGGACATGCTTACTCTGCTTAGTGCAACTACACCACTAATGGGAGAATTATGTTACTAGTTTTTACTCATATGAAATGATGGTCTCAGACCTGAGATACCTTTGGTAAAGGATAACTGTTAAATAAAATATGACCAAATGGTGGGTTGTGGGTGCACGGTTTTGATAGACTCACCCATGGCAGTTAAGAGCCAGTTTGCGGAAAACCTGGAAGAATTGTTAGTGCGTACCACAAGTCAGCATGGGCAACGACTGAGCTTGTAGTGTAGCCTTTCCTGGCCAATGCATCCAGGCAAGGGTGGGCTTGATGGAGTTTGGATGGACCGGGAAAGGTCTATGTGGCTTCCGGATTCACCTAAGCACGAGAGGGGGCTGCTTGAGGTGTGGTGTCGCTTGGTAAGGGATGGTTATGCGAATGGTCCTGTCACAAACCCCTTTTCGATATGTCATGGTGGCATGTCGACGCACGAGAACGTGTTATGGGGCTGTGTATTGTGGGTACAGACGTACACCTCTGATCAGAGTTAGAAACTATTCGAATAGTCGCGCCCGTGGTTATGGGCTGTCGACCAGATTTACCGTGATTAGTCCCGTTGATAACAATTTAACTAAATGGAACTGGTTAGAGTAAATGGATGGATTGGGCCTGACTCAATGTGGTGTAACGTTGAGCATAGATGTTTAATCTTGCTTAATTAAACATAATCACTATTTTACTACTTTCAACTTATTTTTGTGAAATGCCCGCTTTGTGCAAAAGTTAACCCCTAGCCTTCCCTCGAAATTATCCTGCATCATACCTCCCTTTGGTATGACTTGCTGGAGGACGAAGCTGAGATGAGTTCGCCGACAAGTAGGCTTGTCGCTGAGTCAAGGAATGCCTAGTCACCACGCCACTAGCGTCGAAGCTTAGTTTAATAAGTTTATTTTCCTTTTTCGCTGCATTGTAAGACCTTTATATGTTTTTAAGACGTGGATTTGTATATAAAATTTGTCGTTTGTGTATCCCTGGCTAGTCTTGGACAAGAAATTAAATACACACTCAACTTTGGAATTCCGGTAGAAATTTCTAGGTGTGACATCCCATTGGGTTTTTCCTTTTGCTCCTTACTGAAAGAACTCGTTGGGGCCATCTCTGATGAAGTGTACTTGCTTCTTTTGCTCATGTTTATAGCTATCTTTTTTGAACTTTATCTAGGGTTTTGCAGTATTTTTCTCCCTTTTGCCCTTCTCCCTGGGACATTTGTTTGTTTTTGCTTGTTTCTTTCCTAACAATGCGGCTTCTTCAACTTGTTCCCTTAGCTCATCTTCTTCTCCTCTTGCAAAGCTCTCCATTCTCTCAAACAAATCCTTCATGGTTTTTGGTCTATTCCTTGCAAGATCGAACTAAGAGGTCCAGGCATCAAAGCTCTCTTGGCCGTTGCGATTAACATTCGTCGTTCACTTGTTTAATTTGGCATCTAATTCTTGAGAACTTTACTATAAAGCTTCTCAAAGTTTCCCCTTGCAATTGCTTCATGGCATACAGATCATCTGCCTCCTTTGATTCCTCATAGGCTCCAATAAAACTTGCTCGAAAAGTATCTCTCATGTGCTCCCAAGAGTAAATTTTTATGGGAGGAATTGTTGTATACCATGATAACGCTACCCCTTCTAGCATTGTTGGAAGTATTTTAGTCTTAATAGTACCATCTCCACCTGTAGCCTCGATTGTTGTCTCGTACACCCTCAGGTACTCATTTGGGCATGTATCGCCTTTGTATTTTGTGATGTTAGATAATTTGAATTTTATTGGCCAAGGCGTCATTTGTAAGTTCTGGCTTAGAGGGTGTTTATTGTCAACTACTCGATTTGGTTGGAAGTATGTTTGTTGCGCTGATGGGAATTGAGTTATATGGTTTTGGAATTGACCTATATGTTGTGTGGGGTTTGGATAAAGCATTTGTTGTGGGGAAGTAGTATTAGTCATATGGTGTGTTTTGCTATTGACTTGCTTGTGTGGGTTGCATGTGATGCATCTGGTATGGGAAAACTGCTTGGGGTGGTGGGTTAAGATTTTGCTTTTGAGGTACTTGGTTTTGAGGTATTTGGTTTTGAAGTGTTTGGTTTTGAGGTATTTGGTTTTGAGATATTTGATTTTGAGGTGTTTGGTTTTGAGGTATTTGATTTTGGGCATTCACTTCTATCAATGTTTGAGGAATTCCTTGTTGGACTTGTATGGTTTGGGGACTTGCAATAGTTAGTGGGCTTTGATATGGTGCGGTTTGCGGATTAGTGGTGCTGAGTGGATTTTGTATTGGCCGAGTGCCTTGAGTGTCTTCTTCCGTACAAACTGGTTGGCTCTGTCCACCCCTAGCACCTCTCCTTCCGGTCTATGGGGTCCACCTGCTTCTATTGCTTGATCATGTAAGTTTTGCAAACATCGCAACTCCATCTGTAGCTCCTTGTATTGTTCACGGCTTATCATGACAATCCCTTATGCTTACACCATTTTCATCAACTCTACTTCATTTGGTGCCGATGGCCTTTCTGTTTCTTCAGCCGTCGGTTCAAGTGGTTTTCTCCTTGATTCGGTTCCATTGTCTTCAACTTCTGTCACATGCCTACTCATCTCAACCCCTTCAAGTGCAATTGTTGCGCTTGAGAAGGTATCTGTGTACCGAGCTGGCATAGTTTTCATTCGCTATGGATGTTGCATTTACTCTTCGAGCTCACTTCTTAAAGACTTCACGTCCCCACGATTGACGCCACTGTTGAGACCTTAGGTCATAGACAAATCTCGGGATAGGCGGAAAAATACAAATTCCCCGCCTATCCTGAGAATGAGCTCGCAATGTGAATGCCAAATATACTGGAGGATATTTCACTATTCATCAAGTCCTTTGCTATAAGATTTGAGTAGGTTTATATAGCCCTCAACTATACATATAAGATTACAATTTTACCCCTCAATGGGTCTATAGAAAGTTATTGTTCTACCCTAGTAAAGCTTATAACCCTAGAGGTGTATTAGTACTTATCTGTGGTCCCTAGGAACTTCTGGCGCCAGCTGGCAGGAGTGGTTGGAGTGGTCCCTCAGTAAAAGTGTGTTTCTTGTTGAATGGTGTATTTCACTTGTCTCTGTCGTTTTGATCGAATGTCAATTCTTACATGAGGGCTCGAACATACTTTCTCACTTGCTGACATCTTGATATTTTTTTGCCATGAGAAAAAACCTATCAAGTACGAACAACTACTTGAACGGATTCTGCCATTAGTAAAAACCTTTTCAAGTGAGTAAAACTACTTGAACATATTTTGTCATAAGTGAGAATCATTTTGACCTGCTTACCAAGGGTGGTTAGACCGAATAAACTGGAAGACGTTTACCCCGACTACTACGCTGATAAATTTGTGGGATGACCTTCATTGCCATCACCCCCAATTCAATGTTCACCTATGCTATCAAATCAATCAATTAATTAATAGAAGACACCAACTTTTATTCATTACCTGCACTGATGATCGCTAATCTTGGGCATGATTGTGAGTTAGCCGATGAGGATAAAAATGAGGTGGATTCGGACGGATAATATTCATATCATATTCGTTTTTTATTTTTTATCAAATATAAAAACGAATATGAATATCTCGAATATAAAAACAAATACGAATTGTCTCAAATAGAAATAAGGAAAATATGATCAGACACGAATAAAAACAAATATTTTCTCGGAACAAGAAACCACCTAACTTATAATAAAAACAAATACCATTATATATAATTAACTCGTTTTATATAATGAGTTGATCATAGACTAAGCAATGCTAATTAACATTAACTTTCACATTTACAAGAGTATGGATATAAATACATGTCTAACTAATATTATAAATTCATAAAATATAGCATAGTTTATGAAATATTTAAATATTTAAATAATATGAATAGTGTGCGTTAGTGTTGTCAGATCTAAAGGGGTAGATCAAAGATCTAGAGTTAGAAAGAAATGAGATATATATTTGTGTCTTCAGCGAATATCTGAATATTATTTGTATCCATCGAAAACTCTGAACTCTAACATCATATTCATATTCATATTAAAAAAAATTTATATTCGTATCGGTATCCGGACTCCGCTAGGTTTGATAGGCGCCAGAAGGCGTGACACTGACACGCCCCAAGCGTGGTGCCGTTTCGTGCTCAAGTGAGTGGAGTGCCATAGCCGTTCGGTTTTCCCCCGTTGCGAGCAAGCATTTGTTTGGACCATCTGGATATCACGTCGGCGTCGCCCTGATCGACCTGAAACTGAAACAAACCAACCTACCATCAGCTGGTCATAAAGTATAATTAAAAAAACATGGACAAACCAAGAAAAAACTCGGCTATCAAATAATTAAAAGAAATTACGAACATACTTAAAAATTAATTAAATATGAGACCTTAAAATTAAAACATACATTGTATTATCAAATAAACACCTCTCTCGCGCACGTAAAACGGATGACTCATTAATACAAATATTACCTATAAAATACCTTAAAATAATATAAAATTTTTAAAGTAACATTCTAACAGATACCATTTAACATTTCGAAAATACATACGCATGAAAAACTAAATATTACAAGTTGAAAACATGTTCCCTTTGCTCCTAAAATATAATAATTTTTAGCCGTTCTAAAATATAAAAACTTTTTTGTCAATATTCTTTTCCAAACCAATTATAACACTTCACCATTCAATTTTTCTATCTATCTTCACTTCTCATTCAATCATAACTTTTACTCATTTAATTTTATTTATTTTCTTAATAATCGTGTTTCTTCATAAAATTTTTTCTATTCTGAAACGGAGATAGTAGCATAAAAAACAACCAGATTGACACAAGTCTCTTTAGTGCTAAGAAAACATTGATTCGTTCATTCAGCTATAGTATTGGTTGACGGATTATCTGATTTTTTAAAAGCTGGTGAATGAATTAACTAATATAAAGTTGCTTTGGAAAAGTAATACAAAACTTTTATATACTCTTTTAGGCTGCGTTCTTTAAGGGTGGGTTAGGAATTAAGTAAAAAAACAGAGCAGCAGATTGTTATAAAAATTATTTAAAAAATATATTATTTAACGATTTAGAAAACGTGTGCGTGAAAAAGAAACGTAGGTTGGGAACTCAGCGAACGAACAAACTGCCGGTGTTTGGATGGTCGGCGCGAGATAGCAGAGATGCAACGGGGGACACCGGATTTTGCTTGTGCGTGCCAGACCAGCCAGACCAGCCAGACCAGCGCACACGCCGTACACTACTGTCCGTGGTGATGGTCACGACGTCTTCTCGTCATTCTCCAAACTTCGAATCGACAGGTTAGGCCGACCCTTTCCGGTCATTGATAATGCGTTTAGGGAGTTCAATTAGCAACTCCCAGACAAACAGAAACCAATTACAGTACCCCCTACCTATGTTCTTAAAGAGATATTATAGGGCGTATAATATTTTGTAAAAGTCAAACTTTGTAAATTTTGATCAACAGTTAGTCAAACTGTAAGCACATTTATTTAGTGCATAAAAGTTGCACCAACAGATTCATCTTTCAAAGATCTTTCATAAAACGATGGTTCTATAGATATTATGAATGTATTCTGTACATACTCAATGGCCAAAATCTTGCCTTAAAGACTTCTTTTTAAAAATACATCCTATAATTTTCTTTTATGGGAGTAAATATTTAATATTAATATTTGATATACGAGAAAATAATATTAATACTAAAGTTTGTCATGAGAAATAACTACATTTTTATTACTCCTCATTTCATAAAAAAATATTTCTATCATCTAAAAGTACCATTTATTTTATAAAAAAATAAGTTCAAGTGTCCATGTATCCAGTGGTCCGAAAAATAAGGAATTTTATTTCTTTAAATCTTTTTATCTACCCTAGCAAAGTACCAATCAAACTTTCCTAAACGAATAATTTGTTTTCCTCGTGCTAATTTGAATTTAAATGATTAGAAATTAATTTATTGCAGTTAACCGCAGCTGACCTTGGCCTTCCGTACCTCATAAACTCCACCGCCTCTTTCCTACCCTTGAGATCTCCGCCGCGTTCCCACCACCCAAAAAAACTCTTATAAAACCAAACAAAAAACCCGCCAAAATCACCAGAAAATTCCCCCGCATCACCCGCCAAGCCGCGCGCCACCGACCGCGTCCACCCGGGGCGCGCGCCGCCGAGACCGCCTAGCCACTACAAGCCCGCCCCGCCGCTCGCGCGCGCCCATGCCGCCGCCTAGCCTCACGGCCACCGCGGCGCCCGCCCATGTCGCCTCGTCGCCCATGGGCAACACCGAGGCCGTGCCGGTGGTGACCGCGAACGGCGGCGCGCGGCGGCGCGGGGACAAGAAGGTCCACCCGGCGCCGACGCCGGACGCCGCCGGCGGCGCGGGAGCTGGTGGAGCGATGGAGCGAAAATGCGGCGGCGTGGGAGGGGAGTTGTGGAGGAGGAGGCCGGAGTGGTGGTCGGCGGCGGCGGTGGGGGGAATCCTCCGGCGGCACCCGGTGGCGGCGCTGTTCGGGTGCGGGCTGCTGCTGTTCATGGCCGTGGAGTACACCATCCCCATGGTGCCGCCCACCGCGCCGCCGGTCGACCTCGGCTTCGCCGCCACCGCCGCGCTCCACGCCGGGATCGCCGCCCGCCCATGGCTCAACTCGCTCCTCGCCGCGCTCAACACGGTGAGAGCCCTCTGCCCCTCTCCTCCTACCTACCAATCCAGATTCAATGAACCTGCGAGCTAGCAGCTCTGCACATTGCAGTAAAAATCCTTTCTTTTTTTCTTTTTGCACTTGGATCTGTCCTTGCCAACACTAATAGCTGTCATTACGCGCAATCCCGTGCCGTAAAGCTACGGTCAATTTGACACGCCAAACTTTATACGTGCCAATGGTGTATTAAGCCGATTAGGCCTGGTTTTATTATTGATCGAATTAGTATAGTGAGTTATCTGCATAATTATAGATACAGATAAAATATTTTGATCATAAACTTAATAGATACTAGAACAAGGATGAAAGAAACATAGGTTTTTGAGAAAACATATTTTTAGAGCCGTGAAGTAAATAATCCACGATAATAATTTGGTGAAGTAGCTGAAGGAAAAATCAGGACTTAATCAGTTAGTTGGATGATACTGCTCGGCAAGCTGCACATAATGAGGCCCTTGAAATGATACGGTACTTGTGGTAAAGTCGGTTTCTAGCCAAACTTTGCTACACTTGTTGGGTTGCATTTTGTGTGGCATAAGAGGCTTTGGATTGGTTGGCTATGGCAAAGTTAGTCGTCAACCAAAGTTTTCTCTAGCAGTATGGTTTGAGAAAACACATAGTAATATTTACATTCTCTTTAAGATAATGGATAGAAATCCAGCCTTTATATTCGGATACACATAACCATGTGCTAATATTTACAATTAACATAATTACTCTGCTCATGTGGAAAGAGTACGTAGCTAGGTTTGTCAATACATATACCAATGCCCAAATAGGATACTACTGAGTAGTGGTTTACTGGATACTGTAAGAACAAAATTCTTCCATTCAGTAGAGGAAGTAAAAGAAAATTTTGCTAGGCTAATTACCATCTTATTAGAAACAGTCAATCCTTGCGAAGAAATCAAAGCTGGCTATGCACCGTTCTCGTCATATCCGTAGTTCTTGTACTCCACAAGTTTTTAGGACCAGTTAGGCACGTAGCAGGACAAAGCTGGTGGACAGCGACGAGCACACGCGAAACTGATGGCGCCGGTGCACCAAAGCCACCAAAATCCACACACCAGCACAAACCCAGCCTTTTCCCAGAAGAAAAACCCAATCAATGAAGAACACAATCTTTTCCCAGAAGAAAAACCCAATTTTTGAAAGGAAACAAAAAGAAGCAATCTTTGTTGAAAATCACAATCTTTCCCCAGCAGAAGGACCCAATCTTTGAAGGAAAAAGAAACAATCTTTTCCCAGAAGAAAAACCAAATTTTTGTTGGGGAAAAACCAATCTTTGAAGAAAAGCCCAATCTTTTACGATAAAGGCTACCAATTGCAGCATCACGCGTTCACGATATCCATGGATTTCGTGATAAGATTCTGCATCTTGCTAGCTGGCAACCTGGTCCCTTGCCATGACTGGTAGTAGCAGCAGAATCTAGGATGAATGTGACCTGACTGTGTTCTTGGCCATGTCTGCATGCAGGTGTTTGTCGCGATGCAGGCGGCGTACATCCTGTGGGCGATCCTCGCCGAGGGCCGGCCGCGCGCCGCCGTGGCGGCGATGATGATGTTCACCTGCCGCGGCGCGCTCGGCTGCGCCACGCAGCTGCCACTGCCGGCCGAGTTCCTGGGATCCGGCATGGACTTCCCCGTCGGCAACGTCTCCTTCTTCCTCTTCTTCTCCGGCCACGTCGCCGGCGCGGTGATCGCCGCGGAGGACATGCGCCGCGCCGGGCGCCGCGGCATGGCGCGCCTCTACGACGCGCTCAACCTGCTCCAGGGCGTCAGGCTGCTCGCCTGCAGGGGACACTACACCATCGACCTCGCCGTTGGCGTCGGCGCCGGCCTCCTCTTTGACATGCTAGCCGGCAGGTACCTGGACGGCAAGAACGCCATCGACGGCGTCGGCGCCGGCGACGCGCCGGGGAGCCGGTGCTGCAGCTGCCACAAGGCTCTCTTGTCACAGTAGCTTTACATTAGTAGTAGTAGTACATTTTAGGCCCAGCCATTAATGGCCAATGCAGTTGGTTGGGCATCAACCCCATGTCATTTTTTTGATGTAATCGATATTAAATGCTACCGACTGATGTGTAATTATACAAACACAATTCATTCCATCTGAGCTTTAAAATATACTAGTACTAAGTACCACAAGTTTCACGCAGAGGACCAAACAAAATCAGCACAAGAACTTAGATGACAGATTCAGTGACAAAATGCATCGTTTGTTACTGACTCAGAACTACACTTTCTCTGAAGAAGATTTCAGAATTCAGATATGATTTCCATGTAGCAGATTAGCATACATCATACTAGTATATAGAGACATTGGATAATGCCTTGCAAGTTCACAAGAGGTGATTATGTCTATAACTATTATAACTGGTATACCGTGATAAGTTATTTTCTCAGCCTTGCATCATGGAGAGCTGCAAGTATGTATTACTGTAAATTTGTAAACACCTATAGCCCCAGGAAAACAACAGGGGTGGCCATGGCCATGCCAACATAGCGACACAGGAAAGAATCGTCAGAAGCAAACCACCAAGGTGTTGTAGGTAAGCTGTGGATGAGCAGCTGATCATCTTCCACGACCACTTGTTCTTCATTCTTTGTGATCGCCATTGACAGAACCGTTCTGCTCGCCAAGCTTATGGAACTCGGCCTCGATGACCTGGACGATCTTGGCATCCTCAGGATCTTGGTCAGGGATGTTCACATGCAGGGAGCCCTGCTTGATGAGCTCCTGGTTCAGTGCTTGCTCCTCGATGTAGTGGTAGAGCTCTTGGTGGAAAGGATGATCGAGAGAGAAGCAATTGTTGACGTCGTTCAATGAATTTTTAGATGATCCTGAGCCTTCCCGCTGACAGAAATGGGGGAGGGAGGAGTGGTCCATAATCTGCGTAGTTCGAGCAATGCGGGCGTTGATCATCATCGTATTGCGAATGCAAAAGAATAAAATGATAGGAATACTCTGATCAAGTTCCATGGAACATAGGTTCTCCTAAGAGAGTGACTTTTAAATAGGAATGCAGTGATATAATGCCTAGCAATGAATTACCAGAGTAAAGATGACTACAGAAATTTGGAATATTAGTAGTAGCAAGCAATCTTACCTTTAGAAGCTCATCTCTCCCACAACCATGCAAAACATGAACCTTCTTCCGTGTCCTCTCTTGCAATAGAGGCTTCACAACCTAGTAGTGAAACTAAATGAACTGTTTTATGTTTTTAAAATAAAGAAGTAATGAAAAACTTAGTGCAATAAAAATACTAGGCACTGCACCTTCCAACATGCTGAGAATATATATGGAGCATTAACTATATAATAGGTCTCGGCCTTTTCAGGGTAATTCAGATCGTCAACAGTGGATATTGCCGTCAAAATCTGTCATCCATCAATGGTATCTAATCACTAACCACACAAATAGTGGATAATCGTGCATAACATGCAGATCTTATACAGAAATTAATCACTTGAATAGGCTCGTTCTTGTTATAAACATATGTTCGCGCTTATAATCTGGAGAATAGGGTACTATTTCCATTGGCTAGTGAGCAGCCTAGAAAAATAAACAAGGAACAGAAATTAGAAGCAATCCATGTATGCTGTACCTTCATTTGGTTGAGTGCTGACAATTTCAAACCAGTCATATCTAGAACCTTTATACAGGTGCTAATAGGCCGCCCAAACTTCTTCGACACCATAGGCTAGATGGAACATAAGAGCAAATATACGTGTGAAGAAAACTCATATAAACAATCTATTAACTAAGCAAGGAATATTAGGCTGTGTTCTTCCACAAACTTTCCCAACTCATCTCTCTCGTTTTCCGCACACACGCTTCTTAAGTTGCTAAACAGTATGTTTTTGCAAAAATTTTCTATACGAAAGTTGTTTAAATTTTTTTCAAAAAAATAGATTAATAATTAATTAATCATGCACTAATAAGTCGCTCCATTTTGCGTGTCAGAGGGATTAGTTCCCAACATTCAGAACCGAACACAGCCTTAGTAGTGCACTCACCAAAACAATACGGTCACGGTATTCATTGATTTGAATATGAGATTGCACATAGTAATGGACCTGAAATAAACGCATGATCATTAATAATGCACATAGAGAGAAAGGTGTGATGTGCGATCTACTTATCAATTCACTAGAAAGACATTTCAAGGATGAAATCTGACAAGCTATAGAACTCATAAGAAGTCTGTATTTCATTTACAGGGCAGAAAGCACTGACATAGTTTGCAATTGCATAATAAGTATATGAGCAATTACCGAAGCTTTGTCATATGTGCTCTGTCCAACACCAATGGCAAATACTGGGATGCCCTGGAAAAATAAAAGGACCGCAGGAAGTATTAAAAACTTGAAATGGCTGGTACATGTGTATGTACTTTATGCACTATACATAGATACCATCCAATAACCACTAATACATCCTACAGTAGGCAACATCTTACTTCCATAAACATCTTCCTAGTGAAGAGTTTCAAGATAGCAATGTCAAGTCATTAGGATATCATTCTCCTGAATAATTCGAATCAAGTAAAGTTCAATATTGGTCAAGGCCACATATCCTTTTTCAGTGTAACAAAGATATATTTACCTCATTTTATCCATCAGAAATGTGTCTAGAGATGTATTGTTCAAGAATATGGAGTATCAGAACGTCAAAAGCCAAGGTAAAAAAACTATTACACACGTAAAAGCAAAGAAATAGCTGCATCCGATTAAATCTATGATCAAAATTGAAGGTTAAGAAACACATTCTAATTGAACAGCAGATCCTACATATATGAAAAGTGTAATACTAATAATGGAACAAATTAAAAACAATAACTAGCTTAAGATATCTGTACCTCCTTTGAGTATCCTGATAATCCAACAAGCTGTGTCTCACGTATTGATCTATATAAATCTACAGGAACTATAGGTTTCTGCAATTGTTCAAGAGATCAAGATGATCAAAAATAAGAAAACGTAAACTACACAAAGTTACAGAAAAACCAAACTCTGTCCCCAAGAATATATTCACACTTCACAATCAATAACCAAGCTTGTTCTAGTAGAAGGATTGCTCACCTCCAGTATACTATCAATTTCATTTTGTATCCTCCAATTCAAGGAATCCACAAGCTAGCAAAAACAAAATATCTTTAAGTAATGAAGCAAGCCAAGAATCATTTTTCGTTCATCATTCATCAAATGGGAAACAACTACAATTTTAAAAAGTAAAATATTACCATATCACGAGCCTTTGAAACATGCCACTCTCTAGCTTTTAGGAAGCGCACTAGTGTGTCTGTTGGATAGCCCTGGTGCACATTCTGAAAAAGGAATAGTATTCTTGAGAGTTGAGAACTCCTAGGCAATCTTCTTAAGCAGCACATGATACTTTACAACCTCTAATAGTAACAAATAATTTCGAAATCTAAAATAGCTGAAATGTACCAAAAATGATTTGTGGTTGCCAAGTAGGATCAGATACTAGTTTGACCATAGCAACACTCTGTTTTAACTTTTAAAAATAGCTGAATTAGTTCTAGGTATATGCTTATCTTGAGTTGCTTTTTATTCCTTTATCCATCATAGAATCTGAGCCCTCAGAATCAGGTTTTATTATTTAAAGAAGGAATCAATACTTTTATCATACAACACTTTCAAAAATAGATAATGTGTAATAGGCAACCATAAATCATCTAGAAGCTCTCCATTCCAAAAACAATGGAAGGAATGCACAGAAAATTGTTATTTAGATGAACGACAAATATATTCTCTAATAGCAATTAAAACGGACAGAAAAAAGGAATATCTGCCGGAGTTGAATCATTTGGCCTCTTAATATTGTAGCATTCAAGTAAAAAATGCTTGTTCATTTTCTAATAATTTGCCCAACACTGCCATAACAGTGACACAACAATTCTGATGCGAGTAGCACCCCACTGTGATTGCCACTACACGAGCCATGGTTTTTTTTCAAGAACGCTAGCCATGGGATTCTGCTCCAAACAAACAGATGTGTCCTACTCAGCACCCAGTGCATGTCCATAACATTACTTGTACAGAGCATTGCATTAACCAAAAACACATAAAGCACTCTACAAGTGGGATGTGTATCGGCGTGTGCTTTCAACTTGGGACTACAGTTTTCCAGTGCAATCATATTAACAAAACCAAGAGCAAAAGGACAATGAAATGATGCCAAAGAACTTGGAAGAGCTACTAGAAGAATGCGTAACGGCCAAAGCCCAAGGAAAAAGGTACAAATGAACACTACATTATTACCAACAAACCTCTCAATTCTTCCAACGAAAGCAAGATAAAAAAAGATATCAGGAGGCTCAAGTGCCAAGAACCACTCTGTCCACTAGCTGACTTGGTGGAGTTATTACAGAACAATCCCTTGGGACCATCCGTTGTGGAAAGCAACGCAACACATGCGTCGCTCAGCCCAATTGTAAAACCACTAAAAAATTTACCCCCCAAAAGTCCCCAATATGTGGCCTAAAGAATACCTCGCTCCAACTTTCCCAACCTTGAATTTTGTACATAGATCCATTATCGTTCTTCACACGCAAAATTACCTAGTACTTATTACATCGATTGATCGAGACATCATCCAAGCTCACTATAAGTTTATGAATTATAAAAAAATGGAGGAGCAACTTGGTACATCTGAAACAAATTCAGTTTCAGAAAACTATCGAAATGAACTACGCAATGGCCTGATTCTCTCTGATCAAACAGTACACGGAAAAAAGATCAAACCTGACACAAGAACCATGAATCTACGGGCTAAAAAATCGCACCAAAATATCCATACCTGGAAAGTCTGCTTCAGCGGCTCCTCGACTGCAAGAACCCAAGCACACATTGATTACCACCAGTGAAACGCATGAGAAAAATCCACTAATTTCATTTTTTTCCTAAAAAAGAAGAAACTGCAAAGCCGAATCCACAGGCGGCGGCGCACCTTGGTCCAGGAGGCGAGTCAGCTCCTCGACGGCGGCGTCGCAGGCGGCGGCCCCCATTGCCGGCGGCGCGCGATCCGTGGCGGCTCGCACCGCGAGTGAATAGGGGAGGGGGAGGAGGATTTGGCGGGCTCGGCGTGGATTTTGGGAGGGGTTAGTCAAGGTGGGAAAGATTCGCGGGTGATTGGAGAGGAGCGGAGATTGTCTCCTCCGAGTCCTCCTGAGTTCTTGCTCGCTCAGCTGGTCACTTGCGTCATTCGGCTGCAAGCCCTCAGTGCCCTATATATATTGGATTTTTTAAAAAAATTAAAAGTAAATTTTAGAAAACTCTATATTTTATATTTTAAAGTCAAAATCGTAAAAAAATATAAGCATTAAGACGTGTGATACGTAACCACGTGACCATGTTTTATCATGTTTTATAAAACCTCGCCCTTATTAAAATCATTTTTTAGCACATCTTAGATAAATTTTTAAAAATAGTAAAGAATTAAATATCAATTGAAGTTAATAATTGAAAAACTCATATATACTCTATGTTTTTAAATTTTTAAGTAAGTTCGCCCTTTAAAATATATAAGGATGAGATTTCATAAAATTTAAAACCATAATATTGAGGGTTATGTATCAAATATCATAATACTTGTTGTTTTCTTAAATTTATTCTTTACTATCCATCTTAACAAATTTCTAAATATAAAATATTTTTTAAGGGAAATAGTTTATTTTACATAGATGTTCATATATATACGCACAACTTATCTTTATAAATACATACATATACCCTACCCTTTTATACCTCGGAAAGACTTAACCTGTATCTTTTACTAGCATCTTGGCATAACAACTACATGGCTTTGTCATGCTGAAATAATTTTATAGCTTTCAAACTATTTAAATTTTATAAAATAGTTTTTTAAAAAAATATCGGTGGGGCTTGGATATTTGTTACTCACTTGAGCCTAAATTATATTATGGATTTTATTTTAGCAACAAAAATGGTTACATGATACTGCAATTAGTAAGAGTTTTTCAGTATATACATAAAGAATATATTATATAGTTTTAATGTGAATGGATTCTTTCGATGTAATCATTTACTCAAGCTTTGCATGAAGACGTCAATGTCCTTGCAAATTGTCCAGTCTAAACGGCCATAGATTGCCCAACAGGACAAGCTAGATGATTAAGTTGATGCAAAAACTCGTGTAACTTGAGCAGAGCAAAGTGAAGGTCCTTTGCTTGATTAAAGCAAGCAAGAATATATTCGAGTCCTTTTTTATTAGCTTCGTAATGGCCATGTCATGTTCCCAGTGATATGCAAAGTCGCCAATGAAAGAGCATATATAGGGTAGTGCACCACTGTTTAAGTTATTGTAGCGTGTGAGTCTATTAAAAATAAATACCAAATGGGAAATGCTAAAAAGTTGTGCTAGCATATAAGCTGAAGCAGCATTTGTGTTAGCGCCACATCATCTCATATTGATTGTGAGTTAGCAATTTACAACTTATTCAACTACCATCAAAGGCAAAATTTACGTTTTTTTTAAAAGAAGAAAATAGTGTTGGGGCATGTTGTCTTTTAGGGGGAGCGATACAGTGTGGAAATTTCTCATCACCTTAATTTCTCAATGTGATGCACACTGTTGACTCGTATATAGCCGTCGGTCCAACGTGCACACGATAGGGTGTTGATCATGGTCATTTTGTAGCAATGGAATATTTGGAGATTAATTGAAGTATGGTGTGATGCATGTGAGAAATGGACACTTAAATATTCTATTCGATCGGATGGTCAGATTGTGCCGGGATTTTCTCTTTACAAAACTCGTATTTCTAAATTGCTCGATTTGGACATGAAAAATGAACTTATCACATTACTAAAACCCAAGAACAAGAGAAGTCATGGGGAGGAACATGAATAGTCAGGTAGCGTTAGGAAGGAGATGGTGACTGGCAGCGTCCCCTCCCTTCAGATTGACGTGTTTGATGTTAGTGCTGGCGACCACCACGGCCATCGTGCATCGTGGAGTAGTAGACACCCACTCTCCCTTCTTCTCCAGATAGAGGAGGATGGGGACGATAGATGTGCAGTCGACCAGTTGGGATCCAACTTCTGGCCCGGGCGTGGGCTCAAGATCACCGGAGATGAGGTTGTTTCTTGTATATTGGCTCATTCTTGGAGTCGCAATCCTCGTTGTCGGCATCGGAGTTGAGCTTTGCTGTCATTGTCGGTAGGATTCCCATGTTCTTTGTGCAAACGAATCTAGAACGTGAAGATTCCCAAGAAACATTCACCACGAGGAACCATTCGCTTCAAAACCAAAAATGTTCTTCATCAGTAAATCAAATCCTTGCACGCCAGAAAAGAGTCGCCAACAGAGGTGAGATGGAGAGAAGTCCCAAAACAAATTTCCATCGAGGAAGCTGACCTTCAAAGAAATCATGGTGGATGTTAGGCGTCCGCACGAATCAAAAAAATCATGTGGCACACAAAAATTACTTTCCCTTGGAATTGGATAACTCACCTCTTACCCACGTCATCCGTTTGTTGGTTTGTTTGTTACTATACTTTGTTTCTCTTCTCATGAATCTCCCATCTCCCTCTATAAAACCCCGCGCCCACCTCGCCACCACCACGACAACGACGACGTACGCAATTCGCATGTCAGCGAGCGAGAGAAGACTTGTTGGGCTGATCAATGGCGCGGAGGCGGCGGCTTTGGTGGTGCTGCTTACGGCGGCAGCGGCGGCATGCCTGCTCGATGGTGCTGCGGCGTTGCATGCACCTGTGCACGGACAGGCTGTTCAACGACACGCAGGGGAGGCACTCCGACGGGCTGCCGCACCTAAACCATGCAGAGGAGGCGACGTGGATGAGCCTCCTGTTGTGCCGCGGCGGGCCCCGGGATGCAGGGGCGGAGGGCCCGATAGGGCAAGGTGTGGCCCGCGCCATACCATGGGCCTGGCCCAGGACCCCCCGGCACGGAGGCCTGCTCTCCCAGCCCATGCAACTAATCAGCGGACGTGGATTTTCATCTTCCTCGGGCGACACGGCGCGACGCTCCAACTTCCATCTATTTACGCGTGCGCGACTCCCGTTCTTCTCTGCACACCGGCGCCGGTGAGCCGGCGACAGCGCGGCTTGCTCCGACTCCCTTTGTGGCCTCTCGCGCGGCGCGCCGGTGTTAACACTGAAATTTGGTAGTTGAATCCCTAAGTCTTTGCAAAGGCGAAGCAGAATCGGATCGGCTGGTTTGGTGGAGAAACAAGGCCGCATCGGCTGAGAAGTGATCGGCTGCGAGGCCAATCGGTTAATGTTGGATCGGACAAGGGCGGCCGATAGCCGATTTTAGGTCCGGAAGAGATAAAACCGTTTCTGGTGCAGCAGTTTGAGGATAAATAGAAGATTCGGTTATTGGTTGCGCGTTAAACGATATTGCCATCTATGGATAGAGTCCTGTAACGTCAATGGTATCTGTAATTTAGGAGTTTGTTTAAACTGTTAATCGTAAAGCGGTGTAGGTCCTTTCCGGATAATGTCGTGTTTTAAACAGTAGTTTAGATAGAGTCCAGGGTTTGTACAGATAATGTATCTTGGGTATAAATAGAACCCGAGACCCCTTGTAAAGGCCATTCAACACAATCACAATCAATCAAACTTTCGGCGCATCGCCAACCCTTTTCTTCAGACGAGCAATTTGTTTGGCTACGGGCTGCATTGTTTCGATCCTCAAATCCAGGTAAATGCTTGTCATTAGTGGCATGGTCTGCTGTTTCTAGTGCTTCCATCGTAATGACACATTAGATTCAGGAGTTTGTACCGCGTTATTTATCATATAACGCATATAAACTAGATCAATGTTTAGATCAATCCTGCCATTGGCTAGTTCTGTCAAGAACTTGCAGCCAATTGGGCTAGATCTAGAGGTTGGCTGGTTTATATGTGGTATCCACTGTCTCAAGAGATATAAATTGGCTACAACAGATCAGGTTTTTCTTTTTATACTTAATGCTGCATCGGGTTCGAACTATTAAGTCATTTTTAGAATTGCCAATGATCTGTTCGGCTAGATTTATATTGTTTAGAGACAGTGTCGGGGTTTCGGCCGGCTTTATCTGCCCTGATATGTTTGTTTTAATATCTTTATTATTAGATTTATATTAGGATTGCCTCTTATATTAAGATCGCATTCTTGTCGGACGTTACCAGCCGAAATCGGCCCGCCATCAGCAGCCGATGGCCGATTACAGGCTACGCACATCTGGTTCAAGAGTGATATCTTTTCATAAGATTCATCGGAGTACTAGTCGATTCATCGTTAGCTTTCCAGTATCGGCTAGGTTATCGATTCATATATTTATTATCCTTTACCGTATTTAGGTTAAACGGCACGATGTTGTCTCGGTATAGCCGATCCATTCTAGTCACTTGGCTTAAATATAGTTTAGGATAGCATATATATGTTCATGGATTCCCTCAGTCGATCCAGTGGGGATCTAACCTAACACTTAACACATATTTTCTTATTTTTCTTGTTGGTTGACAGATCAAACCAACTGGCACGTCCTGCACAGCACAGGCAGCCGAGAAGGAACTGCACTGGAGTCAAGCAAATCTCCCAGGCCAGCGCGTTAGAGAAATTTCTCATCAACACGCTTCTTTGTACGCCCAGTGGGACTTTCTTTGTCGGCTCGACTCGGACGCGTAGATTCAGCCGACAAGATGGTCGACTCCAAGAGCCCTAACGTTTTCAAGGACAACATCGTGCCTGTGAAGATGGAACAGTTATCGGCTGAACAGCAAGCCGATTATAAGAAGATGGTGGAAGAGCTCCAGGCTAACTACTTGCAATCTTTCACCCAAACAAGATCTGGGGCCGTGCACCAAAAATATAAGTTCAGCATGAACGACCTTAAGGCATCCTCCTCTCGTGAGACAAAAGGCAAACAGAAGATGGAGGAGCCGACCTAGAAACATGACAATTCGGCTATATATTCTTTACAAGACCGGATCGACTTAGCCGTCCACCACGCGTTAGTCAACCAAAGTAGCATCCTGGTCAACACTCTCAATAACATGATCGCTACTGTGGTCGACGCCAAGATAGCCGACCAGCTGCAACGGGGGCCGACGTACTTCACAGATGGCTAATTTTCTGGTTACAGGACGTTGGTCACACAGAATCGGCTGATCTCACCACTAGCACAACAAGGGTCACCAGGAGGGGTCCTCGGTCAGCCAAATCCAGGTGAATCGACTATAAGGCCAGCAATTACTATACTGAACCGACAGCAGCCGCCGCCCCAAGATCATATTGCTAACATGTTCAACGATAATCGGTAGTCAGAGCCGATTGATCCAAACAGACGGTACAACGCCGGTGGCCGATAGTTGTTTCCAGGACCACCAACGCCACCACCGGCGCATCGGCCGCCTCCCGTTGATCATCACCATCAGTACCAAGGAGGCCGTCAAGATCATCATTACAGGCCTCAGACGTCACCACCACTGTATCGGCAAGCACCCGCGCCGTATGACCCATACGAACCGATACAACAAGACAACCGGACCTGGGCCGATCTGATTGCAGATGTCATGCGCGATCAATTCGGCCTCAAGCCGAAAGACTCAGGGAACATGTATCGGTATCCCTATCCAGAGCACTTCGAGCGGATCCCGTTACCCAACCGATACAAGATCCTAGATTTTTCGAAGTTCTCAGGGCAGGACAACGTTTCAACTTATGAGCATATTAGCCGATTCTTGGCACAGTGCGGCGAAGCATCGGCTACGGACGCCTTGAGAGTCCAATTGTTCCCTCTTTCTCTTTCAGGACCGGCTTTTACTTAGTTCTCCTCATTGCCCCATAACTCAATTCAGAGCTAGGCCGATCTTGAAAAACAATTCCACAGCTACTTTTACTCCGGCAACCACGAGATGAAGTTGTCGGACCTCACCAGCATCAGGCAAAAACACAACGAATCGGTCCAAGAATACATTCAACGCTTTAGAGAGATGAGGAATTGATGCTACCGCATGGTGCTATCGGACGCCCAGCTGGCCGATTTGGCCTTTCATGGTTTGATCGCGCCGATCCGAGAGTGATTCTCTGCGCAGGACTTTGACAGCTTAGCCCACTAGGCGCAGAAGGTGATGGCCCACGAACAGCGATTCCAAGACACCAGGAAGGCCGTCAAAAATATAACTCAGGTCGTCGTTGAATCAGACTACGAGTCCGACGACGATGACGCAGAAGTGGCGGCAGCCGAATGGGCCAAGAACAAAAAGGTCATCGTCTGTCAATGGCTGCTGAAGACGGCCAAGGAAGAATGATACGATTTCGACATCACCAAGGCCGACAGGATTTTTGACTTGCTACTCAAGGAGAAGCAGATTCAGTTGCCTGAAAACAACGTGATCCCGTCGGCCGAAGAATTGAAGAAAAAGAAATATTGCAAGTGGCACAACTCCACATCCCATGCCACCAACGACTGCAAAGTCTTCAGGCAGCAAATCCAATCAGCAATCGAGGCCGGGAAGCTAAAGTTCGTTGATTCAAATCGGCCGATGAAAGTAGACAGCAATCCTTTCTCGGTCAACACGGTCCAAGCCGGCCCTAGGCAAGCTGATCGACAGAACAAAATGACGCACGGCTTAGTCAACACATCGATCGGGGCCAAGGCAGAAGACGAGCAGATTGGATGTCACGCCGCGCCAATTAATATGGTGCGCCCAGTCATCAGATCGGCTGACCGACGGCCAATCCATGAACATAGCCGACACCGTCATCAGCACCGGTCCCGGCAGGAAGAAACTTACAATGAAGCACCTCGTCAGCGCAAGCTGAATACCCAAAGCCGCCTATACGAGGTAAACCTCAACAGTGCCGATCCGCATTGGCATTGTGATTTTTTCAGGTATTGCTGGGAATCCGGCATGAGACTACCAACACTGGACGATTGCCCAGCATGCAACGATCGCCGTGACAACGAGCACAGGAGCTCATCGGCTGCAAGTTCAACCCGGTTCGTCCCCAGAGCCGTTCAGCTAAACCAAAGGCGGCGGTCTGTCCATGATCGGCTCGGCCCGATCCACCAAGACTTCTTCGTCGATGAAAACCGCGATGGCAACAACCGCGACGATGAAGAGGCTGACGACGAGGAATCGACCAACCCCCAATGGTGCCCGTCCGATCTCTTCACAAAGACGCAGAAAAGAAGAGTTCAATGACTTAAGCATGAAGGGAGAGAAGACGAAGTTCGACAAATGATCCACGAACAGCGCCGTTGGCTGGGTAAGATCAAAAGGCGATGGGTACCCAAAGAGAAAACTGTCGCAGCCGACGAAGAGCAAGCCGAGGAAAGCCCAACCGATCAAGCCAGGAGGGCCGCCAAAGGCAAAGGCAAAATTTCTGCATCGGTTAACATGGTGTTCGTGCTACCAGCCGAGTTCAGCACTCCTGAAGCCGATGCAGACACCATTGAGGACGACCTGGCGAAACTGGCAATCTCACCGGACCAGGCTATCTTCGACAAACCCGAGGGGACCGAAAATCGGCACTTGAAGCTGTTGTACGTTAAAGGGTTCATCAACGGCAAGCCGATTTCCAAGATGCTAGTCGATGGGGGAGCTGCAGTCAACCTCATGTCTTACGCAACATTCAGAAAACTAGACAAGGGAGCCAAAGACCTGATAAAGACCAATATGGTGCTCAAAGACTTTGGTGGCAACCCATCGAAAACCAAGGGCGTCCTCAACGTTGAACTGACCATCGGCAATAAGACCATGCCCACAACGTTCTTTGTCATCGACGGGAAGGGGTCTTACAGCCTGCTGCTCAGAAGGGACTTGATACACGCTAACTGCTGCATCTCTTCTACAATCCATCAGAGCCTGATCCAATGGGACGACGACAAGATCGAGATCGTGCCAGCTGACAGTCGATTGGAGACGACAAGCCGCAGCTGCTGCTCTGAGCAAGACATGGTGGAGGGCTCAAGCGTCTTCGACATGGACACCGCAGACGAAGACGATGACAAGCTCGGGCAAGGTTTTACGTCGGCCGACGAACTAGAGGAAATTGACATCGGCTCTGGTGACAAGCCGAGGTCGACGTACATTAGCAAAAATTTGTCTCCTCATTGTAGATCCCAGCTTATTGATTTGTTAAAAGAATATAAAGATTGTTTCTCTTGGGAGTACTTCGAGATGCCCGGCCTTAGCCGATCAATAGTGGTCCATCAGCTGCCGATTAAGGCAGGCTATCGGCCGTTCAAACAGCCTCCCAGGAGGTTTAAGGCCGATATGTACGATGTAATTAAAGCCGAAATCGCTCGGCTGTACGATGCGGGATTCATTCGGCCTTGCCGATACGCCAAGTGGGTCTCAAACATTGTCCCAGTGTTGAACAAAAACGGTAAACTTAGGGTGTGCATCGATTTCAGAGATCTAAACACGGCAACCCCTAAAGACGAATGCCCAATGCCGATAGCTGATCTGCTTGTCGATGCTGCTTTGGGCCACAAAATTATCAGTTTCGTGGACCGCAATGCAGGGTATAATCAAATATTTATGGTCGACGAGGACATCCACAAGACCGCTTTTTGGTGTCCCAGCGCGATCGGCTTATACGAATGGGTAGTAATGACATTCGGCTTGAAGAATGCTGGGGCAACATATCAACGGGCCATGAATTACATTTTTCATGACATGATCGGCTCGTTAGTAGAGATATACATTGATGACGTAGTCGTCAAGTCAAGGGAGATAGAGGGCCACATAGCTGATCTGAGACAAGTGTTAGAACGGACGAGGAAGTATGGCCTGAAGATGAATCCGCTTAAGTGCGTGTTCGGCGTATCGGCCGGGCAGTTCTTGGGATTTCTTGTTCACGAAAGAGGGATTGAGGTCACACCAAGAAGCATAAATGCTATCAAGACAATTCAGCATCCGAAGGACAAGAAACAACTCCAATCATTGATCGGCAAAATAAATTTCATCAGGCGATTCATAGCCAATCTCTCAAAAAAGATGAAGTCATTCACACCATTGCTTCGACTAAAAGCCGATCAAGCATTCACATGGGGGGCAGAGCAGCAAAAGACATTAAATAACATAAAAGACTATCTGAGTTCTCCTCCAGTGTTGATGCCTCCACAAAAAGGAATACCGTTTAAGCTGTACTTATCAGCCGATGACAAGACAATCGGCTCCGTTTTAATCCAAGAGATCGAGGGCAAAGAAAAAGTCATCTTCTATCTCAGCCGATGGTTGCTGGACGCGGAAACAAGGTATTCACCTGTGGAGAAGCTAATGCCTATGCCTCTATTTTCCATGTACGAAGTTAAGGCATTATCTGCTATCCAACGAGTGCACAATAGTATGCAAAGCCGATGTAGTTAAGTACATGCTATCGGCTCCAGTGCTGAAAGGAAGAATTGGGAAGTGGATTTTTCCACTAACAGAATTCGATCTAAGGTATCAGGCACCAAGGGCAGTCAAGGGGCAAGCCATAACCGATTTCATTGTGGAGCACAGAAATAACTCGATCGGCTCGTGGAGATTATGCCTTGGACTTTGATGTTTGATGGATCAGTTTGCGCTAATGGCTGTGGCTTCGGCTTGATCATTATTTCACCCAGGGGGCGAGCTTCGAGTTTGCTTTTGCTATCAACCCCCACGCTACAAACAACCAAGCCGAATACGAAGCCGTCCTTAAA
Source organism: Oryza australiensis (assembly GCA_019925245.2). NCBI lineage: Eukaryota > Viridiplantae > Streptophyta > Magnoliopsida > Poales > Poaceae > Oryza > Oryza australiensis. Next base: position 2,063,661 of record JAIFGZ020000335.1, read on the forward strand.
GGATTACATCTACTCAAAGAAGTTGAAGCCGACGCCATCGAAATAATGGGAGATTCATTGTTGGTCATCAGCCAATTATCAGGAGAATACGAATGCAAAAATGATGCGCTGATGGTCTATTATCAGCAATGCCAGGAATTAATGGACAGTTTTTGGCTAGTTACTTTGAAACATATCCCTAGAGAGCAGAACACAGAGGCCAATGACTTGGCTCAGGGGGCATCGGGCTATCGGCCGGTGCTGAAAGAAATCAACATAGACGTTGCCGCCATTACAGTCGATGATTAGAGGTTTGAAGTTTACAACTATCTCAAAACCCCTCTCAATCGGCTATAAGGAAGCTACGATACAAGGTGCTACGATATGTTTTGCTCGATGAAGATCTGTACTATCGGACAATTGACGGTGTGCTACTCAAGTGTTTGGGAGCCGATCAGGCTACAGTGGCCATCGGAGAAGTGCATGAAGGGATCTGTGGCACGCATCAATCGACCCACAAGATGAAGTGGTTGCTTCGCCGAGCAAGGTACTTTTGGCCGACGATGCTGGAGAATTGTTTCAAGTCCTACAAGGGCTGCCAGGATTGCCAAAAGTTTGGCGTCACACAACAAGCACCGGCATCGGCTATGAACCCAATTATTAAACCTTGGTCGTTCAGAGGATGGGGCATTGATATGATCGGGCAGATCAATCCACCCTCAAGCAAAGGACATAAATTTATTTTTGTAGCGACAGATTACTTCACAAAGAGGGTGGAGGCGATTCCCCTAAGGAAAGTGGATTCTAAGGACGCAACTGAGTATGTCAAAGAACATATCATCTACCAATTTGGCGTTCCATAAACAATAACAACAGACCAGGGATCTATCTTCGTATCGGACGAGTTTGTTCAGTTTGCCGACGGCATGGGGATAAAGCTGCTCAATTCTTCGCCGTACTACGCACAAGCCAACGGACAAGCCGAGGCCTCAAACAAGAGTTTGATCAAATTGATTAAAAGAAAGATCTCTGAGTACCCTAAACAGTGGCATAGCCGATTAGCCGAATCACTGTGGGCGTATCAGATGGCATGCCACGGGTCAATTCAAGTCCCTCCGTACAAGCTGGTCTACGGACATGAGGCAGTGCTGCCATGGGAGAGCGTCGTCGGCACAAGGCGCATTCAGCTACAGGATCAGCTCACAACCGACGATTATTATCACCTAAGGACGAATCGGAAGATTTAGTTTTATCCAGGATGAGGGCCTTGGAAAAAGTCACAAAGGATAAAGAACGAGTAGCCAGACATTATAATAAAAAAGTGGTGCCTAAATCTTTCGAGGAAGGCAAACTCGTTTGGAAATTGATACTCCCAATTGGATCTAGAGATAACAAATTTGGCAAGTGGTCACCAAATGGGAAAGGGTCTTTCAAGATCCACAAATGCGTCTCTAAAGGAGCTTACATGCTAGAAGGGCTGGACGGAGAAGTATTTGGAAGGGCTCTTAATAGAAAATACTTGAAGAAATACTACCCAATCGTATGGATCAATTCGTGATTCGGCTCTGGTCGCTTAGCCGATTTACAACAGCCGATGTTAACAAGGCATCGCCTTTAGGCATTTTTACGCAATGTTTTTTACTACGTTTTCTACGATTGGCTAATGATTGGCCGATAAGGACGGCAACGATGCACGAACGGTTCGAATTCACAATTTTGTCGACACCGAAGCTATCAACAAAACTTGGGGGCATATACGTACACGAGCCGATTGCAAAATTGGGTGTCAGGAATTTTTAAACTTTTAAGCTTCGTAATCGGCAGTCCAAATAAAAGCAGTGAAAGTGATTTGGATCGACGGCCGTAATTCAAGTGTTGACACCGACGGTTGTGGTGTGGTCTCGGAATCGGCAACGTAACGCGATACGGACGGCTGGGGCCAATTTCAGCATGAGCAATTCAAGACACTACGCGCAGCCTAAGCCGATCTCATCCACAAGCACAGCTGTAAAAGATTGATAAACTATACTACACATAAGTTAAAGCCGATTACAAGTACTAGCGAATTGGTTAAAGTCCAATCCCAGTACAAAAGTCTGACAAGTATAGTATAGGAGGCAGTAGCCGATTTCAGAATGTTAAAATATTACAAGCTCATTGTTTTAAGAAATCGGCTATGGCCGACAACGTCGTTCGTCTGATCTGGTCTATCTCTTCAATAGCCCTGACGTCGTCGGCCTCGGACCCTGCCACCGGTCGGATGCCCTTCACCAGGTCTCGTAGATGTGCCACATCCGCCTTGATGCTTTGGCGTTGAGCTTCGATTTCGGCTGGCAAGCTAGCCATGTACTCCTTGTGGACATCGATCTCGTTCGTGACTTGAACGAGATCGGCCATTAGCTGATCTTGGCGTGTGAGGAGTTGCTCGAGCTTGGCCGTCGGCTCAGTCTTTAGGCGGTCGAAGGCGGCTTTCCGGCTCTCAATGGCGTCCTTGGTTGACTGGAGGGTGGCCGACCGCGCCTGGTTCTCGTGGCGATCAGCTATCCGCTGTCGTGCCCGTTCATACTTGAGTTCATGGGCTTCCATGAAGGTGGCCGACACAATAGCGTCGGCTAGGGCTTCTGGCAGCTGGCCCTGGATCTCCCTCAAGCGCGCGTGTATCGAACCACTGTCGACCACCAGCGCATCCAGTGAGGCCTCCAGCCGGTTGCCGATGTTGGCTAAGGTGGCCCTCAGGTCTTCGACCGACGTCGTCAGCGCCTCCTCGCCGATTTCGCCGGACTCCCCGAACTCCGACAAGTCAAAGTTGAGAAGGTCGGCTATGTTCTGCAAAGAGGGAGATGATCAGAAAATATTAAGTTGACAGAGCCGATCGTCAGATTCAGTCAGCTTACCGTTGGCACAGGGGTCGGAGCGGTCGGCTCAGCTGGTTCACCGCCTGCAGCCGTCGGGGCCTCTTTGTCAGCGTTGTTGCCGCCGCCCGCGACAGGCGCAACATGCTCGCTGGACGCCTGAGGGGCAACCGACGGAGATCGTGGGGGCTGCAAAAGAAGAGTTAGCAGACGAGTCGGCTAATTTCTATAGATCAAATGGCAAGAGACGATTCCCGATGGCACGGGACGTGAAGCGCGGCCGGCCAATTTCTTGACCTAAAAAGAATTGTTCGGTCAGATACGAGTGATATCATTGTGAAGCCGAACTTGGTAAAATAAGGGCTTACCGGCCGATTTTTCGCTGGAGGACTTGGGACCGGTGGGACGTTGGCTGGGGCATTGACGGACTCATGGCTCAAACTCCCGGCTTCGGCCGCCGCTCCAACAGCCGCCGACACTTCCTCGCTGGCGACGGCGTCGAGAAACTGCGCGACGGCCAGGTCTAAAGGGGGCTATCGGCTGGCACTGCCGGCTTCTTCTTTTTCAGTTTGTTGGGGGAAGGCGCGGCCGACAACTGTAGGAGTGGTGCAGCCCTTTTCTTCTGGGCAATCGGCTCGCGCACATGCCCTCGTAGCAGTGACGCCAGTTTTGGCGCTCCCCAGCCGATGGCCGACGAAGCGAGGCCGCCCCCATCCAGAACACCTAGACGATATTTGATGGGGCGCCCGGAGTCGCTCACCATCGGCCACTCCATCTTCGTCAAAACAGAGGGCGAATGTTAATCGACCATATTAGCCGATGATAAAAGGAGGAAAGTCGTTGAGTTTGAAGCTTACCTAAGGAATTTCCTCGGGCAGGAGCAGATCGACGTAATGTGATGACCGCTGGTGAAAGATATGGCGTTTGATTTCGGCCCACCATTGGTCGTAGGTCGTGCTCTTCTTGAGCGATAGGGTCATCATGCCGATGTCGCCGAGGGGAGGGCCGGCTATGTTGAGCAGCCGATGCATGATCAAGTCTTGGCTCACCACTCCCCTCGTTTCAATCTTATCGGCATAATAGAAGCCGATGGGCAGCTGCCCAAGACCGAACTTCCTCGTCGCCGATGCCGGATAATAGAACTCGTAGCTCTTGGCCACTGATCGACCTTGGTGGATTCCGATCGGCAAGATGCAGGGGGACAGAGCAGCGATGAACAACTCCCTGCACCTTGGGTTGTCGGCCGAGTTGATGTCTTCCCAATTGAAATCGGCCGGCAACTCAAACAGTCCCCGGTCCCAGTAGAAGTATCAGGCGCGGTTCTCGCGAGACAGCCCGTAGAGGGCGATGAACCACTCGGCCAGCAGTTCGGCCGATTGCCTTGAGCCCGCATGAGCAGCTGCTGCTTCTCCGTAGCTCATGCATCTGGTGGTGGTGATCTGGTTGCCATCTTCATCTTCGATCTGCTCCAGCCTTGGGAATACGGCTGCTGTCAGAGAGAGCCAACCGGCCACCCTTTGGGTTGCTAGCATCAGTCAGATCTGCAAGAACCACCAGGGGCCGCCAGTGTTGATTGGGGCGTTGGCGACTATCTTCGCGGTGGCCTGATGCAGCATTTGATACAAATAGCCGAGGAGATACTTCCCCAGTGCGAGCTTGCCCCCGTCGGCCAGAATTTCGGCTACGACCTGCCAGTTGGCGGTCGGCCCACAGCTCGATCCACAGAACACGAATTTTTCAAGCCACATCATCAGAATGCAAGTGTGCTCCTATGGCCGATGGGTCCATCTTTCATGTTTTGGGCAATAAAGCCGCTCCACCCGTCGATGGCCTTGGTTTTGAACCGGTGCTGTCCCTTTCGACTCAAGTTGCTTGGGTTGGCCGATGACTCGATGTCCAGCCCGGTTGTCATGTACACGTCGGCTAGTGTGACTGTACTCGGCCCTTGTCGGAAGATGAAAGCATTGAAGCCGTCATTCCAGAAATATGTTGCGGCCGACGAAGCGGCTCGTCCTTCTCCATGCCGGCAACGGACGAGCCAAGCATTGGGCTATCCCGGCCTCCTCCCACTGAGTGTATTTGGCCGATTGCATCCTTTTGTACCATTCGACCCAGGCGGCGTCAGTGGTCGGCCACGATTTAAATGTCCCATTCCAATGGGCGAGAGATGGCTTAGCGGTGTTGAAGGGGATCCTGTTGGTCTCGGCCATAATCACATCGGCTGGATCGGTGTTGCCGATGGGGCCGAGAAAAAACCTCTGTGCTTGTGTCAAATTGGGGATGAATACTTGATGTGACAAGTGCTACAGTTCAGGGAGAGGAAAAAAGAAAGAGCGCTAATTAAGAATGGCTGAATATTACAGTTTGAAGAAGGAAAAGGTGCTAATCCAAAAAACGTTGGAACATAAGATGGATGCAACGTGGTTGGAGAAGTAAATCCGAATGAAAAAAAGAGTTCTAGATTAAAAGGGAGTACCTCAGGGAACTCGGCAATGGCGGCGGCCGGAGCGGCAGCGATGGTTGAGGCGGCGGCTACAGCTGGTGCGGTGGCGGTGGCCGGCACGACAGAGGCGCTTGACGCGGCGATGGTGGAGGCCATCGGAGTTGCTGGGGGTGAAGATGGGTTCTGATTCGTGAAGCGCGCTGAGGTCTGGCGGAGAGCGCAGGTGAATCGCCGGTGAACCGTCGGAGAGGAGAGATAAAGCAGAGGCTTGTGTGCGAAGGGATTGAGTGCGCTTTGAAGGCACAAGTGTTTCGGCCGAGGAAAGTGGATATTTAAAGGGCACTTGGGGGAAGCCGAAGCGGTTTAGGTCAAGAAAAGAGCGGGAGTTTGAACAGGCAAGTAAATCCATAACACTTCATATCACGGACTTGGGGGGCATGTGTTAACACTGAAATTTGGTACTTGAATCCCTAAGTCTTTGCACAGGCGAAGCAGAATCGGATCGGCTAGTTTGGTGGAGAAACACAGGCCGCATCGGCTGAGAAGTGATCGGCTGCGAGGCCAATCGGTTAAGGTTGGATCGGACAAGGGCGGCCAATAGCCGATTTTAGGTCCGAAAGAGATAAAACTGTTTCTAGTGCAGCAGTTTGAGGATAAATAGAAGATTCGGTTATTGGTTGCGCGTTAAACGATATTGCCATCTATGGATAGAGTCCTGTAACGGCAATGGTATCTGTAATTTAGGAGTTTGTTTAAACTGTTAATCGTAAAGCGGTGTAGGTCCTTTCCGGATAACGTCGTGTTTTAAACAGTAGTTTAGATAGAGTCCAGAGTTTGTACAGATAATGTATCTTGGGTATAAATAGGACCCGAGACCCCTTGTAAAGGACATTCAACACAATCATAATCAATCAAATTTTCGACGCATCGCCAACCCTTTTCTTCAGACGAGCAATTTGTTTGGCTACGGGTTGCATCGTTTCGATCCCCAAATCCAGGTAAATGCTTGTCATTAGTGGCATGGTCTGCTGTTTCTAGTGCTTCCATCGTAATGACACATTAGATTCAGGAGTTTGTACCGTGCTATTTATCATATAACACATATAAATTAGATTAATGTTTAGATATATCCTGTCATTGGCTAGTTCTGCCAAGAACTTGCAGCCAATAGGGCTAGATCTAGAGGTTGGCTGGTTTATATGTGGTATCCACCGTCTCAAGAGATATAAATCGGCTACAACAGATAAGGTTTTTCTTTTTATACTTAATGCTGCATCGGGTTCAAACTATTAAGTCGTTTTTAGAATTGCCAATGATTTGTTCGGCTAGATTTATATTGTTTAGAGACAGTGTCGGGGTTTCAGTCGGCTTTATCTGCCCTGATATGTTTGTTTTAATATCTTTATTATTAGATTTATATTAGGACTGTCTCTTATATTAAGATCGTATTCTTGTCGGACGTTACCAGCCAAAATCGGCCCGCCATCAGCAGCCGATGACCGATTTACGGGCTACGCACATCTGGTTCAAGAGTGATATCTTTTCATAAGATTCATCGGAGTAGTAGCCGATTCATCGTTAGCTTTTCAGTATCGGCTAGGTTAGCGATTCATATATTTATTATCCTTTACTGTATTTAGGTTAAACGGCTGAAGCTGTCTCGGTATAGCCGATCCATTCCAGTCACTTGGCTTAAATATAGTTTAGGATAGCATATATATGTTCATGGATTCCCTCAGCCGATCCAGTGAGGATCTAACCTAACACTTAACACATATTCCCTTGTTTTTCTTGTTGGTTGACAGATCAAACCAATCGCACGCCCGCACAAGACAGCACCCAAGAAGGACTCGCACCGGAGTCAAGCGGATCTCTCACGGCGCGTGAGAGAAATTTCTCATCAACACCAACGACGGCAGACAATACAGCACGCGCGTGCGGCACCGGCAGCCGGCAGCAGGCCGACAGCTCCAGTCCAGGTCCGGCCTCCGGCGTGCACGGTGGCGGCGACGACGGCGGCCGGCGGCGCACACAGGCCTCTCCCTCTCGGCGCAGCGCACAACCGTCCACAGCCACAGGCACATCCGCAACCGCAAGACAGCTGCTATTCTGTTGATCTGTTCTGTGCACGGCGGCAACAAACTTTGCTCGTGGAGTTATGTATGCGCACATAAAAAAATCATACGGCACAAACGGCAGCCACAGCCAGGTGAAGAATAATGAATTGGTGAAGTACAATCTACAAAGTTTGAACATTGAACTACAAAATAGGATGGGTTTTAGTTTGAATTAGAATTTAGAATTTAGACTTTAGAATAGAATTTAGATTTTAGAATAGAATTTAGTTTGAATTAGAATTTAGATTTTAGAATTTAGAATTTATAAGTTTGAACTACAAAGTTGCTGACCCAAATATACTGTATTTGAAACTTTACGTAATCTAGAATTTAGTTTTAACTCTGTATGATCATTGATACAAACAATGGCTGAGGCTTTCATTGTTCTTGTTCCTCCCTAACATAAATTAAATTGATTTGAGATTGTGAGCATGGACAAAAGAAAGGGAAAGGCTGTGACATCACAAAGAGGTATTAAGGATTGGATTATATTGAATTAGAATTTTAGAATAGATTCCAATTACGTGTGATAGTTAATTAAAAGTTGAATTTCTTTTTTTGACAGATTTAATGAGTTTTTGGGGGCAAGGGACTAGTGGCACAAATCCAAGAACGTGTGGTAGCGGATGTGCTACGGTACATGAAGTAGAAGAGACGGCACAAATTGAAGGAGTTGCACATGTTGAAGGAGATGCTCAAGCTCAAGGTATAATTACCGAGTTCAACCCGGATCACATTGTCTCCGATCCGGGACTTCGCATTCCAATTGATCAATTTGCTCCTAATATTAGAGATGAAGTTAGAAGGGCTTATATTGCTAGAGGTCCAACTCAACCTACTGGGCATAATTTTCCTCAAGCAAGGGATAAAAGGAGCTTTCAGAGAAAATGGTTTAGTCAATATAATTGGTTGGAATATAGTGTGGAGAAGGATAGGGCCTTTTGCTTCTGTTGTTTTCTCTTTAGAAATGACAGATTGGATGATAAATTTGGTTATGATGTTTTTACAAAAGTTGGGTACGACCAATGGAAGAATGCCTACTTATGTCTTCGAAAACATGTTGGTGGGGCTAATAGCATTCATAATCAAGCAATAACATCATTCGATGATTTTGATAATCAACGAACATCATTCTCTGTTCTTATTGATGAATCTCGTGACATATCTATCAAGGAACAAATGGCCATAGTTGTGAGGTAAATGTTATGTATCCTTTTTTGTGCATTTCAATCATGTAGGTTTATTGCTCTAATGTTCTACTACATTGTATCATTTCTCATGTAGATTTGTGAACAAAAAAGGGCAGGTCCTTGAAAGATTTGTAGGCATCAAGCATGTCAAGGAGACAACATCAGAAGCATTGAAGAGTGCCTTGGTTGAGTCACTTAGTGGTCATGGCTTATCTATTGCGAGACTACGGGGTCAAGGGTATGATGGAGCTTCTAATATGAGAGGGGAATTCAATGATCTTCAGAAGCTAATTAGATATGAGAATCCATATGCCTTTTATATGCATTGCTTTGCTCACCAATTGCAGTTAGTAGTGGTTGCTGTGTCAAGATGTTGTTCTTCTATTGATTATTTTTTTGATTATGTCTCTTTGATTGTGAGTAGCACCAGTGCATCATGCAAAAGGAAGGATTTGTTGCTTGATAAGCATCGCATAAATCTTTTGGCCAAGTTAGAGAGTGGTGAAGCTTCATCAGGGAGAGGAAAACTATAGGAAACAACATTGGCCAGGCCCGGTGATACAAGATGGGGATCTCACTACAAGACTTTGCTTCGTATTGAAGCAATGTGGGAAGCTGTGATAGAAGTCCTTGAACTTATACAGCAGGATGAGCGTAACCATCAAGGGTCGGTGGATTGGTACAAATAATGGAGTCTTTTAGTTTTGTGTTCACTATGAAGATGATGTTACAAATTCTTCGCATTACTAATGAATTGTCTCTTATCTTACAAAGAAAGGATCAAAATGTGGTTCAAGCCATGTCTTTGGTTGTTGATGTGAAGATACGTTTGGTCAATTTGAGAAGTGAAGGTTGGGAACCATTATTAGAAGAAACTAAATTATTTTGTGAGGCAAATGATATTCCAATCCCAAATATGAATGATGCAGTACCAAGATTTGGACGATTAAGAAAGGGTGGAAGAAACATTATTACTCAAGACCATTATTTTCGTGTTGACACTTTCTATGCAGCTATAGATTCAATTACCACTGAGCTGGATCATCGTTTCAATGAGGTATCATCGGAGTTACTTATTTCCTTTTCATGTCTAGATCCTCGAGACTCATTCTCTAAGTTTGATGTGAATAAACTTGCTTGGCTTACGTACATCTATCTTGAGGATTTCACTTATGATCGTAAGTCGATAAAGGATCAACTACAGACTTTCATTATTCATGTGCGAAGAATTGAGGATTTCAATGAGTGTCATGATCTTGCAAGTTTTGCACATAAAATGGTTGAACTTGAGAGGCACATTGTGTTTCCATTGGTCTATCGTCTAATAGAGTTAGCATTGCTTCTACCAGTAGCGACTGCATCGGTTGAAAGGGCCTTCTCTGCAACGAAGATTATTAAAATTGAGTTAAGGAACAAGATGTCAGATGGTTGGCTTAATGACTTAATGGTGTGTTACATTGGGTGAGAGATATTCAACGGACTTGATCTTCGAAGTATCAAGAAAGCTTTCCAGAAAAAGAAAGATAGACAAATGCAATTACCTAGATCTCCTAAAATACCAAGAATCAACTAGCTGCTTCATTATTGGTATAATCTTTAACTTTTCTACGACATATATCTTTTTTTATTTTAGATATATATATTACTAATTTATATTTTCCCTTTGTTGACAGATTTTCACGGACTTCTCGGTCTCATATGTTAATTATTTATATGTTTATATATTATTGGAAGAATAGAAGTTAATCATCATTTATTATTTTCAAGGTATTTTCAACATCACTTCTTTTAATATGTTTGTGGTATGTGGTATTTGTGTTTGCGGTATGCGGTATGGTTATAGTGGTAGGTGGTCTGTGGAAAGTCCGCCACACCTTAAAAAAATTCCGTCCTCCGCCACTGCCGGGATGAGTTCGACTGGTTGGCGCTCTACTGGAGCATCACCCGCGGCGGCGGCGGAAGCGACGGCGACGACGTCGAGCGCGCAGGGTTCCTCTCACCGGCATCCCTCCACGACGTCCGGCTAGACCCGTATGGCGCCAACATGTACTGGCAGGGCCAGCAGACCAACCTCGAGTACATGATCTACCTCGACCCCGACCGCCTCACATGGACATTCCGGCAGTAGGCCAAGCTCCCATCGTTAGCGAGCCCTACAGCGGCTGGGAGGCGCCAGACGGCCAGCTTCACAGCCATTTCACAGGTCTATATCACCTGTGGCATAAGGAATCCACAGTGGCATATCTACTGACCAAAATTAAAGAAGAGGCCAGGCTGTGAATGCTAGCTGACGCTAAGCGACACTAAGCGACTGCGTGAGCTCCTACAACATCTTGTACAGTGTACAGCTCTGTTGAGTTTTTTTTTCATCCCTAGAGGTTGTATTTATTTCTGCTATATTGAATGAAAAGGCACAGTCATGTTGTTTTTCCTTTAAAGAAGAAAGGATTGATTTTTTAATGGATGTTTTAAAAGAAAAAAATAATTGTATGAAAAAAATGTAACATACCCTACCTTGCAACCAATGAATTGCTGAGTGTTGTACTAGTAAATCTTAATATTGCATTTCACCTAACAAAGAACGCTCAAAATTAATAATACATTTATATTTTTCTAGCATCGACAACCACGAAGAAAAATAGACATAGCAACATGCATTACACATCCAAATCCATGAAACATGAAGCACTGTTGTGGTATGCTATTCTTTTCTTTTGAAAGTTTTGGTATGCTTTAACAAGTTTCAACTGTGCACAAGCACAACCCTGCATTGGACTAATACAGCAACAATATATATGGGAACACATTTCGAATTAAACTTATCATGTGCTCTTGAACAACAATATATATGAGATTTTCACTCTGTTTTTTTCATTATGTTATTGAGATGTATCTGCTCACATCCTGCCTGACGATTTCTCAATAAAACAATACAATGCTTATCAATGGGAACTCAAACTCAATAAAAGTCCAAGGAAAATAACAAAGGAGAAACCGGCCTGGGCTGTAAGCCTGGGACTAGCGAGAAAATTATTTTAATGGTGAAACAATAAATGTGATGCTTCATGGAAGTGTTCCCCAGCGTTAACACAACAACCATGTGTAGCGTTTAACACAACCACAATCCGAAACAAGGAAAGCTTCTCAGCAAAGTCCATGAGTGTCAAATTACCAATCATAATGTCGCGACTTTTGGTCATGTTTGAAGTAAATAGTTTGGAACAATGAGGCCATGAGAACATGCTTATCTAAAGCATCATTCTTTTTTATTAAAAAATTAAAGTGCGATGATCTCTGAACTTGTGCAAGTATGTCATGAGCTCTCAAAATATATTTTGTGATTCCTAAACTTGTCTTGGTTATCATACATGTCTAAAAGGGCTTCAACCTCTATCCTATGCTAACGTGGCATGCGATGGTGACGCTATGTATTAGTGGTGGCTCTATGTATTAGTGGGACTTATATGTTAATTATATAGAAAAAATAAATTTTAATTTTAAGATAGAGAGGAGAAAATATGTTTTTAATTTATTTTTCTCTATGTGATTAATATGTGGGTTCCACTTAATGACATGCCATATCAGTGCAGCACATGAAGTAGGTTGAAGTCCATTTGGATTTGGACCTATATGACACCCAAGATAGCTGTGGACTCGAAAATACATTAAGTTACCTAGTATCTACACAAGTTTAGTTTAGAGACCATTCATGCGCTTCATAAAAAACTTAAGGATAACTCCCTAATAAAAACAACTGGATTTTTTTAACAGAAATAGCATTTCAGATTATTCACCGTTCTTTTCACATTATTCATCGAATTATTAAAACATGTTATTTGCTCCATGTTTTGAAAAAACATATTTTTCTTTAAAAAATCTTCTACTGCTGCTTAGACCACTCGTTTTTAACCTATTTGTTAAGTGAATTTATCACTATAATAAATAGATTATTCGCAATAATAATTTGTTTAATAATCTGTTTGAAACTGAGACCAAATTTTGTTCATTGTTTATGAATCGGAAAAATATTGACCCTGCCTGCAGACGCGTTGTTTAGCCTGAGCGGAGAATATTCCAAGTATCGTATTCCAAAAGCTTACACCATTCGAATATGGACATAGCTTTGTTTAGATTTATTGTCAGAATTTAAATCTTTCCGTTCAGAATTTAAATATTTCCGGAACGGAGAGAGCAGCTATCAACAGAAGTCCGGAACGAAAGACAGCCTCATGGCTAAGCTGCTTTCATGACAAAAGCAAGGAGAACAAAAAACACAGACAGTCAAGACACCGAAAGGTGCAGTAAAATTATCATTCGGGTTGATACAGTATATAATAACAAGTTTGATGCTCATGTGTCTGAAAAGTATCTAATACAAATTATACAATCTCGTCTTCCTTCAATGATTTGATAAGTATTTGGTTAAAAGTAAACCATTATGCCGTACAAATGGGTCGGTCCGATTTACTGATACTTATTCTTATCCGTAAACGGATATCCTATTTTGATGGAATGATTAAATATTCTCCTCTTAATGTTCACTTGTATGCTTTATTTTGATGAACTGATTGAACATTTGAGCATTCATTATTTTAAGATATTTGGTTGGGATAATAAATATAAAACGCTTTATTTAATAGACAAGTCTCTCTCTCTCTTTTTTTGGAAAATAACAAATGCTCGGTTATATGTCCTCCATGTAATCGAAAAAAAAAACAAAGTAAAGAGTAGCAGTAGCTTGCAATCGCTCTCCTGATGGTCTACTAGCGCAATATCATGATATGGTTTTCGCGGTTCATCTGCGAACTGCAGCAAAAGCTCTGCTGCTTTCGGCCGGGGCGAATCGCCGGTACATGACATCTGATCAACGTGCGCGACGTTTACGTTTGGGCGTCCAAAAAAACCCAGCAAAAACATGTGTTTTACATTTCCCCTCACTAATCCAAAGGCCCATGAACAGCTCCAGTCATCAGTTGCTTCCATCACTACGACTGTCTTTACGAGGCAAAATAGTTTTTGCGGTGTATAACTTTTGACACAAAAGGTCTCATTGTTCACAAACAAGCGCCAGTTACTGATTTTCGAAGTCGCCATCGGCTAGTCATTTGTCGCCTGCTATGTTCAAATGTCCATGGAAAATGGTGATAACAATTGATCATCGTTAAGTTTATCATCTTATATAAGAAGGTGCTAGGAAGTACCAATTTTTTATGTAAAGTTTGGTATAACCAGATGTTAGGTATTTTTAAGGTATCAATTTATTTTAAGTAAAATTTTGGTACCTACATATACTTTTGAAAGGGTCATAATGATCGAATATGTTGTCTAGAGAGGGTAAATAGGTGTTTCCTAAAACTTAATAAACTTGCAGCAGAATTAAACCTAACCGGACAGTCCGACACCACTACGGATTGTCTGACTATAGATGTAGTCCGACAATTCCGCAACAGTAGGTGTCGATGCGTGTGCTCGACACGCGGGAACCCGAGGACCCCCTTTTTGGTTCGGCACAGGGGAGCGGTGAATCAGGGTTCGAACTCGAGGTGAGGTAGAGGGAAAGTAAGAAGGTAGAGAAAAGTCGCAATCGCAAAAGACACCGAAGAGTTTATACAGGTTTCGGTCGTCGGGGAGACGTAATACCCTACTTCTGTTTTTTGCTATGTGGAGAATGAATTACAAGGATTAGTGTGGTTGTTCCTCCCTGAGGAAGTTGGAGCTGATGACTGAGGTGAAATGCTTAAGGCCAAGGTTGAAGAGGCTGAACAAAGGACCAACCTTCAAAACCCCCTCTACAATAGACTTGGGCCTCCTTTTATATTGCAAGGGAAACCACAGTAGTCCTATCTTTCTATACTCCGCTCCACGTGATGGAGCGGCTCTTGTCCTATCTTGTCAGGGGTCTACCCCCATTCCTGCTTCTGTTGCCATGTTGCGGGAGTTGGAGGAGAAAAAAGGGCGTCATGGCTGCCATGCTGCTGACGAGAGGAGGGGTCAACTTACCTACTCCAATGGGGCCTACCAGTCAGTGGCTCTCCGTCTGAAGAAGGGTCGACGTGACACCCCCAGCGCCCATATCCTCTCTCCCACGCGGCCGCCCAGCGCATTTAATGCGACTGGACAGGGCGTGAGGGAGGCGTGCGTGGCCTGACCGTGCGGCCATACTACGGTCGCCGTCAAAGACTTTCTCCCCTCTCTTCCTCGTGACGGGCAAAAAGGATGATGATGAGCAGCTGACAGACGTGCCTCACATTGCAATAAATCCGACGACGCAGGCGTCTGGCCTCTCTCTAGGCATTAAATGTGGTGGTTTGCAGTTGGCGGTTGATCTCGTTCCTCTCTCGGAGAGGTGTGGGTTAATGGACGGAGGTCCGGGTGATCCCGAACCCTGCCATCTGGGGAAGCGGCGGCCTTCGGGCAGCCCCCGAGCCAAGTCCCCTTTGGGGTGGCCACGTGGCCGCCCGTGGCCCGAACCCACATGAGCCGTTCAGGACATATCTTTGGGGTGCCCTGGTAAGCGAGGGTGTCTTCCTTCTTCAGATATCGTATTCTCGTTATACCCCCGGGCCCATATCACCGACAGTAGGATTATCTAGTCAGTGTAAAAGACAGGAAAGCTAATAAGATCCTGGATTATCTGACTGTGGTAGGACAATCCCATACACGCAGGGAACTTGACTAAAGCAATTTAGCAACAGGCAAACTAGAAGGGCTACTCAAGTACACTTTCTACACAAGGAAGTTAGCTAAACAAGCATGCAAATATACTTCAAGCATGCAAATATCACAACTAGCACAAGGTAGAAAGTGATAAATGCAAGGTAAATAGAGAGGAAGGGAGACACCAATTTGTTTAAGTTCGGACTAAACAATCCTAAAATCCAGGTCTCGATTAACCAATTTTCTCTCCAAGCAACCTTTGGTGCTGCTTCGGTCTCTAAACAACTGCCAAGACCTAGCTCCATCTCCAAGCGACCACAAGAGGTCTCAAGCTTGAACGACGAGCTACAACCTCTGGTGAAGCTTGTTCTACCAAGCGCCCACCGTGAAGAAGCTTGGCTTCCACTCTTATTACCACTTTCCTTTCAGAGGCAAGGTTGAACCCTCACAAGGGTTCCCAGGCACACCACACTCCTTGGTGGCTCTGAGATTAAAATCTTCTCTTCCACACACTCTCAACTCAACTCACAAGAAGTTTACAAGCTCAAGATCACACAAAGAGAGAGAGAGAGAGAGTTGGGAGGGAGTTTAGCCTTCTAAACACAAGCTCAAGAACACTCAAAGACCTAAACTCTAACACAAAGGATTTTCAATTAGTTCTCTAAGCTCTTGAACACTTCACTGGATTTCTCAAGTGAAATGGGGCTCAAAAGTCTTCAAATGAGTCCATGGCACCGCCCTTTCTATAGCCTACACTCCCACAACTAATCTTTTTTCCCATTAGTGGAGTCTGCCAAAAATTGTATAGTGCCAAATAGCCGCCACAGGGTCGGATAGTCTGGCTCCTTTCACTTTTCCAACGGTCACTGACAACTAGCCATAGGGCTGAAAAGTGTCAGATATGATTGTCTGACACTGCCAAATATTGTTGTTCGTCGTCACCAGAGTAAGCTTCTCCCGATAGTCTAACTGCTCTAGGATTGCCCGGTGCCCTGTAACTCTTGAAATATGCACTATCTCCTTGGTGGATTGTCCTACACCACATAGAATTGTCCTGCTCTATATAATTTCAGGGCAACTTGATGTTCTATCTTTTGAACTTTGCCCAATTCTTTCTCGCTTCAATTCTTTTGCTTTGAGAGTTGTATTTATTCACTTTAGAACATAATGCATGCTTATCACTTAATAATTGCAATAGTCCGTTAATCATTTGTCATCAATTAGACAAAACCCACTAGGGTCTAGATGCACTTTTAACTTTCTAAAGATCTGTAAAATTTCTCATTGATCATATAAGAAATCGAGTATTTTATCCTCCATTCTATATTATTAGGCGTTTTGGGTTTATTCTAAGCCAAATCCTTTAAAGTTTGATCAAGTTTGTAGAAAACGTAGCAACATCTACAACACCAAAATAATTTCATTGGATCCACAATTGAATATACATTTACAATATATTTATTTTGTCTTAGAAATGCTCCTACATTTTTTTCTATAAACTTAATTAAACATGAAGAAATTTGACTTATGACAAACCCAAAACTTCTTATAATAATATGAGAGTATATCGAATCAAACATGGCAATCTTTGAGGTACAGGCAATCGGGTATCCACATGGCAAGCTTATCCGACTGGAGGTAGGGATAGATTGTGCCTGCTATATCTGTAAGCCGAACTTGACTTAGGTGTTACGGTTGCCGATAGAGATAAGACAATCGGCCTATAGTCACGGTTTTGTAAGATTGAGGAAACCAACTTAGAATAAGATAGGGTTTCCGACTTGTGAACCCTTCCTCCCAAGACTATATAAGGGGGGTAAGGGGCGTCCCTTGAGGGATATTCTAACATTAGATCTCGAGATACAACTTCATAAGCGAGAGCTTTAGATCACGAGATCAATAAAGACACTCGGCGGATCGAATCCACCGAAACAGAGTAGGGTATTACCTCACGAGAGGGCCTGAACTGTCTAAATCTTCTTCTCTTTCTAACCCATTATGCTTGGCGATCTTGACTGCGACCCCAATTTTCTATTGCCGAAACCGAGTTTCGACGCGGTTGGCGCGCCGGTAGGGGCGCGCGTCGAGACTTCTTCAACAATCTCGCCGACAAGCGTGATGGGATCTCCTTCAAGACTCGACGACTTCGCCGCCAACTCGTCGGCGACTCCTCCTCGACTCGGATTCGAACCGTCGGAGGAACAACCCACTCGGCGCCGTTCGGGCTCTCAACAGCGCCGAGATCTTCGACAACATCTTGAAGACCAAGATGCGATCCACCTTTTCCGATGACGGACTTCACTCGGCGCCATTCGGATTACCGAATGCCACCGAGATCTGCGCCAATCTTCTTGCCTCCCCGACGGAAGCAATCTACTCGGTGAAGACCTTTCGGTGCCGTTTGGGTTACCAAATGTCGCCAAGATCTACAAAGCCGCTCCCCGAGTTGGCGAGGATCCACTCGAAGAGCCCGATCCCCAAGCTCCGACTCGGACGGAACGATCCAGATCCGGGTTACCCAGATCAAGGGAGGTCGCGTCATCCTCCCGTCCTTTGGCTCCTATTCATCTTTGAGCTCAACGGATACCTCGGCTCCGCCGGCTTCGACAATCTCTACGGCATCCCCTCCGCGAAGCCGACAACTCCGATCGCCATATGGATGCGAGCCGAAGTGCTGACGTCCTCATGGCCGAGCCGGATGAGTCCGACTCAGCCATGGCCGAAGGCTTGCCGAAGAGGAGCGAGCGAGTGGAGCTTGAACGCAAGACACCGAAGAAGACAAACAACGCAAAGACGAGGCCGATGAAAAGGAAGCCGGATCTGCGTGCCTGGACGATCCGCCCGGAGGCCATCCTCCAAACACGGGTTCGCAACACCAATGTCTTCCGACGCCACAGCGAACGCTCGTCGCCGCACTTACGCTCTTGGATACCGTCATGGAGACGGCCCCGCCAACGTGACTCCCATATTTGATAAGATCAAGACCATCGTTGCTGCCACGGCTAACGGCCCTCCCACCACTTCGGCAAGAAGGCCGACCGAATCCGTGGCCGAAATGCCGACAAGAGCCGGCTCCCACCCCTAAGGTCGGAGACTATAGAAGGCCCGAGCCGGCTCGGCCGTCAACTAGGCCAAGAGGCCCACCTCCCGAGTCCACGCCGAGGCACCAAGAGCGACGGCCGACTCCCGCCGCAAACGACACGGACGTCCTCCCGTCCACCACCGAGTCCTCCGCAATGGTTCACCTACCCAACCAGCCAACGAAGACCCCGCCGAGTGATCTGCGGGAAGTCCTCGACCGCCGCTACCAAGAGCGCGACCGTCGCACTCGGGAAGATCGGAGGGGATCACCCGATAGCGGCGACGATGGAGTACCGGCCTTCACTCGGGAGCTCCGCCGAGTGCATTGGCCGAGTGGCTTTAAGCCCACCGGGATAGAAAGGTACGATGGCAAAACCGACCCCGAATCTTGGTTAAGCGTATATACCCTTGCCATCCGAGCCGCAGTGGTGACAACAAAGCCATGGCGAACTACGCCCGTGGCCCTCGCAAACTCGGCCAGAAATTGGCTCACCACCGCCAAGAGGCTCAATCGGCTCGTGGAGCGAGCCGAGGGACCACTTCGTCGCCAACTTCCAAGGCACCTTCGAGAGGCCCGCACGCACTTCGACCTTTACAATGTCATCCGAAACCGGACGAGCCTCTGAAGGATTACATTCGTCGCTTCTTCGAGAAGCGCAACAAGATCCCGAACATCACCGATGACATCATCATCGCCGCCTTCCAGAAGGGAGTCCGTGATGAGCCGCTTATCGGCAAGTTCGGACGCAAGCCACCGAAGACGGTGAAGCGAGATGTTTGAGACGGCGAATTCATACGCCAAATCAAACGACGCCATCAAGGCCGCCGTCAAGATCGGCCCGACGAAGAGAGGACAAGCAAGCGGGAGGAAGCCGAAATCCTAAGAAGGATGGCGGCAACAACAACAACCAGGGCCCGAAAGATCGCAAGCGCCGATCCGAAGACCTGGTGGCCGCAACCTCCAATACTCAACGCCGTCCCCGAGTCGCCGCCTACGACGCCATTATGAACGCCAAAGTGCACCCACCATCCGAATCACAAGCACGCGGCAAAGGACTGCTTTATCTACAAGGTTCGAACAAGACGCGGCGCGACTCAACAAGAAGCCGATCGACGAGGCTGGCCCGTCCGGCGCCAAGAAGAACAATGCGGCGAGAATGCCGAACCTTTTCAAGATCCAAGTGGGGAGCTCAACCACATCTTCGGGGGCCCGTTAGCTTATGAATCCAAGAGGAAACAGAAGCTAACTGACCAGGAGGTCAACGCGGCTCAACCTAAAGTCCCTCAATATCTGCGATGGTCGGAGGTGGCCATCACCTTTGACCGCTCGGATCATCCTGACCGAGTGGTCCATCCGGGACGCTATCCACTCGTCCCGGACCCCGTAGTCCGCAATATCGGGCTTAAGCGCGTCCTCATCGACGGGCGCGCCCTCAACATCCCGTTTGCCAAGACTATGGACGAAATGCATCCCGAGGGTCGAACTCAAAGCAAGCTCGGCCCCCTTCCACGGAGTTATCCCGGGCTATCTTCAACACCACTCGGGCATATCTCTCTCCCGAGTCACTTTCGGAGCCCGAGAGAATTTCCGAACGGAGAACGTCACCTTCGAGGTGGCCGACTTCGAAACGGCATATCATGCCATCATCGGAAGGCTGCGCTTGCCAAGTTCATGGCGATCCCACACTACACTTATCTTTGCATGAAGATGCCGGCCCCAACGGCGTCATCACTCTTCGCAGCGATGTGAAGCAAGCCTTCACTGCGACAAGGAGAGCGTGACATGGCCCAATCTCGAGAGAGATTACGTGGCCAACAAGAAGTCCGATTGGCTGCATCTACTTCGGCAGAGGCGAAGTCCCCGCAAGAAGATAGCCAAATCGGGATCCGGCGACGCCAAGACCAAAAAGATCTCCCTTGATTCGTCCGATCCCTCCAAAACCGCCGTAATCGGCGCCGACCTAGATCCTAAATAGGAAAGCGCGCTCGTCACCTTCCTCCAAAATAATAAAGATGTTTTTGCTTGGAAACCATCCGATATGCCCGGAATTCCTAGGGAGGTGATCGAGCACTCTCGAACGTCAAAGATGACGCCAAACCAATTAAACAACGATTACGCAGGTTCGCACGGATCGAAAAGACGCGATCAAAGAAGAACTCGCAAAGCTCTTGGCTGCCGGCTTCATTAAAGAAGTCCTTCATCCCGATTGGCTAGCCAATCCAGGTCTTGGTCCGCAAGAAGACGGGGCAATGGCGCATGTGCGTCGATTACACCGACCTCAACAAAGCCCGCCCCAAAGATCCATTCGGGCTACCTCGCATCGATCAAGTTGTCGACTCAAGCTGGCTGCGAACTCCCGAGCTTCTTGGATTGTTACTCGGGCTATCACCGGATCGTTTGAAAGAATCCGACCGCTTGAAGACATCTTTCATCACGCCGTTCGGGGCCTCGCTACATCACCATGCCTTTCGGCTTGAAGAACGCCGGAGCTACATACCAACGCATGATCCAAAGATGCTTCCGACGCAGATCGGCAAAAACGTTGAAGCTTATGTCGACGATGTTGTCATCAAGACCAAGCGAAAGAAGACCCGATCGCCGACTTAGAAGAAACCTTTGCAAACATCCGGCCTTCGAATGAAGTTGAACCCGGAGAAGTGCACCTTCGGCGTCCCATCGGCAAACCTGCTCGGCTTCATGGTATCACATCGCGGCATTGAAGCAAACCCGGAAAAGATCAACGCCATCTTAAACATGAAGCCCCGAGTAATCGAAAGACGTCCAAAAGCTCACGGCTGCATGGCGACGCTAAGCCGTTTTATATCCCGACTCGGCGAGCGAGGCATGCCCTTCTTCGATCGTCGAAGAAGACAGACGACTTCCAGTGGACCACGAAGCGACAAGGCTTTTGAAGACTTCAAAGAATTCCTTACCACGCCACCCGTCCCGGCTTCACCTCGCCCCAGGAACCCCTCTTGCCGTACGCCTCGCCCACTCACCAAGTGGTCGCACGGTACTTGTGGTAGAACGAGAAGAAGAAGGACGGGCCCGTAAGATTCAAAGACCAATTTACTTTGTCGGCGAAGTTTTGGCAGAGCCAAAATCCGATACCCCTGTGTACAAAAATTGCTTTATGGTGTTCTAATAACCGCGAGGAAATTGGCACACTACTTTCGTGGTCACTCGGTCACCGTCATCACCTCTTTCCACTCGGCGACGTCATCCACAACCGCGAGGCAACCGGCGCATCGCCAAGTGGGCCCCGGAACCGATGCCGCTGGACTTAACCTTTAAGCCGGACATCCATCAAGTCACAAGCCTTAGCGGACTTCTGGCCGAGTGGTGAACGCAAGAGCACGTACCTCGGGAAGACCTCCAACACCGGACCATGCACTTCGACGGATCCAAGAGGATCACCGGCTTGGGAGCGGGAGTTGTGCCGA
The DNA here is from genome assembly GCA_019925245.2 of Oryza australiensis. NCBI lineage: Eukaryota > Viridiplantae > Streptophyta > Magnoliopsida > Poales > Poaceae > Oryza > Oryza australiensis. Next base: position 2,085,424 of record JAIFGZ020000335.1, read on the forward strand.
TCTCCCGACGGGAAAAGGCTAAGATATGCCCTTCACCTCCACGTCTCCGCCTCACACAACGTCACCGAATACGAAGCTCTCTTACATGGATGCGCCTTGCGTCTCACTCGGATTCGTTGACTTATTGTGAAAGGCGACTCACGGTTGTCAATCAAGTGATGAAAGACGGGTCTTGCTTAAACGACACTATGGAGGCCTACCGACAAGAGGTCCGCAAGCTTGAGGAAAAGTTTGATGGGCTAGAACTCTCACATGTCCCGAGACATAACAACGAAGCCGCCGATGAGCTAGCGCAGTTCGGATCTAAGCGCGAAGCTGCTCCAACGAGATGTCTTTGTCGAACATCTTTACGAGCCAACCGTCACCGCAAAGACAGCTCCCAACGAGCAAACCACGAACGAAGTCACCATGGTCGATACCGGCGGAGGACGCCGCTCATCAAATTCTTAACTCGCAAGAAGAGCGCGGATGACCAGGGATGAAGCGAACGCGTCCGGCGTCGTTGCCAAGCGTACGTCATGGTCGACTCCGATCTATACAAGAGAAGCCCTCTGGAATTCTAATGAGGTGCATCACACCGAAGAAGGGAAACAATTACTCCAAGATATCCACTCGGGCATATGCGGAAGCCACGCGGCCGCACGCACTCTAGTCGGCAAAGCTTACAGCAAGGATTCTTCGACTTACCGCGGTCTCCGACGCGGAAAAGTCGTAAGAACCTGCGAAGGCCGCGTTTTCGCCCGACAAACCCATGTCCCGCCAGAGCTTCAAACAATCCCACTTTCCCGGCCGTTCGCGGTATGGGGCGGACATGGTTGGCCCCTTCAAAAGGCTCCGGGAGGTTTCACGCACCTCTTCGTCGCAATCGACAAGTTCTCCAAATGGATTGAAGCCAAGCCGGTTGCCACAATCACCGCCGACAAAGCACGGGATTTTTCCTCAACATCGTGCACCGCTTCGGCGTCCCAAACAGAATCATAACCAATAATGGGACTCAATTCACGGGAGGCATCTTCAAGGAATTCTGCGAAGACTTGGAATCAAGATCGCTACGCATCGTAGCTCACCCCAAAAGCAATGGGCAAGTCGAGCGAGCAAACGGCATGGTTCTTCAAGGCATCAAGGCTCGCGTCTTCGACCGGCTAAGCCCTTACGCCGGCAAGTGGGTCCAAGAACTTCCCTCGGTTCTATGGTCGCTGCGAACTACACCCGGTCGGGCCACCGGCCAAACTCCTTTCTTTCGGTCTATGGCGCGAAGCCATGTTGCCAAATGAGATGGAGTTTGAGTCCCTCCGGTCCGCAGCTTCAACGATGAACGCTACGACATCGACCGAGTGGATGACCTCACCCGATTGGAAGAGGCCCGCGAGGCGCCCTCATCCATCGGCCAAATACCTTCAAGGGCTCGAAGATACCACGGCCGCAACGTGCGAGCACGAGCTTTCATTGTTGGCGACCGGTCCTACGTAAGATCCAGACCACCAAAGACCGACACAAGTTATCTCCCTTATGGGAAGGACCCTATATAATCGCAGCGACTCGCACGGTGCCTACGGCCAAAGCGCGAGGACGGGTCTATGGTGGAGAACTCGGAACATTGAACATCTTCGGCGGTTTTACGCCTAATCGCTAAGGCCTCATGTTTTCCTTGATCGCCAACCTCAAGCAAGATGACTTCTTGAGCTAGCTCGGGGCCGATACACATATCAATAAAGCTCGAATTTTCCTCGTCAAATTTTTGTGCACAATTTGGTTTATCATTGTTTAATGTCCTTCGACTCGAGCTCGTGTCTAAGGACGAGAGTTTTCCGATGACCTAATCAAGCCTAGGCTTGGTGACAACGGACGAAAACTACTTAAGAAATTTCACGCAAAGGCTCGAATCAAGGCATTGACATAAATAAACTAAAAATAGGCACGAGATTTCATGACAAGAGTATCACGATTACATGACATTCACAAAGCGAAGTCGAATATAAGTTCAAAGCTTGAAATTGTTTACTACATCCAAAGAGATCTTTTCGCCGCCTCTTGCGCCTCGCCGAGCATATCTAAGGCCTGCTCATCTCGTTGTCCCTCGAAGCCCTCCCCGATTGAATGAATATCCACTGGGGTAGAGGGACTTGGTCGTGCAAGAGCCGACGCCCCCATGTTGGCCGCTTCGGTGATGTTCTTCGATATCGCTCGGGAGCCGCGGAGCTTGTCGAAGATCTCGATTGGCTCCGCGAGCCGGCCCCAACCCCTTGATCAAACAAGGCGCCAAGATTGGTGCGGCGGCATTGGCGACCTCTTCCCGTATCTCGTCGTTGGATTTGATCCGCCCGAGTAAGACGTCATACGGGCTCGGGTCTTTATCTTATAAGCTGCGAGGAGTCCTAGATCGGTCAAGGCACTCGGGAATGAAGCAAGACATGAAATTCAACTTCAAAGAAGGTTACCTTCAAATTCGGCCTCCATCTCGGCCTTGTCGAGGCCGACCGCTTCCGTTGGACTTGAAGCGAATGGACCTCCGAAGAATTTTCTACAACGAAAGAGGATGATCAATTGACAAGATCAACGAAAGAATCATGATGAAGCTGGGAGAGGCAGGCTTACTTCCGATTGATCCGCGGAGGTCGAGGTTCGCTTCCCGAAGCTCCGAGATCTCCCCTCCTTAGAGCGGCCTCCTTGAAGCGGCCTCCTCCCGGTGACCTTCACTGCGCCGAACGTCCTCCAAGGAGTTTAAGTGAGGCACCGGCTTTTCCAGACACCTCGGATTTTGCCATTGAGCGGCAATATTCTTTCGCATGAGAAAGCGTAAGAATGATCGATCAAGGATAACGAAGATATAATCAAAAAGAAAGACGAAGGCTTACGTTGAGGTCGGGTCGCCTCATTCGGGCTCTCGACGAGGGCATCCCTTTCGTCCTTTTCACCTTGCCGATCGAGGATGATGCCCCGTCTCTCGCTTCCGAGTCCCGCCACTCGATTCGATCGGAGGGACCCGTGTCTCGAAGACGTAACTGGGATCTCTTCTACCGTGGTGGCAAATAAGAAAGACCAATGAAGACATGAAAGATTCAAAATTGAAAGAACAAAGGAAAGTTCCAAGCAAATCTCACCGGTTTCGGTGGCCCGCCTAGGTGGGGCAACCGGCCCTTCTTCTTCTTCGGGCTCGTGCCGAGTGACCCTCGCCGGGGCGCTCGGCCGCGTCGTGGGCTTCCGGCAGCTGACGGTTTCCGGCGGGATATCCCATGCCGCGATCGGGGCTCTTCCCCTGGGGCGCTCTCCTTCGAGGAGAAGGGTGCTTCTCCGAACGCCGCACTTGGTTGCGGGCTCCGGGTTTTGGCTCGACGGCCTTGGCGCTTCGGGAGCGCGGCGGGTCGGCCCTTCGTCCCTCCGACGATTTATATCCCGGGGCTTCCCGCACAAGAAATAAATACGCGAAGATAAAGAAAAGTTTTCTATGAAAGAGCTCGGGACTTTGGTTTGAGCTTACCCGGTTGATCGGCGGATCTTCGGTGCGTCCGCGGCGATCGCCTTAGAGGCGGAGTCTCGACGGAGGAGCCGGACGTCGTCATCCGAGTCCTCGATGATCGCCCGCCTTTGCTTGCGCGCTTGTTCGAGTCCTCACTGCGCCGCCCGCTTCCCGACTGGATCGGCTTGGATTTTTATCCCGCCGTCGGCTTCTTAGCGGGGCGATGCTGCGCGTCATCATGAGCCATCTTATATGGCTTGGAAATGATAGAGGCGTTCTCCGCGAAGAAGGAAGGCGCAACGCTAAGCGACAAGACATCAAGATCGAAAGATACTATAAAGCAATCAATCGGCTTACCGGAGGAGGAGGTCGATGGATGCTGAATGGAAGGACTGGTAGTATGAGGGCTCGCTCGACCGAGATCCCGGATGAGAAGAGCTTGTACATCCGGATCTTCGAGATCTCGTATGTGAGCGGATCCGGGTCCTCCCGATGGGTCTGTCCGCCTTCGTACTCGAAGGCCGGTTTCACCGCTCCTCGATTGCGCCGTCGGCACTGATGAAGTGCCGAGTGATTTGTTCCCCGCGAAGGTTCCTCTTCTTCATCGCCGGGATCTTCGCAAGCGATCGTTGGCCTCATCCCATTCTTGGGCTACGGGACGGTGCTCCAAGATGGTTTGGGGACAGGAGGAAGACCGACAAAGGAAGGGAGGCTGGGTTCAAGATTGCCGATGTAGAACCGGTTCGAGTGCCGCCTTTGTTCGAGGATTTCAATGGGAGAGAGAAGTAGTCTTTGCGGAGAGATCCGCGAAGCTGGAAGCTGCCCGCCAACGACACAAGGATGGTCCTTGTTCGGATGGGGTTTCGGTAGAACATACGACGGAATGCAGTTGAAGTGAGGAAGAATGCCAAGGAAGGCTTCACATACATGAATGAAGAGTGCTATGTGAAGCATCGAGTTGGGGTTCGGATGGTATATTTGAAGACCATAATAGTCCAAAAGCCCCGAAAGAATTCGGAGGTGGGAAGACGAATCCGCAATAGAAAAAGGAGGTAAAGACAACGAGCTCACCGGTGTTTGGGGTCGGGAAGTCCTCCCCGCCGCCGGGCGCCATCCCACAAGTTCCTTGGGCGGAAGCACGCCGTGCTTCACCATCTCCTTGAGGGTGTACTCCCTCACGTCCGAGGTGGCCCATTGGTCGAACGGAATCCTCTTTTCTTCCGCCATGAGGGCGAGGTTGTTGAGGAGCGGATCGGGAGAAAGGTTGGATCTTGGGCGATAGATGTGGGAGTTTTGGCTGCGGGAGCTAGTTGTCGCGGCGAGCAAGCTTCTTGGCGGATGGGTGAGGAGTGCGCAAGCCTAGGGTTCTCCGCGATGAACCGATGAGCAGATTATGAGAAGGGGAATTTTTGGAAGATGAAGAGGCGGGGACGACCTCGTGTCTTTATAAAGAAAGATTTGAGGGTTGCGCTAGGTTTTTCGGTGAGTGGGCCGAGCCCATAAGGAAATCTACGGCCCAACTAAGGTGTGGTACGATACGTGTCCTTAGGGACTTAAGCGGATGAGCTTAAGCGATTTGCCCGGCAATATGCGCGTGTCCGAGTGCCCAATACCTTTAAAGATCCTTCCATACCGCGGTTTGTCTGACTTCATGAGAAGCTGACACGATGCAATTTGGAAGGTGACCAACAGCAGAGTTTTTATAGCCACCTTGGTGAACAAGGGCTGTTTGGTTTTTCAGCATTTGGTCGGGTAATCTAGCCGATGCCGTTTGTTTTCCACCTTGGTGAAGATCTTTATAAGATTGAGACCAGTATTATGGCAAAAGTTGTTTAATAACTTGGTCATATTTTTCATATGATTGAAAGAATTTATTTTCCCATGAGGGATGATTAAAGTTTTTGTTCCGGATGACTCGGCAGATCTACCCGGATAAGCATGAGCTTACCGAGTGCTTTTTACCCGCTAGGGTTGATTGAGTTATTATTCCGGGATTACTCGGGCGAATCCACTCGGTTGAGCAAGAGTTTACTGAGTGCTTTTTACCCATGAGGGATGATTGAATTATTTGTTCGAGATGACTCGGGCAAATTCACTCGGTTGAGTATGAACTTGCTGAGTAATGAGATTTCTATGATTGCTTTAGCATGAGCTAGGCATCTACATGAGAATAATTTTTTATATAGTTCTTGACTATATGCTTAGTCTATTTTTGACTAACCACATAGTCGGGGCTACACCTATAATTAGGTGCATCAGAGATGCACCTAGATATTTATTTTTTGAGAATTTTTATATATAAATTTTTCCACCCTTTACAGTCTTTGGAGCCACTCGGAAGATTCAGCAGAGATGATGGAATCACTCGGCGCCAAAAGCACTCGGTCAAAGAGATTTTTGGTTGAGTCTTGCTTTGGTCCGAAGCCGAGTTGTCTCATCGACGAAAAGACTCGGGGCTACTTGTGGAGATTGTGGCAATCGGGTATCCACATGGCAAGCTTATCCGACTGGAGGTAGGGATAGATTGTGCTCGCTATATCCGTAAGCCGAACTTGACTTAGGTGTTACGGTTGCCGATAGAGATAAGGCAATCGGCCTATAGTCACGGTTTGGTAAGATTGAGGAAACCAACTTAGAATAAGATAGGGTTTCCGACTTGTGAACCCTTCCTCCCAAGACTATATAAGGGGGTAAGGGCGTCCCTTGAGGGATATTCTAACATTAGATCGAGATACAACTTCATAAGCGAGAGCTTTAGATCACGAGATCAATAAAGACACTCGGCGGATCGAATCCACCGAAACAGGAGTAGGGTATTACCTCACGAGAGGGCCTGAACCTGTCTAAATCTTCTTCTCTTTCTAACCCATTATGCTTGGCGATCTTGACTGCGACCCCAATTTTCTATTGCCGAAACCGAGTTTCGACAAGGAGATTAGTTTCTCAGCCTGTATTTGATTATTTATACATTTAGTTTGTTACAAATGAAATAAAAAAATTCTGATCTTTCAAAGAAAAAGAAAGTAACAGTTAATTCTGATGTGCATGCATGGAAGGTTCTCTTCTGAAAGCCCTTAGAAAGATTGTGGGTCACCAAACAAGATGAGAAAAAAAGAACACAACAGTATATATGTAACAAAGTAGGCATGCTCTTGGTTGGTTACTAGTAGTTCTGTTCCTCATGCTCAACATCCAAGCTGCCTGGCTCCCATGCATTTCTCACTACCTGATTAAAAGGATAGAGGGAAGTCTGCTTGTCTCTCTCTGAACCTGTCACTCTTTTTTTTTTCCTGTCTCTTGGAGATGATGGAGATCAGCAACGAGGAGATGATGGAGATGGCCATTGTTGAGCAGCTGCCTCCTTCCTCTCATCATCACAATGGTGGCAGTGTTGAGGTTGACATGGAGGAGGATCATGTATGGCCAACCAAAGATGCCCCTCTCCCTATATTCCTTAAGGTGTGCTTCTGTGTCTCTTCTTCCATTTTTCAGAGAGCGGCGTGTCATCTTTCATTTTTCAGTATGTGTGAAAACAGATCATGCTTACACCTGTCAGTGTTCTTCCTAGACAGTGTATACATATGTGCATGTGTTGATATTTTGCAGTATTTGGATAATTGGTGCTACCACGGACTTTCTGAAAAGATCAGTTAGTTGTGCTGGGACTTATTTAGGATATTAAATGTTTAGCCATGATTAGTCATGAACTCATGATAAAACAGTTTGTATTGATGGTTTCTTCTGCATTTGTATAGTCTAATTTTTTTCACTTACAGAAGTGAAAAAAAGGCAAAGGGGAAAAACCTGAACTAGACATACTAATTAGCTGTGTTCGTTGCTTGGTTTCAAGAATTAATTACTTCCACATGTAAAACGAAACAAATCATTAACATATAATTAATTAAGTATTAGTTGTTTTTAAAATATGAATTAATATAATTTTTAAACAACTTTTATGAATTTTTAAAAAATATATTGTTTAGCCAGTTTGAAAAACATGTACACGAAAAATGATGAAGGTGAGTTGAAAACTTAAAAAAAAGAACGTAGTCTAAGGATGAAAGAAAAAAGTCAGCCTAAGCATGGAAGAAAGGTACAAGCTAGTTAGAACATCATCAATAATCCACCCAAATCTCATCTCCTAAATAGGATAGATATGAGATCACCTAAATATTAACAGCACCAATTTATATTATGTCTATAGCAGATCATCCAAATATCATATCCCAACCATTTGGGTGATGAGGGATTCCCCTTCATATGGATGACCAAAACTACAATTTAGATGATCATATATTTTAGATGGGTGATCTATTGTAGCATGATTTTTTATCAAAATTATCCAAATTTAAGATAGAGCATCATTTAGAAGTACTATTGATGATGCTTTTGCCAATTTTTATGTCTCATTGCTCAACGGTTTGTTATCTGATTACAAACACTTCTTGCATGGTGTTTTTTCTTCTTTATCATGCAACAAACCTGACAAACAACACATTTTTTTCTACATCTCCGAATAATATATTTTTTTCGCAAAGGGCAGTTTGAGAATGTGGAGTACAAGGTGAAGCTGACTCCAAAGAACCCACTAACAGCTGCAAGGGTGGCATTTGCATCTCACAAGAGCAGTGAGGATCAGGGCAGCTGCAAGCATATCCTCAAGGGGATAGGAGGCAGTGTTGACCCAGGTGAGATCCTGGCACTGATGGGCCCATCTGGCAGTGGCAAGACCACACTGCTCAAGATACTTGGAGGCAGGCTCAGTGGTGGTGTCAAGGGCCAGATTACCTACAATGACACACCCTACAGCCCCTGCCTCAAAAGAAGGTAACTGCATAAACATGATAATTCTGTCAAAAGTTACAGTGGACATTAATTATGGTTTATGTACTGAGAAAGGTTTCGGGGATCTTTCGACTAGCATCAGAGGATGTGAGCTAGTTGACTGAGGTCCTGTTCGTTTCAGTCGGGCTTATCAGCCATTCGAACAGTATTTTTCTTTCACAGCAAATCAACCGGCTTGTCTTATCAGCTGGCTTATACGACCAGCCGAACATCCCCTGAGACTGAGGGTGTGTTCTTTCCTGGTGATTAGCCGGCTGTCAAATCAAACGAAAATATCATTAATTATCGACTAGCATCATAGGATGTGAGCTAGTTGACTGAGATTGAGGGTGTGTTCTTTCCAGTCAAATCAAACGAAAATACCATTAATTATGTATTAACTATTATAAACTTAAAAATAAATTTATTTAAATTTTTAAATAACCTTGTATATAAAATTTTTTAAAAATCACACTGTTTAGCGGTTTAAAAAGTGTGTTCGCGATAATCTAATCTCAAACATAAGGACCCTGAGTCTTACATCTCTCTTGATATAAGTATAAGAGTTCTTTCTTTTATATTTATATTTTTTTATTTATGATAGTATTATTTATTGTAAGACATAATTTTTTTCATAATTATGGTATCTTTCATAAACTAGTGAACTAAGTGAAGTAGATTGAGTAAAACCAGTATATCTGCAAAGAGAATTTACAGGCACGCAAATAACTGACAAACTGCTTGGTGTTTACTGAAATCTTCAGTTAAGAGAAAACATGTACTGGCATGCCAAATTAACCAGTGTAGTTGCATTGAAAATTAAGCAATCAAGATTAATTCTCTTTTCTTTTGTTGAGAACAGGATTGGATTTGTGACACAGGACGACGTCCTTTTCCCTCAGTTGACAGTGGAGGAGACCCTTGTGTTCGCTGCCTTCTTGAGACTCCCAGCTCGCATGTCAAAGCAGCAGAAACGCGATAGAGTCGACGCCATCATAACCGAGCTAAATCTGGAGAGGTTAGAACCACAAATCTGAGTTTATTTGATAATATAAGTTGTCAAACCACAAATCTGCAGCTTACCACAAACCCACATACATGACTAATAGCATAAAGATGTCTTCCTTTTCGTGAAATTCGAATAAGCAAAACTACTGTATCACAAATATCACATCTTAAATTGCACTGGTACCTCTTGATTTTCTCCATTTACTTACATGGCATACTCCGCTATTTTAAAACGGTAAATAAGAAAATACCATATTTTAGAGCGTGCATCAAATTCTATATTAAAAAACAAGTATCTTTTCAAATACGGTGAAATCACCCATTTGAAAATGGCAAGTTGCATAAACAGCATACAAAGTAGATGACTAATAACATAAATGTTTCTTTTTTGTGAAATTGAATAAGGGAAATTATTGTATCGCGAATATTGCATCTTAAAGTGTAGTAGTACATTAAAACTGATCTTGATTTTCTTAATCGACTTACATGACATATCTATTAAACATGCACGTCTAATGCACTATTTTTAAAACATGAAATTTTACCATTCTCAAAGAGGTATTTATTAAATTTTATCATCGAGTATCGTAAATTACTCATTTCAAAATGATGAATCACACTCAGCGAATACAATTTCAGTTCAATGCACTGTTTTTGAAAGGTGAAATTTTACCATTCTCAAAAGGTATCATATTTTACAATATTAAATTTTACCTTCAAGTATCGTAAAATTACTCACTTCGAAATGGTGAATCGCACTCAGTGAATGCAATTTCGGTTCGAAATTTCAGAAATTTTGGTAATTTTGGACCCCCGACGAGTCATTATCTCGATCGAAATTTCGGTTTTCTATATTTTTTAATGAATTTGGTCAAGATTTATTTAAATTCAGTCAAATTGTGTTAAAAATTCAAATAATTGCGGTCCAAATATTGTCGAAAATCCAAAAAAAATCGGGAATTTTGGTTCTACTGAAATGGCCAAAATTTTGAGCGAAATCGAAAGTGAAAACACTGGTCGCGCTACTGACACCATGTACATCATGCAGGTGCCGGCACACCAAGATCGGTGGCGCGTTCGTGCGGGGCGTGTCGGGCGGCGAGAGGAAGAGGACGAGCATCGGGTACGAGATCCTCGTCGACCCGTCGTTGCTGCTCCTCGACGAGCCCACCTCCGGGCTGGACTCCACGTCCGCGAGCAAGCTCCTCGTCGTGCTCCGGCGGCTGGCCAGGTCGGCGGCGCGCCGGACGGTGATCACCACCATCCACCAGCCGTCGAGCCGGATGTTCCACATGTTCGACAAGCTGCTGCTCGTCGCCGAGGGCCACGCCATCTACCACGGCGGCGCCCGCGGCTGCATGAGCCACTTCGCTGGCCTCGGGTTCGCCCCCGGGATCGCCATGAACCCCGCCGAGTTCCTCCTCGACCTCGCCACCGGCAACCTCGACGGCATCTCCGCCCCCGACGCCCTCCGCCCCGTCTCCGCCGCCGCCGCCTCGCCGGACTCCCTCGAGTTCAGGTCCCACGTCATCAAGGTATACACAGTACATGTGTCTAGTGTTGAGACGCACCGGCCTCGCCGAGATCACTCTGATGGCGTGGGGTCGCCGGAGTTGTGGGTGCAGTACCTGCAGGCGAGGCACAGGGCGACCGGCGAGGAGGGCGGCGGCGGCGGCGGCGGCGGGGGGAGGGATGAGGTGGCGAAGCAGCTGAGGCTGGCGGTGCGGATGCGGAAAGACAGGCGGGGCGGCATCAGCTGGCTGCAGCAGTTCGCCGTGCTGTCGCGGCGCACGTTCCGGGAGCGCGCCGCCGACTACCTCGACAAGATGCGCCTCGCCCAGTCCGTCGGCGTTGCCCTCCTCCTCGGCCTCCTCTGGTGGAAGTCCCAGACCTCCAACGAGGCCCAGCTCCGAGACCAAGTACGCACAAAAACCTCCTCCTCTTCTTCTTGACTTTCTTCGATCCTCCTCTTGACACCGCCATTGCTGACGTCATCAAGAACTCAAACTGTTCGATCAAGAACAAACACTCCGCTTCTTCTTCTTCCTTCTCACGACGCCGCCATTTTCAAGAACATACACTCCTCTTCTTCTTCCTCCTCTCGACACCGCCATTGCTGACGTCATCAAGAATTCAAACTGTTCGATCAAGAACAAACACTCCGCTTCTTCTTCTTCTTCCTTCTCACAACACCGCCATTCTCAAGAACATACACTCCTCTTATTGTTCCTCCTTGCACCGCCGTTGCCAAGAACTCGAGGTGATCAAGAACTTGGATATGTGTTGCAGGTGGGGTTGATATTCTACATATGCATATTCTGGACGTCGTCGTCGCTGTTCGGGTCGGTGTACGTGTTCCCGTTCGAGAAGCTGTACCTGGTGAAGGAGAGGAAAGCCGACATGTACAGGCTGAGCGCCTACTACGCGAGCAGCACGGTGTGCGACGCCGTGCCGCACGTCGTGTACCCGGTCATCTTCATGGCCATCCTCTACTTCATGGCCGACCTCCGCCGCACCGTCCCGTGCTTCTGCCTCACCCTCCTCGCCACCCTGCTCATCGTCTTCACCAGCCAGGGCACCGGCGAGCTGCTCGGCGCCGCCATCCTCAGCGTCAAGAGGGCCGGCGTCATGGCGTCGCTCGTCCTCATGCTCTTCCTCCTCACCGGCGGCTACTACGTCCAGGTAAAATTCAAATTATCTTCTTCTAGTTTCTCAATTTTGGTTATCATAAACATGGTTATAATATTGAGTAAATCGAAAACATTTCTTCTCTTAGTAACAAAAATCAAAAGTATTTCAGAAACAGAGTTTGAACAATTTGTTTGGCTGAATTTAAACATGTTCTGCTAAAATGTGAAAAAATCTACTTTTTCGCTTAAAAAATATCTGGGAGGCCATAGACCCAAAAATTCGAAAAATTTGTTCCGAAAATTTCAAAAACTTTGCTCCGAAATGTGAACAAACGGGGCCAAAAACAAAATGTTACTACTACATATCATTGTGCATGGACTTCTGTATTGACATTATATTCCTATTTTTTAAAAAAAGAAGCTAGGAAAAAATGAAATTAAAATTTTGGGATAATGTGTTTGAATTGAACAAAATATTGCAGCATATACCGAAGTTTATAAGGTGGCTCAAGTACGTGTCATTCATGCACTACGGTTTCAACCTGCTACTGAAGGCGCAGTACCACGGGCACCTGACCTACAACTGCGGCAGCCGCGGCGGCTGCCAGCGGCTGCAGTCCTCGCCGTCGTTCGGCACCGTTGACCTCGACGGCGGCATGCGCGAGGTCTGGATCCTCCTCGCCATGGCCGTCGCCTACCGCCTCCTCGCCTACCTCTGCCTCCGCAAGCGGATCAGCCTCATGCCCTTGTAGTCAGAGGAGTTGATTCCATGAAGAAGCTGACTGGTAGTGAATTGCGATTGATGATGGATATGATGGGCCATTTGTTGCTGTGAAATTGTTTCATATTTGTATCAAACTTCATTTCTTTTCTTTGTTTGAGGAGTATTTGAGGCTTGTCTGCTTAACAAGTTGGAAAATAATCAATCCCACCGTTTAGCGTTCAGCTTGTAAGCATAAGCAAAAATTTAAATTTTAAAACTTAATTTTTAAGTTAGTTTTAGGATTTTGTTTATTTTCTAATATTTAATTTTAAATTGAATTATATATATATTATTTTTAATAGTTAATAATTTGTTTGTATAAGCAAAACGATGAGTCTGATGTCTTCTCGTCGTGACAAAAAGAAAAACCGACAGGATGGTTGGGAGCTAATTAAGGTGTTTTTTTTTTCTCGAAAAGAGAAAGTGGAGGGGATGGGGTGAATTTTATCTCAAGGTACAAGGTTCGAGCACGCATATTTTTAGCCAATCAGAATTTGATCTCCCTGCGAAACCATGTTTGGCTTTGAGCTCAAATTTTCTCTGTTTTTATCTTCCATTTTCCGTTTGAAATGGACATACGTTCTACTCAGGGCCTTTCTCCTATTAGGCCCAAATTTCCTTCCCGCAAAATGGGCTGACAACGTCACGGACCACGAACCGGGACATAAGTGGGCCAAAAATCGCATGGCCCAAATCCTACAGAGCCCAAAGTAGAGGGCCGTAATATGGGCCAAAAAATTCACGTCCCTCTAGATGAGAAGTGGACTCGAAACGGGAGATATTGACGAGAAAGCCCCTCTTCGCTCGCTCGCCGCTCTTCTTCTTGAGAAGGAAGCAAAAGCCGCCGCCGCCGCCGACGACGACGACGAGAGAGAGAGAGAGATCGCCGCCGTCGCAGGAGGTGGGGATGGCGGCGGAGGGGGAGGACGCGGCGGCCAAGCGACGCAGAGCCGCGGCCACCGACTACAGGAAGAAGCTCCTCAACTGCAGGGAGCTCGAGGCGCGCGCCCGCACGGGTACGTATGCCTTCCTTACCCATTGTCTCGTCTCTTTCCTTCTCCTTGCGCGGATGTGGATTGCTCGGTATCTAGGGTTTTCGCCTCTTCTACCGGGGCGGCCCTCCCTCCGTGGTGGGTCGCTGTATGGGGATCCGGTTTCCGCGGGTTGGGTTGGGTAGGAAGGGACAGCGACTAGGGTTTTAGGTAGGGTAATCTGGGTGCTGGAGTGTGTGTCATGTGGAGGGTTTTAGGTAGGGTTTTTGTTGTTATCAGATGCTTGTGAGAGTAATGTGCGGTACAGGGGTTTGGTTCAGGCGAAATTTTTGCTAGTTTTCCACAATGTGCAACTGACAGAATTGCACATAAAAGCAATGTGCGGGGTGTGTGGTGATCTCCGCGCTTGTTCTGTTCGTTGGTGATGTTACTTGGTGGAGTCTGTGCTTGCATTTTGCCCAGGTTGTTGTTAATTCAGGAGCTGGTCATGAGGACATGTGCTAAAACTTACTCTCTCTCTCTCTCTCTCTGTCTCAAGTATGGGATGTCTAGATTTATAATATTAGAATGTGTTACGTCCCAAATTAGGTTTGTTTATTTTGGGACGAAGGGAGTATGTGGCTATTCAATTGGATGTTCTATTGTGTGGGTGATCCTTCCTAACTCTTTGTAGCATGCGGAGGACATTGCATTTTGTGATGTGAAGTGTCAAGGTGGTCAGATTTTCGGTGTATTGTTGATTTTTTTTATTTTCTATAACCTTATTTGCTTGTACTTTGGTTGGTCTGATCTTATGTGATGAAGTTTTTTTTATTTGATTGCAGCAAGGGACAGCCTGAAGAATGCAAAGAAAGATTTTGGGAAAACTGAGGATGACTTGAAGTCATTGCAAAGTGTAGGCCAAATAATTGGTGAAGTACTTCGACCATTGGATAGTGAACGATGTAAGTGAAAAGTTCCCTTTCATTGATCTTTGAACAAAATATTTTCTGTACAAATAATGATATAAAATAGTGACTGCATGCTTATCATCAGCAAATTTATCATTTTGCTGTTTGTTCTTAGTGACATAATTTTTCACTCATGGTAGTAAACCTTTACTTTCTTCTCAGTCGAGTAATAATTTAGTTATTTGTAGTAAAGCAGCTGAAAATTTTCTTTATTGCAGTTATTGTCAAAGCCAGCAGCGGGCCCCGCTATGTTGTTGGCTGCCGAAGTAAAGTGGACAAAGAAAAGTTGATTGCTGGAACCAGGGTTGTTCTTGACATGACAACCCTTACAATCATGCGCACTCTGCCACGCGAGGTATATAAGTGATTGTCATAGGCAAATTACTATGTGTGTATAAAAAACATCGATGTTAACAATACTGAAGGCAAAATTGTACTTATTCTCTCTGCTCAGGTTGATCCAGTGGTACATAACATGCTACATGAAGACCCTGGCAACGTCAGTTACTCAGCTGTGGGTGGATTGTCGGATCAAATAAGGGAACTCAGGGAGTCCATTGAACTTCCCCTGATGAATCCAGAATTGTTTCTTCGTGTAGGGATTAAGCCGCCTAAGGTAACATAAGGAACAAAGTGTCCTTTTTAAATACCATATTATTCATTTATTTCTCAAAGAGATATCGATGTGATTTTCAAGATCCTTGGATGTACTAATGCAACTTTTTACTCCCTGAAGGGTGTTCTGCTCTATGGTCCACCTGGAACTGGGAAGACACTACTTGCTAGAGCTATTGCTAGTAACATTGATGCAAACTTTTTAAAGGTATTTTTTTAATGTTGAGCAACCATTTCAGACATACTATATATATTTTTAACTGATGTGCACTTTTAAAACAGGTTGTGTCAAGTGCTATCATTGACAAGTACATAGGTGAAAGTGCCCGTCTCATAAGAGAGATGTTTGGCTATGCACGGGAGCATCAAGTAAGTTCCTTCTGTTTTGTTTACTGTGTACCTAATTAGCCTTAAACGGTCTATCTATCTTGGTAAATACTCTTAAATGTAGTGAGGAAAGCAGGAAGTTGCCAAAGTGTAAAACTGAAAAATTAATTATTTTTCTGCAGTATTTAAATGCCTGGAATATCATTTGTATGCTCCCTTTTCAAATGCAAACAAATTAGTAAACGGGAGTACTTCCAGTTCTTGATGTACTCTGCCAGAAAACAAAGGAAACACATTAGTTGCTAGGTATATCATGTATACATTTGTCCACTTCTCTACTTAATAACCAATCTACTTATATTAATCATTTGTGTTATATTTGTTTTCAACTTTTTGTTTAGCCATGCATCATTTTCATGGATGAAATTGATGCCATCGGTGGCCGAAGGTTCAGTGAAGGAACTAGCGCTGACCGGGAAATTCAGAGAACACTAATGGAGCTCTTAAACCAGTTAGATGGATTTGATGAGCTTGGAAAGGTACACATCTTTTGCTGAATAGCATTAGTTATGCATAGGCATGTAGTAAATTATTGCTAATGCAAATGATTTTGTGATAAGTTTGTATGAGCATGTGCATGTATTTATGCTTACAAGCTGATACAGTCACACACGGTTTCTATTGCTTGAGATTGGCAATTGTACAATACATCAATAATAGCATGTTTTGTTCTGCCGTCCTTCGTAATATGACATTTTTTTTGCCCATTGATCAGAGTACTGGATTTCGATTGGAAACATATGTCTGTTTAAGTTTGGTTCCACCAATCAGCTGCACAATCAACTTTATCCAAGTTGCTTCTTGTAAACCTCTTTTATTTCCTTTGTGTTAAGATTGATTGACTAGCTGATAGCACATTTAATCTACCTCAGTATGGAAATGTAATTTTGGTATACAGATTCCAGATAAGAATGCTAGTATCAAACCCCTTGGAAGTTCTTGATGATTGTCGCTGATTAACCCCCTAATATGATGTGGAAAACTGTGACTCCTGGTATTGCATGGATTGTGTGTAACATAATTTTCCTACTTTTATACAGGTAAAAATGATCATGGCAACTAATCGTCCTGATGTTTTGGACCCTGCACTCCTTCGTCCTGGACGGTTGGACAGGAAGATCGAAATTCCACTGCCAAATGAACAGTCGAGGATGGAAGTCCTCAAAATTCACGCAGCTGGTATAGCTAAACATGGTGAAATAGATTATGAAGCTGTCGTGAAGCTAGCTGAAGTGAGTTGATCCTACTTAACCTGAGCGGCATATCTTGTTTTGCCATTTCTTCTAACTCCTAGTGTTCCAGGGCTTCAATGGCGCCGATCTGCGCAACGTCTGTACTGAGGCTGGCATGGCTGCCATTCGAGCAGAGCGTGACTATGTCATTCATGAAGATTTCATGAAGGTGGGATATCACAAACTCTTTTCTTCTGTCTCCGCATCAGAAGTTCAGAACACAAATATAGCTTATAGTTATCAGTTTTCTCATCATTTCTATCTTTGTGACGAAATGGTTTCAGGCGGTGCGCAAGCTGAACGACGCCAAGAAGCTCGAGTCTAGTGCGCACTACAGCGCTGACTTTGGCACGGAATGAGGCTAATTGATGATATGCTGACCATTTTTTTCTCCATGGAAGAGGAGGAGCTGGCATCTAGCCGAACAGATATATATTTCTTGCTCACTTGCAAAAATGTCCCCTACGCAAGTTTGATGATATATACGTCAAATTGAATTAGAAACTGATCCCTCTGAGGTGTCAACTGACAAGGAGATGTGATCCTGTCTTGTTTTATTACTTCTCATTGTAACTTTGGGAAATATATGGACAAATGGGAGGATTAATTCGATTTAATTTATTCCCTCAAGTGGCTCTCAAATCAATTTTGCCTATTTATGTGCATGGTTGGAGCACTTTTCTTTAAGCCCTGTTCTTCACGAATGAATGGACAGATTATGGACGATTGCTTATACAAATGAATAAACTATTATATATAAACCTACAAATAGGTTAAAACAAGTTCTAAGCAATATTGATGCTAATTTTTTTTAGAAATTAAAATCTTAGTTTAAGAACTGTGGTACGCATAATCGTAGCTGAATTGTTGAGGAGGTAAAACAATCTTGTACAAATTGCCAAATATCCTGGTGAAATAGCTTCTTGTTTCTGAATATATCTCTTTTCAAACGGTTTATAACGAGAAACCCATTTGCGCCATCTTATCATGCATCCATTGCCTTGATTCTCAGCAGAAAGCAGAGGAGAATATGTGTGCGGGGAAATGCGTCGTTAGTGCTTCATTTTCTTAGTTAAACGAGATAATGATTAGTGCTTTCTTAGGATAATTTGGAAGCGAGATGGGTTGGGCTATACAGATGGGCCGAGGCCCGCTGCGTAAGGCTTGTGGGCTACTGGACCACATGGGCCAAGGACGGTTGAGAGAAAGTTTATTTTGGGTTTGTGATGACACGGGCGCTGCGCCGATGGTATCGGAGGCTTCCAAAACAGGCGTTGTTCTCGTCTCGTCTCGTCTCCTCTCTTCGCCCGTGAGAAAGGAGAAGCCGTATACTGCGGTTCGTGCCAGCTTTTCTCTCCCGCGGCGGCGGAGGGGATCGCGGAGTGGGCGGCGCCGATGAAGCTGCAGGTGAGGGTGGTGGAGGCGCGGGGGCTCCCCGCGGTGCACGTGAACGGGACGAGCGACCCCTTCGTGAAGCTGCAGCTCGGGAAGCGGCGGGCCAAGACGGCGGTGGCGAGGAAGACCCTGAGCCCCGCGTGGGACGAGGAGTTCAGCTTCCTCGTCGGCGACATCGCCGAGGAGCTCGTCGTGTCGGTGCTCAACGAGGACAAGTACTTCAGCAACGACCTCCTCGGGATGGTCAAGGTGCCCCTCGCCGACGTCATGGAGACCGACGACCTCTCCCTCGGCACCGCCTGGTACCAGCTCCAGCCCAAGAGCAAGAAGTCCAAGAAGAAATCTCGCGGTATCAATCAACTTCTTGGATTCCCAATTGCAAATGGGCCGGCTTGCCATTTATCAAATCTTGTCGAATTTTTGTGTGCGGTTTTGAGCTTGTTTGTACCAGCAATCATGAACTGCATGTAGAAAACAATCATATATACATCTCAATCATTAATTCTGAGAGCTAATGTTCTTTATTTTTGTTCAATTGCAGGAGAAGTTTGCCTGAACATATCATTGTCTACAAGAACTCATGTGTCAGAGGAATCGCAGAGTGCGAATGCTGCAAATCCTGCTTTAGATGATATAGCATCCAGCTCGGACGGGTCAATTGAACATAAAGATGCAGTTTTGTCAACCACTAGTAGTTACATTGACCTATCAGCATGTGCCAGCGCCATGGACCGGGCATCGCAGAGCAGTGTGGAACAATTGGCAGATAGCATTGTGGATCAGCAACCATGTAGCAGCATGGAGCAAGCGGTTGCTGAACCTGGAGCGGCAGCTGCTGAAGGTGATGCAATGGCGAATTCATCGTCGGTGGTAGAGGTCCTCTCTCGGTATTTCTTTGGGAATAAACCTGTCGATGCTGCGCCTTCGGCTGCATCAGATGCTGAGTCGGTTGATCAGTCCCAAGAGCCAAAAATGTGTTCTGAAGATCATGAAACCCCAGAAAGTGGCACATCATCTGAGTCAAGCCTCGACGAGCTACTGAAAACTATGGAGTCTAAAGACCAAGGCTGTGAAATGCCAGCGAACTTGCCTGGGGGTGTACTAGTTGATGAATCTTATGTTGCTGCGCCAACTGAATTAAATTCCCTCTTGTTCTCTAAAAATTCAGATTTCTGGCCAGCAGTATCTGAGCTTCAAGGAACAAGTGGGTTTCAGGTTGAACCATGGAAGCTTGATAATAACGAATCTTGTTTGCAAAGAACATTGACTTACACCAAAGCTGCGAGTAAATTAGTTAAAGCTGTGAAAGCCACAGAAGAGCAGAAATACTTGAAAGCGGCTGGGAATTCTTTCGCTGTTCATTCTGTTGTTAGTACCCCTGATGTTCCTTGTGGCAGTTGTTTCAAGATAGAGATTTTGTATTGTATAAAACCAGGTCCCTCGTTATCATCTGAAGAACAAACATCACATCTTACTGTAAGCTGGCGGGTGAACTTTGTTCAGAGCACTATGATGAAAGGAATGATTGAGAATGGTGCAAAACAAGGAATGGCGGAAGGCTTTGCGCATTTTTCTGAAATCCTCTCCCAGAAGATTAAAGTAGCTGAGGCTGATGATGCTAATTCCAACAAAGAAAAGATTTTATCTTCACTGCATGCTCAGAAAGAATCAAGCTGGAGGCTGATTGTCCGCTTTCTTGGCAATTTCACATTCATTTTCTCAGTTATCATAGCATCATATGTCATAGCACACCTTCACTTGTCAAAGCCCAATGCTATGCATGGGCTGGAATATTTTGGCATTGACCTTCCAGATTCAATTGGAGAGGTTGTGGTTTGTGCTGTTTTGATCCTTCAGGGACAGAATATCTTCAATATAATAAAGCGCTTCTTAAATGCATGGAAACAAAAAGGTACTTCATCTCAAAGTTACCACTGTTCTCTACTCCAAAATTGGTAAATTCATATGCATCACTAAAAAATGATTTGTAATATGTATTATATATATGTTGTCTGCATATACGATGGATTACATGTCTCTCAACAGGAGATGAGATGAATAATCTTCTACTGCACCTAGTGAAAACTTCTCTTCTACAAATATGTTTCAATATTATACCGCTACTTTTGATATTTTCTCTTCATAGTTTCAGATGGGATTAGGAAATATTGACTTTTTTCTATGTATCAGGTAGTGATCATGGGGTCAAAGCTCATGGTGATGGTTGGTTGATGACTGTTGCACTTATTGAGGGCACTGGTATCATTGCTGCTGATTCAACAGAATTATTTGATATGTATGCCATTTTTACCTGCAATGCAAAGAGGAAAACAAGCTCAGTAAAATTCCAAACATCAGACCCAAAATGGAACGGTTAGCTTCTTTCCCTGCTGTCATGTTTATTTTTCCTCAGCTGTGAAGAGCTAGAAATTCATTATCCCGGTAGTACAGACCTAAATGGACTGCCCTTCCCATAGCATATGTATCTGACTCATTTGATGTCTGAATTTCTAGAAATATATGAATTTGATGCAATGGATGATCCTCCATCAAGAATGGATGTGGCTATTCATGATGCTAATGGGCCATTTGATCAATCCCCCATTGGTCACACCGAAGTGAACTTTCTGAAAAGCAATTTATCAGATTTAACCGACGTATGGCTTCCTCTTGAGGGAAAGTGTGATCAAACTAGCAACCCTAAGATACACTTAAGAATATTTTTAAATAACTCGAGAGGAACTGAGGTTGTTATGAACTACCTGGCAAAGATGAGGAAAGAAGTTGGCAAGAAGGTATCGAATTGAGCAGCTCCTTTGTCGGCCTTTTTCGCCATCACTTGTTTTATTTCTACAATGACAGAACAAATCATGCAGATAAATTTGCGGTCTGCCCAAACAAATGCAGCATTTCGGAAACTCTTTAACCTCCCACCAGAAGAGTTTCTCATCGATGATTTTACCTGCCATCTAAAACGAAAGATGCCACTTCAGGTTGGGCTTTCCTACTCTAGTAATTCTTTTAAAAAGAACAGAAATTTCCGAATGTTTTTTTTCATGTGTGCAGTTTGCTATTATTGAGTTTTCATACATAGTGTATTCATAATATGCATGTTGTCTAGCATAATAGCCATAGGACTTAGACAATACAAGAAAGAGGACTAGTACAATTTTGTACATGGAGGATTTATAGTGTTGATTGGTTTTTGACATTTGACATTGTTTGTATATCTATCATTTTCCTGTCAAAGTTTGAGAAAATTGAGATCCTTTCTTTTACAGGGGCGCCTCTTCTTTTCACCAAGAATTATTGGATTTTATTCCAACATATTTGGTCACAAGACCAAGTTTTTCTTTTTGTGGGATGATGTTGATGATATCCAGGTTATCCCTCCCACCCTGTCAATTGGTAGCCCATCCTTGACGATCGTCCTCCGAAAGGGTAGAGGTTTAGAAGCAAAACATGGTGCCAAGGGAACAGATCCTAATGGAAGACTCAAATACTATTTTCAGTCCTTTGTTTCATTTAATGATGCCCACAGGTAATTTACATTTGTTTCTCTTTTTAAAGTTTAACAGGGCATCTTGTATAGGGATATGCTTTATTGTTTATCTTGTCTTTAGCTCCAGATTAATATGTTCACAGGCAGCCGAGCCTGATAAATTGGGTCAGGCTGGACTTAGGCTTTGATTTTTCTAATCCACAAGACTTGATACCTGCCTGGCCTGAAAAAAAAAAGAAGCTAAATATGAATTTCTGGGGAGTATTTTTCTGGCTTCTTCATGTGGTAGTGAAGGTTGTAGGGAGGCACCAGACTCAGATCTAGAAGATATGCTGCCTTTTCTTACACTTTTTAGGAAGACTGACAATAAGTCATATTATGCACAAAACCTACAAATAAGCAACTCTGTAATAACTGATTTTTTATTACACAACTAGCAATTAGGCTCTCCTATTTTGGATTAATTTTGTTCCATTTTTTCCTGACAGAATAATCATGGCAATTTGGAAAATGCGATCACTGAGTCCAGAACAGAAGGGGGATACGATCGAAAAAGAGTCTGATATCAAAGAACTCCAGCTCGAAGAAGGTGGAACCTTATTTACCCATGAAGATGTCAAAATGTGTGAAATATTGTCATCAGTTCTTTCTGTTGACGTGAGTGTCAACTTTACTTTTGCAAGCTCATGCTTGAGCATGACATGATATGTTGTGCAACAAATAATCTGGTTTGAGCTCCCCACTAATGATTGTTTGCATTTACAGGTTGAGTCCCTGATGGAGATGTTTTCAGGAGGGCCCTTGGAGCACAAAATGATGCAAAAGGCTGGTTGTATGGACTACTCGCCAACAGAATGGGAACTTGTAAACCGAAATATATACCAGCGGCAAATCAGCTACAAGTTTGACAAAAACTTGTCTAGATATGGAGGAGAAGCAACCACCACTCAGCAGAGGTATGCCCTAGTGAACCAAGATGGCTGGGTCATTGAAGAGGTGATGACCCTACAAGGTGTTCTGCTGGGGGACTACTTCAATGTAAGATGCCCCTTCATGCATTTCTTACTCTGCTTTGTAATTTTTCTTCAAAATTCATCAAGATTTTGAGGCTATGGTGTTAGAAAAATGAGGAATTTTACAGTCCTTGAAAAAGTATCTATAGATACCAAAATTTTATCTCTTGGTATTTTCTCAAGGATGATAAAATCACTCAAAATATAATGAGTTAGACATCACCAGCTTGAGTTTTCTTTGAATTGTTCTTGCTGAACTAGTCCTTAACAAATATCAACGATTCTTTTTCAGGAATACCCTTTGTGTATATTTGTAATATCAATGATTCTTAATTTGCAGGTTCAGCTGAAGTACAATATGGTGAATGTACCGTCAAAACCAAACACTTGCAGAGTGCAGGTTTTGTTGGGGATTGCCTGGTTAAAGAGCACTAAGCAACAAAAGAAGATCACGAAGAGTGTCATTTCCAATTCCTCGATTAGATTGAAAGAGCTCTTTGGTGAAGTAGAGAAGGATCTTACATCGAGAAATGGTAATATTTTCAATGCAGATTTGAAACTGACCCATACAACAGCTAAACGTTTTAGTTATCACATAAATTAATTACAAAGCCCACATAAAAAAATCAATTCAAGCCTGCCAGGAGTGACCTAACATGAAATCTCCCAGGTAGCAAACCTATGTGTTGTTTTACGGTTTATGTCACTACCATTCAAATTAATTATTACCACAATAGGCTAGGTGCTAGATAAATTAATCTGATTTAAATTTTGACTGCACTGGTACAATCAATTTTTTTTCCCTGAGACTACAAACTAATGTTGTTCATTTTATCTTGGGCAAGATCTATACTGAGTTTTCTTTCTGCAACATTGTCAGGGGCAAGCTGACATCTGTACAAACTAACAGTAGATCGTTCATTGCAACAACCAAATGTGTTTGAAGAGACCAGTATACATGGGCAATTGGGGAGAAGGAGAACTGTGGTTGTTTGCCTGCGGTTGACTGGTTTCAGCTTTGTCAACATTCTTGCTGGTAGAGTTAATACACAGATGGCAAAGCCAAAAAAAGAAAAAAAAAAGAAGTGTTACATCAATGTGAATAGATTGTTCGAAAACACTTTTTCTTAAACATTCTTGATATGACCTTACCTTCATAGGAAGTGAAGCAGAGTTGTATACTTGTATATGCACAGCTGACCAATGTTACACAAACGGTACAGTAAAAGGAAGCTAATTTTGATTCCTATTTGTTTTTTTCTTAGTCAATAGATGTCCTGCAGAACAGTAAAGATCTTTCCTTGTTCGGATTACCATACTACTTCGCTGTAATGCTTCCCTAACTGCTGCTGCAAAGCTGCTGGTTCATTGTACAAATATTACTCGGCAGCATCTTATTAACAGATGAAATATTGCCTAATTAACTTGTCATGAAATTTGTGAGTTGTACTCAATGAAGCGTCAACTCTGACTTTAAGATTGTTTAGTTCGTCCTCATTCTTTTTTAAGTTTGGAATGTTGGTAACTCTCTGTCAGGCTAATAGCAGCATCTCATCTACAGTACTGGATTAACCAACCACACAGTTTGCATGATAAAAGAAAATGTTCCGTTGGCGCCATTCCCACCTATTCTGCCATTTTACATGGACATGCTTAATAGAATCCCTGAAAGAACAATTCATGCTTACCATCTCTACTGAAGTGTGATTTTTTTTTGCTAATTATGAAGCACATGATGCTCATTTAAGCTTAAGGCTAGTTCCAGTTTTGTTACTTGTAACATCAAAATTAGCAGTTATGCTAATTGTAATTAATCACTTGAAAATTCCATCATGACGAACATTTGTATCCTTCTGGGATAAAAATGGACGCACTCCAAAAATTCCCCAGACTTGTGTGAGTCGTGTCAATACAGGAGCTATTGCAATTTACTTGTGACCAAATTTATCATATGGTTTTAACTCTGAACCACAAAATTAAAAGGTCGTGACCACGATAAAGACCATTTTCGTGTCCTTTGGCTGTGGAGATAAATTAACATCTGCTAAGTTAAATCCTACATCCCTCCATTTCAGGTTAATATGTCCATTTCAGGTTACATATGTCAATATGTCAATACTGACATATTGACAATTTCCACAATATGTCAATGTACTACAGATTTTTTTCTGCGTTGAACAATTAAGCTAGCTTTTTATGAAAAAATAAATTTTCATAACAAGTAAACAATATATTATCCCAGCAAAAAAGTAAACAATATATTAAACAAAATTTTATGCTCCAATTATGCGGTGTACTCCCTCCAAAAATAGTCACACACACTTGTTCAACAGATAGACAAACAAGCATGCGTGTTGGATATATCTGATGCACAGGTAGGACCAGTAAATTAGGAGGACATGATAAAAATAGCTGGTGCAGCTGTTATGTAGCCTTAAATAGAGTTAGGCATTGATAAATCACTCTCTTTTCACCAATTTAATCTGTGACTACTTCCACATACAAAATCCATAGAGTGCTTCTATTTAGGTTGAAATTAATTACAAGGATCTGTAGTTAACTAGTAGGATTTGGTTTCAATCAAGGTAATCGATCAATCAATCTCTTGTTCTCGATTCTTTCTTTACTTATCTTCTTCTCTGCAGAGTTGAAAGCAAAAGAAATTTATCTTCTTTCTTTTTTTTGCGCTTGAACTTTATCCAAATGCTTTTATTTGTGTTTTCTTTCTCACCTGTTCTTTGTTTGATCAACATTTTGTGAAAAATGGTGTGGCAATCGAACAATTGATTAGGTGTCTAGAGGGCATACCAAGATCGTCGCTCCGGCGGCAATGGAGGAGCATCTGAAGAGGCCGGTGACGATGAAGAAGATCACGGTGCCAGAGACGAAGTCCCTGCACGTCCTCCGCGCCTCCGCGCCGGGGAGGTTCTCTGTCACCGCCTCGCCGGAGGCGCCGGCGGTGATGATGACGACGCCGACGAAGCGTGCCGCCGCCACGACGCCATCGCAAGCACAGTCGAAGCAGCTGCTGGGGAGCCCCCGGGCGGCCTCACCGTCGTGCCTCTGCTCGCCGACGACGCACGCCGGCTCGTTCCGGTGCAGGCTGCACCGCGGCGGCAGCACCGGCGCCGGGCTCGCCGGCTCCATCGGCTGCGGCCTCAACGAGATAGGCAAGAAGCCCGGCGTATGACAAGTCCCGTGCATGTGCATGCATGTCAAAATTACGCCATGTTGCTGTTGTTCTTCAGCAATGGCCGGCCTTTTCTCTCCCCTTGCTTTGTGATGCAGGGAAGGAGAAGAGAATGATGATCTTAGCTCTGCACCTCCTATTTCTTGTAAATGCTACTATAAATTAAGACCTTGATCATTCAAGATTTCAGTCAGTTGGTGGTGTTATTTCCATATCGCATTATTGTGGATTGTTTGTTCTCCATTCCTCCGCTCCTTAAACATCCTCTTGGTCGCAAAAGAGATCTATGGCAATATATAATGACAGGTATCAAATGGCCGGTTTGACTTTTGATCTTATTGGTAATTCCAAAACTTTCCCAAAAGTTAATCGGGGAAGAAGATTTGTTTGGTTTGCCACAAAATTTTGTTAATATGAGGAGTGTTTTTCTCCCAAAGAAAGTAGGAGTGTTTTTTTCCCCTCAAGAATGTAGGAGCGTTGATAGAGTGTTTAGTTTGCCAACAAAATAAGAATTAGTACTTTTTTGAGGCTACCACAATGAGCCAAACTGCCCATATACACTTGCTTGTCTAGCTTAGATATGCATATACAAATCTGCAGAGCAAACACTACAATAAACATTTATCACCAAGTTCACAGATGGAAAGTAAAAGAAGCAAGGCATTTGCAATACTAACGATGGATCCATGGCAATTGTAAGAAAAAGGCCACCAGTGCAAGTTATCAAGTCAAAATCGCAAGAATGACACTTACAGGTTTACATTACGAATGTAAGGTTATGAAACATATATGGTTGGTGATGCACAAAGTATTTTGATTTTAAACATTATGTAAGCAAGAGGAAGAGATACACTTACTACCAAAGAAGGTTCTTGTCACTTACAACTATACACTATCTGACAAATATCTCTCTGTTCATCTGTTCTTCCCTTCTGCCTCTGTTCTTCCTTGTGTCTCCTCAGATTGCATCGTTCTGATTCGATCCAGTTTTTCGTTCTAGCGTGATCCGTGGAGGGCTAGTGAGGATCGTGACAGTTCTGTCCTGATTTCTGCAATTCTGCATCTCTTTGGATGGACGGCTCAGCCAAGTTAACCTTCTCTATCGGCTTCTTCGGCCGCACTGCCCTCGCTGCCGAGATCGCCATAGGCAGATCGCACATTCCACCGCGCTACCGCCGCTGATTGGCGCCACGGCCAGCTTGGTGGTCGTTGCCGGTTAGAGATGGCAATGGGTAAATACCCATTGGGTATAGACTCCTCAGACCCATACCCACGACAACAACATGAGACCCATGGGTATACTCATACCCGATTGCGGGTGGGAAAAATTCTCCATACCCATACCCAGCCGGGTAAATCATACCCATTGGGTTACCCGTACCCACCAAAATTCTTTCGCAGACACATAAACAGTCAACAATTCAACAACCAACACTCTCAAAAACACAAAATTTAGACAAATAATAGTATAATGATTTCCAACCACCACTCCACCAGTCATATAGCACAATAATAGTTCATGATCCATATACATAACACATTAGCTAATAGATAATACTTCACTAGAAGTAGTAGGGGCAGGGCGAGTGGGCGACAGGAAGGGATGGCCGGCAGCTAGCCGGTTGGGATGAGGGGGTTAAGTACCTAGGGTTTTCACTAATGGGCTGATGGTGGGTTGTGTGGTTTTGTTGGCTTTTCTGAGTTTAGGCCGGGTTTTTTTACCCATGGGTTAACGGGTATGGGATTGCTAAAATATACCCCTACCCACGTACCCAATGGGTAAAGAATTTTTCCCATTTAAGTACCCATGGGTAATGATTTTCCTCTATATTGATATCCTAATAGGGTAAATACCCATCAAATTTCGGGTCGCGGGTACCCATTGCCATCTTTATTGCCGGTCCCCCTTGGCGCGATCGAAGGAGGCCGAGGCCCGAGACAAGCAGCTAGCACCTTCCTGTGTCATGCGCAACCTTGTCCTGCTACAGGTATAGCTATGAGCAATTCGTCGAGCAGGTGGTGGGCGAAAGGCGAGGGGATGGGGTAGAAGAGGGAGGAGTTACCGCGCACGTGTCGCTTGGTGGCGCCGCCAAGAGAGAGAGAGACGGCCACCCGCCGCCGCATGGCTGCGCTGCTCCGGCGATCCACCGGAGGGCGCCAACTCCTTTCCTTTCCTGCCTCATGAATGGAATCAGGGTTCACAGTCCCGATACTTTGGATCAAAATCTGCTCATGAACTGTATCATCAGATTTCGTAGAATCCAATGATAAACCAACAAGAACCGATAAAATCTACATAAATTTTGGCAAAAAAAATTAAAATTCAGTTTGATTTTTTTAAACCAAACCGAAAAACCGAGTGATTTATGTTTTTACCCGATCCGAAAAGTCCGGATTCCACTGATGGAATGATAAATTCTTCTTTTGCGTCAGAATCATAAATATTGGACCAAACTGTCATCAAACTTGAGCAAAGATTCAAGAAATTTGTTTCTTCCAAAGCTGGCTCAGTTGAAGTGCGTTTTTTTTTTGTGCTTGAATCGATTGGGCGTGCATGCTGCCGATGAATTAAGAGTGGATCACACCTGTCAAACTGCTGCCTGTGAGTAGCTACTCGAACACAGCTCACTGTCAATCTCCTCTTCCTAACCACATTCAATATTTCAGATGACAAGATGACATCTGCAAATGCATTGTGTAACAGTACACCAAAAGAGCAAAAGTTATACCAAAGGGGAAACTTAGATATTAATTTATTTACATTCAAGATTTCAGATGACAAGATCACATCTGCAAATGCATCGTGTAACAATACATCAAAAGAGCACAAGTTGTACAAAAGGGGAATATAAAAAGACAACTTATGTTGTTGAGAGTGGGATTTGAACCCACGCCCTTTCGGACCAGAACCTTAATCTGGCGCCTTAGACCAACTCGGCCATCTCAACTGTGATCAAAAGGAAGCAAACATATACCTATATAGGCATAACTACTATATCAACGAATAACAGAAAACATCGTGACAGTTTGGAGTAAGCAAACCACTGGTGATAAGACGCAACTCGCAAGTTGCAACAGCTTAAAACACCAGCATGACTGTTCACAAACGGTGACAATTCACCTAATTCCCAGAGGTATATACGACGCCTTCCAATGGATTGACTGAAAGTCCCAAGGAAAAAAAATGCCGATTTAAGGCTATCACAAAAACATTGCATACATACGGAAACAAGCATTACTATATTACATGGCGGTAGTAATATTGCCCACACTGTTTGCGCTACTTTGTAGAAGGACTGCTTGGTAATTCATGGATTAGCTGAGAGGCCATCCGGCAAAGCCTTAGGATCATCAAGCGTCCTGGCTGAAGGTCCCTTAAAGAAGACATAAACTTGTCCAGGCTTGGTTGTGCTACCGTCGTCTGGGCTTCGTGCACCTTTATCAGCAGCTCAGATGGCTCAGATGGATAGACGGCGCTGTTCCAAAATAAACAAGATGTTATAATGACGAGAATATAGTAATGAAACGTAAATAAGCTCCAGGTGTACTGCACTAACCGATTCAAGTCTGTCATGTCAATGGTGAAAGAAATTCTCTTCCCACTCTTGAAACTCATGAAGCACAGAGAGAGGGCAAGTTGACCTAATTGGAACAAGGCAACCATTGTAATTATTACTCAATTGCATGCTTTAGAGTGTACCAGAGTTAAAACCACTTGACATACATTCAGAAAAATATTTTTGCCTCTTAGATACTTCCCTTGCTGAGCTTGATATAAGGACAGTGGCATTGGAGTTCTGAGTAATCTCACAATTGATAACATAACTATCTTTTTGTTTGTATGCACTTTCAGTTTGATCAGCTAAAACATTCTATCATCAAATTTTGTATTCTTTTTATTGCAGGTGTACCTTCATC
The DNA here is from genome assembly GCA_019925245.2 of Oryza australiensis. Classification (NCBI taxonomy): domain Eukaryota; kingdom Viridiplantae; phylum Streptophyta; class Magnoliopsida; order Poales; family Poaceae; genus Oryza; species Oryza australiensis. Next base: position 2,115,300 of record JAIFGZ020000335.1, read on the forward strand.
CATAAAACATGGTGAAAATTCCAATATTTCCATCGGCTATCTGTATTTTTGCTTGCCTCTCCTGTCTCCCCTCAAGGAAAATGACAGAACAGCATATGCATAGAGAAGCTGATAAGAGTGGTAGTGCACATACCATTTGTATGATGATTATTTTGGATAGGAATGTAAAGTTCTAGTTAATTTTTAATGACACAAGCACACAACTTTGAAACCCAAAACAAGAGGGATAGAGATCACACATGTCTGGGACTCCATATCAAAAGCTGCAGCCGTCAGATTCAATAACTCCAGTTTAGCAATCTTGATTTCTTTTAGCACATCAATAAGATTACCCAGGAGCAAACTTGTTTCCTGCAGAAATAGATTACCCCATTAGCCTGCTAAACACATATTTCTAATATAGAAGTAACACATGACATCATCTACACTAAAAGCTTAGTTGTTTCTATGCTCAAATATGTGCAACTGGTCGGTAAATTATTGTTTTTATGCAGAATGTAAGAAGTTCAGAATGTGATTTCGGTAATTATCAATTTTTGTTGCATCTCCAACGCAGGGAGATTCTCTGTGATTCTGTTGCACCATGCCATCATTTTTAAATTAACAGTCAGATATTTACTTTCATAATGATCTCAGCATCGATTTAGGAGAGATGCAAATAAGTCATCAGATATGTAGAGAAAAATGTGCAAATCCATCCTATGCTAAGATACGAAAATAACCGCTATAGGAAAGAAAAAGGAAGAACTAGATGAGAGAGCAGCTCGGGACTTTTGGGAGGACAGCTGCAGTTCATTCATCATCCGTGTAACTAGACACCCTCATACATGCACTGATGCACAGCAGCACAGACATATCCACTGCCCCATTTGGATGTGAAAATACTGTTACGTACCAGTGCTATTTTCACTGAAATACTCAGATTGTGAGCAACAAAAGAAAAGCAGAAGAGTGCAAATTCACTAATGAGCTTTAAAGGTACCCACTGGCTCCAGAAGTACTTTTCAATATTAAATAAGGACAAATTTTTCAAACAAATGTCATACTCCCTCCATTCCAAAATATAGGGCGCGCATGCATGCGTGCAATTAACTAGCACCTCCCCCTCTCCTAAATTCTTTTTTTAAGTCCACCCTAAAGATCTCTAATCCCATTAGCTGCATGCATTGAATTTATTGGGGTAATCGAAACGAGGAGGTGATAATAATTATTTCTTGGTCTTTGCATTAGTGGTGGTTGCACGTTAGAGGGAGAGAGTACTTCAAACTATATTATATCTACAGGAAACATATACAGTATAATTCGGTTGCACATGGCGCACCAGCTGCACACTGAATAGTAACATACCTAGTCCTTATCCCATATGCATATCGAATAGAATGTCATGTGTATATCATGCACATGATACAAAAGGTTTTCGAGGCACTCATTTCAGACATGTCACATGCAGTATGATATGAATATGCAGTACTAACTTTACTAAGTCGGCCGACCCGGAAAAAAAAACACTAACTTTACTAAGAAAAATAGTGCAGTCCAACTTGTTTCATACCTCAGAATTTCAAAGTAAAAGGTCAACTCTTGAACTCACCGTTGTCATCTTCTGCAATGATCTTAAGTCACGGACTCTTTGGTTCCGCTCAGCTTTGAAAACAAAATTGAATGCCACAGTTGCACTCAATTTTGGAAATGTCTGACCAAAGGTAGAGTGTCACATGATTTCTTAAATGCAGAATAAGAAAATGCCAGTTTCATCGTCTTACCTGGCCTATTTTGGTTCCATTCAATGAATTACTCACAAATATGCCAGACATATCACTAATGTTTAAGACGATCCTGCCAAAGGAATAGTAAAACAAGTAAGACACATAACAATAAGGAAGAATGTTATCATTCTTTTGGCTTGTTGACTGTGGTAATCATAGTTTGTGAAACATGATATAATAAGCTACAATGCCAATTGCAAGAATATGTGGTCAGGATAAGGTTACACCAGCAAACAGCAACAATGTAGCTTATTTGACATTTCAACTGTTAGAATTTTTTTGGATGGGTTTAGCTAGGTTTTATATTGTTTTTGCACAGAAACATTCTCCTGAAACAAAGCAAATAAAAATGTTACAACCTGCCAAGTCTGTACAGTTTCACCAGAACAAGAAAAACATCCATTCTATATTTCTATGGCTGGAAGCCCGCTGATATACTTAATGCCAGCAATTGGTTTGGACAAGTACTGACAATTGGTGTACCATACCAGAGTGTATAGGATATTCATGGTTGCTACACTGCACAAAATGAAGTATTCTAGAAATAATTACCTTTGGAACAACAAACTGCAATAGTTCAGAACGATATCACGCTTATTTTCTCTTTTAACAAGGTCATTCAACTTCCACAGCTGATAAAGCAAACACGATGTCAGTCATAAAAAGGAGTGAAGTATGTATAGTAGATTTTAGTCATCGACCAATACCCGTGCTTGCTGGTGGATGATCCTACATTGATTCCTCATCTCCAATTGCTGTTCAGCTGCGCTGATAAAATCATCGCAGCTAATATCACCGTTAGTGTTGCTAAAGGATTCAAGAGAACTCCTTAATCTCTCCACCTTCTTTTTAATCATGTCAAGTGCATGCATCTTTTCAGTTATCAAAGCAAGTCCTTCCTAGAAATACAGCAGATGTATAAGCCCTTACCAAAATAAAAATAGTTCTCTACTACAGAATTAGATCGTGGTAGAACCATGGAAAAGCAGTAGAATATTACAAATAAAGAACAGGCAAACAAAAAATAGAAGAATTGGCAAAAGAAGTAGCACGGACAGCAGAAGTAGGCAGTCAAGGAGGTCAGCCATTCAGAGACCAGATGTAATAGATCAGTTCCTGAGCTTCATGACAGCAACTACAAGGAATCCCTAAATTATTGAATGCCAGATCTCCAGGATTGAACTTTTCATATTTGCAAATCTTCCCAGACCCACAGTCCCGCACTAGTAGCCAGTAACCAGTCAACTTTTCCCTCCTGATAGAATATTTTATGTAATTTTAAACTACAAACAGCATATCTCATCTAGAACTTCTGAGATCATGCAAATCATTCAAAACAGCACAAGTCAAAATTTCTATTAGCGGTTTTCCTAACATTGATCTTTCATCTGTAGATTGTACTCCGTAGTCCATGGCTGACTGGAACTTACAGGCTTGTTAACTGAAACTAACAAGGCTTTTCAAAAGTAATCCAGAAAACATGACATGCAACACTAAAAGAGAGGCAGAATGTTCTAAAAACTGTAAATGCACACAGAACTCTGCATTTCTGTGAAGTACATTAGACAGTAGTACACACTACACTACCTGTCTGTTACTGGTAGTGATCAAAGTTGTTGAATGAAGAGGAACACCCTTCTTGTCTGAAATCTTGGATTTCAAATAGCGGCACTCTTCAATTCCATCTTGGCATACCTGTGTTCTATTCTGCACCAAAACAGAAAGTAAGAGTAAGCTAGCAGCTTACTGTACCTTAGAAGCAATCAAAGGGACTGAAAAGATGAAGAAGAAGTTCCAACCTGCAGTTTCTCCAGCTTCACATGATTTATTTGCAGCTTTGACTTTTCGTACAAAAGCTTGTCCACGAGAGATCTTGCCTCAGCTAATCTGGAAACGGATGCAGAATTATATATGTGCAGCTACATAATATGCAGTGATGCATCATACAGACATCAAAACCTACCTCTTCTGCTTATCGTTGCCACAATCTTGAATCCTCTGAATTCAGAGAAAAAATGACAACAAGATGAATTGAAGTAGTTTTCCTAACAGCAACAGAAATCACAATACAACTATGCTGAAAGCATACCACAGCAGTAGAAAGCCTCTTAAAGTTTCTAGCCCTCTGAATCTCCCCCAGCATATCTTCAATCATGTCAAGCTTCATTCAAAAAGAAACTATAAAGCACAATCCACACAGTGTAAAACAGTTCGACGGAACTTTACAGTGCTAGATTATTAGATTGAATTGAACCAATCAGATGCAACAATGAATATTCTAAACAAGTGAACACAGTCACACAGAGATTCACTGAATCACAAATCTAGAGGATGTACATTTTGACCATATGTTGGCAACTGCATCAATTCCAAATAGGCAATAGGCTCACTATGAATTGCTCAGAAGCATGCACCCTAATAAGATTTGAGGAAAGAATGAAAGATATGTTTGGGAGCAAGCAAATAATGTTTGAATGAATGGTGGTCAATTGAATCCTGGATTACCGTACCTGTTGTGGTTTAACCTTACTTATAGATGTTGAGAAAACTTGACTTGTGGCATTAGATACCATGGATGCAACCTGTACAATGAAAAACAGTTCAGGCTTATGTAGAGTAGCTATTTCAAAGTTCAAATAGCTTGAAGAACAAAAAACGTGAGTAACTTATAAGGTTTGATTATAGTTTAAATAGTCAAGCTTTACCTTGTTCCAATCAACATTTATTGACTGTTGATTACCATGATCATCACTCTGGTTTTCTTCTGTCATACTAGAAGACAAGTATACACAAGGAAGCTGTTTTAGTGATGTTGCTGGACTTCTTGGTGGCTTTGATATTTTCTGAGGACGCTCTTGTGCAGCATGACCATTTTCACTACTACTCCTTTTTCTTCCACCCCCGTCTAAATCCAAATCCTGAATAGAATTGCATTCATGGCTAGGTTGGTCCTCTATCATAAGGACATTGCATGGCATCTCCTGAATCTTAGTTGCAGGTGATTCATAAAGACCAAATTTCAGGCGATCTGCCAATGCTACGATCCTCTTGCTATGTTTTACAAACTCACTCCCCAAGGAGGAAGCCTCCTGGCTTACCACATTACTAGTGGAAAGAGTAATAGGACTGAAAAGTTGTCGCCTTTTGGAGCGTAGGGAGGATATAGACCCTTGTGGAATTTGCAAGGTCTGAACTACAGCTTTAGGAGTATTCAGAATGGCTTCTGACATGACCTGAGATTTCTCATTAACATCAACTATCATTGCATTATCCTCTTGAATTGGGTCAGTGATAGTAGGTATTGGATTCCTAATGGGAACGTGTTCCTCATGAGAACCAATAGTGTCCAGCTCACTAGAAGAGATACCATTGACAATGGATGATTTTTCTTCCCTATTTTTTTTCTTGCAGGTAGTCAAAGCTGAACTGTGATCAGGAGTTACAGTACCAGTGCCATTTTTAGGAGATATTAGTTCATGGACATCTTCGACCTGCTGCAATAGATTGCTCAGAGTTGGAGAAAGCTTTGCATAATCATAACGCTCGGGATTATCTGCAAGCAGACTCATGTCAGTTAATGCATCCTGGCTATTACACGATTTTACACCATATCCAGATCCAGTATGTTCCTTTAATGGCCCTGTAGATGCTGAATTGGGTGTCCTTAGACTTCCGACTGAATTGACTGAAAAGTCATCTGGAGGAGCAATGTTGCGGTAATGCATTGAGAATGTTTCTGAATCTAAAGTTATATCATGGTTTCCATCCTCTGACATTCCAGAATCTGATGGTCTTCCAGATTGTATAAAGCTTTTCGACACAGGCCCAAAAAAATCCTCATCTGTCACAAGGGACGTCCAAGATGCAAGTAAGAAGATAGTATGTTTCTAACAAAAAATAATACCACATTACGACTAACACGACCAATGTGCTGTTGCACTAGAGGCATGGATAGTTTGTCAAAGATGCAAAATACTACACAATATCATAGTACATAAGAGACAGTGTAGCGAGGAAAATTAATTACCAACCACTCAAATGTGTCAAGTATATGTGACTTAAAGATATTAATGAACAGGTACATGTTACATCACAATCACATCCAGTCCAGATGTCCATCTCCATCTGTGATAAAAAGTACGAGCATCCAATCTGTCTGCCATGCCAAACTTGTAAGGGAACAAGATATGCAAAAATAATTTGACACTAAATTGCTCGACTCTTAACCAAAAAGCACACATCACGTCCATACCGCCATTGTGGCATATAGTTTCCACCAGCAACGATAACCTATAAATGATAAATTGGTCCACTTCTATATTGACTCGAGAAGATAAAGTGAGAAGTAAAATTGAAACCTGAAAGCAACTAAACCAAAATTACCACATAAGGATACACAGGACAACCATTTGAAATAAACATTTGGGGTTGAGCAGTTAAAGAAAGTTAAGTAACCTATGATTAAGCCAAAATTGACATGATAAATGTAAACAATCCAGACCTACAAGTAACCCCAAACAGGTAAACAATTCAGCAGCACTTGTAAGAAGCACAAAAAACACGAGGATTATCATCAAATTAAACAAGCGAATGCTTCTCCCTACACATTTTTGGCTAGAGGGCATTAATAAGGAGGAGCTTCCCACCATCGTTGGAGACGAGGGATCCGGCGGCGCTGCCAGGGGAGGACGAGTCGACATCGCCGTTGTTCAGGAAGCGGAACGGCGGGCGCACGAACTCCTCCTCTTCCCCCTCCGTCTCCTCGCCTTCCTCCGCCGCGGGCTTCCCGGGGAGAGGGAGGGGTCGGGGTCGGGGTCGGGGTCGGGGACGGGGAGCCGACGGCGATGTCGCGGTCCTCCGGAGGGGTCTCGAAGTCCTCGTCGCGGTCGAACACGTGCACCGCGGTGATCTCCGCGAAGCTGACGCGGCGGGAGCGCCTCCTCGCGATCGTCTCGTCCTCCGTCGCCGGCGACGGGAGGGGGACGACAACGCCGGCGACGTCCATGGAGGTGGGGTTTAGGGTTCGAAATTGGGGGCGGTGTGGTGGCCGACGCGCCGATGGGGGGCTTTGGAGGAATTTTTCCAAAAATTGTTCGGCCGTCTATATCCTTGTTTTTTTTAATAAGTCAATTGAGTGCCAACGAATTTGATTTTCGTTCATCCTCTGTAATATCAGATATAACAGATTTTTAAATTTATAAAACCGGTGTAAATCTTATCCTAAGACAGTATGAAGGCTGGTTTAATTCGACGTGGTATGTTGACTTCAGTACGTAGCATTTAGACCGCTGAGTTAGCATGGCCGTTGGCAGCGATTCAGAGGGCGGAGCCGCGGCAACGGTGAGCTCGAGGAGTGAAGGGTCGTCGTCTTCTTCGCGGCAATCATATGGCTCGCCTATTCCCTATCGGGTTGATCCTATGGAGTACGAACCTGTCGTTCTGTGTCGGTGCCAAGTGAAGGCGGCGAGGTGGATTTCTTGGAGCTTCGACAATCCTGGTCGTCGGTATTTCAAGCGCCACAATGCTCCGGTGAGTGATTTTGTCGTGTTTAATTTGGATCTATTTGATTTCGGAAGGGGGCTTCACAGCTAAGGTTCTTGTTTGACAGGATGGGGGTTGTGATTTTTTTTTGCTTGGCATGATGGCCCGACAAGCAACTTTGTAAGGGAGGTGTTGAATGATTTGAGAGACGATGTGTATTCTCTGAGAAGGGATAATGTAGATGCAGTGAAGGAGATGGAGGAAAATCGTGCCAAGGCTGAAGAGCAAAGCAAGGAGGTTGATGCAGTTAGGAGGGAGTTGGCTTCAGTTAGAGAATTGGTTAGTGAGTTAGATGCAAAAAAATATAGTTCTGAAAGATAGGAATTGTATGGCCCTGTTTACTTCTTAAGTTTGGATGTAAACTTTACACCTAAAAAATTTTGAGAGTAAACTTTATACCTAAGAGTAGTGTTTACTTCTCATGTGTAAAGTTTTTATGATGTTATAAAAAAGTCAAATTTATTGTGCATGCAAGGATAGGAGTGGGCAAGCACTTCTCCCAAGAAAATTCTGCACTTTTTGGCTCCCAAACCTCCCAAATCCAAAATTTTTACACATCAACTTTACACCCATGTGTTTACTTCCAAAATGCCAAAAAGTAACCAAAATCCCAAATCTTTACAAGAATTTACATGAAGTAAACGGGGCCTATGTTAGAGAAGGAGCGAACAGTGCTCATTTGGTGCATCATGTCATGCTTGTTTGTTGTAATTCTTTTAGTGTTGGGCAAGAAATGAGAATGTGTGGGCATGGCCTGATTGTATGAATGGCAAACATTATGTAATGAGAATATGCAAATTTATGGATGCAAGAATGTCTATCTGTTCTAGCATTACATATGCAAACTTGGACCCTTTCTTGTTGGCATGACAAGTAAACAAGTTTCATCAATCTTAGCAGCCAATACATTTCATATCCCATTGCATCACACATAACAGACAAAACACAAGTTGGCTTTAAAGTTTGCCAGTACATTTCATATCCCATTGTATCACACATAACAGACAAACATAAGTTGGCTTAAAGTTTGCCAGTAGATAATTGCATCACACATAATAGGGAAACACTAGATAATTGTATCACATAATGAATCACTGCTTGTCAGATTCCCATGGAGGAAGAAGCAGCAGTGGTAGTTTAGTTGGATTTTTTGGAGTTGGCCTTGCTGGTTCTTCTTGGTGAAACATTGCAAAGCCGAAGTTACATTCGATCTTTGCACTTGTACTGCTATTGGAGCCTGAAACATTGGCCTGCAGATCTACTCTAGCAGAACCACCAGCATGTGTAGAAATTTTGGCCCTTGCATTCACCCTGACAATTTGGAGGTTCTCCATTGGTTGCTACAAAATGAGATGAATCACGCATTAGTTTGAATAAAAAATACAATATGAATTTTTTTGGTATTTTTGCAACATTACCTTCCTCTTTGAAGTACTTGTAGTACCCTTCCTCTTTGAAGTACTTGCAGTAGAGTGAGAATGACTTGTTGATGTAGTCAAGGTGCCAGTTGCCTTCCTTTTTGTACCTTGTGCACAACTTTGGGGGGTGTTGGCCTGCTGTGAAGTGCTACCTACACCCACTGGGTTGTGTTTGTGGCAACTTGACCTGTTGTGCCCAAACTGCTTGCATGTGCTGCATCTGATCTTTGTGCCAAACTTGGACATTTTAGTAGGCTTAGATGGCTCATGAAACTCTCTCTTTCTTTTAGTTCTGGGCCTGCCTGGCATCTTGATATATCCAGGTGCATTGAGTGGCTCTCTCCCATCTTCTGGCCAACTATTCATGCCTTTCACTGGTTGTAGGCAATGAGCATATGTCTTCTTGAAAGCATCAACTTTATAGCAATCAGCAGTGAACTCATCTAGCGATGTTTCACTTCAAAACCATCAGCTCCATTGCATATAGCATGATAGTATGCTGACTCAGTGATATAGACATTCAATTTCTTCAGAATGCATGGACAAAGCACTGTGTTTCATCTAGCAGAAATATTTCTCTGCTCTGAAATCCTAACCATCACTTTCCTCCTGATTGACTCCAGCATGGTGATAATTGGAAAAAATTTTGCTTCCAGAATCCATTTATTAAATTATTCACATAAATTATTATCTACTGAGTCACAGTTTGAGCCTAACCTGAACCATGCACGGCTCGAATGTTCTGGATGGATATTCATTATGGTTTGTGCCCCAGCATGTGTTACTTGTGCTAGCTTGGTCTTTGCAAGATTGAACAACATCCTACATGGAGCTTTTGCACATCTCCAAAACTTCTTCTGGAAATCCTTGTCACTGAAGTGTCTTTTCCAGTTTGCATAAATGTGCCTAGCACAATTTCCATGTTCAGCTACTGGTGCCCATTTCTCTACTGCATTGATTATTCCCTTTTGTTGGTCTGAAATAAAGACCCATCCAGTACCATCCAGCACTTTCAGGTCATTGCACAGCAAGGTTAAGAACCAGTCTCATTCTTCATTATTTTCCTTGTGCACAACAGCCCAGGCAATGGGGTACATCTGGTTGTTTCAATCTCTCCCAATAGCACACAGTAGCTCTCCATTTGTAGCTCCCTTGAAGAAACAACCATCCAGTCCAATAACCTTCGTGCACCCATCCAAAAACCCCTTTTTCAGGCTTTCAAGCATATGTAGATCCTCCTGAACACAGGTGGAGTGTCAATTTCCCTGTTGACAAATTGTATAACTTTTGATACTGCCCCTTAGTAGCATCCATTGCTTTCTTCATCACTATAGCTTTGGCCCTTTTCAACTTTGGTATAGATGCTTCACCAATATTTCCTCCTACATAGTTGCCTTCATGTGGGCCAACTTCCACCCAGGATTGGCAAGGATAATCTTTCCATACTTCTCAGCAATCCTAGTTGTTGTGACCATCTTGTTATCCCTTCTAGGTGGACATGCATGCAAGTTTTCAAGAGTTGCTATCTACCAGCTCTCACATCTACTATTCTTGGACAACAGGCAAACCCATGGACAGCTTGCCCAATCAAATTTGGCTCTAACCCTCTGCTTGTCATCCTTGATGAAGTTTATCACCTTCCTCTCAAGTAGAGCATACTTTGTGATAGCTTTCTTGAACTGCTTCTTTGAGCTGAACTTCACGCCAAGCTGAAATACATGATGATGAGCCTGCTTTTGTATCTTGGCCATTTATTTTCCTTAGTTCTAACCTCCCCATCAGCGCCAATCTCCTCCATTGATTCATCCTCAGGGCTCTCAGAAGATATCCTAGCAGTGTCATCCCCTTCCCCACCAGGTTGATACTGACTCCTTTCCCTTCCTGCTCCTTGCAGATGTACTTCATCTAAATTCTCTAGTTGTCCAGCCTTCACCTTTCTCTTACATCCTTGTAATGCTTCTCTATCTCAACAATCTCCTCATCATCATCTGAGCCTGCATCATCTCTAGCAATATAGTCACTGTCAGACTCACTATCTGAAGCTGCCTTGCTTGACAATGGATCACTCTCTAGAGTATAAAGCACAAGCCTGTTTTCAGGATTTTCAGAACTAATGCATTTGCCCTTTCTTACTGCATTTTTCTTTCTCCTAAGTAAACCTTCTTCAGCCATACTATCTTCTGCAACTTCCATTTCCTCTGAATCATCTTCACTTTCATCAGCCTCGTAACTAGAGTCATCATCTGATGAGCCACATAGGTCTACAATTGTTGGCTCTTCAACATACACCTCTGCCACACCACAATCATCTATACAATCTGACATTAACTTACAAACCTTATCATCCAACAGGGCTCTAAATTCACTATCGAGATCCTTGCCTGGGAACAACCAATGCAACATTGTACCTTCCATCACCTTACAATGGTCACGCAAGTGTCCAAATATCTCAGGCGACAAAACCTTTTCTCTATCAATATATGAAATGCATCTCTACCCCCACAGTACTTCTTCTCCTTCCCACATGTCACAAATTCCCCATTGAAATGGAACCTAACCACTAGTTTGTCGAGCAAATCCATGACCCCAGACTATACAAATCCTACATACACAAATTAGTACACTTTTAGTCCACTGCCTAATTAAATCCCCAACATCTAGATCCCAACCATCCTTGTCCCCCCACTAGCGAATATCATAGCCACAAAATAGAACATATCCGACAATGTCGTACTACAAAAATACTAAATAACACCAAATCCAAGAGAATCACAATGTAAAGAATGAATCTACTAAAACCTACTGAAAAACTTACCTCTGCTCCACACTTCAAGCCCGGCAACGACCTCCTGCTCGTGCACCTCCATGCACTCCGCCGCTTGCTTGTCGCTTAGATCGGTGATTGTCGTCACCCTCTTTGCACCCAATGGCTGTGTCACCCCTCGCTTGCTCTGCGCCTCTCTAAGTCGCCCTCCCTGTCGCCGCACAACGGCTCAGCTCGATGTAGGGTTCGCGGAGAGAGAGAATACCACTCGCGCCCTTTTTTTCCTCGCTGCTCACTGTTAAACCCAACCACCAATGTCCCTTGCTGACTCAACGACGCTGACCGTAGTCAACATGCCACGTCGAACTAAACCAGCCTCCATATTGCCTTAGGACAATATTCGCACCGGTTTTGCAAGTTTAGAAACCCGTTGTATCTGGTATTGTGGAGGAAGGACGAAAATCAAATTCGTTGACACTTTAAAGGACCTCAAGTGGACTTATGGACTTATTCCTTTTTTTTCCCAGGAGACCTCCCTGCTAAGTTTTATTGGGCCAAATTACTCACAAGCAGCAGGCATGTGGGCCTGAAATGTCAGCCCAATTCTAGTGGACGATTCGTGTGTTTCTTTTTTTTCTGTTTTTGATTAAACGAAATTACTGTGGTAGGGGTGACTAATTAAGTGTTTTCTGCCATTCAACATGGGAGTTAAACCACTTGATGTCAAACTTACATTCTAATAAACAGAATGGTACGTAAAATATCTAGCCCTCTAACTTTATGTTATGGAAAGTTTTGATGATTAATGCTAATATATTTTAGAGCTAACCATTGCTATGAGTTTGAGTAATAGGTTACATTCCAGCATCAAGCAAAGAAGGTTGATGGCTTATATGTTGAGGATCAATGATGAGATTATAGTGTAACATATAGATATGATGTCTTACATATTATGAATCAACGAGATGTTTGATGAGACTACATCATGAGTTGATGGACTTGTTGAAGGATATACACCTTGGTTGAAGATTGATAAAAATGAAGATGGTGTGAAAAGCTAGAAGATGTCTTTATCAATGGATGATAATCAAAGAGAATAGATTGAAGATGTGGGGTATGAAGTGGCTACCTATGGTAAAACGGTGAAGCACAAGCCATGCTCGGCTACAATGGACCATGTGGTGGTGAATAGGAGTGGGCATAAAACCCAAGCCCGAAACCTGACCCGAAAAAAAATCGAACCCGAATCCGAAAAACCCGAACACTGATTTCGGGTAGAAAACTTGAAAACCTGAAATTATTTTGGGTTAATCGGGTCATAAGTCGCAGTACCTGATAACCCGAAACACCCGAAGTCGCGGTAAATTACCAAGTTTTCAAGGGGCTTTGGTGCAAAATTTCCAAAATTTCGTAGCCCGCCCGCGCGAAAATCCTAACCCTAACCCTAGCCCTAAGGGTGACGCCATCGCCGCTCGCTCGCGCCTCGGCGCCGGTGCCGCCCTCGTGTTGTCGCCCTCACCGCCTCGCACCGTCGCGCCTCGTCGCCGGCCGCACCTCGTCGCGGTCGCCCCTCGTGCGCGTCGCCGGTCGCGCGAGTCACCGATTGCCTCTCGCGCCGTCACCGCTCCACTCACCCCTCGCGCCGTCGCCGGTCGGCGCGACCGCGCGAGTCGCTGCTCCGTCGTCGCTGCCCGGGTCACCCCTCGCTCGTGCCTCGCTGCTCGCAGCTCCCGTCGTTCGGGTTATTCGGTCTACCCGAAACTCGTACCCGAAATAACGGGCACTCAAAATTTCGGGTAATAGGGTGATCGGGTAATATTTCGGGTATCATTTTTAAAAACCCAAAATTCAAAATACCCGAAATACCCGACCCGAATTTTCGGGTAAACCCGAATGCCCAGTGCTAGTGGTGAAGGGCAAGCAAGTGGCTTGGCGCCGACGAACCAAAACCGGTGGTAAAGGGCGAGTGAAGACTTTGTCGTGATGGATTGTACGAGGCCATTCGAAACTATGAATTATCCGCATCAATCATTTGAAAAACAGAAGATGAAATGACAAAGATCAAGAAGATGTGATTGTTAGTAATCAAGAAGAGCATTGATCAAGGCAAAGGTATAATTGATTTAGGACTAACGTGCTTATTAAGTTGTAGGAGGATAGTCCTGATGATGAAACGACTTTGACGTTGGTAACCCTCTAAATAAAGAAAGAAAATGATGTGAAGGTATTTCTATTGGTATATCTTTCCTCTTTACATTTGAGTTTAGGGTGTCATACTATTAAGAGGGATATCACATGCATATAATTGATCTAATACTAGTGCTCAAAACGATTCATCTTTATTTGAGTTGAAAAAAATAAGCCAAAATTCTAACTCCGGGTTGTTTCACATGTCACAAGACTTACATCAGGTTTCTTCGCAAGTATTTCAACATATCTTGAAGATTTTGGACCATGTTTTATGCTGGGTTTGATAGCCCATGAAACAAGCTTTTCTATAGAGTCCAAGATCATCGAAATCGGACTCCAAAGTAAAAAGTTCTTACTTTTTTACTTAAGCAACATCGGACTATCCGAAACACATCAGACTATCCGATGTAGCAGAATATCCGAATTTTCACAGAACTTTACTCTGTCTCGATTTCAAAAATCGAGTGAGTTTTTCTAAGTGTAAATCGGAGTATCCAATTATGGATCAGATAGTCCAATGACATAGAGACTCCAAAATTTCATGGAACTTGAGGCTCTATTTGAGGACGAAGTTTTTGCTTCTAAAATATCTGACTATCCGATTTCACATCAGATAGTCCGATGTCTCAGAAAGTCCAGAATTTCATGGAACTTCGTTCTCCGTCTCTCACTGCCTTGGAGGTTTAAAATGTCGGACTATCTGATATATATCGGACTATCCGACATGGACTGAAAGATTCCCCTCCAACGACCATATTTTGGGAGGATCTATATAAACCCCCCCACCAACCCTTTTCTAGGGTGAGCCCGTTCATTCCAATATTTGTGGCTTGTGGCTTGTGGCTTGTGGCTTTGAGTTTTGTGCTAAGTGCTTTGAATCTTTGAGCTTTCTTCCTCTCTCTCAAATCCCCTTGTTATTTGTGAGTGTGGATTTAGAGTTTGGGAGCAATGTGTGTTTCTCTTTATCTTGAGCACTAGTGTTTGTCCAAGAGTTGTGTGGTGTTTATTACTCTTGGAGGTTGAGGACTCCTAGATGGCTATGTGTCGCTCTTGAGCCACCGATCTATTTGTGGTTGGCCAAGTGAAGTTTGTTAAGGTTGGATCTCGCTCCCGTAAGAAAGGAGATACCCTTAATGAAAAGATATGTGCATTTGTGCAATATCACGATGATAGGGTTGAAAAAGACTCGGCTCTTTGTGAGCTCCTCAACGGAGACTAAAATCCCCTCAAGGATTTGAACTTCGGCAAATATATCGTCGCGTAAACCTCGGTGATATCCTTCCTCTCTTTATATTCTTATTGCATTGCTTTGTGCAACGCTAATCTAGTTGTTGTTTGTGCCTATCTACTTGTATGTGAGGTGGATCTAAAACTTTTAGGTTATTGTTTGCTTGTGCTATTGCTCTACAGGTCAGATAGTCCAATCTCAGTTCAGATAGAGGAATGTTGTCTGACCCGACATCTATACACGGCCAAATGGACGAGCCGTGCCGACACAAGCACGTGAATAACCCACGGGCCGGATTCGGCCTGCCTGCCCATGAAGGAAGGAAGATTTAACCAAAGAGAAAAATAGGAGAAAAAAGGAAAAGAGAAAAAATGTAGAAAAAGAGCCATTGAGGGCGCGATATAGCGCCCCCTCATTAGCTCCATACGCAGGAGGGCGAGAACAAACGGTTCAGCGCGCGGAGCGGGCATGATTTCTAGCCATTGCCACCAACCCATCGTGGGGCGTGTCGTGCTCAGGGCCGGGCCATGCCTCGTGCTGTGCCGGCCTGTCAGGCTATGCCACCGACCCAAGCATAGCACGTCCTAACGGGCCAAGCCGGCACACCAATGCGCCAGCCCGAGAAGGCATAGCCCATTTGAAGCCGGCACACCAATGCGCCAGCCCGAGAAGGCATAGCCCATTTGGTTGTGTATATCGGTATCAAACAATTTGACGCTATTTTGTTTTAGCTTTCATATTTCATTTAAATTACCTATTCATCCCTTTCTAGACGACATGTTTCACATTTTTATTTTAAATTACATATTCACCCCCTCTAGACGATATCTTATGTATTTCATTTTAAATTTCATTTTAAGTTACCTATTCATCTCTTTTTAAGACGACATCGAGGTCCTTTTAAGTATGTCTCCAATCATCAGAATAGATAAATTAAAAAAATCCAGAATATGGGAATATATAGTAAACGGGTACTGCAAGACGTGTATCATTCATAAATTTCAAAGGGTGTAGAATGCTACTACTAGTAGTACATTAGTTGGAAAAATGGACAGTGAAAAAAGGATCACAGCAGTCAATACAACATCCATGCTGATTTCATCGCCTCTCAAAACTTATCTCCAGTTCTGAATGGCTAACTAAAACTGATAAGGTTAGCTGATGAAGATGTTACAGGAAGAGTACATACATAAAGATGAATGAATATATGGGACTGTCTACCATGACCATCAGTCACAAAAACACCCGAACATCAAAATGCGGCAGATCAAAGCACAACAGGAACGGGCATGCGAGCTAGTGAACCTTTGGCTGATTCCAGTTTCCAGTGTAAAAAAGACGTGAGCCATCGCATCTTCTGAAGATCATCATTATGAAGGAACCAGTTCCCACTTCATGATTTCGAACTACAACATTTGCAGATGGAGATCAGCAGCCTGCTGCGCAAGCTCATTCATCATGGCCTCATCAAAGAACTTGTTGATGCTCACATCCTCACTCATGCCCTGAAAATTGTGATTGTGCACGTTTAAAAATGCTCAAGTGTCTCCTAGTTTATGCTTCTTCGTTAACTAGTATAGACCGTATCACTTACCTTCCTTCGCCTAGTCTTCACCATAAACTCACGGGCAAGGTGCTGAATTGGTGCTGGTTCCAGAGGCCGGAGGACAATACTCTTGTCTAAAGGATCACCAGGAACAATAGCCCAGTGATCAAACACTGATAGGCAAAACGCCTGTCCCTGTGTGTGGTACCTCAGGTCGGTCTCAAATCCAAATGACTCTATAACAGGTAAAAATGCCTGACAAAGGTAAGAGTACTATCAGTAAGGTTCACACGGTTACCACATAAGCTACATGGCTGAATTCAGATAAATGGCTCACCTTAACAACGTATATTGGAGTTCCTGGTTTAGGTACATCAGCTGTTACATGGCCTCGCCGACGGGATAGCACCGTATATATGGCAGAGACACAGTCAATTGGCGTTTGGATCTACAAACATAAGATAGATCAGATCAACAAATTACAGCATATATACATAAAGAGATCAAAGGATTACCGAACAGGATGAAAATGTCTACTAGAAGCACTGGGACTAACCTCAATATAATAGACAGGCTCCATAAGGCGTGGATTAGCCATTAGGAACGCCGAGTAAACCACACGACGAGCTGTTGGAATTATCTGACCACCACCACGGTGCAACGGTTCAGGAGCTATGTTTGCATTTAAGATCTTGAATTTCACATTTCTAATTGGTTCGTCACACAACGGACCTTCTCTAGCACCCCACTGAAACCTGTGACAATAGAATATAAACATAATGATTAAAAAAATTGTGACATTCCAAAGAACATTGAGTAAACATAACATTGCGCACTATGCATACCCTTGAACAATTGAATCTTTGACTGCATTGAGCAAGTTTTTATCCACCTCGACTGAAAGGGTGTCATCTAAGAGAATGTTAGGACCCTGCATGTCAAGTAAAATGCATTCAGTACACAATGGTGGAAACATGGTGTTGGTAAAATAACAAATGCTGATAATTTAGTTGTAAATTCGGGCACAAACAGCAAGTTAAAATCAAGTGCACAACTATCTGCGAAGTTCACATGAAAATCAATAGGGCAACAAGGTTCATGCAACTCTAGAAGGAATAAGTTCACAGGAGGTAATACCCAGTTTTGTATGGGGTTTTTAGTTACGTAAAGTTTACGAGTTAAAAAACACCTCATGCAACACCAGGTCAGTAAGCAGTTTGTAACATCTTACCTGCTTTTCAGGCCCAAAAGCCCATATTGATCTTGCTGCCAGCACATCCCACTGGTAGCGTTGACGGAAGAAGTCAGTGATTTCTTTTTGCCTTGAGTCCAGGCTAACAAGGCCATTCTCAATATCTTCAGCCAAGCCCTTTTCCAATGGTTCAGCCACCTGCATTTGTGTTACCGAATTAGACAGACACAGATCACCGTTTATCATGACGAAAGAACTGGAACAGCCAAAATCAAACCAGAAAATACACCAGGAGTAACTAACCATGGTAATTTTGTTCCTCTTGTTGGGTGTTTCAGCAAAGCATTTCATCGAAGAAGTATCAACAACTGTTTCACAAAATGTCACGACTGGATCTGCAACCTGTGTACACACAAGGTATCAAAAGTAAGTAAATCTTCTCTGCCAAAAGAAGAGGGAAGAATAAAATAAAAACATTAATATACCTTCACTTCTACCTCAGAGTAAAGCTCTCTGAGGTCCTTCATTATAGAATCTAGATAGAGCTCACCAGTCCCTAGGATAGTGTGTTCTCCGGACTCTTCCACCTTAGTAACAGCAAGAGGATAACTCTTACTGATTTTACGAAGACCTTCCACCATCTTAGGGAGCTCACTTGGGTTTAGAGGCTCAGCTGCTATTTTTACAACAGGCAGAGTATTGAAACGTAGAGGTCTAAATATGTAGACATCTTCATCCATCTTCATAGGACATATAGTCGCAGTTTTCATAATTGATGCATCTACACCTTCAATAAGAACCCAAGAACCAGCAGGGGCTTTACTAATTGGAACACGGTACCTTGCCTGATACACCCACAACTTAGTAACCTCTTTGACAGTCATATCTTCTTCATCATCGGGAGAATAGCCTTCTCCAAGAACACGCACAGTTTGCCCAGTCTGTATTGTGCCACTATAAACTCGTCCAAAGGCATCAAAGACGCTACAGTCAGACTTGGGGTACAACTTTGTAACATTAACCATAAGGGGGGCATGTGGATCACATTTTTTCATAGCATCCACAATAGTGGAATCTTGTGGACCAGTGTATATGTGTTCTATCTTCCTTGGAGCAGCATCCTTGACAGAGGGTATGTGTTTCACTAGCATGTCAGTAAAGCCAGTAGAAGTGCCAAAAATTGAGCGGCAAGCTAGTCTCAGCAAAGGCCTAACATTAAGCTTATAAGCTGCATTGCTCAGCGTCACACCCAGCTCAGAAAGAGTTGCTTCAACCTTACCCTTTGACTCCCCAACAACCTGACTATATATTTTGTACAAAGGCTCAAGGACAAACTCAACAAATGATCTATTAGCTCCTTCCTTTGGAGGCTTCTTTTTGAAGGTTCTAGTGTCAGGGTGATAATACAGGTCTCCCCATAGACGAGATGCAAATTTTTCATGGTCAAGTTGAATCCCATGGATCTTTAAATAAAGATGTGCGAAAGATTGCAAGGTAAAAGACCAGCCTGCAGAACCACTCGCAAAACATACATTTCCAGCAGCAGGATCGACCAGTTGAGTGCCACCTACTGTGGTAGAACAAGACGAGATGAGATCATTGATCGCCTCCAGTGTATGCCGTAGCTTGAAATATGCATCATTAGGTGGCAGCTTTAGCTCTGTAATCAATCTATCAACCTGTATAACACACGGTAAGAGCAAACTTCGATTTCGAGGTGCTAGTGGAACATGTTGCAAAGGAGAATGAAAATGTACCTTGTTAATCACGACAACAATGGGGAGTCTTTCTTGTATTGTGTGACGAATCGCCCTCTCGGTATTTACCTATTCATCAATGGAGTTAAATAAATAACAAAATATACTGCATTCCCCAACAAAAAAAAGTAAAGCCATTGTATACCTACAAGCAACAGTATACAACACACTTGTCTATACTCAGAAGATAGTTTTAGTGGTGGTCATGGATCTGCCAGACGGCCACCCACCACTATTGCTATGCAATTTTTTATGGATTTTGTTCCCTGATTATCCTTATATTACACAATAAACCTTCCAAAAGTTGTTCTCTTCTTGTTTGGCCTTCAAATGTCACAATTTTACATGGAAAGGTCCAAGATAACCGAGTTGTGATGATGTATTTACTTAAGTGTATCAGTTATTTCACAATTAGCATGTGAAAACAACGAATGTTCTTGGTAACAAGTGTTCAATGCTAAATCACATCAATTTGTTTTGAACGAAATTACCCCTCGCATTTATATATTGTGTCCTCCCATAAACATGAGGCACACAAACTAACTACCTACCTTTGCAAAGATATCTAAACTGCAGTTGACCATATAGAAATCAGAGGTTCATGTTATCTGAGTTCTTTCAACTGTTGAGCATTGATTGACATGCAGCCAAGCTACTTCTACCATAATTTGCTAACAGTTGGACACGCTCAACTTGCATTTTCATGTTCTAGTCCATGTTATTGCTTAAGAATAGAAGATGGCAGTATGGCACAACTTTAAGGCAAAATCTGTTGATGGTTCAGCCAATTTCTACTCTTTTATAACTTGCATAGAGGCCTAGTCTAACTTTTAAAGCCTTTGAAAGCATGGACAAAGCCAAAGCACTGCATAAGCTGGTCATATCAAGATTATCTCATATTGGTACATTAGTCATTTATGTTGTCTTGGTTGGATGTATATGGTGCTACTGCAAAACTAAATACATGTTACATTCCCTTCTAATGAAATTCAAGAAAGCCGTCACTGGGGACTGGGGAGGATGCCAACAAAATGGTGAAGGTACATTCTTAGCAAATTTCCTACAAAACCAATTAGATTGTCCAAACTATGTTCTACAAAAATTAAACATGACCAGTTGCGCGATGAAGTATTGGCATCCTGACCTTACTTTAAACATAAACATAACTAGCAATTCCAGCTTAATTCATCATTATAGAAAGCAGGCAAATTTAGAGTGATAGGATAGAGTCAAATACCATAACACCCTCAGCAGCATCGACAACAAGCACAGCCCCATCGGCGATCCGCAACGCAGCAGTCATCTCATCGGAAAAATTGACATGCCCAGGTGTGTCCATGATATTGCACAGGTATGACTTGCCATTCCCCCCCTCAAGCACAAGGGACATCGGCACGGCCTTGATGGACACCCGCCGCTCCTGCTCATCCACCCGGGTATCGGTGAACCTCACATGGCGCTCGCCCTCCGAGTCGAAGGTGTCCACCTCGTGAGTCTGCTCCACGAGCATGTCCATGAACACCGTCTTCCCGTGCTGCAGGTGGCCCACGAGCGCGACGTTGCGCACCAACGCCGGGTTGGCCGCGAGGCCGAGGAGGAAGTCGGTGGTGGCGTAGGTGGAGGTGGCCTCCGCGCGGGTGCCGACCTCGAATCGCACGACGCGTGGCGGCGCGACGATGGGCTGCTCCAGCGGCTGCTCGTCCTCGTCCATGACGAGCGCCTCCACCCCGGGTCCGTACACCTCCTCGGCGGTGGGGTAGTACTTCTTGTCCTCTGCGAGGACGATGGCGCTCTGGGAAGGGTCGGCATCGTCTTCGTCGACGTCCATGAGGGTGGCGGGGCGGGAGGGGAGCCGACGGGGAGCGCGCGGCGGGGGATGGGGAGCGGGATGGCGAGGGGACGGCGAGGCGTCGGCATCGGAGTCATCGGCGTCGGAGTCGGCGAGCTCCGGGCCGATGTAGTTGCCGAACTCGTCGTACAGGCTGTCGTCCATGGCGGCGGCCGGCGAGATCGGAGAGGAAGGGGGCTAGGGTTTTGGGCACCGGAGGAGGTTTGGGATTTGGGGGCGGGGCGAAGAGGCGGTACTCGTGTACAGTGTGGTTGGTTACTAGTGCCGGCCAAACGGGCGGCCCGACATGGGCACGGCCGAGGCACGGCCCGTCACGGCACGGCCATTGTGGACGGGCCGTGCCGGCCGGCCCACGTGCTCCACCCCGGCCTAAGCACGGCCCACACGGGAGGCGGCCGTCGTGCTGGCAGACGGCACGAATATGGCCGTGGGCATGGCGCACGGCCCACAAGGCACGCCAATTTTAAAAATAGAGAAAAATAGGAAAAAATAGGAAAAAAATATACAACTCTATTATTTCTATAGATAAAAATTAAAAATATAAATAAAGGATAAAAAATAAAATAATGATGTATTTGTCACGTTAAAAGTATGAAAAAAATTATATTCGTCATCTATTCTTCATATTGCAATTATTGAATAAACATTGACACTTATATTGAAATAAATAACTCGTCGTCATGCAGTGTCGTCCATGGCGGCGGCCGCGAGATCGGAGAGAAGGGAGCTAGGGTTTTGGGCACGAGCGCGCGCGCGGGGTAGGTTTGGCATTTGGGGCGGGGCGAAGAGGCGGTACTCGTGTACAGTGTGGTTGGTTACAGAGGTCGTGATTTTTTTCCCTCGGCGTGCCAAAAATTTTGAGACATTCTTATGGAATTTGGAGATAAATCCCAAAAAGGATTTGCTAAACGTTTGCCTGCTGAGATTTTTCATTTTATCAGCTAAATTTTTTTCCGTGTGATCTTTTTTAAGATTTGTATTGGGTTATTGGGCCCACCAAGACAACCGGATATGAACCGCTTTATTTCGTAAAATCCAAAAACAAAAGACAACATGATGTGTGTCATCGTTTAAGCTCAGTTTTCTCCCCCCACATACATAGGAGAGGAGGGGGACTGGGATAATTTTTTTCTCGTCAATTACGTCATGGCCATGACGCAATGTGTTCTCCGTCGAGGGGAGTCCCTGAATTTGGCGAAGCCCATGGAGAAGGAGTCCAGGGCGGCCGGGGAGGTAAATTGTGGTAGTTCCAACAGTGTTGACGAGCCTTGAGGCTTTTGTGAGTGGCGACAATGAATCTCTAACAATTCTTATACCGATGGGTGAGACGACCAAGGCTTCTCGGTGAGATCTTAATGTGACGCTCTGAACCGACAACAACACATAGGCCACACTGATCCACATGAGCTGGCTAGTCTATTTTCCATGTGTTAACGATCGAATTTGGTAACTAAATCCCTGGGTTCAAGGCCAAGATTGAAGCGGAGTTGGATCGGAAGTGTGATTTGTGAAGAAACAGAGGCCGTATCGGCTAGGATCAAATCGGCTGGGAAACTAGTCGGCTAAGAACAAATCGGATAAGGATAGCCGATAGCCGATTCCGGTTCGAGGATGAAGATGGAACCGATTCCGATAGGGAAGCTCGGAGATAAATGTTAGATTCGGTTTCCAAATGTTCGTTAAAGATATTGCCATCTATGGATAAAGTCCTGTAACGGCAGTTGTATCTGTAAAATAGAGATTTGTATAGATATTCCTTTTGTAATACGACATGGGGCTGTGTCCTGAGATATTGTCGTACCGTAAATAGTAGATAAGGTAAAAACCGTGTCCTACACGGATATTGTTATGCCTAGGTATAAATAAGACCCGAGGGCTCTTTGTAAAATATATCAACAAACACACAATCAATCAATCTCGGCGCATCGCCACCTTTTTACTTTTGACGAGTTCTTGCTCGGGCTGCATCGGGTTCGACCTCCGCACAAGGTAATTCCTTGTCATTAGTGGTTTGTATCGTCGAAATTAGTGCTTTAATCATCATGACACTCTAGTTTTGTGTTATAAACTACGCAACTTATCATACGCGGCCTACGATCTAGAGCAATACCTAGATCTATCCCACAGTTGGCTGGTTTCTCTCTGAAGACAGCAGCCGACGAGGTTAGATCTAGGGGTTGAATTAGATTATATGTCGTGTCTACCGTCCCGAAGGGTTCACATTAACTCATACAGATCTGATATTTCTTTTTGTACTTAATGTTGCATCTAATCGACCTATTAAGTCGCTCTTAGAACTATTGAGATTTGTTTAGTTTAATGTTTATCATTAGAGACAGTGCTGAAGTTTCAGCCAGCCTTATCTGTTTTAGTTATCTTTAGTTTTAATTGCTATTAGATATATTAAAATTGCCTTTTGTATTAAGATCTTACTCTATCTAGGTGCCCTAAGCTGATATCAATCTGTCATGTATACTGACAGTCGATTGATCTAGGTTTAGCACATTTAGATCAGATTAATATCTTTTTATAAAATGTATTGGAGTATTAGCCGATTCACATTAGATCTGTAGTATCGGCTAAGTTATCAATGCAGATAGTTACTACCCTAACACGCTTTTAGCCTAAGTGATTTATACTGTCTCGGCATAGCCGATCTATCCCAATCACTTAGTTTAAGTGCGCTTTGGGATAATAATTATGTATAAATTGATGCCTTCAGCCGATCCCGTAGGATCTAATTTCAACTTAATGTCTATTTTTTGTTTCTTATTGGTTATAGGATCAAACCAACTAGCACGCCCTCAATTCACTAGAGGCGACCAATTTGGACCTGCACTAGAGTAAAGGAAATCTCTCAGGCCAGTGCGTGGGAATCGAATTTCTCATCAACACCATATAAGAAAGCTACATGATTTCTGCTTCTTGTTGATTTGAATGGGGAGTAGTGTCTATCTTAGATTTGCCTAGCCACTGTGCAAAAGTGGGAGATCAATTGAGCTTCTTGTTTATTTATTTTGTTTTTGTGATCAGCGGTGTTGTGGGATAAGAGGCTATTAGAAAATGGGGCAAAGGCTACTCGATTGGATATAATTTTGTTCATTAATTTGTTTAGTTTGGGTATCTCGTCAGTAAACAAGTTGTATTATTATTTATTGCTTTCACACAAAAATTCAACATGTAGGCTGTAGCACTATAAGTTTCGATGGCCCTCTACTTATCTCTAGTACAAGGCTACAAGCAGCTAGTTGTCAAGTCAAGGGATGTCTGTGAGACATGATCACACACTCTCTCTCTATATATATCCCTATCTCCATGCATATGTGTGCTAGATTATTCATATAGAGCATATTAACTGCTTTAGGATGTTTGGATTAGGGATGTGTGATTTTGGTTTGAACATTTTGATTAGGGATGTTGTGATTAAGGATGCATCCATGTACGATTCTATGGAATAACTCTGGATTATTGGTTTGATCGAGATCTCTGAGTGTTTGGGATACCATACGTTTAGCTTGTTCCAGTAGAGTGTTTTCTACCCCCATCATAACAACTTTGTTGGTGATGAACATGTTTTGCACTTATCTTATCTAGCCGGTTCCTCTGAATTTTGTGTACTCCCTAAAAAGGGTGTGCAATAGCTGAGTCCATGTATATGGCCATGTGCTTGTCTCTTGATCCAACATCTTTTTTCCACAATTTAGTAACCCATGCTTCTGTTCTAATAATTGCTCGATTGCATATTTTGCACTGAATTTTATGCTTGTAGGAATATGGCCCAAATGTTTAGATGATGCATCTATCAACAATCGTCCTTTTTGTGTTTGTAGTTTGCTGTCAACTCCACAAATCGTCCTTTTTGTGTTTGTAGTTTGCTGTCAACTTGGTCTGTCCTGAATTCATGTTTAGCGATTTTAACATGTCAATCTATTGCCTACTTCATCTCATTCAAGCAAATAATATCACAATTTTATGTTTGTTGTATATTCTTATCCCAGAATTGAGGAAATAGCATGTTTTGTTATTTATAAATTTTGTAGTTCTATCAGCTACTAGACATGACTCAGTTTTGTTATTTACCAGCAATTCCTAGTTTTGTTAGCTTGTTTACATAATAATCATATACTTGTAGTTTTGTTAGCCAATTTTAGTCAATATATATTTGTTTTGTCAATTTTATTAATCATACTTAATGAATATTAATTTTAATACATACTAAAAAGTACTGCTATTTTTTGCAGCGTATGTGAAATACAATTTTTGATAATATAAGTAAACCAGATGACTCGCTTATTTGATGAGTAGTTAAACTATGTCATGTGTAGATAACACAAATAAATACCAACCATTTTGTCAATTTTTATTTTGTGTGATCTGTCTCCTTAAACTATATATTGTGTTTGCTCTGTAAGAATGAAATTATATACCAGCCATTTTGTCTCTGTTAATTTTTGTCATCTAGCAACACTACTTACCTTGTTTTGTTAGCATTATCGGACTAACTGTACTTAGTTTCGATTGCTACTAACTCTACTTAGCTTTGTTAGACTTGTTAGATGCTAATACCTAGATATTTTTAGTTTTGTCATATACTAATATTTGTTAATATTTGTATTTTGTGAGTTTTGTCGTCCATTTCACTATTATAGACATGTTAGTTTTTTGTCATATTTGAGCTTAGTTTTTTTGTCATATTCGTGTTTGTTTTTCTATTAGGTTCTTAAATTTTGCAAAAAGAATGTTTTGGGTCTCATTTGTAATTTTGTTAGCAAATTTTTAGTTGTAGTACGTAGTTATTTGTGTCCCATTTGTAATTTTTGTTAGCAAAATTTTAGGTGTTGTAAGTTGTTATGTTAGAGCATGTCCAACAGTGTCTCTAAATGAAACTCTAGTTCTGTTTTGGAGAATTTTCTTTTAAAAACTGGCTCCAACAGAGACTCCATATAGACTCAGTATGCATGTCTAAATTTGTAGGTTCTCTAAAATCAGGATCTCATGCTAAAAAATGAGAATAGAGCATGGTTCTCTAAAATAGCTCCCACCACCGTGAGGATTATTTAACCGCGAGACGCACGCAAAAAGAACAGATTTGGAAGTCTGCCGCGTCGCCTGCCGCCAACGCATCTCGCCGCTGCACCAGTCGGCCCAGGCGCTTGCATCTCGCCGAAACTCATATTGTCGCACTACCGCCGCTTGCATCTGTCGGCGTTTGCACTACAACATGTCACAGATGTAGATATATGTGTAGCCTTTACGTTGCACCAAAAGATGCAAAGAAGCCAAAGACACATCATTTGAATCCTCCATACCCACTACAAAATCACAGTCACAGTAAATGGCGTTCTTTAACGCCCTTAGCACTGCCAAGGAAGATAAACAGAGAGAACTTGCAGTTTTCGTCTCCATGCAACATACATATTCTCTCTCCAAGAGGGAGAGAACGGAGAGAGAAATATCAGAGATCGAGCAATATCATCTAAACTTGTCATGCATCATCCATATTCATCTGATATTGTTGTTTTGACAGCAAATGTACACAGTACAGCATTGTTGTCGCCGCCTGCACAAATTGCTTACCGCGTGCACCATCTGCTTGCCGCCGCACTGCACCAGCTGCACCGTGTTGCTGCCGTCGCCTTCACCAGCTGCTTGCCGGCCCGCATTGCATCAACTGTGCCCTGCGTCGCCTGTACCAGCCCACGCATCTGCTGTCGCATCCCGAAAAGAGATTGATATCCTAGCGGTTGATGTGTCCCAGTTAGTTAAAAAATAGAGAATCTGTTTTGAAAATCTGTCGTATCAATTTTTTATTTCATTCTCTAAACTTTTTAGGAAAGCTTTTTTGAGAATTGCTTTTTGAAAATATGTTGGGCATGCTCTTAGACACGTATATATATAATAGTGCAAGGCATTCAAGTTCCAAACTAACTAAGATTCAGTTGATCCCTCATCCAGCAACCATGCTATGCTTATCTAATGCTGCTTCGTTCGCCGGTGTGTATGAAGGTGCCAGTGGCATGCAAGAATCATAGAACCATGCTGGGCTAGAAAATCGGCAAAATTCTAGATGGTTCGCTTATTTGATGAGTTGTTAGACTAAGTCATGTTTAGAGCATCTCCAAGGAGTTCTCTACATGGTTCATTGAAGTTTTTTGTAAGGATGGAGGTTAAAAATCGAGGTCCAACAAACTCCTTAAACACTTCCTAATAATAAGGACCTCCTCAAATCACCTCCCCTGCTCCCTTGACCGAGCAAGCGGCCTGGCCTCCCCATCGGCACCAAAATCCTGTCGCGTGCGCGGGCTGAAACCTCCACGCGCGTGACTTTCAGGCGGCGTCGCCCCCCGTCCTCTTCTCTTGCACGCAGGACGTGCAAGCAGCACCTAGCAGCAAATCAATCTCAGGTTAATCACTTTTTAGGCTAATCACTTTTCCTGCCGGCTGGACAGTGCTTTGCCTCTGGATGCTTTGTCGTTGGATGCTTTCCCGGAACAGTGCTTTGTCGCTGGATGCTTTGCCACCGGGATTGAAGTGCTTTGCTGCAAGAACAACAATGTCGCCAGGACATAGCAATGTATGGCGTTGCATAAAAATTATTAGTAGATGTGTTCGACCGCCGTAGGATAAAGCGCGAAGGATTTCGTGTTAGTTTTGGTTTTGGTTGAGAACCAGTGACGTGGCATATTTGTTTTAAAATAGAGAGCTAATTTTTGGTTATCCGTTGGAGAAAGTAATTATCTTCTTGCTAAATTATTTAGCTACCTCCTTATATTAGATTTATAAGGAGCTATTTCAAAGGAGCTCCTTGGAGATGCCCTAAAGAACGAAAGTAATACCAGCCCCATTTGTCAATTTTTATTTTGTGTGATTTGTGTCCTTTAACAATCGATTTTGTTATGTAAGGATGACAATATATATATATATATATATATACACACACACACACACACACACTAGTAAATATGCCCGTGCGTTGCAACAGGCGTTATTTTATTTTATCATAATTATTTCAAAGTTGAAGTCTCATGTAATTCCAATTTATATTTTTTCTTTATATCTTCACGTGAGGCCTATATATTACTTGGTTTATAGATAGTTATAGGTCTTTGTTCCATCCAAGCCTTCCCTTTATTTTCAGCATTGGGACTGCGGGTTAATTTTATAACACTCAAAGGGTTTTCTGCAAAATAGCTAGACAGACTGCGGGTTAATTTTATAAACACTCAAGGGGTTTTATGCAAAATAGCCAGGCGGACGAAAATTTTGGGTAGAAACACTACTTGCTTTATAGATAGTTATAGTCATTTTATTTTATCATAAGTATTCCAAAGTTGAAGTCTCATGTAATTCCAATTTTGGCAAGAATACGAACACGATCGACACACCTAAACGCATATAGAGTCGCCAACCACCTCAAATCTAGCAAGAAGCTAAACCAAGATGGGTTTTGTAGATTAAACTGGCTAGTGAAACCGATTTAGGTAGAACGATGGATAAATACTCGTCTCGTGGGCGAACGGAAGGTTTTCAGGACAAACCTACAAAGAGGTGTCGCACTCTCGTAGCGACGACGGACGATTTACACCGCAAATCGACAAAGATGGACGAACTAATGTGAAGAAAAGTAAAAGAACGATTCAATTGGCTAAAAACTAGAACCTAGATTGATCTTGTGTGTTGTTATGTCTATTGTCAATTGAACCGGCATTAGCCCTTAAATAGGGGTTGGTCTTGCCTTCTACAGGTCCTCCTCCACGTCCAATTCGGGATAAAAACCTTAGAAAACCCGAACCATACCATATGTAGCAAGCAAACCCGAGTATCGATAAAATCGTGTTGGTTTCGGATTCATGCCTCCAGTCTGACCAGCCCTTAGGCCCGTTCTGACCGGCCCATACATGGCGGTCAGACCGACCCTCTGAAGGAAACCGGCAGATTTTCCAAATATTGACAATTTTCCATATTTCAATTCTATGTGTCAATTTTGGGTGTAAACACATGCCCCTTGCCTTTTTATGATGAACATCGTGAATCTAAAAGCAGAACATGTTGTCTTAGGGCGATAATCTAATTACCGGCCAGAGAACCTCTTTCCAAATGCTTAGGAAGTATTTCTTTAGGTATTTACTGTTGATAGCTCGCTGAAAACGTTCTCCTTGAAGTGTCTCCAGAAAATACACATTCTCTTGAACGATTCCGCATATCCGATAAGACCCTTCCCAACTTGGTGACCACTTACCTAACTCTTTAGATCGAGAACCCAAAGGCAAAATTGTCTTCCATACCAAATCTCCTACTTGGAACGTCTTTGCCTTCACCCTTTTGTTATATGCTTTAGCCACCCTCTTTTTCTCTTTCTCCATTTCTTCCAAAGCCTTCAAATGCTTGTCAATCACCTCATCAAGATTATCTCCCATCAAGGTCTTGTAGTCTTCAACCGACAAATCATCTTGCTTTATATATCAAAGAGAGCCAAGATTCACCTCAACTGGAAAAATGGCTTCTTGTCCATAGACCAACTCAAAAGGGGTTACCTTCGTAGCACCATGTTTAGATATTGTCGATGCGTGTGCTCGACACGCGGGGACCCGGGGGACCCCTTTTTGGTTTGGCACAGGGAGCGGTGAATCAGGGTTCGAGCTCGGAGTGAGGTAGAGGGAAAGTAGGAAGGTGGAGAAATCGCAATCGCAGAAGACACAGAAGAGTTTATACAGGTTCGGGCCATCGGGGAGACATAATACCCTACTCCTGTTTTTGTACTATGTGGAGAATGAATTACAAGGGTTGGTGTGGTTGTTCTTCCCTGGGGAAGCTGGAGCTAATGACTGAGGCGAGATGCTTAAAGCCGAAGGTTGAAGAAGCTGAAAAAACCCCCTCTATAATGGACTTGGGCCTCCTTTTATAGTGCAAGGGGACACCACAATAGTTCTAGCTTTCTCTACTCTGCTCCACGTGATGGAGCAGCTCTTGTCCTGTCTTGTCGAGGGTCTACCCCTATTCCTGCTCTTGTTGCCATGTTGCGGGAGTTGGAGGAGAAAAACGGGTGTCGTGGCTGCCATGCTGCTGACGAGAGGAGGGGTCAACTTACCTACTCCAGTGGGGCCTACGCCGTGGCTCTCCGCCCGGAGAGGGGTCGACGTGACACCCCTGGCCGCCGTATCCTCTCTTCCACGCGCCGCCCAGCCGCATTTAATGCGACCGGACGGGGCGTGGAGGGAGGTGTGCGTGGACTGACCGTGCGGCCAGACTGCGGTCGCCGTCAAAGACTTTCTCCCCACTCTCCCTCGTGACGGACAAAAAGGGTGATGATGAGCGGCTGACAGACGTGCCTCACATTGCAATAAATGCGACGGCGCAGCGTCCGGCCTCTCTCTAGGCATTAAATGTGGTGGTTGGCGGTTGGCGGTTGATCTCGTTCCTCTCTCGGAGAGGTGCGGGTTGATGGACGGGGTCCGGTGATCCCGAACCCGCCATCCGGGAAGCGGCGGCCTCCGGTAGCTCCCGAGCCAAGTCCCCTTTGGGATGGCCACGTGACCGCCCGTGGCCCGGACCCGCATGAGTCGTTCAGGACATATCTTTGGGGCGCCCTGGTAAGCAAAGGCGTCTTCCTTCTTCAGATATCGTATTCTCGTTATACCCCCGGGCCCATATCACTGACAGTAGCCCCCGGTGTTGACCGGGACCGAAGTTGGGTTCGGACGCGGTTAACGACATATTCCTAAGTGGATGGGCCCGTGTACTGGATGTGCCGCGTCGCAGCAAGAGATAGGCGTGCGGTAACTGACGCCGCGCTTGATTAAGCCTTTCCAGATGGGGGGTGTGTTATTTGGGCCGCGCACACGGGGGGCCCATCTAACCGCCTACCTTCCTCCGTTCCGTGTAGTGCGCCTGGTGGGCGCGAAATCCCACGCGGCGCAAAACCCAAGCGGCGCGAAAACCGAAGAGACGTGAAAACGAAGGGGCGCGAAACCGAAGAGGCGCGTCGCGCGGGAGTGGAGCGAGATTAATGCCGTAGAATGCGAGGGGGCTGTGGTTGCCTATAAAAACGGATCCGCGAGAGGAGGGATCAGTTTCTACGCATTCCTTCCAGCGCTTTTGCCCTTTCGACTCCTTCCTCTCAGCCGCCAGTTTCTCTCCGCATTCCGGCGCCTCCCTCGAAGATGACCCGCGATGCGCCCCTGGAGCCCGAGAGCGTGCTTCCCAGGTCCCTGGTTCGCTCCGCGGAGGCTCGAAGCCTGTTCAACAAGTATCTACCGCGCGGCACTCACAGCGGCAGCGATATTCCAGTGGAGAGGCCCCCCCACGAAGATGGTGTTCTTCGCCTCCTTCGCCATGGTCGGGTTGGTGCCGCCCTTCTCCCAGTTCTTCTTCGACGTGCTGGAGTTCTACGACCTTCAGCTGCATCATCTCACCCCCAACGCGGTCTTCTACCTCGTCATCTTCGCCTACACCTGCGAGATGTTCGTGGGGGTGATGCCCTCACTGCATCTCTTCCAGCAGTTTTTCCGCGTGTGTCGGGCGAGATCCCCCGGTGCGGTCGGATACATTGTGATTCAACCGCGCAACGACAGGGCCGTCGACACCGCCTTCATCGACATCCACCCTCGCTCCAGATGGGAGAACTGGAGGGCCTACTGGTTCTACACCAGATTGGGCGACCACCCCTACCTCTCCCTTCCGACGGGGATTCCGGCGAATCAGGGGAACTGGGGCGCGCGGCCACGCACTAGGAGAGAGCTGGATGGAGTGCTGGAGCGGATCAGCTATCTCCGAAAGGGGGGTCTGTCCAGCCACGCTGTCTTTCGAGATTTCCAGACACGGCGCATCTCGCCATTACAGGAGAGGCCGCGCCCAGCCTACATGTACACAAACTTCAACGATGACATGCGCACCCATGTTGGCGCTCCCTTCGACTGGAATGAGAATGATCTCCCGATCCTGGTCCGCCGCACCCTCGACATCACTATGATGGATCTGATGCAACTCCCTCCGGGGCTGGTCCCATTGTGCCAGGACCCGGCGTGCCCGGAGATCCTGCATGCTCTGCAGGTGGTGGGTGATGGCACGGGTTCGTCGTCAGCAGCGCCAAGCGCCGCCCCGGAGGGTGGCAACGACGACTACGACGACGCCAACGACAAGGTGCCGATCGGGCGACTGGGCCACCGGGGCCCAGGCAGGAGCGGACCGGGGGCCCCGGACACGAAGGGGAAGAGGAAGAGGCCGGAATACGACTCCGTGCCTCCCCCGTCGCCACCACGCGGCGGCGGCGCATTGCGCACCGCTCCCCACCGCAGGTCCGGAGGCCCGCAGACGGCGGGTCCTGCCCTAGGGGCCACCCCGACGAGGACTAGTACGACCACAACGATGGCGACTCCGGCGGTGGCCGGGGCGCACCCACGGCGAGCGCACCGTCGGCGGAGGCCAGCCGCGGCACCCCTGCGGCGGCGGAGTCCGTGGGCCGCAGCCCAGTGAGCCCCTCCGGTGGCCCCGCGAAGAAGAAACATGCCATCTCTCGGGTCTCATGGAGCTTCAACGCCGCCCGCAGTAATACTTTGCGATGCATACATTTCTTGTGAGCCTTGTGTCTTATTTCGGGCTATTTGTGTTTTGATTTCTCATTGCGTTTATTTTTGTTCCCAGCTGCGAGCATCAGCATTTTTGCCCCAAGGTTATACCTAAGGGCTGTCTCGCCTCACCGTGGGAAACGCAGAGAGGTCCGGGGTGGTGGAGCCCACTCGGTCCGGTCACCTCCTACGGTTCGGGCTCGGCCCCGGTGCGGCCCGAGGAGGGGGCCCACCCCGATGCCGGGCGTCGATCGCACACCAGAACACCCCGGGGCCCTCCGCCGGCAATGATTTGGGCGAGCCGGCCCCGACGCGGAGGTGGAGGCGGCGGCGCGGGAGCAATCCCTGGGGTCCCCACCGTGGCAACAATCGCCGCCAACGCGCCAGCCCATCGCCCGTGCCACTCCATTCGACACCGTCGCCCGCCGCCCGACTCCAACACCGTCGGCGCCGGCCCATCGCGATCCGCCGACACCGCGAGCAGCCTCACCGGAGGGCGAGGCAACGCCGACGGTGAAGCGGCGCGAACGGCTCCGGCCGTGGGGCACCCTCGTCTCCTCGCCCGTGCAGTGGTAGACCCGGTTCGAGCCGCGACTCCGAATCCGGGGCGCTGGTCGGGAGTTTATGGTCGCCTTGGACACCGAGCCCCTTGTGCGATCGCAGGAGCGGGCAAGGATGATTAGTGTCCCAGGCGCTAGAGGAGGCCAACGCGGTCTCCCTGGAAGGGCTTCAGGCTCAGGTTCGAGCCTTGGCCGCCAGGGAGGTCGCGGTGCCGCGGCGAGAGATTGAGGTCGCCGAAGGCCGCCGTGAGTTGGCGACCACGGCGAGGGTGGAGGGTCTCATCCGGAAGTGGGAGCTGGCGGACATCGAGAGTCGACGGGGTGAACTCAATAAAGTGTTCGAGGACACCGTCATTGAGCGGCACACCGCTGACCTCCGCGAGCAGGCAGCCGCTGCCGCGGAGGAGAGAGTCCGCACCACTGCCGGGGAGTTCATCCGCGAGCTCGACGAGCGCGCCTAGGAACTCAACCGGCGAGAGCGCGTCCTACGTGATGCTGAGGCCACCGCCGCCAGCACCGACATCGAGCTCCAGGCCCGCGAGGATGGCATGGCAGAGCGCGAGAAGGTCTTGGAGGCGGCGCGACAGGCGGTCGGGGACCGGGAGGCTGCTGTGGCCAAGGCCGAGGAGGACTCCGCCACGCGGGAGGAGAATGTGGTGGCTCAGGAGAAGGTCATCGCCGAGCGCGAGGTCGCCGTGGAGGGGCGCGAGGTGGCCGTACTACAGGCCCAGGAGGGGGTCTCCCGGAGCCTGAGGGCCATTGAGGAGTGCGAGCAGCAGCTCGCAGCTGCCTCGCGCCATCAGCAGGAGGAGTTGGAGCGGCGGGAGCGAGACATCGCCGCCCGAGAGCAGCGGTCGGCGACGTGGAGGCGCGGTGTGGGAGTTGGAGCAGCTGGGAGCGGGTTCGTCGCCCACCCGCCCTCGCTCCAGTGAGACGGCGCCGACTTGGAGGAGGCGCGCCGCGGATCACGGAGCCGGAGCACGCCTGGTTTAGGGCTCCGACCATGACCTCGTCCGTCGCGCATCTTCATGAGGCGGCCCGTGAGGTGGGGGTTGTGCGCCCCCGTGACGCCAGCTTTACCTTGGGGGGATTGGCCACCCAAATAGACGAGCTGGCCGAGGGGATTACAAGGGTTCGGAGGAGGTTGACGAAGTGGCGAAGGACTCGTCGTATGACCTGTCCCGCCAGGTTGCAACGTTGATCCTGGCGAGCTATCAGGCCCGCGACCCCGGCTTCAACCCGTACATGCCCACCGAGGACTTCCCGAGGGCACAGGAGGCTGCTCGGCGTCGCGTCGAGGATGCCGTCGACTCCATCATGATTGGCTTCGACGGAACTCGGCGGCATTTCGCCTTGCCTACCGCGAGGACCCGCCGGCTGAGGATGGCACGGAGAATGCCCCCAGCGACCCGCCGACCGCCTAGGACTCCCCTTCTTTTGCTTCTATCCTGTACTTTGTAAAAACATTGCAATACTATTTTATGTTATCAACGGACTTGCCTTTCTCATGCTGGATTCGCATTGTAGCAGTCCATCGTGGCCGATTTTGCAGCTTACTTATCTCTTTGGTCAATTTCAGATTTGCCGAACGGGACGATGATTCATATATATATATATATATATATGTATATATTGGGGGCCTCGGCCAACTTGGCGCACACACGGTGGTGGTTAGTTGGCCCAAGCTCTTGCCTGTTCATTTTCCTCCAACAGCAGTCCGCTCTTTAGTTAGTTTAGCCATTGTAGGAATATGGACAAGATGGTTTCGCCATGATTCATCCCATGTAATTGGGAGCCGGTCCGGTTCGGGCGGCGTGCATCGGCCGCGGCCGGTGCCTTTCTCGGGCTCCGGTAGAAGCGAGGGCATAAAGGGCCGCAGGGCAGCAGCAACGGGGGGATCAGGACAGGCGGGACGGGACGCACCCGAGCCCCCAGGCGTTGACTACCCCGGGGCACTTGCATGTAGCGTCGTTCTACCCTCGACACCCTTAGGGCCTCTCAGCCTAGGGCGGGCAGGGCCAGAAGATCACTGGAAACCAGCATCCGCAATACATGTTCCGAAACATGGAGGGGAAAACATACTGCAATACAAATATTTTGTAAGGGAAAAGCATAAAGAGTATAAACGGACGAACTCATTGTTCATGCCAACTGGAGGCAGTGAACGTGCTTTCATATATGTTGGGGATTCAACACACCATGCGGCTTATGGGTAGAACTTGCGCAGGTGGGAAATATTCCACGGGTTCGGCAGCGGAGTGCCGTCCTCTGTGGCTAGGCGAACTGCTCCTGGACGCGGAGTGCCGATAACTTTGTATGGCCCCTCCCACATCGGAGACAACTTGCTCAGCCCGCACGCGTTTGCACATGCCGCGAACGAGATTGTTGATTTGCGGCGCTCGGGGCCGACTTTGTGTTGGTGATAGCGACGGAGGCTCTGCGATAACAAGCCGCGCGGCGCCGCACGCGCCGTCTTTCTTCTAGATAGTCCAGTCGTCGCGACGTAGTTGTTCTTGATCCGCTTCGTGTATAGTGTGGCTTGAGGCGATCCTAGGGTGAGCTCGAAAGGCAAGACCGCCTCAGCTCCATACACCAAGAAGAATGGTGTTTCCCCGGTGGCACGGCTTGGTGTTGTCCGGTTGGCCCAAAGGACCGCTGGCAGCTCGTCAATCCATGAGTCCCCATGTTTCTTGAGGACGTTGTAGGTCTTTGTCTTGAGGCCTTTCAATATTTCCGCGTTTGTACACTCGGCTTGGCCGTTGCTTTGGGGGTGGGCGGGCGAGGCGAAGCAGAGTTTGATGCCCATGTCGTCGCAATACTCGCCAAACCTCACTCGTGAACCGGGTGCCGTTGTCGGTGATGAGCCTATTGGGGACCTCGAACCTTGCCGTGATGCCTCTCATGAACCGCACAGCCGAATGTTTGTCGATGACGCCGACTGGATAGGCCTCGGGCCACTTGGTGAATTTGTCGATGGCGACATATAGAAATTTGTAGCCGCCACGCGCCTGCTTGAACAGGCCCAAGATGTCCAGCCCCCAAACCGCGAACGGCCACGAGAGCGGGATAGTTTGAAGGGCCCGGGCCGGGGTGCGCTCGCTGGCGTGGAATTGGCATGCCCGACACCGCCGCACGAGGTCCGCCGCATCCTCCGGCGCGGTGGGCGAAAAACCTTGGCGGAATGCCTTTCCTACCAAGGTTCGGGAGGCCGAGTGCGCTCCACATTCTCCCTCGTGGATCTCGGCCAGAGCTCGAGACCCTGTTCCCGAGCGATGCATTTCATGAGCACTCTGTTGACACCACGTCGGTAGAGTGTCTCTTCGACCAACACGTACCTTTTGGAGATGCGGACAATGCGCTCGCTTTCCTCATGTTGCTCGGGCAATGACGCGTCTTGCAGATACACCTGGATTTTCGGAATCCATGCCACCGGGCGCGTGATGTCTGGTCCCGTAGGACCAGCCGTAGCCGGCCCGCTGTGTCCGGGCGTCGGGACCCGCCGACTCCCGCCCTTGGGGCGGTTCGAGGCACGCCGACGGCCCGTGAGTCTTTCTTCAAATGCACCCGGTGGGGTCGGGCTCGTGCGGACGCGATCCTAGATAACTCG
Organism: Oryza australiensis; assembly: GCA_019925245.2. Taxonomy (NCBI): domain Eukaryota; kingdom Viridiplantae; phylum Streptophyta; class Magnoliopsida; order Poales; family Poaceae; genus Oryza; species Oryza australiensis. The sequence goes on from JAIFGZ020000335.1 coordinate 2,152,282, forward strand.
TCCGCCGGGTATTGTCTCTTCTGGGAATATGGCGCAGCTCAAGGCCATCGAAATGGCGCTCCATACGCCGTACTTCCTTGACATATGCTTCCATCTGGGGGTCGGTGCATTGGTACTCCTTGGAAACTTGGTTCACGACTAGTTGAGAGTCGCCGAGGACTAGCAGACGGCGGATGCCCATGCCTGTCGCCGCTCGCAACCCCGCTAGGAGCCCTTCATACTCGGCCATGTTATTGGTTGCTCGGAAGTCAAGTCGAATGATGTACCGGAGTACGTCGCCTGTCGGGGAAGTTAACGCAACGCCTGCCCCGGCCCCCTGTTAGGTGAGTGAACCGTCGAAGTTCATCATCCAATGCATGGTCCATTGGCCTCGATCCTCCATGCTCTCGGGTTCACCCGAGGGTTTATTTTTGCCGGCCACTGGCGTTCATTCTGCCATGAAATCGGCCAAGGCCTGGCTCTTGATCGCATGTCGAGCTTCGAAATGCAGGTCGAACTCTGACAATTCGATAGCCCACTTGACTACCCGTCCCGTGCCCTCTCGGTTTAGCAAGATCTGCCCGAGAGGATAAGACGTGACTACCGTTACCCGATGTGCCTGGAAGTAGTGGCGCAGCTTCCTGGAAGCCATGAGCACGGCGTAGAGTATTTTTTGGGCTTGTGGGTAACATGTCTTTGCGTCTCGTAGTGCCTCACTGATAAAGTAGATTGGCCGCTGCACCTTGGTGCGGGCCTTAGCTACTTTACCAGGGGCAACAGGCTCGGGTGCACCGGGGCGGGTTACCTCAGTGTCCGGGCTGCCGGGGCATCGCCTTCCCCGGGGCCCTCAGGGCCGCTCTAGGTGGAAGGGGCCTCGGGAGCCTCCGGACAAGGGGGCTGGGTGGCTCCCTGAGGCTCGGAGGGCCAAAGGCCGCCTTCGGCTCCGCGTGCTTCCTCAGCCAACACCGTTCCAAGGTCTCATGCCTCCTGATGTGATGAGGCTGGGGGCGTCTGGGAGACTGGCTCGTCGTCACGCTCCACAACCAACGCTGCACTGATCACTTGGGGAGTTACCACCAAATATAAAAGGAGGGGTTCTCCTTCTTGAGGTGCCACCAATGTGGGTGGCGAGGAGAGATAATGCTTGAGCTCGCTCAAGGCTTTCTCCGCCTCATCCGTCCAAGTGAAGGGGCCAGTTCGCTTTAGCAACTTGAATAGAGGGAGCGCCCGCTCTCCCAGCTTTGATATAAAACGGCTCAGGGCATCTACACAACCAATGATTTTCTGCACGTCCCTGAGCTTCCTGGGAGGGCGCATCTCCTCTATCACCTTTATTTTTTGCAGGGTTGGCCTCGATGCCTCGGGCAGAGACCAAAAACCCCAAGAGCTTGCCTGCCGGTACCCCGAACAAACATTTTTCTGGGTTCAGCTTCATGCGGGAGGACCGGAGGTTATCAAATGTCTCGGCCAGGTCCGGGAGCAAGGTGGACTTGACCACGAGATCATCGACGTACGCCTCGACATTGCGCCCTATTTGATCTTTCAGCGTGATGCGGACACCGCGTTGGAAAGTAGACTTGGCATTATTTAAACCAAAAGGCATAGATATGTAGCAAAAGGTACCCATAGGGGTGATAAATGCAGTTTTCTCCTCATCCTCTTTAGCCATGTGAAACTGATGATAACCAAAATATGCATTTAGGAAACATAAAAGGTCGCACCCCGCAGTGGAGTCGACTATCTGGTCTATTCGGGGCAGAGGATAAGGGTCTTTAGGGCATGCCTTGTTGAGGTCGGTGTAGTCGATGCACATGCACAGCTTGTGGTTGGCCTTCGGGACAACCACCGGGATAGCCAACCACTCTGGATGCAGCACCTCCAGGATGAAGCCGGCCTCCTGGAGCCGTGCCACCTCTTCACGGATGAACGCCTGTCGCTCCGGGGCCTGTCGCCTCACCTTTTGCCGGACCGGTCGTGCATCCGGCCGTACTGCGAGTCGGTGCTCAATCACCTCCCTGGGGACTCCGGGCATATCCGACGGCTTCCAAGCAAACACGTCAACATTCGCCCGCAAGAAGGAGACGAGCGCGTCTTCCTATTTGGGGTCCAAGTTGCCGCCAATTCTGGCGGCCTTGGACGGGTCATCGCCCAGCTGAATGGACTTGATCACCACCTCGTCGGCAAAGGTGATGCGCTTCTTGGGGGCCCGGGAACCCGAGGCCTCCCCTTGAGGGTCCTCGGGTTCAACGCGGTCGACCGCCGCAATATCATCCACGCGTGCTTCTGCGCAATCCAGCACGGTCTCGACATCGGCATGGATGGTGATGGGGCCTCGGGGCCCGACATCTTGAGTTGGCGGTAGGCGTAATGGGTAGCCGCCATGAACTTCACCAACGCTGGCCTCCCGAGCACGGCGTTGTAGGGCATGTTAAGGTCTGCCACATCGAAGTCAATCCGCTCGGTGCGGAAATTGGTGGAGCTCCCAAATGTGACCGGTAGCGCGATCTTCCCGAGGGGCCACACCTTCCCGGGCGTCACCCCAATGATGGGGTAGGATGGCCCGAGCACCATCTCTGGGGCCTTGATCGCATCGAAGGCCTTCGAGGACAGTATGTTGAGACCCGCACCCCCGTCAATTAAGACTCGGGCAACCTTGACATTGCAAATGGTGGGGGAGGTCACGAGGGCCAAGTGGCCACTTCGTGCGATGCTCCCAGGATGATCAACCTGGTCGAAGGTGATTGGCACCCCCGCCCAACGCAATTTTCGGGCTGCCTCATAGGATTGCACAGCAGCGAGGAGCTCACGCCTCATGGTCTTGAGGCTCCGACGGGACACCTGGGCGCATGCCCTTACGTCGATGGTGGCGACGATGTGCTTGGGGTCCTGGTAGCCCAGATAGTCATCTTCGCCTCTGACGGGGGCCGCACTCTTGGCCTCCTCTCGTCGGTTGTCCATGCGTTCCGCCGGGGCTTTACCCTTGCGACGGGCTTCTTTCTCCCTCTCCCTCCTCTCCTGCTCGTACTTTTGTATTCGCTCGGCCAAGTTCTTGACCGAGTGGCATTCAGAGAGGTCGTGGCGGGAGGTTTGGTGTACCATGCACCACTTGTCCCCGTCCTGGCCCTGGGGGCGAGGGTCGGGGGTGCGCCCGCAGTTGCCCGCGGGCTTGCCCTTTTGCCAGGGCTTCTCGGCATCGCCGGCGGCGAGGACGTGGCCTTCCTCTCCACTGCGCGATGGCTTGCGCTTCCGTCGCCGCTCACGCCGTTCCTCTCGGGACGCGGAGGGGGCAGCGTTGGTGGAGGCTGGAGCGGGATTCCTGGAGTTTCAGATCCGAGCCTCTTCCTTGCGGGCCACCCGGTCAGCAAGCTCGAAGAGCTCGGTGGTGGTCCGGGGGGCCTTGGATTTGATCTTCTCCAGCATGACATCGTGGCATATGTCGCTCCTGAAGGCGAAGATCACTGCATGGTCAGCGATGGACGGTATGGTGTTGCATACCTGGCAAAAGCGCTGGATGTATTTGTGCAGGGACTCGTCCTCTACTCGCCGGACCACGTGGAGGTCGGCCTCCACTCCCGGCGTGGGTACGTGCCCCGAAAGTTAGAGGTGAACCGTCGGCACAAGTCGTCCCACGAAGTGACCGACCGGGCCGCAGTTCATTAGCCAGAACGGGCCCGGCCCTGGAGCGCCATGGGGAAGAAGTTGGCCTTGACGAGCTCGTCACCTCCGCCGGCCTCGATGGCCGTGGTATAAAACCGGAGGAACTCGGTGGGATTCACTGTGCCGTCATACTTCTCCATGAGGGCCGGCCTAAACTTGTTAGGCCGTGCACATTGCGGAGGCCGGAGACAATGCCCGGCGAGCCGTTGCCGACCGGAAGGGGCGACGAGGGCGGGGGCCCTTTGGGTGCCGCAGAATGTCCCGCTCGTGGTCGGGCCACCACGCCCGCTTGCCGTGCCCGGGGGTTCTCCTATGGCGGGGCCACCGCGGCCGCTCGCCGAGCGTTTGTGCCTCCCGACGAGGAAGCGCAGCCCCGAGCCCGTCCCGCACGACGTTCGTCGCGGAGCCGCTCAATGCGAACACGGCATCCTGCTCCGCGTATAGCGCATCCCGAGGCGCCTCGGCTGGGCCGTAGCCGGGGCTCGCCTCGCTCGCGCGCCGCCGCCCTTCGAGCTCATCGTCCGTAGGATGAGCCGACCGCGGTGTGTGAACCACGCGGCCGGTGACTTGAGGAAGCGAGGTCGGTGGCCAGCTGACGCTGGGCCATGCTGACTAGCTTCTCCATGTCGTCAAACCAACGCTTGGCGTTGGACCCCTCATCCGATGTAACCGGGGGTGGTGCAAGAGCGCTCCGCCGCCCGGAGGGTGCCTTCAGCGTGCAAACTCCGGCCTGGCGATGGACGCCGCTCCGCGCGCGCCGACACGCCCGCTCGGCGTAGCCCGATCCCGCAGTACGTTGGCGACCCCGGGGACGCTTGGCCTCCTCGCCACACACCGCCTGCCCCGCCGGGGGGGGGAGGTGGTGCCTCCGCCGCCGCCGCAGCCATCTGGAGGGGGTGAGGGGGACAAAGGTCCTCCCTCCTCCGAGCGAAGATGTCGGAAGTTGGGGCTATGCTGGCCCGTATCGATCTCCTCGACCACCTTGTTGGCCAAGTCACACTCGCGGTAGCGAGGAGCGACGCGGCTCGTAGAACGTAGCCGTGGACCATGGCAAGGACAGAGGGCGTGTTCGCCGGGAGGCGGAAGGAATACGTGAGTTTAAACCCTAATGCAGCGCGCTCCCCTACTCGGCGCGCTAGCTGTCGATGCATGTGCTCGACACGCGAGGACCGGGGACCTGTAACATCCCGAAAATCGAAGGAACGAAATCGAACGTAAAAATCGGAACTTTCAAAAACCTTCGCTCGTTGCTTCTTCCTCGGATTTGTTGCTTCTTATTTGCCGCTCGCTTGCATAAATTTAGTCGTGATCAATTCCCATTCGGTGTTTTTGGATGATTTGGAGTTTGTCGAATGAAAATGCGAAAGTCCGTATTAGGGATTTTTAAAAAGAAATCGGAGAAGTGCGGATTTATGAAAATACGACTTAAGAGAAATAGAATAGTAATTGTGGTTGGGGAGGATAAATTAGGACACAAAATAAATAATAAAATATTTGGGAGCCGTACTCAAATCCGGAAATTTTGGAAAATAAAGAGGTGAATTATGAAATTAGGAAAAAGTGGTTTAAATAAATAAATATGAAAAATAATGGGGAAATAAAAGTGGAGAAAAGTTGAAAATATTATACTAAAAATTATTTTTGAAATATAGGAATTTATTTTGGAATTTTTAGAACAGAGGAAAATTGAAATAGGAAATTAAAATTGGAAAATCGGGAAAAATATGAAATCACACTGTTTATTGCGCATGAGGTGCTCGACGCCGTACGGCCCCGGCCGCGCGCCGCCGCGCGTCGCCGGCCAGACGCCGGCCAGCGCCGCGGCGTGCCACGCGTCGCGCACGTGCACGCGCATGCGCACGCCACGCGCCGCGCGCGCGCTGCGCAGCCCCCGGCCGCCGCGACTCGCGCGCCCGGCCCCGCTCGCGCCCGATCGCCGCGCCACGCGCACGCCGCCGTACGGCCCCTGCGCCCGCGCCCGCGCCCTCGCCGCCACGCGCGGTGCCCGCACCCGCCCCCCCCGCGCCGCATGCCCTCGCCGCCACGCGCCGCCTCGCCGGACCCCCACGCCGCGCGCGCATCGCGCCGGACCCCGCCCGCGCCACGCGCTCCGCCCGCCGCGCCGCGCCCGCGCACCCGGCCCGTTCCGCGCCTCGCCGTGTGTCGCCACCGCGCGCGCCACGCCGGTCCCTCCCTTCTCCACCCCGCACGGCCGCCGCGCCCTCCCGGCCGCGCCTATAAAAGGGCGGACCCGTCCTCTTTGCCGCACCGCCGCCGCCCCTCTCTCCTCCGCTTCCCGAGCGCCAACACCGTCGCCGCCGTGCGTCAAGCCCCCCGTGCCCCACCACATCTCCCCGAGGTCCGCCGTCGCCGTAAGCCCGCCGCCGCCCTTTTCCCCATGCGCTAGCGCGACCGCCGCCCTCGTTTTGCCCGGACTCGGCCGAATGATGGCGGGCAATGAACAAGTGTGAGGGAAAAAGAAAAAAGAAAAAGAAAAATAGGGAAAAATTGGGAAAATTTTGGAAAATTTGGAAAAATATTTTGTGAGGACTTGAGTAAAATTTTGGGCAAAATAAATTATTTTCTTGCATGATTTCTCGGTGAAAAATTTAGAAATCAAATCCGACTTTTCCGAAATTCCGTTTTGCGTCGTTTTTGAATCCGAATTCCGTTTAGACCCTTCTCGCCATTTTAATATGTTTCTATTTTGTGCTCGGACCTTCAAAACCTCTAGCACCAATCCCTCCGCGGATATTTTCAAATCCGTTTCCTCGAACAAATCGCGATCGTCGTTTTGCGAAAACCCTAAGTCGTCGATCCGATGACTAAACTTGGAGTTTTCCGGGCGATCGTAGTACAAACTTAAGTAGGAAGTTGGGCTTAGCGCTTGGAATCGTTTCGAGACTTTTCGAATCTTTTCGACCTTTTGGTGTTGTATGGGATTCTAATCGGAATCGATTGATTTTTCGCACGTACGAGTAGCACTCGAAGAGACCGGCATCGACCCCGTTGAAGACACCACCCCTCAAGCGTGCGAGCAAGGCAAGTCATCACACTCTTTGAACATATTGATCCTACTTTGTGAAATGATGTTGATTTCAAATTACAAATTGCATGCTATACACAAATGAGTACCTATGCTTGATATACCCTGCATTGATGTTGATTACCATTAGAATTATTCTTTGTAACCTTCGATGTGATATGAACGGAGGCTAACTTCGGTAAAAATGCTTAGCCCTGCGTATACTAGATCCCTGCATACTCATGATTTTACAAGAAAGCTTTTGTGCTTGGGCAACTACCTTAGGGAAGGTAGTTGAAATGTGGCTCGTGGAGACATGAGCGCCACATGGCCATGAGAATGATGAACTAAGTTTGATGAAAATTGAAAATGCTATACAAATGTTTTAGACTGGGGCGGCTGGATGATTTGGGTGGATTTCGGAAAAGGCAAGTGCCAACCCTGGTCAGTTAAGGACCGAGCCATGAGATAGCCGGGAAACGAGCCAGTACAACCGTGCTTCTCGAATGGGTATAGACCTAGCTGACTAGATAGCCGAGCGGAGGTAGTATCCTTGCATAGATGGTTCTTTATGATGTGGTTTGTGGGATGAGGATGAGGCTGCGGCCTCTGTTGTGAATGGTGGAATTAAATCGATATTAATTGAAATTAAAGATCGAGGAAGTTTTCTCTTACCCGGTGCGCCGTAACTCCTCTCACCGCTAGGAAATGACGGCTAGAGTGCATGAGGGCTTAAGTTCATGGAGCGGGTACGCCAAAGTGAGGTTATCGAAAGGCTTTGCCGTGACCGTCTCATGTGTTGGGACGTAGGCTCATTTGTTGGGTTGTCACGGAGTACGGGTAAAGTGTGCATCCACTGCAGTGTGAATGAATCAATCTATTCGAATAGCCGTGCTCGCGGATATCGAGCATCGTGACAAGACTTTCGCTTGGCTAGACTTTAAACTTAAAACCGCTGGGATGGGTTTTTGCATGATGATTTCATTTGGTGGATCAACTTCTCGAGATGCGAGAAGGGGTGGATTCCCGAAAAACCATGACGAATCGAAGGCGGGAAGCCATCCTTGGAATCACGATGGATGGTAGACGAACCGTCGCCGAATTAATAAACTATGGAACTAAAACTTGACTTGGCTAGTTGTTAGGCCTGTGAAAAGATTTGTGAAAATTGGCTTTATGCAAAAGAGCTCCAGCCATTCCTTGAATAACCCTATCATATGCATCAATTCCGTGTTGGCTTGCTGAGTACGGTTGGTACTCACCTTTGCTATACGCACAAACCTTTAGATGGTGGGAATGAAGAATTGGAGGATCCTTACGCTTACTACCAGGAGGGTGAAGGAACTAATGGCTCTTACTAGGTCTTAGCTCTGGTCGTTGCCTGTGGCAATTGACATGCCGCTGCCTCTATTCCGCTGCCGTATCTAATTTCTGCTTTTGTGTTGTATTCGGACCATGAGGTCTTGTGTGTTGAACATTGCATTCGGGCCTATGGTTGTAATAATGTCATTGTAAGACTATTCGTGCATGCGCACCTGATTATTCAGTACTGTATTCATGGGTACCAACTACTCGATCCAGGGAAAGTGTACTAAGAACACGAAAGATTCCCGTTCCAAAAACGGGGGTCCACAGAGCTGGTATCAGAGCCATGTGACCGTAGGATAAGACCAAATGGCGCCCTACCCCTGACTACTTGGCTAAAGGGAAGTATCCCTACGTAGGACCATTTCCAAACTATTATTTCTGAAAATACAAATATACCTTTTCTATAGCTGTATTTCCTTTTCTTTACCAAATGGTTTTGATGATAGCTCTCTCCCTCTAACCCTAAGTTGCCTTCGAAAGCAGATGTCGAACCATGACGGAGCCTGGGAGATCACCATCCCACAAGACGAGGGATTTGTGGCACAGCTTTAGTCCTTGCTGTGGTGTTTAAGATATCCGGAACCACCCACCTACCAAATCAAGAGGCATGGCTCCGAAGGATATCCAGCATGGGAGGCGGCCGTTTCCGTGGAAGCCCGCATAGGAAGTGAAGCACCTTTCTGCTTTCACACCCGCTATCACCGAGATTTAGCGGAAGCAGCCATTCAAGATGCGGCCCGCGAAGCATTTCTTTGCCTTAATGCGATACACCGTGCTGAACTTACAGTGACAGAGTTCGTGCACCATCCCTATCGCGAGGAAGGTAACCTAGTTTGCACCGTGGAAGCCACCCCCTGCTGCTACAACCCTATGGTCACACGTCTATCACGCTGGGCGGAGACGACGGATGACTGCTACGAAGTAGCCTTGCTTGAGATCAACGACCAGCGAGCAACGCCTCAATGATCGGCGAGAGCCACCGGGCTGGGATCGAGATCAACATGCCGCAGCCTCATGCCAGCCAACGGTGCCCAATATGAGAGCTCTCGGACCGCTACATGGCCCGTGGGGAAGCTTTGGTAGAGCTGGAGGAGCAGCTCAGAGGAGCAAGCAACAAGTCGACCGTGGAGGAACAGCCGCGCTCCCGCCCGTCCATGCCTGCAGTACTTCCACCGGGTTGTACCAACACCTTCCGCTCCCGTGCCCGACCACTACTACCTTATGACTCCAGCATGCTTGGATACCTTTCAAGCCATGATGGAGCAAGCTTTTATGTTGAGCACGAGCCGGCGCCGTACCGATAGACCCCACGCGCCACGTCCATGGGACCCACCTCGAACTCCGTAGCGTGCCATCCGAGCCCGGATCGGGAGAGGAGAACCCCATCCAGATCCACACCGACTCGGAGTCCGAGGCGGAACCTATGGAGATCAAATGGGAGTCCAGCGACACCGATCCAATGGAGGAGGAAGCTCCCACCCGTCGCCCGACTCACACCGGAGGTCCTCTCACCCGCAAGACCGCTCGCAAGAGTACACGGTCACCGAGCAGAAGATTCGGCATGACTCGAGGCCACCACCTCCGAGCCATGGGGACTCCGATTTGCTTCAGCAGAGGATCACCCCCTTCCGCACCGGCTCCTGCGGATGGTTGGATGATTAGGCGGGAGGACCACCCCGGCCTTGATCTCGCCCGGACGGTTCGGCGGCAAGGACCACACTCTATCCCCTTAATAGTTAATGCAGAGGACGATGTAGTTGTTGTATCATGGCGTGAGGGACTGTGCATGTACGGTCCGTGTACCCCTTTGATGTAATATGATGGACCTAAGTATCGCTTTGTGGTATCCTAATTAATGAGCTTATTATTTTACCATGCTTGTTGGTTGAAGATCATTTAAAAACAACTTGAAGAAAAATCACCTAGGAACCATGACCTTAAGAGTCGATCTCTTAATTCATCTATCTTCTTCGGATGGCGCATCGCCGCAGAGCCGCAGCCACCAACGAGAACCCACCGGAGCCCAACCTCCACTCCATCGGCGGAGGTTATGGCTTCTAGACCCAGCTACTCCAAGCAATTGCCAACAACCGGGAAGTCGAGAAGGATCAAGTTTAGGAGAGTTCATGCGAGCTAAGCCACCAACCTTCTCCACGCCGAAGAACCCATGGATGCCGAGGATTGGTTGAGGGTGATCGAGAAAAAGCTAACTCTCGTCCGAGTTCGAGAAGCGAGATAGAGTTATCTTCGCCACTAGCCGCCTAGAGGGTCCCGCAAGTGACCGGTGGGACACCTACAAGGAAACGCGAGTGAAGATGCCGGAGAACCGACATGGGAAGAATTCACGGCTGCGTTCCGTGAAAATTTCGTGCACACGAGGCTATGAGGATGAAGAAAAATGAGTTCCGCAGCGCGCCAAGGAAACACCTCGCACAAGAGTACCGAACAAGTTTACCCCCTTGCCCGCTACGCCACAAGCGACCGGCGACGAAGAAGAGAAGATGGATAAATTTATCGAGGGACTAAACGATGAGCCGAGAGGACCGATGATCGGACAAGACCACACCAGCTTCCAAAGCCTCATCAACAAGGTCGTACGGCTTGAACACGACCAAAAGATGGTAGAAAATAACCGCAAAAGGAGGCTTGTTATGGCCCGCCCATTTCAGGGAGCACCTCAACGTCCCAAAGGAGCCACCTCGTCTGGATGAAAGCCAAACGTTCCAACAGCCGGTCGTTCCCCCGCTCCCGACCATGTCAGCAAGCCGCCTACACCTCGGGCCAGACACCGACGCCAACCCTAGCCGCTCCAGAAGAAGGAGCGTGAACCGCTTCAATTGTGGAGAATTCGGGCACTACTCCAACAAATGCTCCAAACCACGCAACACTCCCGTGCGCACCGGCGCCAATGCAACGGCCGTCCGAGGAACCCCACCCCCGCGCGGACGCGGTCTGCTCAGACCCCGCTACCCAACGAGGCCGCCACCGGGTTTCGACGTGGCCAGGTGAATCATGTGCGGGTGAAGAAGCTCAGGAGGACCAGAGCGTGCCGATGGGTATGTTCTCTATCAACTCTACCCCGCTTAAAGTCTTATTTGATTCTGGAGCCTCGCATTCATTCATATCTTCCCAAGTAAGCAAACAACACCACCTACACCAAGTAGAACTTAAGAGACCTATGTTGGTACACTCACTTGGGGAAACATAACCGCACCCCATGCTTGCATCAATGTGCCCATACGGATTAGGGACGTGTTGTTTCTTTCAAACCTTATGGTGCTATCACCCCAAACCATTGATGTCATACTCGGGATGGATTGGTTGACTAAGAATAATGGGATCATAGATCGCAAGCTAAGGGAAGTCACGGTATCCACCCCATGGGGATCACCAATGAGCATAACTATGGACCAAAACCCGAAGCTATACGAGCAAGCTGCGGGAGTATTCACCATGCTACCTCTAAGCGGGATGCCAGTAGTACAAGAATACCCGGACGTGTTTCCCGAAGAATTGCCCTAATGCCCCGGATCGCGACATAGAGTTTATCATCGACTTAATGCCCGTGACGCCCCCATATCCAAGAGACCTTACCGAATGCCGGCCAACGAGTTAGAAGAACTCAAGAAGCAAATCCGAGAACTACAAGAGAAAGGATTTGTACGCCCCAGTTCTTCTCCCGGGAGCCCCAGACTCTTCGTCAAGAAGAAGGATGGGAGTATGAGGATGTGTGTGGACTATCGATCGTTGAATGAAGTGACTATCAAAAACAAGTATCCACTACCTCGAATCGATGACCTATGCGATCAACTTAAGGGTGCGCAATTGTTCTCAAAGATTGATTTTCGATCGGGATATCATCAGTTGAAGATTAGAGCTGGAGATATTCCTAAAACAACGTTCTCTACACGTTACGGCTTATACGAGTTCACAGTAATGTCCTTTGGATTGACCAATGCCCCGGCATATTTTATGAATCTGATGAACAAGGTATTCATGGAATACCTGGATAAATTCGTAGTGGTATTTATCGACGATATACTTATCTACTCCAAGAACGATGAGGAACATGCGGAGCATCTATGACTGGTACTGGAGAAACTACGAGAGCACCATGTATGCAAAATTTAGCAAATGCAAGTTCGGCTCAAGGGAGTCGCTTTTCTTGGTCACGTGGTCTCACTGAGAAGTAGCGGTAGACCCCGCCAAGGTCGAAGCCGTCACGGAATGGAAGGCACCCAAGTCGTGACGGAAGTTCGGAGTTTCTTGGGCTTGGCCGGGTATTACCGAAGGTTCATCGAAGGGTTTTCCACCGTAGCCCGACCTATGACTCAACTTCGAAGAAGGAAAAGAAGTTTGAATGGAACGAGAAGTGTCGGAAGCCTTCGACCAACTAAAAGAAAAGTTAACCACCGCCCCAATCTTAACTTTACCTGACAAGGAAGGATTTCGTGATGTACTATGATGCGTCTCGGCAAGGACTAGGAGGCGTGTTAATGCAGGATGGGAAGGTCGTGGCATATGCCTCGCGAGCGCATTACGACCCCACGAGGAGAATTATCCCACACACGACCCGGAATTAGCCGCGGTTGTTCATGCATTGAAGATCCGGAGACACTACCTCGACGGAACCACCGTGATGTGTATACCGATCACAAGAGCTTGAAATACTTCTTTACTCAGCCCGATCTCAACCTACGACAGAGACGATGGTTGGAATTGATCAAAGATTACGATTTAGGAATCCATTACCATCCCGGCAAGGCAAATGTAGTGGCTGATGCGCTAAGCCGCAAAGCCCGTGCAACCATATGGGAATGGAAGGTATGGCCGTGAGCTCCAAGAAGAAATGGCTCGACTTAATCGCACCCGATTCCTCACGGAGAAGCAAACTCACTGAAAATCCAACCCCTTCGAGGACTCAAATAGAAGAAGTCCAAAAGGGAAATGAGGAAACCTGTGAAATCAAAGAACGCATGGCCGCTGGACGCGCTAAGGAATTTTCGAGACGACAAGGGAACCCGTGGTACAAGAAAAGAATCTGCGTGCCGAACAAGGTGGTTTGAGAGGGTTGATCTTAAAAGAAGCACACGAATCGACATATTCGTTACATCCAGAAGCACGAAAATGTACCGGGATTTGAAGGGAGAATACGGTGGCCCAATATGAAGAGAGATGTAGCCAAATACGTAGCCATATGCGATGTATGCCAAAGGGTGAAAGCGAGCATCAACGACCAGCAGGCTTACTACAGCCGCTCAAGATTCCCGAATGGAAATGGGACGAGATAGGCATGGATTTCATAGTGGGACTACCCAAAACTACGACTGGTTACGATTCCATTTGGGTAATAGTAGACCGGCTCACCAAGACCGCCAGATTTATTCCCGTAAAGACTAACTACAACAGTGCCAAGCTAGCGGAACTATACATGAGTAGGATTGTATGTCTCCATGGTGTACCAAAAAGGATTATATCGGATCGTGGTACCCAATTCAGGTCTCATTTCTGGAGCAAAGTTCACGAGGCACTAGGAAGTCACCTTGCCTTTAGTACCGCTTACCACCCACAGACCGACGGACAGACTGAAAGGACGAATCAAGTGCTAGAAGATATGCTGAGAGCCTGTGCGTTGGATTTCACCAAGGATTGGGAGAAATGTTTACCGTACGCCGAGTTCTCCTACAACAATAGCTATCAAGCCAGTCTGAAGATGTCACCAAACGAAGCTCTATTTGGTCGCCGATGCCGAACCCCATTGATGTGGTCGAACCGCGAACGAACCGTATTCGGGCCCGACATAATCAAAGAGGCCGAGGAAAAGGTTCGCCCGATCCGGACCGATTACAAGCCGCTCAATCACGACAAAAGAGCTACGCGGATACCCGACGAAGAGAATTAGAATTTAAAGAAGGTGACTATGTGTATTTAAAGGTCTCACCACTACGGGAACTCGGAGGTTCAAGGTCAAAGGGAAACTCGCACCAAGATACGTGGGCCCATTCTTAATAAACGCTAGAAGAGGTGAAGTGGCCTACCACTGGAGCTACCCGAGAACCTCTCCGATGTCCACCCAGATTCCACGTGTCGCAGCTTGAAGAAACCACTGCGGTGCCGAAGAGAAAGCTCCTTTGGAAACCATCCATGTCCAAGTGATCTTACCTACCGGAGCATCCTCAAGATACGGACGAGGCAGAAAAGAAGACACGGACCAAGTCATGGCGCATGTACAAAGTACAATGGAGGAACCACACTGAAGAGGAGGCTACCTGGGAGAGCGAGGATTTCCCGAAGACGGAATACCCACACCTACAGAGCAATCGAGTAAGAAATCTCTGGGACGAGATTTATTGTTAGGGGGTAGGTTTGTAACATCCCGAAAATCGAAGGAACTGAAATCGGAACGTAAAATCGGAACTTTCAAAAACCTTCGCTCGTTGCTTCTTCCTCGGATTTGTTGCTTCTTATTTGCCCTCGCTTGCATAAATTTAGTCATGATCAATTCCCTTTCGGTGTTTTTGGATGATTTGGAGTTTCTCGGAATGAAAATGCGGAAGTCCGCATTAGGGCTTTTAAAAAAGAAATCGGAGAAGTGCGGATTTATGAAAATACGACTTGAGAGAAATAGAATAGTAATTGTGGTTGGGGAGGATAAATTAGGACACAAAATAAATAATAAAATATTTGGGAGCCGTACTCGAAATCCGGAAATTTTGGAAAATAAAGAGGTGAATTATGAAATTAGGAAAAAGTGGTTTAAATAAATAAATATGAAAAATAATGGGGAAAATAAAAGTGGAGAAAAGTTGAAAATATTATATTAAAAATTATTTTTGAAATATAGGAATTTACTTTGGAATTTTTAGAAGAGAGGAAAATTGAAATAGGAAATTAAAATTGGAAAATCAGGAAAATATGAAATCGCACCGCTCATTGCGCATGAGGTGCTCGACGCCGTACGGCCCCGGCCGCACGCCGCCGCGCGCCGCGCCGTGCCGCACGCAGGCCGCGCGCATGCGCATGCCACGCGCGCGCGCGCGCCCGCACAGCCCCGCCGCGCGACCCCACGCGCCCGCCCCGCCCGCGCCCCGCCGCGCCACGCGCACGCCGCCGCACCGCCCCGCGCCCACGCCTGCCCGCACCCGCCCCGCCCGCGCCGCATGCCCTCGCCGCCATGCCCTCGCCGCGCCGACCCCCACGCGCGCGCGCATCGCGCCGGACCGCCGCCGCGTCGCGCCCGCCCGCACCCGCCCGTTCCGCGCTCGCCGCGTGTCGCCACCGCACGCGCCACGCCGGTCCCTCCCTTCTCCACCCTCGCGCCGTGCCGCGCCCTCCCGCCGCGCCTATAAAAGGGCGGCGACCCCGCCCTTTGCCGCACCGCCGCCGCCCTCTCTCCTCCGTTTCCCGAGCGCCAACGCCGTCGCCGCCGTGCGCCAAGCCCTCCCGTGCCCCACCACATCTCCCCGAGGTCCGCCGTCGCCAGTAAGCCCCGCCGCAGCCCTTTCCCCATGCGCTAGCGCGCGCCGCCGCCCTGTTTTGCCCGGACTCCTGGCCGAACGGATGGCGGGCAATGAACAATGCGCAGGAAAAAGAAAAAAAGAAAAAGAAAAATTGGGAAAAATTGGGAAAAATTTTGGAAAATTTGGAAAAATATTTTGTGAGGACTTGAGTAAAATTTTGGGCAAAAATAAATTATTTTCTTGCATGATTTCTCGGTGAAAATTTGAAAATCAAATCCGGACTTTTCCGAAATTCCGTTTTGCGTCGTTTTGAATCCGAATTCCGTTTAGACCCTTCTCGCCATTTTAATATGTTTCTATTTTGTGCTCGGACCTTCAAAACCTCTAGCACCAATCCCTCCGCGGATATTTTCAAATCCGTTTCCTCGAACAAATCACGATCGTCGTTTTGCGAAAACCCTTAAGAATTGGAGGATCCTTACGCTTACTACAGGAGGGTGAAGGAACTGATGGCGCTTACTAGGTCTTAGCTCCGTACGTTGCCTGTGGCAATTGACATGCCGCTGCCTCTATTCCGCTGCCGTATCTAATTTCTGCTTTTGTGTTGTATTCGGACCATGAGGTCCTGTGTGTTGAACATTGCCTTCGGGCGTATGGTTGTAATAATGTCGTTGTAAGACTATTCGTGCATGTGCACCTGATTATTCAGTACTGTATTCGTGGGTACCAACTACTCGATCCAGGGAAAGGGTACTAAGAACACGAAAGATTCTCGTTCCAAAAACGGGGGTCCACAGACCCCCTTTTTGGTTCGGCACAGGGGAGCGGTGAATCAGGGTTCGAGCTCGGAGTGAGGTAGAGGGAAAGTAGGAAGGTGGAGAAAAGTCGCAATCACAAAAGACACATAAGAGTTTATACAGGTTCGGGCCGTCGGGGAGACATAATACCCTACTCCTGTTTTTGTACTATGTGGAGAATGAATTACAAGGGTTGGTGTGGTTGTTCTTCCCCGGGGAAGCCGGAGTTAATGACTCGAGGCGAGATGCTTAAAGCCAAAGGTTGAAGTGTTAGTGATATGCCCTAGAGGCAACATGGAGATGTTGGATATCACGTCAATGTTTATGTATAAATGAATAAAGTGTTATTCGGTTCCATGAAATAGACATCTTGTATTGATCAATAAGTACGTGACTTATTTATGAGACTCGATATGTATGAATCTATTTCTAAACGATCCTCGATCATATGTCATATTGTTGGAACAAATATGATTCTAAGATCGGCATGTTTATTGATTGATGATCATGTCTCATAGATCATGGGTATGGAGATACCAAATCAATAAACATGGACATATGTGTTGGAGAACACATTGTTGGATAGACCCACCATGAGACACTACAGAATTAATGTGCCATTAGTTGGTCTCGTAGTGTTGGTACAAAGTCCCTAGACCCGAGATCACCATGGATTCCAACATGTGTAGTAGCCTACTTTGGGACTACCAAACGCTATTCCGTAATCGGGTAGTTATAAAGGTAGTTTTCGGGTTTGCTATGAAACATGGAGTGGGATGTGAGTGATCAAGATGGAATTTGCCCCTCCTTTGGAGAGATATCTCTGGGCCCTCGAGGTAATGGATTATGGAAATGCATGGCCATGCTAAGTTGATTGAGGAGTCAATCAATAGACGAGATAATCCAATACGGTTCGAGTGAATGGTTAAGTTATTGAAGGGATGGCACACATCTTGCCTATAGCTTAACCGGTATCGTGAGGCAAAGGGATTTGTGTACACATTAGTGTTCGAGCCGATATTATATTCTTGTATACTATGGTGTCAATATGTGCCGCTAGGCGCCGCCGTTGAGTGCTCGGCGAGTTGGACTCGAGCCGACGATCGGCTAAGTTAGACTATAGCCGAAACCGAGTATACCCGAACCTACGTGGTCGCACGCTTAAGGGGATAAGAATGGCATTCGAGTTGGACTCGGATACGGCTCGATCGGATAGGGATCCGATCGGATAGAGTCCTATGGGCTTACGACGTGTGAGCGGCCAACTCTATATGAGATACGGATGAGATCCAATTCAAAATAGAGTCCTATGGGCTTACGACGTGTGAGCGGCCAACTCTATATGAGATACGGATGAGATCCAATTCAAAATAGAGTCCTATGGGCTTACGACGTGTGAGCGGCCAACTCTATATGAGATACGGATGAGATCCAATTCAAAATAGAGTCCCGAGCGGCTACTAATCCCGTCGGCCAACTCTATATAAAGGAGGGAGGGGTGGAGAGCTGCTATATATCAATTGCATCGCGTGCAACGTAAGTCGCCGAGATCAATCTCCACGAAACCCTCCCTACTTTCGAGCCAAACCCTAGCCTTGCATCGCGTGCTAGCACACGGGTGTAGGGCGTTCGTCCCGGACGTGTGGATACCGGTAGAGGCGCGCTACGTTGCGCGCTATTGATCGGCTTGTCTCCGGAATCGGCTACACGTTCAGATCGGATTGCCCCGATTGGCTATTCCGCCGCACTCTAGTCCAATCGGTAACGATCTATCGGCCCTTACTTGCAAGTGTTCCCGGTTTGCGCGGTAGAAAATTTTTTGTTTTCGGCTAGCGTAGCTTCCGCGTAACCCTTCAAAGGGTATCGAGCTTCTCTTGCTTAGTTCGGGTTTTAGATTGGATCTGGAACAAGTTTTGCGCACGGTTGATTAGATCAATCGGTTTTACGGGATTTGTTGAGGAGAGTTCATGGTAATTGCGTTCCTTGATAGTGTATCGGAACGGCGTAATGTGATTACGTCGAAGCAATATCCATAGAACTCGGTTTGAGTCGGCTTCGAGATAGCGTTCCTTGATAGTGTATCGGAACGGTATAATGTGATTATGCCGAAGCTATCTCGTAGTCCGATCTTGTTTGTTGCCTCGCGCCTGCGCAAACCATCTCCCTTGATAGTGTATCGGGACGGCATAATGTGATTATGCCGATATGGTTTCCGTAAGCAATTTCATAGATTGGATCTATGAATTTCGTCCTTGGCTTCCCCCTCGACCCCCCGCCCGCTAACCGGCTAGCGGGACCGCCGTGTGCGTACCCTCCTTATAGGTCGTCTCGATGCCGTAGCTCGCGATAAGTAGAAAACGTTTCTACGCCTAACTTGTTTTTGCAGAGAATGCTTTGAGATGGTATGGCCCTATTGTATGTATGAGATGCATGTGATGCATGTAATATTCTTTCATACGTGCAATGCTTGTAATATTCTTTCACGACCTGCGAGTCGATGTAATCTTCAATTAGAGCTTCTATAGTAGTAGCTTAGTTTGAAGAAATCAAGCATCATGCACATTGGAAGATGGTGCCGAAGATGGAGATCCTCAGCGCCAACATGGAGATGGAGATCACCATGTGAAGGGGGCCATACTATTTCATTATATGCTATTCTACCGCTTTCATATATGTGATATGTTTGTTTGATAGGATAGCATCCCTCACAAAATTAAGTAGTAATGATGCCCTTCCAAATTTGCACGTCACCGTTATGCTCGTCAATGGTGGGTCTCGCCAAAGCAGAGTGCCATTCTCTATCATAACACGAGGGGTATATGTCTGACATATACGCAGAGCATTTGGTTTACTTAACAAGGCTATCAAAACAGTTTTGGGCCTTGGGGCATAGGTTGGCGCCGGGCATGGAGATGCCACACCAACAACAAGAGTCACATAGAGATGTGATTAGCAAGGAGTTGCTTACCGATGTTATTAATTTTCTAGCAGTGATGCCAAAGCTCACTAGAAAATTAATTAACATGTGGATCTTGACCCAATACGTAACCTAGAGGGAAGGTGAAAAATACGTAATGGGAGTCTTATGTTAAATTGTTTAACAAAAGACATAGCATAAACATTGTGCTAAACTTTGCTTTTTCTGTTGTGGAATAAATGGCGGTTAATACTGCACCCAGTACCTTTAATTTGCGATCTATTCTCGAAAAGGAAAAATTAAATGGAACAAACTTTATGGATTGGTATCGTAACTTGAGAATTGTTCTCAAGCAAGAGCGTAAGGAGTACGTTCTTGAAGTACCCTATCCTGAGGATTTGCCTAATAACGCCACCGCAACCGCACGGAGGGCTTATGAGAAGCACACTAATGATGCCCTAGATATAAGCCGTCTCATGCTTGCTACAATGTCCCCGAGCTTCGAAGCAATATGAGAGCAACGATGCTCACACTATTATTCGTGGATGCGTGGCATGTTTGAGAACCAAGCTCGGGCCGAGAGGTTCAACACCTCAAAGTCCTTGTTTGCGTGAGCTTGTTGAGGGAATCCCGTCACCCGCATGTGATAAAGATGATTGGCTATATCGAGAGTCCGGAAAAACTAGGTTTTCCCTTAGCCAAGAGTTGGCTACGATGTGATTCTCCGCCGCTCCCTCCGAGCTTCGAGCCATTCATATTAAACTATCACATGAACAATATGGATAGAACCTTGGCTGAATTGCATGGGATGCTAAAGACAAGTGAGGAGAGTATCAGAAGAATGGTCATCATGTGATGATGATGCGTAAGGCTAAACGCAAACCACTGTCAAGAAACTTTGCACCAAGAGGAAGTTAACTCCCGATGAGATCGCGAGTGCCTCTAATGCAAAGAAGGGCAAGAAGGGGTCGGCGGCATCGATGCCGTTTGCTTCTATTGCAAGGGAGACAGCCACCGGAAGAGGAACCGCAAGAAGTACATGGAGGATCTCAAAAAGAAGCAAAGTACGACTTCGCTTCGTGTATTAATGTTATAGACATTAATCTTGCTACTTCACCTACCGACTCTTGGGTATTTGATACCGGATCGTAGCTCATATTTGCAAATCGTTGCGTGGAATGAGAAGAAGTAGAGGATTGAGAAGGGGCGAGGTGAACTCGCGCGTCGGCAATGGAGCAAGCGTTGCTACGCTTGCTTGTCGGACACGATTACTTCATCTACCTTCGGATTAGTTTTGGAATTAAATAATTGTTATTGTGTTCCAACACTATGTCAAAACGTTATTTCCGCTTCATGTTTGCAAGCGGAAGGATATGATTTTAGATCAATGGACAATGGTTGTTCAATATATCTTAGAGATATGTTCTATTTTCATGCTCCATTGGTGAATGGATTATACGTTTTGAATCTTGAAGCGTCTCCCATCTATAACATTAATACGTAAAGGCAACTCTCTAATGATATAAACCCCACGTTTATTTGGCATTGTCGCTTAGGCCATATAAATAAGAAACGCATGGAGAAGCTCCATAAGGATGGATTGCTTCACTCTTTTGATTTTGAATCATTTGAGACATGTGAGTCTTGTTTACTTGGTAAGATGACAAAGGCACCTTTCACGGGACATAGTGAGAGAGCAAGTGACTTATTGGCACTCGTACATACCGATGTATGTGGACCAATGAGCTCAACGGCCGAGGAGGTTATCAATACTTCATTACCTTTACCGATGACTTTAGTAGATATGGTTATATCTACTTAATGAGGCATAAGTCCGAATCCTTTGAAAAGTTCAAAGAATTCCAGAATGAAGTACGTAATCATTTAGGGAAAACAATCAAGTTTCTACGATCGGATCGTGGAGGGAATACTTGAGCCAAGAGTTTGGTAATCATCGAAAGATTGTGGAATTGTTCCACGCTGACTCCGCCAGAACTCCACAATGGAATGGGGTGTCCGAACGGAGAAATCGCACCTTGTTGGACATGGTTCGGTCGATGATGAGCCAAAGTGATCTTTCGTTATCCTTCCGGGATATGCTCTTGAAACACTGCGCTCACACTAAATAGAGTTCCGTCTAAGTCGGTTGAAAAGACACCATATGAGATATGGACAGGGCAACCCCTTGTTTGTCTTTTCTCAAAATATGGGGATGCGAAGCTTATGTAAAACGTTACTATCGACAAGCTCACACCCAAATCGACAAGTGCTTCTTTGTGGGATATCCTAAGGAAACCAAGGGATATTACTTTTATAATCGGGAACAAGGCAAAGTGTTTGTCGCCCGACACGGTGTCTTCTTGGAGAAAGAGTTTCTTTCAAGAAGGGTTAGTGGGAGCAGTGGTGCATCTTGAAGAAGTTCAAGAAACACCGAAAACGTTTGCGACCACGTAACCACAACATGAGGAGCAAAGTGTTGCGCCACCGGCTTGTAGATACACCGGCCCACGGAGGTCCGAAAGATCACGTCGTGCACCGATGTGTACGGTGCAAAGGAACAATGTGATATATTGTTGTTGGACAACGATGAACCTAAGACCTATGAGGAAGCGATGGTGGGACCCGATTCCAACAAGTGGCTTGGAGCCATGAAATCCGAAATAGAATCCATGTACGACAATCAAGTTTGGAACTTGGTTGATCCACTGATGGTGTCAAAACCATTGAGTGTAAATAGGTTTTTAAGAAAAGGCCGATATGGATGGAAATGTTCACATCTATAAGGCACGATTGGTGGCGAAAGGTTTTAAACAGATTCAAGGAGTTGATTATGATGAAACCTTCTCGTCCGTCGCAATGCTTAAATCTATTCGGATTATCCTAGCGATTGCTGCATATTTCGATTATGAGATATGGCAGATGGATGTCAAAACGGCTTTCCTAAATGGAAACCTAAGCGAGGATGTATACATGATACAACCTCGGGTTTTGTCGATCCAGAATCGCTCGGAAAGATATGCAAGCTACGTAAATCCATTTATGGATTGAAGCAAGCATCTCGGAGTTGGAATATTCGTTTTGATGAAGTAATCAAAGGGTTTGGTTTCATCAAAAACGAAGAAGAGGCCTGTGTTTACAAAAGGTCGGTGGGAGTGCAATTGTATTTCTAATCTTATATGTGGATGACATATTACCGATTGGAAATGATATCCCTATGCTAGAATCCGTCAAGTCTTCATTGAAAAATAGTTTTTCTATGAAAGACTTAGGGAGGCAACATACATATTAGCATTCGGATCTATAGAGATAGATCCAAGAGGCTAATCGGATTAAGCCAAAGTACATACATTGACAAGGTGTTGAAAAGGTTCAACATGCATGATTCCAAGAAAGGTTTCTTGCCCATGTCACATGGCATTAATCTTAGCAAGAATCGGTGTCCTCGGACACATGATGAGCGGAATAAGATGGGTATGGTTCCATATGCTTCGGCAATTGGATCCATCATGTATGCCATGCTTTGTACACGCCGCATGTCTCGTACGCTTTGAGTGCTACGAGCAGATACATCCGATCCGGTGAAGGTCACCGGATCGTAGTAAAGAATATCCTTAAGTACTTGAGAAGAACTAAGGATATGTTCCTAGTCTATGGAGGTGAAGAAGAGCTCGTTGTAAGTGGTTACACCGATGCTAGCTTCCAAACAGACAAGGATGATTATAGATCGCAATCGGGTTCGTGTTCTCGCCCGAACGGAGGCGCAGCACTGGAAGAGTTCCAAGCGGGATACCGTTGCCGATTCTACAACGGAAGCCGAGTACATTCTTCGCCGGAAGCACATACTTCGGCGATATCATCTCATCCGCGAGATTGTGGACAGAGGTGATGTCAAGATATGCAAAGTGCACACGGATCTCAACATAGCCGATCCGCCGACAAAACCTCTCCCTCACCGAAGCATGAGGCGCACACAAGAGCAATGGGTATTAGATACTTACATGATTGACTCTAGTGCAAGTGGGAGATTGTTAGTGATATGCCCTAGAGGCAACATGGAGATGTTGGATATCACGTCAATGTTTATGTATAAATGAATAAAGTGTTATTCGGTTCCATGAAATAGACATCTTGTATTGATCAATAAGTACGTGACTTATTTATGAGACTCGATATGTATGAATCTATTTCTAAACGATCCCTCGATCATATGTCATATTGTTGGAACAAATATGATTCTAAGATCGGCATGTTTATTGATTGATGATCATGTCTCATAGATCATGGGTATGGAGATACCAAATCAATAAACATGGACATATGTGTTGGAGAACACATTGTTGGATAGACCCACCATGAGACACTACAGAATTAATGTGCCATTAGTTGGTCTCGGGTAGTGTTGGTACAAAGTCCCTAGACCCGAGATCACCATGGATTCCAACATGTGTAGTAGCCTACTTTGGGACTACCAAACGCTATTCCGTAATCGGGTAGTTATAAAGGTAGTTTTCGGGTTTGCTATGAAACATGGAGTGGGATGTGAGTGATCAAGATGGAATTTGCCCCTCCTTTGGAGAGATATCTCGGGCCCCTCGAGGTAATGGATTATGGAAATGCATGGCCATGCTAAGTTGATTGAGGAGTCAATCAACAGACAGATAATCCAATACGGTTCGAGTGAATGGTTAAGCTATTGAAGGGATGGCACACATCTTGCCTATAGCTTAACTGGTATCGTGAGGCAAAGGGATTTGTGTACACATTACAGGTTCAGAGCCGATATTATATTCTTGTATACTATGGTGTCAATATGTGCTGCTAGGCGCCGCGGTTGACAGTGGCCGAGTTGGACTCGAGCCGACGATCGGCTAAGTTAGACTATAGCCGAAACCGAGTATACCCGAACCTGTGGTCGCACGCTTAAGGGGATAAGAACAGCATTCGAGTTGGACTCGGATACGGCTCGATCGGATAGGGATCCGATCGGATAGAGTCCTATGGGCTTACGACGTGTGAGCGGCCAACTCTATATGAGATACGGATGAGATCCAATTCAAAATAGAGTCCTATGGGCTTACGACGTGTGAGCGGCCAACTCTATATGAGATACGGATGAGATCCAATTCAAAATAGAGTCCTATGGGCTTACAACGTGTGAGCGGCCAACTCTATATGAGATACGGATGAGATCCAATTCAAAATAGAGTCCCGAGCGGCTACTAATCCCATCGGCCAACTCTATATAAAGGAGGGAGGGTGGAGAGCCGCTATATATCAATTGCATCGCGTGCAACGAAGTCGCCGAGATCAATCTCCACGGAAACCCTCCCTACTTTCGAGCCAAACCCTAGCCTTGCATCGCGTGCTAGCACACGGGTGTAGGGCGTTCGTCCCCCGGACGTGTGGATACGTAGAGGCGCCGCTACGTTGCGCGCTATTGATCGCTGTTGTCTCCGGAATCGGCTACACTGTTCCAGATCGGATTGCCCCGATTGGCTATTCCGCGCACTCTAGTCCAATCGGTAACGATCTATCGGCCCTTACTTGCAAGTGTTCCCGGTTTGCGCGGTAGAAAATTTTTTTGTTTTCGGCTAGCGTAGCTTCCGCGTAACCCTTCATGAAGAAGTGAAAAACTCCCTCTATAATGGACTTGGGCCTCCTTTTATAGTGCAAGGGGACACCACGGTAGTCCTAGCTTTCTCTACTCCGCTCCACGTGATGGAGCGGCTCTTGTCCTGTCTTGTCAGGGGTCTACCCTATTCCTGCTCTTGTTGCCATGTTGCGGGAGTTGGAGGAGAAAAATAGGTGTCGTGGCCGCCATGCCGCCGACGAGAGGAGGGGTCAACTTACCTACTCCGTGGGGCCACGGCCGCTGGCTCTCCACCGAGAGGGTCGACGTGACACCCCGGCGCCCGTATTCTCTCCCACGCGCCACCCAGCCGCATTTAATGCGATCGGACGGGCGTGGAGGGAGGTGTGCGTGGATCGACCGTGCGCTGCTGCGGTCGCCGTCAAAGACTTTCTCCCCACTCTCCTCGTGATGGGCAAAAAGGGTGATGATGAGCGGGCCGACACGTGCCTCACATCGCAATAAATGCAGCGAGCCAGGCGTCGGCCTCTCTCTAGGCATTAAATGTGGTGGTTGGCGGTTGGCGGTTGATCTCGTTCCTCTCTCGGAGAGGTGCGGGTTGATGGACGGGGGTCCGGGTGATCCCGAACCCTGCCATCTGGGAAGCGGCCCGCAGCTCCCGAGCCAAGTCCCCTTTGGGATGGCCACGTGACCGCCTGTGGCCCGGACCCGCATGAGTCGTTCAGGACATATCTTTGGGGCGCCCTGGTAAGCGAAGGCGTCTTCCTTCTTCAGATATCGTATTCTCGTTATACACCCGGGCCCATATCACCGACAGATATTCTATGCGCCCATAACGCCTCAGAAAGCACCTCATGCCACCTCTTTGGATGTTCTTTGATCTTTTTCTTGACTATTTTTAACAAAGTTTTATTACTCAACTCGACTTGTCCATTAGCCTGAGCGTAGTAAGGAGAAGAAGTAAGCAATTTGATACCATAAGATTCGATAAAACTTTTCACCTCTTTGGACATGAAAGAAGCTCCTTGGTCCATGTCAACGTTTGAGGAATACCGAATCTATGTATAATGTGCTTCAAGATAAAGTCAATTACCTCCATATGAGTCATATTCTTGAGTGGCACGGCTTCGGCCCACTTGGTAAAATAATCTGTTGCAACTAGCACGAACCGATGCCCTTTCGATGACGAAGGATAAATTTGACCAATGAAATCCAAAGCCCAACCTCGGAACGACCATGGTTTAATAATAGGATTCAACACCGTAGCCGGTGCCAATTGAACATTGCCGAACCGTTGACAAGCTTCACATCCACTATAATATTTGAAACAATCATCAATCATCTTTGGCCAATAAAATCTCACTCTCCTAAGCAACCAATTCATTTTATGGGCCGATTGAAGAGTTTCACAAATACCCTCATGTACTTCTCCCATAGCAATTTTAGATTGATCATTATCTAAGCACTTTTAATAGCACCCCATATATATTTCGGCGATATAAATCTCCATCAAGCAAAGTATATTTGAACACTTGCCGCCGTATCTTCCGATCAACCTTAAGACTAGGATCTTTCAAATATTGAATCAAAGGAATTCTCCAATCTTCACGCTTCTAGGGCACAAACGTCCAAATTTAAAATTAATTCGGCCTCCGTATCGATGAATTGTGCCCTCAAGCACCTTCGTGAACCCGGTCGACCAGCCAAGCAACGCCTGGTCGACCGCATACAACCTACGGTCGGCCGGAAGTAATGTGCCGGTCGACCGCCGCCATCCACGGTCGACCGCCGGTGATGCCGTCGCCCGCCTACGATCCGTGTCTTCACCAATTTCGCTCAAAAAATTATAATCAAGCACTGATTTTTCTAATATAAAAAATATCTCTCTCTTGACATTATAACCAGATGCTTGCTGAGCCAAATCATTTGCTCTAGAATTCTCACTCCTAGCAATATGTTTAATAGCAAAATCATCGAAATTGGTGATAATATCTAAACATTGATCAAGATACCTATTTAGCGACCCATCAAAGCATTTGTAAACTTCGACAACTTGTTGCACCACCAATTCTTAGTCACCAAACGTTTCCACGTGTATTGCTCCGATAATCTCCATCACTTGTAAACCGAATAATAAAGCATTGTATTCGGCTTGATTATTTGTACAAAAATATTCTAGACGAACCGATGCTTCAAAACATTGACCATTGGGTGAAATTAAAACTACACCTATACCTTAACCTTCTTTGCACGGAGAATCATCAAAATAAATCTTCCAAGGTATAACTCCAAGCAAGTAAAACTCATCCCCATAAGCAATATCCACATGATGATCTAGTATAAAATCTACTACAATTTGGTCTTTCATAGATTTCAAGGATTCATAAGCCCAATCATACTCAATTAACGTACACGCCCATTTACCAATTCTCCCACTCAGAATTGGCCTTTCCAATATATGTTTAATAACATCGGTCTGATAAACAACTATGCAAGTACTAGATAACAAGTAATGACGCAACTTTGTACAAGCATAGTATAAGCAAAGACAAAGTCTCTCCACAAAAACATACCACGTCTCAGCATCCAAAAGACAGCGACTCAAATATGTGATTATGTATTCCTTGTCATCTTCCTCTTGTGTCAAAACGGCTCCAATAACTTTGTCTTCAGCAGCAATATACAACCGAAACGGTTTATCAGACCATATTGTCTTCAACAATATAATTTCGGCTTTTGGCGCTCGCACCATAGGTGGAGTAGACAAATATTTCTTCAATCCCTCAAACGTCTTTTGTTGTGCTGTCCCCAAGTAAAATCGGCTTCTTTTTTCAAACGTAAGATAGGAACAAAAGCATCGATTTTACCCGCTAGGTTAGATATAAATCTCCTCTAGTAATTTACTTTACCTAGCAATTTGTGAACTTCTCTTTTGCATGTCGGCGCCTTGAACTCTTGAATCTTCTCAACCTTCTTAGGATCAATCTCAATTCCTCTCTCATGCACCATGAATCCTAAGAACTTCCCCGCCGACACACCAAAAGCACCCTTGAGTGGATTCATCTTCAAACCATACCGGCGCATTCTCTCAAAAGCTAACTTCAAATCGGATATATGACCATCCATGCCATCCGATTTGACCACAAAATCATCAATATAGATTTCTAAGACAAAACCTAGCAAATCATGGGAAATCAAGTTCATCGCCCTTTGATATGTTGCGCCGACATTCTTCAATCCAAACGTCATGACAACCCACTCAAATAACCCAACAAATCCCGGACATCTGAAAGCCGTCTTGTACATATCCTCTTCTGCTATAAAGGTTTGATTGTAGTCGGCATTGCCATCCAAGAAACTAATCACCTTATGACCCGAAGCATCATTTATCAACATGTCGGCTATAGGCATACGATATTCATCTTTAGGAGTAGCTTTATTCAAATCTCTAAAATCTATGCATACTCTAATCTTGCCACTCCCCTTTTTCTCCACCAGAACTATGTTGGACACCCACTCCGTGTACCGACATGGCCTAATAAACCCCGCCTTCAACAATCGGTCTATCTCTTCTTTGACATGATCATATATGAGGGGATTAAAACGACGAGGAGGTTGTTTATAAGGCCTAAATCCTGTTTTTATAGGAAGTCGATGCTCAACAAGATCACGACTAAGTCCCGGCATCTCATGGTACTCCCACGCAAAACAATCAACACATTCTTTAAGCAGCTCGATTATTTTAACCTTATAATTAGCTTTTATATTTTCGTTTACAAAAGTCGGCCTTGAAATACTTTCATCTCCTATGTCCACTTCTTCTAATGGATCAGCCGATGTAAAACCCTTGACCAGGTTTCTCTATTTTCCCCAATATCGTTCTTTGTAGACCGATATTCTTGCACCCTCTGTTGCAACCACTATAAATTGGCTTCTTTACTCATCATATAAAGTCATACCACCTAGCCATGCTAAACTAGCCAGCTTTACGAAGATAGGTACAAAACCATCTTTGCAAAACACTAATAAAATCAAAGCTAGAGAGATCTAACCCTGATAAGCATTGCACATTCCCATGTTGCCACCCCATCGAAACATCAGCCATTGCAAGATCAGCCGATGCATCCGCTTGAACAACTTTAACATCATCGCTGTCCCATTGAATTAAACATTGGTGCAAAGTAGAAGGAACACAACAGTTGGCATGAATCCAACAACTTCCCAAAATCACACTATAGTTACCTTGCAACTCGACGACGAAGAAAGCAGTAGGCAACGTCTTGTTTCCCACTGTGAGCTCTACGGACAGGATTCCCCTGGCCTCCGTCGATTCACCACTAAAGCCATTGAGTATCATATTGGTTTTCTTCAATTTAGCTTCTTCACGACCCAACTTCTTAAATAGCGAATACGGCATCAGGTTCACAGCGGCAACTCCATCCACTAACATCCTTGAGACCGGCTTCCTGTCAATATGACCTTTGAGATAAAGAGGCTTCATATGATGGTTAGATTCATCGGGCTTCTCAAAAACCGCATCTCTTGGACCTAATGAAAGTTGAGCAACTTTAGTCTCCTCCATAGCACAAAACTCCATGGGCAACATGCACACCATGTTGATGTCCATGCTTTCACTCGGTGATGACACTTCAGTCGGTTGTTCATTTTCCTTCCTTTCCTCTTACTCCCGAACAACCATCGGCTCTTCACCCTTCAACGGTTTGGATTTCTATTCTTTCATTGGCGGCGGTTGCAACTCATCGAATCTTCTATCTCTCCATTCTTCGGCCTCCTTTTCTTTCAACTCACACGCCCAAAGACGTTGCAACCTTCTCCTTTGCATAGCCGTCAAATCTAAATTCTTAGGCATCCACCTTGGCTTTGGCTGCGTACCAGGAGGTATGTAATGCCCCCCATTGTTCCTTCGCGAAGAAGAGGCAAAACCCGAACCATTTTAAGACTAGCGGTCGGGGCCGTGTAACCTGGCCGACCGGTCTTGTGTCTGCGGTCGACCGGCCGAGGACCCGGCCGACCGACCTTATACCTTCTGGCCGACCGGCCGTAGATCTTCTGGCCGACCGCCACGGGCCTCGGTCCGACTGTTCTCCTGCACAGAACCTGTGTTGACTTCGGTTCGATCACGAAAAACCGTCTTAGCTTTCTCCTCAGATGGTATCGGCACATCATGAGACCCTATCTTTACAGTGACCACCTCTGAAGTCCTCTCCTCCGCCTTAATACGCTTCTGCGCCCTCTTTTCCTCTTCAAACCGATTCCTCGATGGAAATTGGCTTCCATTTGATGAAGATATGTGATCATGTACTAATCTCCTCTCCCTTCCCCATCCTTGATGAAATTGCATTGGAGGCATATGATTATATATTGGTGGAATTGCCCCCCACGGCATGAAATAAGGGAAAGGATATCCCGGCGGCGGCATTGGGCAAGGCCCCCATGGCATAACTTGAGGACAATGCGGGAACGGTGGCTCCAATGCCCTTGGTGAATGACCAAATCGCTCTCTAGGAGGTGATATTGGTCTCTTGCCCTTGTTACGCTCCTTCTCCATGCTTCTCTTCTCATATTTATTCAAGAGCATATCAAAAGAGAACTTCGGCTTTCGGGGATTTCTTGAACTTGAAGCTTTACCTTCATTCTTCTTCTAAACGCCAACCTTCGAATCCTTGGGCACGAGCATCTTGGGTCTAGACTCCCCAATCATAACCCCTTTCCCCTTAGCAGATCCGGCTTGTTCCGACCGAATAAACACTTTTTTGTCATTGAAATCAATGACATTAACAAGAAAAGGATCGCTATCAAGCTTCATCTTGGAACCATCAGTAAACTTGAATCGTCTTTCCTCTATGGCCGATTGAACCTGTCGATGAAACACATTACACTCATTAGTAGAATGAGAATAAGAATCATGCCACTTACAGTAAGACCGACGCTTCTATTCCTCTAATGAAGGTATGACATGGCCTTTAGGCAGTTTAATCTGTCTCTCTTGCAAGAGATAATCAAAGATTTTATCACATTTGACCACATCAAAACTATACTTAATCTCACTTTGCCGATCCTTGCGAGGAGTCGACGTCAAGCTATAGCAAACAAAAGGCTTGTTCTTATTAGTCCAGGACCACTCAGCAACATACATGTCATGATCACCCTCATCATTATCAGAATCACTGTCATTGGAGCAATCAACCACACTAACACGAGGTCCTTTGTCATTAGCTCTAACAAATTTCTTACTATTCCTGAGCCAGAGCCTTCTGCAGAACTTGACTAACATCAAGAAATTATTGGCCATCTAACCTTTCTTTAATAGGAGCAAGTAAACCACTAAAAACAAGATCAGCCAAATCTCTTTCAGTTATATTCAAACTAAACCACCGGTTTCTAGCATCTCTAAATCTCTTAATATAATCAGTGACAGACTCGTTATATTTTTTGCCTAACCGATGTCAAATCATATAGCCTAAGCTCAGTTTCACCAGTATAGAAGTAATCATGAAATTTCTGCTCTAGTTGAGCCCAAGTATGAATAGAATTTACCGGTAAAGAAGTAAACTATGTAAAAGCAGTACCGGACAAAGATAAAAAAACAAGCGCAATTTAAAAGCATCAGAAGTACTAGTTTCTCTATATTGCGCTAAGAATTGGCCTATGTGCTCTCATGTAGTCGTATTATCCTCATCACTAAATTTAGAGAACTCAGAAACTCTATAACCACGAGGATATGGGATATTATCAAAATAATCGGGATACAGCTTTTGGTAAACCTTAGCACGATTCTCGGCTCAATTCCAAAGGATTCTCTAATGATATTCCTAATCTGTTCCTCCATGTTTTCAGGCCTCGACGGATTGGGTATGTTTGGCGGCCTAAAAAGCGGTTGTTGTGGCGCAATATTGCCATATTGACCATACCTAGTACCATGCGGATAACCCCTATTAGGATCATTATATTGATTAGGTATATGTGGAGAATTTGTGGATAAACAGTAGCTATAGGGGGATCATGCACGGGAACGTGATATAGAACTGAATTGCCCGTAATTGGGTCAACCTCCCGTACCGGCACCAATGTGCTTGGCCCGACGCCAGGCTCGGCCCGACCGCCCAGGCCCTGGCCCGACCGGAGTGTGGGGAGCGGCCGACGGCCATATAGCCGCCGGCCGACTCAGAAGGGCGGACCGCTTGTTGGCCTGCCCGACCGATATGGGGTGCATCGGTCAAACCGGCAGGAGCGGCAGAACTCTCCACCCCGGCTTGTTGCATGGTTGCCCTATCGGTTTTGCTAAATATTTGATGGACAAGGACTCGACTAGCGCTTGCTGCAGACATAGATGGTAAATCGACCATGAGAGAACCGAATTTAGCACTCATATAAGTATCAATCATCTTATTAAAGCAAGACTCCACAGTAGATTCAAGTTTGTTGTTGATGGCAGCAGTGACAGATTCATCCACTAAACTTGCCATAAGCTTTTGAATAGGAAGAGCAATTCCTTTAGTGCTTACCTCGTCATGGACAACTTTGAGCAGACTTCTAGACTCGAGGACCACGCCCTGACGAGTTTTGGTGCACGATTTGTCTAAAATCTCCTGCGTGAGCACTTTGATCCGCTCCTCCATGATCTTGCGTGCTTCTTCGTCAAGATCATCCAATGAAACATGCATGACTTTGGACGGATCTACCTCCTGTGCGACTTGCTTCGACATCGCGGTGTCGAAATTGAGATGGCGTTGAACGGATTTCCCCAGCGGAGTCGCCAAAAATCGTGTTGGCACCTTTTTGGCAAGAATACGAACACGATCGACACACCTAAACGCGTTGCGGTGATATGGAGTCATCCACCACCTCAAATATAGCAAGAAGCTAAACCAAGATGGGTTTTATAGATTAAACCGGCTAGTGAAACCGATTTAGGTAGAACGATGGATAAACACCCACCTCGTGGGCGAACGGAAGGTTTTCAGGACAAACCTACAAAGAGGTGTCGCACTCTCGCAGCGGCGGCAGACGATTTACATCGCAAATCGACAAAGATGGACAAATTAATATGAAGAAAAGTAAAATAATGATTCAATTGGCTAAAAACTAAAAAATAGATTGATCTTGTGTATTGTGTATGTCTATTGCCAATTGAACCGGTCTTAGCCTTTAAATATGGGTTGGTCTTGCCTTCTACAGATCCTCCTCCACGTCTAATTCGGGATAAAAACCTTAGGAAACTCGAAACATACCTTATGAAGCAAATAAACCCGAGTACCGATAAAATCGTCTTGGGTTCTGACTCGCGGCCGATCGGCCACATGCCTCCTGGGCCCGACCGACCCTTAGTCCGGTCCGACCGACCCATATATGACGGTCAGACCGATCTTCTGAAAGAAACCGACAGAT
The DNA here is from genome assembly GCA_019925245.2 of Oryza australiensis. Taxonomy (NCBI): domain Eukaryota; kingdom Viridiplantae; phylum Streptophyta; class Magnoliopsida; order Poales; family Poaceae; genus Oryza; species Oryza australiensis. The sequence goes on from JAIFGZ020000335.1 coordinate 2,185,484, forward strand.
TTTCCAAATATTGATAATTTTCTCTATTTTTAGATATTAATTTTGAATATAAACAATAACAAAGATAGGACGAAGACTTGTCGTGTTCTTTTGAAAATAAAGCGGGCTTGCTTACCAGGTCTGACCCAATAGGATTGGTCCTAGGACGCGCGTGTGTGGGAGGCGCACAACAGTCCATGCAGGAGACGGTGACGTGTGGTTCATCGGACGGACAAAAAATTGGGCTGAGACAACAAAATTTTTCAACCGGCTGTTATCTAGACAGTCCAAAAATAGTAGAAGGCGAGGGATCTCTAGTAAGCGTTAAATTAATGAGCCTAAGAATTTTGATCAAATACACATCTTGAACAAATCCTGGCAAAATAGATAGTTTCATATAAAAGATACAAAATGAAAAATCTTAAATAGAATATAGGCTGGAATTTTGCCAAGCTTCATACTTCTTTGTAATGGGCTTACACTGAGGAGGTAACTTAGGTGGTATTTGAGATACATGAAGATAAAGATTTAAGATACATGATGAGGAAGTAAAAACACATAAAATAAGAAAGTCATAAGTGAATGTTTAATTAAATTTTAATTATTATAAACTTTAAAAATTAATTTATTTGATATTTTAAAACATTTTTTATATAGAAAGTTTTGATATAAAATATATTTTTTAGCGGTTTAAAAAGTATGCTAACGAATACCAAAATAAAATAAATAAAAATAAAATAAATAAAATATAGTACAAGATCTTATAGGTCGCTCACTCGATAACCTTCATCATTCCTAGCATCTTTCGCCCCTTTTAAGGGCTTCGTCACCTTAGTTAGCCTTCACCCATTTTGCTGTAGTTTTCGTTATAGCCAATGGGCTTCGCTAACTTGACTATGATTCACCCATCCTTTGTGCCTTCGTCATGCTATCGGCCGAAGGAGGAGCCTAGCCTGCCTCTAACACGAGTATGTTTTGGGCATATGTAACCAAATTCATCGTAACAAAAATTTCATGCTATACCTATGTAACCTTTCTAAATTTGTATAATATAATAATTGTAAGTAGTCAAAGGTTATTGTTTGTTGGTTTTAAAAATGTCAAAACATCTTTTTATTTGACAATAATTATCAGAAGTACATTACTAGTAGTGAGTTTATTTTACTGTGTAAAAAAGAGAGACTAGGGCCATCCACCCCAAAACTTTACACCCTGTCACATCGAAAGTTTGGACACATAAATAAAATATTAAATATAGACTAAAAAAATAATTGTATAGTTTGCATGTAATTTACGAGACGAATCTTTTAAACCTAATTAGACTATGATTTGACAATATTGTGCTACAGTAAACTTGTGCTAATGACGGATTAATTAGGCTTAATAAATTCGTCTCGTCGTTTACAGACGGATTCTGTAATTTATTTTTTTATTAGTCTATATTTAAAACTTTAAATATGTGTTCAAAGCATTGATGTGACATTTTGGCAAAAAATGTCACTGGATCCTAGGATTATTTTCATCTGACAACAAAAGATCATAGGAGGCTAGCATATGAATTGGGCTCAAGTTGCTGTAACATAAAAATATGTAATCAAGATGATTTTGCTAATTGGCGCAGCTGCGCCAGCAAGGCATCTCGCGCACACGCGTGTGTGACTTGTGGGTTTATATATGCCCACACAGGTAAGGGACTATTTTTATTTTTTTCCTATTATAAGTGATTTTAGAATATTTTATTTATTTTCATACATTTTAAATTTAATAAATTCAACTAAAATTTAAAACTTTTAACCCAAACATAAAATCAAAATTTAAAATCACTTAGCCAAAACGCGTGCGTGACTTAGCCCGCCGTCTGACCTGCGGGTATTATGAGGCCCATGTTACATGCGACTTTTTTCTAGTTCATACAATAGTAGTATATTTGTTTCATACAAATCGTTTTGATTTTTTTAATAAATATATTTATAAAAAATTTAGCAATATATAAAACATAAAATTAGTTTTATTATATTTAATATTAAATATAAGTTTACAATATGTTTGTTGTATATTGAAAATATTACTATATTTTTTATAAATTTAATTTTAAAAAAATTAACTAGAAAAAATTCAGGACGGAAAGAGTACGATACTCGATGGAAGTCTACATTCAGCCCAGCCCAGCCCAGCTTGGCCCACTGTAAGCCCATTCTGATACTCGCACTAGCACGCGACGAAACTTCCTTGTCATGCCATGCCGGTAACGACTCCACCACCGCGTCCTCCTCCTCCCGCTTTCCCACTTGCAACCACTGCGGCCACCCGGCGAATCGCTCCGATTCCGGCGTGCGAATCCGTCCACCCCGCCGCCCCCACCCGCCGCCGATCGAGTCTGGCCGGAGCCGCCGCCGCTCGCGACCGATCTTCACCTTCCACTTCCCCCTGTACTCCTGCAGAGCCGATTCGATTCGATCCCATCCTATCCCCAAACGGCGATCTGGTAGGCGACCAGCCATGTCGGGCGTGTTCGGCAAGGTGTTCGGGAAGTCCAAGGCGCAGAACCAGGCCACCGCGCTGGCCTCCATCGACAAGCTCAGCGAGGTGAGCCACTCGGTTTGATTTCATCCTCCCCGCCCTAGCTTGACCAGATCTTTTTGGGGAATCTATTGGTCATCGTAGTACAGTTATTAACCCTGAGCGATGTGATGATCTCTAGAGTGCGTGGACACCGATATGAATCAGATTGGCGATTAAGCTTTTATTGAGTTGAGTGGAAGCAGCAATCTGGTTTGTGATGTGATGTGTCTGTCTTACTAGGTTGGAAGGCAGAATAGGGAGAAGGGAAATTGTTTCCTCATAGGATACCTAAGATAAGACGGGTAGTTCTGATATACTCCTTCCGTCCCACTATAAGCGCAGTTTTAGGAGTGAGAGGGGAAAATAAGAGGGAGAGAAAATTACCCAAACGTCTCCTATTAATTGAGGGATGGTAGGGAGTGGGATGGTAGTTGAGCATATTATGGAGATAAATTTGAATAGGATGCGATAAGTAGTATGGTAGGATTGCACTTATTTTGAGACAAAATTAAAATCTAAAATTGCATTTATCTTTGGACGGAGGTAGTGACAACAACTAGCCTAGCCTTATGGTTTTAGTGAAGCGATGGTGCATGGGGAACTAAACAGCATATGTTTGTGCGTGGAAAGGTTGCTGCTATTTCTTATTTCCATATGAACATTAAGTTTGAGGGCTTGAGTGTGCGGAAGATAGAAATTTAGGATTTCACATGTTTCTTGTTTCAGTGGTTTTTGTTGCTGTCACTACTCACGTCAAAAGCCACTAAAAATAGGGAAAACGTGGGTATTTCATGTACTCTGTTATCTTCTCTGGATTCTTCAGTGGCCGAACTATCAATGCTTCAAAGGATTTATTGACTGGCACTCTGGCGGATTACACAAAATTGGATATATTATTTACTCCGGTGTGGCTTTGATAAGCTTTAATGCCTTTCACTTTTTCATATTTAAAGAGTTTCTTGCATACGGACTACAAAAATGACCATAGTGTTTATTTACTGATTTATTGTAGTTTATGTATGACAACTAACTTATATTATTCACCAGACTCTTGAAATGCTGGAAAAGAAAGAGAATTTGCTAGTGAAGAAAGCGAATCTTGAGGTTGAGAAGGCCAAGGGCTTCACTAAAGCAAAGAATAAAAGAGGTATACTATATCAGCTCCAAGAAATTCATTGATATTTTATGAGTTTTTCCTCAAAAGGCTTTCTTCCATTCATTTTGGTCTATTGCTATCATGGTGTATCATCACTTCTAAATTTAATGAAAGTATCACTGCTAACGTTGTAAATTTTGATTTTGGCCCCATATTGCCTTATGTAGCAATTAGCACCCAAGATTACTAATTTTTATATTGCTAGGCCATGTGCTATCTAGTAAAACCAACTTGCTGATTTTTGTACTTGTTTTCCACATATAACTATCATCTGATACATTCACTTAAATATTGTATGATGGAAGTCTTTTCTTTAGAGCTATCATGCTTCCACACAATCCTTTTGTACAAACAAACTATTTATAGGTTTTCTAATTTTCTCCTGTGGTTCTCTGAGCCATTTTGCTAAATAGACATCATACAGCTACTGGCATGTAAATTTACTCTGTGTTCCTTGTGTGCTCCAGTGCTCTCTTTCCAATCATTGGTTCCAAGTGCCTTGCCTATACCTGCTGACTGTTGTTCTACTAAAGATCTACACCAGAGAATGTTATATTTATCCAACTCAACATATGTTTCTGCCTAAGTTCTTAAGTTTGTGCGAAGTCGATACTGCACCTTCTACCTTTGTACTGCAATTCCATGTGTCTGTGTTTGTTTTGGGTGTCAATGCGAATTTTATTATTATCTAGTTGCATGCCCACATCAGCACATCTACACATGCACCCCTTGCTTTCATCTGATCATATACTTCTTTTCTGCTTCACACCGTGTAGTTTCATCATTAGATAATCTGCATGAGTTCCCTTTGGAGGCAAATGTTCTAATGGGACAATGACTTACCTTTGAAGTTCTCTTTCTTGTAGCTGCAATACAATGCTTAAAGAGGAAGAGACTATATGAGCAACAGATTGAGCAGCTTGGGAATTTCCAATTAAGGATACATGATCAGGTGAAGTCACAGATAAACACGTATTTTGACTTTCCTTGTGGATCTCATTATGCTTGCTAGATATTTATTGTGTTTCTCCTCTTGTTCTGATTGTAGATGATAATGCTGGAAGGTGCAAAGGCTACAACAGAGACTGTTGATGCATTGAGAACTGGAGCATCAGCGATGAAAGCAATGCACAAAGCGACGTATGTAACATTACATATGGCTCAGTTTTCTTTGTTCTTGATTTTCTCTTTGATTTTATTTTCTGAAATTTCCATACTTTGTGAAAAAAAATCAATGTTAATGTTCACTGCATCGGCTGGGCAACTTAACTCCCCTAATCCATCAATTACATGATTGAAATTTGTCCAACAGAATAAGGCAGTTTTCTGAAGTGATGAGATGTGGATGAAATCTGATGTATGATCTACTTGTTTATAGGGATAATTTAAATATTATATATTATTAACCTAACATTATAACAAGTGGTCTAAACAATGCAGTAGAAAAACTTTTTTTTCTAGAAATCGTATTTTTAGAAGCGTGGAGAAAATAATTAGTGGTGAAATAAGATTGTTTGAGGACTTGCAGTTGCAGGGAAGTCTTAAGAGCTCAAATAGCATATAGTTCATGTCCACTTAAACTCTTATTTGTAGGTTTTGTATAGTAAACTATTACTGACTAATAAGGTGTTCTAGTGAGATTGGTGAGTATCCATGTCTTTATGCTACTGTGCTTCAAGTAGTATAGTGTGCTTTAATTGTTTAATTGAAGCAACAAATTGGTTCATTTTGTACTTTCATCATTTGAGAGTGAATCTAAATTTAACTGAAGTGATGAGCTATGAGGCCAAAGTCCTTTTTTTCTATCTCTTTTGCTACATTAATTGCAGAGTCTAATTGCTTTGCTTTCCAGAAATATTGACGATGTTGACAAGACAATGGATGAAATTAATGACAATATGGAGAATATGAGGCAGATCCAGGATCTACTATCTGCTCCTATTGGAGCTGCAGCTGATTTTGATGAAGTATTTCTCATTCTCTCTCACCATCCTCCATTGTAAAGGAGAAAAAGAAAAACTAATATGTGCTATTTTTGGTAGGATGAATTGGAAGCTGAATTAGCGGATTTGGAGGGGGAAGAATTGGAGGCAGAGCTTCTAGCACCTACAACGACTGCCCCTACTGCTCCAGTGCGTGTACAGCAACCAACTCGGCCTTCTGCCCAGAGCAGCAAAACTGAAGATGACGAGTTGGCAGCTTTGCAAGCAGAGATGGCTATGTAATTAGGTATTTCCCTGCATTTTACTAGCTTAATCAGTATCGAGCGAAACACACAAATCAAACAATTTCCAAGTAGATCTGCTTACATGTTTACTACTCCAGCAATAGGTTGAATATTTTTTTTTTAAAAAATAGCTGCTTGCCTTGGATCAGTTATTTATTTACTAGAGTTCCTACCTTGCAGTTTTGCAGGTTTCGATATTGTCATGCCAAAAGATCAGATACTACAAATATATTGGAACTCTGGTGTACTCGTGAAGATCTTCCTAGTAAGATGTTAGAGACACAGAAGCAAAAGCTGCATGCCAGCCTAACCCGTTATGTATGGTATCATGTCATGTTACTGCCTTGTAAATCAAAACAGAGCTATTTGAGCACAATATCAGCTAATAAGTACCCGTAATGGCGTCATTACTATGTGTTTCAGCCTGTACCATATCGTTTTAGTGTAGAACTGTAGATCAATTGATAAAGGCCTTGCTTTATTATAATAGCTCGTGAACAGAGTTGCTCTTGAATCGGATCTGGAGTACATGACGATCGAATTCTGTAAATTCTGTGAATGGTGATACCGTGTATTGGTGACACGTTTTGAAAAAACAAGAGTAAATTTTACAAAATTACATATACTACGATCAAATTATCACAAAGGTATTTGATAACAAAATTAACAAAAACTACACGTCTGGAACCAATTTAGTTACAAAACTATAATTAACAATAGTGATAGGATTTAACTTTGAAATATGTAGTTTTCTGATAAATTCAATATTTAGTACGTAGTTGTGTGATACTTGGTCCTAAATTTATAGTTTTGTGATAAATTTTATGATAAATTTATAGTTTTGTGATACAATACCTAAAATTTTAAATATGTATTTTTATGATAGTTTGGTCAACATATATGTAATTTTGTGAAATTTACTCAAAAAATAATATAACTTGTATAGACAATTATGTCACTGGTCACTTAGGCCTACAGAAGGGTTAATAGGCTAATTAAACAAAAAAGCGAAAGCTAAAACTAAAAACAGGTCGGACAGTCCGTTGTAAATCAGATTGTTCGAAGTGGGATCAAACTGTCTGACAAATAGAGATGCGCAGCAAGCAAGCTATAGATCCACTACACAAACAAGAGTAAATGCACAACCAGCAACTAAGCTATAGCGACACAATATAGAAGGACAAGTACAAGATGAAGAAGAATGTATATCATCCAGATTTTGTGCCGAAGAATTTCTCGGAGTTCAAATCCTTGAGGAGATTTTACTCTCTGTTGAGGGGCTCACAAAAGCTATGTCTTTTCCAACCCTTTCATCTTGAGGTTGCACAAATGCACTCCTCTTTTCACTAGAGGTAACTTTTTTCTTACGGGGATGAGATCTGGTCTTCACAAACTTTCTTTGGCTCACCATAAGTAGATCGGTAGCTCAAGAGCGACGCCTAGCAGTCTAAGAGTCCTTAACCTTGAAGAGTATCAAACACCACACAACTCTTGGACAAAACCTAGTGCTCAAGATCGAGTGAAACACACACTAGGCTCCTAAACACCAAATCCACTACCACCAAGATCCAACACACAAAGAACGAGGATGGATTTGAGAGAGGGAGAAAGAGTTCAAAGATCCAAAACATTTTAACACCAAGCTCAACTCAAAGTTAATGAGAATTGAATGTGTTGGGTAACCCTAGAAAGGGGTTAGGTGGGGGTATTTATAGATCCCAAAATGCGATCGTTGGAGGGATATCTTTTCATCCCACATCGGATAGTCTGATATGAAATTGGACATTATGGTATTTTTAGTCCCCAAAAGCGATGAGAGACAAAGAGTGAAGTTTTGTAAAATTTTGGATAGTCTGATCCATCGGATAGTCCCATGTCATGTCAAATAGTCCGATGTTTTTAGGAGCAAGAACTTCATCCTCACACAGAGACTCAAGTTCCATTGAATTTCTGACTCTCTCGGATCATTGGACTATCCGATCCAAAATCGGATACTGATTTTGATTTAGAAAAAATTCACTTCAGAGAAATAATTCAATTCAAGACAGAGAGTGAAGTTCCAAGGAATTTGAATAGTTCGATATATCGATCCGATGTCACATCAAACAGCTCGATATTTTTAGCACACCACCGTCCAAAGAGCGAGAGAGTGACATTCGGTGAAAAATCGGATAGTTTGATGGATCGAATAGTCTGATATGACATGATAGTCTGACTTATCAACAACAATAACACTTAAATAAAAGGATTTTGAGCACTAGTGTTCAACCAATTATATGCATGTGGTATCCCTCTTAATAGTACGATATCCTAAACTCAAGGAAACATGATTACCATAATCACAATGCCGCTAAGTCTTATTCAACCTTCAACTCATTGTGATCCTTGTATCCATCTCAACGAAAGTTATTAGTGTATTTTTATTTGTGTTGTCATTAACACCAAAATAAATAAATTAGGGGTTCTAGATGCACCTTCATCCACTAATCTAAAGCTGGCAGGAACCTGCCAGCCTATTGGGCCATTTGGCACCTCTAAATTGCTAGAAAATTAGGGTCATCTGAAAAAAAAAGAAAAAAAATCTTTGAGAGCACAAACTTCTGGAAGCTTCCATGTTGCATGTCCCAAATACTCTTCTCTTTTGCACTATTGTCTTTGCAACACTTTAACAACAGCAACAAATTCATCGCTCCCAACTGAAGTCAACAAAAGAATATAAAATAAAAAAAGAAATAGCCCTTATATTTTTTTGAATTGCTTGAGTAATATGTCCAGAAAATTACTAATAACTTGGAATAATTGAAGAGTTACACGGAGGCTACGATAGCTAATAACAAAAATTTCTACCGCGTAAACCAGAAACCTTGCAAGTAAGGGTCGATAGATCGTTACCGATTGGAGTAGAGTGCAGCGGATATAGCCAATCAGAGCTATTCGATCCGGAATGCTAGCCGATCACAAACCCGATTCCCGAGTACAACCGATTCACCGACTCGACACCGATTCGCCGCAGCTCGATGTGCCGATTCCACACCCGATCCGTCGCAACCGATTTGCCGATTCGCCAAACCGCGCGTGCGCTGGCCGATCCGCCGGCCGCCTCGCTCCGATGCGCCGCACCGATTTGCCCCGAAAAGCACCGCAATATAGCAAGGCTCTACCGGTATCCACACGTCCAGAATAGAACTCCTAACACCCGTGTGCTAGCACAAGATGCAAGGCTAGGGTTTGTCTCATGGGTGGGAGGGTTCCCATGTAGATTGATCTTGCCGCCACCGAGGCCACGCGTGTTGTATTCTCGTTGTGCAAAACCTCGCCGCAGCTCTCCACCCTCCCCCTTATTGTTGATGAGAAAAATCAACACGCCGCCTTGGGAGATCTGCTCAACTCCAGCAGTGTCCTAGAATCGATGAAGCGCGGGCGTGCGCGGCTTGATCCCGCACCGACAAGATATGCAAAACAACAGAGCATAAATTATATCGGCCGATAGACCGATAATCAAAACAATGATCCGTTGATAACCGATTGTGTGATTCCACCGATGCCGATGTCTAGATAACTCGTCCAAACACCGACAAAACCTTTAGTGGCACCAACATGCAAAGCAGAGACTACGGTTCTAATCACGACTTAGTAGGTCAAACTGAATTGATGCAAAGACTAAGTATGAAAAGAAACGCAATATCTAGATAATCAAGCCTTTGACTAATTTTCGTGGTGGTAGATGACTAATCTAATCTAATCTAATATAACGATTTAGCCGATATCGGCGTAAACCCTAAAACGAGAGACAACCGATAGAGCTAAATCGAGATACTAGGACTCGATTAACGAGACATATAATAAGACCAGCTAACCCTCCAGTGAAACATTAGCATGAACCTATCGGCTTAACAAGACCTAGATTATAGATAACAATCTAGTAGGTCATACCTAACGATGCAAAGACGAGATTGTATATGATAATCTAATACTCGAGAAGCCGATAGATATGTCTAATGTGATGGATATAACAAATCTAACTAAAGCAACATTACGTTTACGTAAACATCGACCGATTAGAATATCAAACCTAACCGAAAAGTCCTAACTAAGCCGATGTATCTATGAACGGTAATGAAACTAAAGATAAATACGATATACCTTGGCCGTGGGACCTTGGACTTACCCCTTCGCCGGAGATCAAAGCCGATACACCCGCGTCGGTGCCAAGTCTTGCCTGGATGATGAACAAAGTGGAAAAGGTAAAAGGTGGCGATGCACCGAATTGTATTGATCGAGAGATTGATTTACATGAACCCTGGGCTTACATATTTATATCCATGGGCTAACAAAGATCCTAACAGATTACAAATCCAAACTTTCCTAAAGATAAAAGGAAACAAACCGAATCCTTACCGTATACTAACACACTTTCCTAAAGATAAAATATGAAACTAACAAATTCTTCCTAATTAATAGATACAATTGCCTTTTTAGGAATCTATCCTTATATGACAATCCTCATGAAGCACATGATCTTGATCCGATGGTGTCTCTAATGTTGTAATACCGGAATCGGCTACATCGGCTTGCCTTGTCCGATTCGGTATCGCCGATGGACACCTTAGTGTTGATGCGAAAATCAACACGCCGGCTCCGGGAGATCTCGCTTAGCTCCAAGTGGTCCTAAAATCGATGAAGCACGGGCGTGCGCCAATTTGATCTCGCCACCGACAAGATATGCAAAGCAACCGATTATAAAATGTATCAACCGATTGGCTAATATCCAAAATAGCCGATTGGTCGACAAACGATGCCGATATCAACCAATGTAGGTAATAGTCTTGATCCATCTACTGTGTACTTAATACATATATATATATATAAAGGTGATCGATCGACAATAATGTGATGATATATAACATTGCATGAACCAATCACATGATGAAATAGATACCGATTTAAAGATTAAAACACACATCGTGGAAGTCCGATGTTACTAAATCTAAATGATTAAATATTCAATGAAACCTCGCCGCAATCGGCTATATCCAACTTATGTATATTCCTTGCAAGCCGATGCAATACCAGATAACTCACCGGCTAAAACCCCGTGAAACCCTTAGTGGCATCAGCAAAGTGCTAGATATTACGGTTCTAATCATGACTTAGTAGATCAAACCGATGCAACACTAAGTATGAAAGAAAACACAATATCTAGACAATCAAGCCCTTGGCTGATTTTTAGGGTGGTAGACGCTAAACCAATCCAATCTAGTAAATGAGTTTAGCCGATAACGACGGAGACCCTAAAACGAGAGACAACCGATAGGGCTAAACCGAAATACTAAGATTAGATTAATAGCGACATATGATAAATATTCAGCAAAGATATCAACCGAATCAAAGCAATCCAAGAGGTTGAATGTACCGATGCAGCCTTGGACGACGCCAACGTAGCCAATACGATTGCTCGAGCCGGCGGGACCTTGACTTACCCCTTCGCCGAAGATCGAGCCGATGCGCCCCGCGTCAGTGCCAAGTTCCGCCGGATGATAAAGTAGAACAGATAAAGAAAGGTGGCGATGCGCCGAGTTGTATTGATCGAGAGATATTTTTACATGAACCCTGGGCTTACATATTTATACCCGTAGGATGACAAAGATCCTAACAGATTACAAAACAAACTTTTCTAAAGATAAAATAGGAAACTAACAATCTCTTCCTAATTAATAGATACAAGCCGTGTCCTCCCTGACTCGGTTTCTTTTGGATAAGATCTTCTCAAACCGAATCTAACAAGAATCCGACCGCTGGAAATATGGATCCTCCATCGGCGACGCAAAACTCTTAGCCGATTTTGCTTCGAGCCGATACTAGCCCTTAGCCGATAAGGACTTCGGGCTTACCAAATTTTGGCGTTAACACATGCCCCCGTTTTGGAGTATGAGAAGTCATGCTTCAAAATTTTCCTTGTGTTGATCGCCCCAAAACCGATTCTTTTATTCTTCTTGACACCGGCTTTCGTAAGCCGATACCTTCGTAATAGCTGAGCTAGGTTGTCGAACTCTTGTAAGAAAACCCGCCTTGGTTAGCCGCCGACAACCCTTGGAATGCAAGATCTCGCTATCCGCTCATCACTTAGGCTTAAGCTATAACATCTACTGTGGATATTACGAAACCTTTGAATGTATTCCTTAGCCGATTCCCTTCTTGTCAGTTTAACTTGTTAGTGATATGCTCCTAGAGGCAACATGGAGATGTTGGATATCACGTCAATGTTTATGTATTTATGAATAAAGTGTTATTCGGCCCATGAAATAGACATCTTGTATTGATCAATAAGTACGTGACTTATTTATGAGACTCTTTACGTATGAATCTATTTCTAAACGATCCTCGATCATATGTCATATTGTTGGAACAAATATGATTCTAAGATCGGCATGTTTATTGATTGATGATCATGTCTCATAGATCATGGGTATGAAGATACCAAATCAATAAACATGGACATATGTGTTGGAGAACACATTGTTGGATAGACCCACCATGAGACACTATAGGAATTAATGTGCCATTAGTTGGTCTCGGTAGTGTTGGTACAAAGTCCTTAAACCCGAGATCACCATTGATTCCAACATGTGTAGTAGCCTACTTTGGGACTACCAAACGCTATTCCGTAATCGGGTAGTTATAAAGGTAGTTTTTGGGTTTGCTATGAAACATGGAGTGGGATGTGAGTGATCAAGATGGAATTTGCCCCTCCTTTGGAGAGATATCTCTGGGCCCTCGAGGTAATGGATTATGGAAATGCATGGCCATGCTAAGTTGATTGAGGAGTCAATCAATGCATGATAATCCAATACGGTTCGAGAGAATGGTTAAGCTATTGAAGGGATGGCACACATCTTGCCTATAGCTTAACCGGTATCATGAGGCAAAGGGATTTGTGTACACATTACAGTGTTCGAGAGCCGATATTATATTCTTGTATACTATGATGTCAATATGTGCCGCTAGGCGCCATGGTGATGTGCTCGGCCGAGTTGGACTCGAGCCGACGGTGGCTAAGTTAGACTATAGCCGAAACCGAGTATACCCGAACCTGCTGTGGTCGCACGCTTAAGGGATAGAATAGATATTCGAGTTGGACTCGGATACGGCTCGATCGGATAGGGATCCGATCGGATAGAGTCCTATGGGCTTACGACGTATGGGCGGCCAACTCTATGAGATACGGATGAGATCCGATTCAAAATAGAGTCCTAATCGGCCACTAGTCCCGCCGGCCAACTCTATATAAAGGAGGAGGGGTGGAGAGCTACCACACGTCAATTGCATCGCGTGCAACGAAGTCGCCGAGATCAATCTCCACGGAAACCCTCCCACTTTCGAGCCAAACCCTAGCCTTGCATCGCGTGCTAGCACACGGGTGTTCGACGTTCGTCCCTGACGTGTGGATACGGCAGAGGCGCCGCTACGTTGCGCGCCGTTGATCGGCTTCGGATCGGCCGCAACCGGAGCGATCGGCCGTGGTGGAATCGGCCGCGGTCGAGCGCACGGAGCGAGGCGCGAGAACACGCCGGACGACTCGGATCGGCTACGGCATCTCGCGAATCGGCTGATTGGTGAATCGGCCGTCCCTCAGAATATGTCATCGACTACACTGTTCGGATCGGATTGCCCCGATTGGCTATTCCGCCGTACTCTACTCCAATCGGTAACGATCTATCGGCCCTTACTTGCAAGTGTTCCTGGTTTGCGCGGTAAAGTTTTTGTTTTCGGCTAGCGTAGCCTCCGCGTAACCCTTCATAATCGATATCAAATCTCGCAAGCCTCAACTCGCTAACCCCAAGAAAGAAGTATATGTGAAACCGCTTTTAAGATTGGCCCAACTACCGATGGGATTTGGTGGCAATGATGAAAACCATGTGAAAGCCGATCCATCAAAGACAATGGAAAAAGTGTAACTTTCGAGCTTCTTCACCGATGCTTCCCCACATTGAGCTAAGAATCTACGATATGTTCCATTGTGGAGATACCATCTTGCCCCGAAAACATGGAGAAACTGAACATTGTATCGGCTCTAAGTGAAACCCTATCAAACCACTCAGATATGGCAACCGATACACGTAAATTTGATTTTTGCGTTTAATTCCAAACTGCTCCTCCATTACCTTTGCAATTATATCGGCCCAATCCTCTTTAGACAGATATCTTTGAGTTTCCTCGGACGATATTGCCGATGTGGCTCTTCATACGATATTGATCAACTTGCCCCCGAGCCAATTTCGTTGTTGCCGATGATGCGGGGATTGCTCACCAATCGCCCCCATGCCGACTTCTTAAGGCAATTACCCTGGGAACTATTTCCTCGATCAAACCATACAATGCACTCATCAAGACTTCGCATTGATCGAACACAACACGATAAATGACGTTATTAACCATCTCTTGAAGTGTCTCGTCATCCATTGGCTTAGTAGACTGTTCCCCGTCTTCATTTATCGCCTTGAGAGATTGTTCTTCCTCGGCCTTGACTTCTTTACTGTACATTGTGGCAATTATTGGTCTCGCGAGCCGTGTAAAAAGATGTGTTATCCAAAACACGGTCCCACCGCGTGCCAAAAATGTGTTGATGAGAAAATCAACACGCCGGCTCCGGGAGATCCGCTTAGCTCGAGTGTAGGTCCTAGAATCGATGAAGCGCGGGCGTGCGCCGTTTGATCTTGCTACCGACAAGTTATGCAAAACAATGTAATATAAATCATATCGGCCAATAGACCGATACCCAAAAACTAACTCGATCGGCCGATAAGCCGATGGTGCAATTCCACCGATGCGCCGATGGTGTTAGGTTTGAATACATTGGCTGTGCGCTGAGCAAATATTTATATAAAGGCGATCGGCCGATGATAACATGACGATATAGCAATGTAATATAGCACAAAGCAATCACATGATAAAATAAACACCGATTTAAAGATTAAACACACATCGGCCTGGAAGTCCGATGTCATTAAATCCAAATGATTAAATATTCAATGAAGCCTCCGTTGTGATCAGCTATATCCAACTTGTGTATATTTCTTGCAAGCCGATGCGATACCCGATAACTCACCGCTGAAACCCCGATGAAACCCTTAGTGACCAATAAGCGTGCTAGAGATTACGGTTCTAATCACGACTTAGTAGATCAAACCGATGCAACACTAAGTATGAAAAGAAAAGCAATATCTAGACAATCAAGCCCTTGGCTGATTTTCGTGGTGGTAGATGCCTAAACCAATCTAATCTAGTAAATTGTTAAGCCGATAGCGACAGAGACCCTAAAACGAGAGACAACCGATAGGGCTAAACCGACATACTAAGATTAGATTAATAGAGACATATGACAAATATTCAGCAAACATATCAATCGAACCGAAGCAATCCAAGAGGTCGAATGTACCGATGCAGCCTTGGACGATGCCGACGTAGCCAATACGATTGCCGAGCCGGCGGACCTTGACTTACCCTTCATCGAGATCGAAGCCGATGCAGCCCGTCAGTGCCAAGTTCCGCCGGATGATAAAGTAGAATGATAAAGAAAGGTGGCGATACGCCGAGTTGTATTGATCGAGAGATATTTTTATATGAACCTCTAGGCTTACATATTTATACCCGTAGGGTGACAAAGATCCTAACAGATTACAAAACAAACTTTTCTAAAGATAAAATAGAAAACTAACAATCTCTTCCTAATTAATAGATACAAGCCGTATCCTTCCCGGACTTGGCTTCTTTCGGATAAGATCTTCTCAAACCGAATCTAACAAGAATCCGATCGGAAATATGGATCCTCCATCGGCTAACGCAAAACTCTCACCGATTTTGCTTCGAGCCGATACTAACCATTAGCCGATAAGGACTTCTGAGCTTACCAAATTTTGGCATTAACACTTAGCCGATTCGGCTCCGGGCTTACCAAATTCTGGCTTTAACACTTATATATAGAGTTGGCCAACTCGGGTCTAGAGGCCCATCGGGACTCTATTTTAAATCGGATCCTATCCGAATCTCATAGAGTTGACCTGCCGTACTCGTAAGCCCATAGGACTCTATATTAAATCGAATCTTATCCAAATTGAGCCATATTCGAGTCCAACTCGAATGTATGTTCTACCCCTTAAGCGTGTAATCCCGTAGGTTCGGTATACTCGGTTTTGACCCGAGTCCAACTCGGCCAACTTGTCAACAATGCGCCTAGCAAGCACATATTGACACCATAGTATACAAGAATATAATATCGACTCGAACCTATAATGTGTACACAAATCCCTTTGCCTCACGATACCAATTAAGCTATAGGCAAGATGTGTGTCATCCCTTCAATAGCTTAACCATTCAATCGAACCGTATTGGATTATCCGTCCGTTGATTGACTCCTCAATCAACTTGGCATGACCATGCACTTCCATAATCCATTAGCTCGAGGGGCCCAGATATATCTCCAAAGAAGGTGCAAATTTCATCTTGATCACTCACATCCCACTCCATGTTTCATAGCAAAATCGAAGACTACTTTTATAACTACCCAGCCATGTATATCGTTTGGTAGTCGCAAAGTAGGCTACTACACATGTCGAATCCATGATGATCTCAGTTTAAGGACTTTACACCAACACTACTTGAGACCAACTAATGGCACATCAATTCTTGTAGTGTCTCATGGTGGGTATATCCAACAATGTGTTCTCTAACTCATTTCCACGTATATTGATTTGGTATCTCCATACCATGATCTATGAGACATGATTATCAATCAATAAACATGTTGATCTTAGAATCATAGTTGTTCCAAAATATGACATGTGATCGTGGATCATTTAGAAATAGATTCATACATAAAGAGTCTCATAAATAAGTCGCATACTTATTGATCAATACAAGATGTCTATTTCATGGAACTGAATAACACTTTATTCATTTATACATAAACATTGACGTGATATCCAACATCTCCATGTTGCCTCTAGGGCATATCACTAACAGCTCTCCCACTTGCACTAGAGTCAATCATGTAAGTATCTAATACCCATTGCTCTTGTGTGCGCCTCATGTTTCGCCGAGGGAGAGGTTTTGTCAACGGATCGACAATGTTGAGATCCGTGTGCACTTTGCATATCTTGAATCACCTCTCGTCCACTATCTCGCGGATGAGATGATATCGCCGAAGTATGTGTTTGGACTTCCGATGTGACCTCGGCTCCTTGGCTTGCGCAATGGCTCCACTATTATCACAATAGAGAGACATTGGACCGCTTGCGCCGGTCATCACACCTAACTCGAAAACAAATTTCATGATCCAAACAGCCTCCTTTGCAGCTTCTGAAGCAGCGATGTACTTGGCCTCCGTTGTAGAATCAACAATAGTATCCCGCTTGGAACTTGTCACGCCCTGTAAATTCACACCGAATTTCCGAAGCCGAATGTGTATTTAAAAATACCCCGTCCAGACAGCCAGGATACACAAATGACAAATTGTATTTACGTAACCACGTCTTAAAAACATTAAAAAGTCTTACATATGCAGCGGAAAGACAAAATAAACTTATGAACTGTGCTTCGACTCTTGCGGGCAGCACTCCATTCCACAGCAATCCTTGATGGCAGAGACGAGCCTACTCAAGCAGCAAACTCATCGCAGCCTTCATTCTCTAGCTCGAGGTGGGGAAAAGGGAAGCAAGACTGAGTACAACCACGTACTCAAGCAAGTCATACCGAAAGAAGGTATGTGTGCGTGGTTAAATTTCAAGGATAGGCTAGGTTTAACTTTTGCATAAAACATGCATTTCACAAAATTAAGTTGAAAACAAGAGAAACATTAATATAAGGTAATGAAACAATATTTTAATACACTCGCTCAACGCTACACCACATTGAGTCGGCCCAATCCTTCCAACTATTCTACCTCATTTCCACTTAATCAAGTTATTATTTTAGTGAGACTAATCACGGTGAATCTGGATGATCGCCCATAACCGCGGCACGGCTATTCGAATAGTTTTTCACTCGCCGCAGGTGTACGTCTCGTACCCACAAGACACAGCCCCACAACATTTCGTGCGTCGACATACCACCATGGCATATCAAAAAGGGGTCTCGTGACAGACCATTCACATAACCCTCCCCGACCAAGTGACATCACACCTCAGTTTCGCCCTACCCGTAATCCAGGTAGGTAGCCCCTCTCGTGCCTAGGTGAATCCGGTAGCCGCATAGACCTTTCTCGGTCCATCCGTACCCATCACGCTCACCTCGCCTAGATGCGTCTGGCCAGAAAGCTACACTACAAGCCTAGCCGTTGCCCATGCCGGCTTGTGGTACGCACTAAAAATTCCTCCGTGGTTTTCCGCGAACCGTCCTTAATCGCCATGGGTGCGACTTGCAAAACCGGGCACCCATAGCCCACCATAATAGTCAAGTTTTAATTTACCACAATGCACCAACGTACGTCCTGGCTCGGAGACCGTCATTTCATGTGAAATAATTCTAATAAATTAATTTTCCCTTTTATGATCTAGTTGTACTAAGCATAATAAGCATGTCCTAGCCCTGATTCTAGTCAAATTAATTCCTGTGATCAAATAAACAGTGGTAAACAACCTAGGCTTTAAACTATAGGTCCCATCCCGATTGCATTATAAAATAAAGTAATGCAACAGATAAAACAATAGGAATTTGCAAATTAGGTACAATATGTTCAAGGGAAAATGACTTGCCTTGATCTTGATCCAACGGAACCTCGCCGACAACCTCAAAGTAAACCGGAGCGCCCTCGGAACCGCATTCTATCGACAAACACAGCACAGCAAAAACAGGCTATTAGACAGCTAAAACAGACAATTAAACCATTTTTAATATATTCTTGACATTTTTACGAATCCGCTGCAACTTGAACGGACCCAAACGGAGTTCGGATGAATTTTCTGCGAATTTTACAAGTTTCAGCCTTTTACTAGTTAAGAAAAAGAAAAACAATTTATGACGCAAGCGTCTTAGGGCCGACATCACTGCGGGACCCACGTAACAGTGACGCAAGAGAGAGAAAAACATGGGTGCACGGTGGACCGAGTCCATCGGCTTGGGCGCGCCACGTGGCAAGACCGGAGTGGCCGGTATGGATCGGCCACATGGGGAGCACCCGCTTGCGCGGGCTCGCGGCGGCGGCGGCGGCGGCGGCTTGCGCGGCGGTGGCGGCAACGCTGGGCGGGCGCACGAGCGGCGGAGGCGAGGCCGGCTCGGCAAAGGGGAAGAAAAGAGAGAAAGAAATGGTGTTTTCTCACCGTTGGCCGAACTCGGGAGGAAGGCGGCAATGATGCGGTTCGACGATCGAAAATTGGGGAAAAAGCAACGGGAGTATGTTCTCGGTGATTGCGAAGGTGGAGGTGGTGGTGACTCGGCGAAAGGAGTGGCGGTCGGGTGGGAACGGCTGAAACCGTGAGCACGGCAACGGAAAAGGACAATGCACGATGCGGGAGCACGAGAGTGAGCGAACGCGAACGAGTGCGAGTGTGGGACGTGTTCCGGAGTGCGGGAAACTTATAGGCCGGCAAGGGAGCTCGGGCATGGCCGGAGAAGCGGGAACGACGAAACCGCTCTGAGTTCGGCATTAATGGCGGCTGCGAGTGATGGAGTTTAACTCGGCCGTTCCGACACACATGATGAATGGAGGAATGGGGAAAGTGGGGAAACGGTGGAGAAAAATTGGGAACACATAATGACGCAGCTTAATCGAGTTGGAACGTGGCCGAGATGCGCGGAACGTGGGTGGATGCGCCGGCCTGTACGGCATGCGCAATGCGGCTTGGGAGGCTCAAGCTTGGGATGACAAGCGGGCCCCGCTTTTCATCGTCCTGCACCGGAAGGAGGACAAGTGGACTTAGCACATGCGAAAGGAATAGACCGGGCCGCCCAAATAAAAAAAGAAAAAGAGAAGAGGGAGAAGGGAGACTTGGCGGCTTGGCCGATCGGGCGCAGCCACCGGGCTGCGGAAGGAGGGAAAAGAGAGAAAGAGAAGTGGCCGGAGGCCCACGGAGGAAAAAAGATAGGAAAAAGGGAGGAAAAATAAAAACCCCTTTTTGTTAAGGAAATTAATTCCAGTTAGCCTAATTTAATTTTTAAAATTGCTTCCGATGCTCAAAATTCCAATAAAAATCCCGTTAGTGTATTTTGACACGAGGAATTTAAGAAAAATTCCACCAAGCCATTTCCAATTATTAAATGGATTTTTAATTTAGGATTTTGATTTTCTTTAGTTTTTCCAATTTCTTCTTTACGATTTTTCACCGGTAATTTTTAACTTAGAGAGAAAAGCGGAGCGTGACAAACCTACCCTCCTTAAACGGAATCTCGACCCCGAGATTCGGAGATGCCGCGAAGAGATGCGGGTGAGCGGCTTTCAGCTCATCCTCTCTTTCCCAATTGCCTCTTCTTCGAGTGGTGACTCCACCGCACACGACAAAACTTGGTAACTCGGTTCTTGGTTCTCCTTTCACCGGTGTCGAGGATACGAACCGGTTTCTCAACATAAGTCAAGTCCTCTTGAATGTTAAGGTGATCGGACTTGCTTGTTCCTCGTGCACTCTTAAACATTTCTTCAACCGAGATACATGAAACACATCATGAATGCTTGCCATGGAAAGAGGAAGCTCCAATCGATAGGCAACCTCTCGCGCGGCGTTGCAGTCGGTATGGTCCCACGAAACGTGGTGCCAACTTCCCTTTCGTCCGGAAACGGTGCACTCCCCGAAGTGGAGTGACGCGAAGGTACACATAATCTCCAACCTCGAAGCTTAACTCCCTTCAACGGTTGTCGCCAGTAACTTTTCGATGAGACTGAGCGTTTTCAATCTTTCACGGATCGCCGACTTTTCTTCGGCTTCATTCAAGACATTAGTCCCAAACAACCGGCGTTCTCCGGCTCGATCCTGAAAAGTGGCGTGCGGCACTTTCTCGCCATACAATGCTTCAAATGGAGCCATTTGAAGGCTCGCCCGATAACCGTTGTTGTACGAAAACTCGGCATAAGGTAGACTCCTATCCCAAGCTCCACCGAAATCAAGTGCACAAGCTCTCAACATATCTTCCAAGATCTAATTAACTCTTTCTGTCTGACCATCGGTCTGAGGATGGTAAGCGGTGCTAAAGTTCAAACGAGTTCCCAATTCTTCTTGCAACTTCGCGAATTTTGAGGTAAACCGACTCCCTCGATCCGATACAATCTTTTCGGTACCCTATGTAAACACATGATCCTTGCCAAATAGAGCTCTGCCAGTTTCTTCCCTGACTAAGTTGTATGCACGGGTATGAAGTGAGCAACTTTTGTGAGTCTGTCCACAATTACCCAAACAGAATCATGACCAGTGGAGGTTCTGGGCAGACCAGTGATGAAGTCCATTCCAATTTCTTTCCATTTTCATTCCGAATCCCGAGAGGTTATAACAATCCCGCGGGTCACCGATGTTCCGCCTTAACTCGCCGACGGACATCACACAAACCAACGAACTCGGCGATTTCTCTCCTCATGCTAACCCACCTAATTTTTCCTTGAGATCTTGATACATTTTCGTGCTTCCAGGATGAATTGAGTACGGGATTGATGAGCTTCGCTAAGAATCGATCTTTCAACTCCTTGTTCTTAGGTATACACAATCTTTCTCCCATCCCATTGTTCCATGTTCGTCTTCGAGAAATCCTTGGCTCGCCAGTCTCATGTTTTTCTTTAACTCGGCTATGTCTGGGTCATTAGCTTGAGCGACGGACTTGCTCCACGAGTGTCGGCTATGTCTCGAGAGTAGCCACATAACCATGATTGACAATTCCCAAGTTCGGACATTCAAACTCTCGTTGTAGTTCACCGCATAGTTCTTTCGTATGAGTGGCGTTGTAGTAGTTCTTCCGACTCAAAGCATCTCGCTACCACATTGGCTTTGCTGGATGATAGTGTATCCCCATGTCATAGTCTTTGATCAACTCTAACCATCTTCACCGACGAAGGTTTAGATCTGGGTGAAGATATACTTCGACTCTTGTGATCGTGTAAACTTCACAACGGTTAGCGATGAGATAATGCCGCCAAATCTTCGAGCGTGAACCACCGCCGCTAGCTCTAAGTCATGAGTAGGATAATTAGTCTCATGAGGTCGCAATCGGCGTGAAGCATATGCAACCACTTTTCCATCTTGCATCAGCACACATCCTAACCCGTGACGAGATGCATCACAAGAAACTTGAAAATCCTTGGTCCGATCCGGCAAGATTAAGACCGGTGCAGTTACCA
The DNA here is from genome assembly GCA_019925245.2 of Oryza australiensis. Taxonomy (NCBI): domain Eukaryota; kingdom Viridiplantae; phylum Streptophyta; class Magnoliopsida; order Poales; family Poaceae; genus Oryza; species Oryza australiensis. Next base: position 2,207,717 of record JAIFGZ020000335.1, read on the forward strand.
ATTTCGCTTGAGTTATTCAAAGCTTCGTTGCACTCGGCAGACCACTTAAAATTTTCCTCTTTTTTAACAACCGTGTCATTGGCCTTGCGATTCGGGAGAAATTCTCGATGAACCGACGGTAATAACTCGCGAGTCCAAGGAAACTTCGTATTCGAGAAACAGCCTTTGGTGGGGTCCACTTAGTAACCGACTCCACATGTGACGGATCAACACTACTCCTTGAGCGGTTATAATATGACCAAGAAACTGAACTTTCTTGAGCCGAAATCACATTTACTAAACTTGGCGTACAACCGATGTTCCTTCAATCTTTCAAGTACTTGACGAAGATGTTGTTCATGCTCTTCTTTAGACTTTGAATAGATAAGAATGTCATCTATGAAGACCACAACAAACTTATCCAAAAAATCCATGAACACCTTGTTCATTAGGTTCATGAAGAAAGCAGTGCATTAGTAAGTCCGAAGGACATGACGTGCATTCGAACAATCCGTATCGAGTAGTGAATGCCGTCTTTGGAATATCTTCTTCTCTCGATTCTTAATCGATGATAGCCCGACCGCAGATCTATCTTGGAGAACACCTTGGCTCCTTTAAGTTGATCGAACAGTCGTCAATTCGAGTTAACGGGTACTTATTCTTGATAGTGACTCGTTGAGTGCGCGGTAGTCCACACACATCCTCTTTGTTTTATCTTTCTTCTCCACAAATATCACCGGGCACCCCAAGGCGACGTGCTCGGCGAACGTATCCCTTTGTAATTGCTCATCAACCCGCTTCTTGACTTCACCATCTCATTAGCAGCCATTCGTAAGGTCTCTTGTAGATCGGAGCGGTTCCGATACCAAATCGATCCGGAACTCAATCTCCTCTTGGGTGGCATGGTTGTGAGATCATCCGGAAAAACTTCCTGGTACTCCCGAACTATAGGTATATCCTCAAGTTTCTTGGATTCTGATTTTCCGACATTGACTCAACTCGACCGGTAATTTGATTCACACTAACCCCTTGCTTTGCGTACAAAGGAGACTGGAAAGTAACCACTTCTTGTGGAGATTATGGCAATCGGGTATCTACATGGCAAGCTTATCCGACCGGAGGTAGGGATAGATTGCGCCCGCCATATCTCGTAAACCAAACATGACTTGGGTGTTACGTTGCCGATTGAGATAAGGCAACGGCCCATAGTCACGGTTTAGTAAGATTGAGGAAACCGACTTAGAGTAAGATAGGGTTTCCGATCCGTAATTCCGCCTCCCAAGACTATATAAGGGGGTAAGGGGCGTCCCTTGAGGGAGATCATATGCTTTATGAGCCTTTAGCTTTCAACTTTAGATCACGAGATCAATAAAGACACTCGGCGGATCGAATCCCCGAAACAGAGTAGGGTATTACCTCACGAGAGGGCCCGAACTCGTCTAAATCCCCTTTTCCTTCTAACCCATTGTGCTTGGTGATCTTGACTGCGACCCCCGAAATTATATTGCCGAAACCAAGTTTTGACGCTTGGTGCGCTGTAGAGGACCGCGCGTCAAGACTTCTCCAACAATCTCGCCAACAAGCGTGATGGGATCTCCTTCAGATTCGGCGACTTCGCCGCCAACAACTTCGACGACTTCTCCTTCGACTCGGATTCGAACCGCCGGAAGGAAAGACCCACTCGCACCGTGCGAGCTCCCCAATAGTGCCGAGATCTTCGACGACATCTTTAAGTCCAAGATGCAACCGCTCGCTCCAACGAAGGACTTCACTCGGCACCATTCGGATTGCCGAACACCGCCGAAATCTGCACCGATCTTCTCGTCTCACCAACGGAGACGATCTACTTGAAGAAGACCTCTCTGCACCATTTGGGTTACCAAATGCCACCGAGATCTACGGCAAACTCCTCTCCCGAGTCGAGGTCGACCCACTCGGAGGAGCCCGCTTCCCCATGCTCGACTCGACTTTAACGATCCGACCCGGTTACCCAGGCTAAGGGAGGTCGCCGTCATCCTCCCGTCATTCGGCTCATGCTCATCTTCGGAGCTCAACGAATACCTCAGCTCCGCCGGCTTTGACGACCTCTATGGCATCCCCTCGATGAAGCCGACGACTCCGACCGCCACAAGGACTACGGGCCGAAGTGTCGATGTCCTCATGGCCGAGCCGGACAAATTCGACTCAGCCATGGCCCGTAGGCTTGCCGAGGAAGAGCGAGCTAAGATCGAGCAGAGCGCAAGATGGTCAAGAGGAGAAGAAACGCAGGAAGAGGCCGACAAGAGAAAGCAAGATCTACGCGTAGCCTGGACGATCCGCTTAGGAGGCCATTCTTCAAATGCGGGTCCGCAACGCCAACATCTTCTAGACGCCACAGCGGAACGCCGTCGCCACACTCACACTTTTGGACAACGTCATGGAGACGGCACCACCGACGTGACTCCAATACTTGACAAGATCAAGACCATCGTCGCAGCCATAGCCAACGGCCATCCCACCACCTGCAAGAAGGCCAACCGAGTCCGTGGCTGAAACGCCCGACAAAAGCCGACTCCCGCCTCTAAGGTCGAGACTATAAGAGGCCCGAGCCGATCGGTCGACGACAAGGCCAAGAGGCCCACGCCGCGAGTCCACACTGTAAGTACTCAGGAGCAAACACCGACTCCCGCGACAAACGACACGACGTCCACCCGTCCACCACCGTGTCCGCCGCAACAAGCCTCCAGCTACCCAACCAGCCAACCAAAGACCTCGCCGAGTGATCTGCGAGAAGTCCTCGATCGCCGCTACAGAGCGTGACCGACGCACCCGGAAGATCGGAGGGGATCACCCGATAGCGGCGACGACGGAGTGCCGCTTCACTGGGAGCTTCGCCGAGTGCACCGGCCGAGTGGATTCAAGCCCACAGAATAGAAAGGTACGACGGCAAGACCGACCCCGAGTCATGGCTTACCGTGTACACTCTCGCCATCCGCGCAAGCAGCGGCGACAACAAGGCGTGGCCAATTATCTTCCAAAGTGGCCCTCGCTAACTCAGCCAGAACCGGCTCACGAGCCTCGCCAAGAGGCTCAATCGGCTCGTGGAGCGAGCTAAGGGACCATTTCATCGCCAACTTCTAGGAACTTCTAGGGTACCTTCAAGAGGCCCGACACACACTTCGATCTATACAACGTCATCCGTAAGCCGACGAGCCTCGAAAGACTACATCCGCCGTTTCTCCGAGAAGCGCAACAAGATCCCCAACATCACCGATGACTCATCATCGCCGCCTTCCGTAAGGGAGTCCGCGATGAGCCGACCGGGAAGTTCGACGCAAGCCACCGAAGACGGCGAAACAAATGTTCGAGACGGCGAACTCCTACGCCAAATCCAACGACGCCATCAAGGCAGCCCGTCAAGACCGGCCCGACAGAGGGAAGACAAGCAGGGAGGAAGCCGGAATCCTAAAAAGGATAACGGCAAAAGAACAACGGGCCAAAAAGACCGCAAGCGCCGATCCGAGGATCTAGTGGCCGCAACCTCCAACACTCAACGCCCCGAGTCGCCGCCTACGACGCCATCATGAACGCCCAATGCACTCATCATCCCAATCACAAGCACGCGGCTAAGGACTGCTTTATCTACAAACAATTCGCCGAGCAAGACGCGGCGCAGCTCAACAAGAAGCCGACCGATGAGGCTGGTCCATCGGGCCCAAGAAAAACAACACGACCGAGAATGCCGAACCTTTCCAAGACCCCGTGGGAGAGCTCAATCACATCTTCGGAGGGCCGCTAGCCTATGAATCCAAGAGGAAACAGAGCTAACTAACCGAGAGGTCAACGCGGCTCAACCCGAAGACCCTCGCACTCGCGATGGTCGGAAGTGTCCATCACTTTTGACCGCTCGGATCACCCCGACAAAGTGGTTCACCCGGGCGCTATCCGCTCGTCCCGGATCCCGTGGTCCACAACATCGGCTCAAGCGCGTCCTCATCGATGGGGCAGCGCCTCAATATTCGTTCGCCAAGACCATGGATGAGATGCGATTTCGAGGGCCGAATTGAAGGCAAGCTCAGCCCCCTTCCACGGAGTCATCCCGGGACTATCGTCTACACCACTGGGCACATCGCCCTCCCGGTCACTTTCGGGCTCGAGAGAACTTCCGAACGGAGAACGTCACTTTCGAGGTGGCCGACTTCGAGACAACATATCATGCCATCATCGGAAGGCCCGCGCTTGCCAAATTCATGGCGATCCCACATTACACCTACTCTCGCATGAAGATGCCGGGTCCCAACGGCGTCATCACTCTTTCGCAGCGACGTGAAGCAAGCCTTCACTGCGACAAGGAGAGCCGCGACATGGCCCAATCTCGCGAGAGATTGCGTGGCCAAGCAAGAAGTCCGATTGGCCGCATCAACTTCGGTAGAGGGCGAAGTCCCCCGTGAAGAAGATAGCCAAATCGGGATCCGTCGATGCCAAGACCAAGAAGATCTCCCTTGATCCATCGGATCCCTCAAAAATTGCCGTAATCGGCGCCGAACTAGATCCCAAATAGGAAAGCGCGCTCGTCACCTTCCTCCAATAATAAAGATGTTTTTGCTTGGAAACCATCCGATATGCCCGGAATTCGTAGGGAGGTGATCGAGCACTCTTTGCACGTCAAAGATGACGCCAAACCGATAAGACAACGACACGCAGATTCGCGCAGGCCAAAAAGACGCTATCAAGGAAGAGCTCGCAAAGCTCTTGGCTGCCGGCTTCATCAAAGAAGTCCTTCATCCCGACCGGTTAGCCAACCGCCCCGGTCCGCAAGAAAGACGGGGCAATGGCGCATGTGCGTTGACTATACCGACCTCAACAAAGCCCTGTCCCAAAGATCCATTTGGGCTGCCTCGCATCGACCAAGTCATAGACTCAACAATGCCGCCAACTCCCGAGCTTCTTGGATTGTTACTCGGGCTACCATCGATCGCTTGAAAGAATCCGACCGCTTGAAGACATCGTTCATCACGCCGTTTGGGGCCTATCGCTACATCACCATGCCTTTCGGCCGAAGAACGCCGGTGCCACATACCAATGCATGATCCGTAGATGTTTCCAAACGCAGATCGGCAAGAACATAGAAGCTTATGTCGACGACGTTGTCATCAAGACCAAGCGTAAAGAAGACCCGATCGCCGACCTAGAAGAAACCTTTGCAAACATCCGAGCCTTCGTAATGAAGTTGAACCCTGAGAAGTGCACTTTCGGCCCCATCGTGCAAACCGCTCGGCTTCATGGTGTCACATCGCAGCATTGAAGCCAATCCAGAGAAGATCAATGCTATCCGAGCATGAAGCCCCGAGTAACCGTAAAGACGTCCGTAAGCTCACCGGCTGCATGGCGGCGCTAAGCCGCTTCATCTCTCGACTCGGCGAACGAGGCATGCCCTTCTTCAGATTGTTAAAGAAGACAGACGACTTCCAGTGGACCGCGGAAGCCGACAAGGCCTTCGAAGATTTCAAAGAGTTCCTTACAACGCCGCCTCGTCCCGGCCTCGCCTCGCCCCAGAACCTCTCTCGCCGACGCTTCAGCCACTCACCAAGTGGTTAGTACGGTCCTCGTGGTCGAGCGCGAAGAAGAAGGACGGGCTCGAAGATTCAGAGGCCGATCTACTTTGTTAGCGAAGTGTTGGCAGAGCCAAAATTCGCTACCCTCAGGTACAAAAATTGCTCTATGGTGTTCTGATAACCGCGAGGAAGTTGGCACACTATTTTCAGGGTCACTCGGTCACCGTCGTCACTTCCTTTCCACTCGGCGATGTCATCCACAACCGGGAGGCGACCGGGCGCATCGCTAAGTGGGCCCTAGAGCCGATGCCATTGGACTTGACTTTTAAGGCGAGGACGTCCATAAAGTCACAAGCCCCGGCGGATTTCCTAGCCAAATGGATCGAGTAACAAGAGAACGTACCTCGGAAGACCTCCAACACCGGACCATGCACTTCGACGGATCCAAGAGGATCACCGGCTTGGGAGCAGGAGTTGTGCCGATCTCCCGACCGGGGAAAGGCTAAGATACGTCCTTCACCTCCACTTCTCCGCCTCACACAACGTTGCGAGTACGAAGCCTCGCTACCATGGATCGCGCTCGCAGCCACTGGGATACGTCGGCTCATCGTGAAAGGCGACTCCCACCGGTCGTCAACCAAGTAATGAAGGACTCGGTCCTGTCTAAACGACACCATGGAGGCCTACCGACAAGAGGTCCGCAAACTTGAAGACAAGTTTGACGGGCTCGAACTATCACACGTCTTGAGACACAACAACGGATGATGAGTTGGCACGCTCGAGTCCAAGCGTGAAGCAGCCCCAACGGACGTCTTTGTCGAGCACCTTTATGAGCCAACCATCACGACTAAGACACTTCCAACGAACAAGCCGCAAACGAAGTCGCCATGATCGAGGCCGATCGTAGGATACCTCTCATCAAATTCTTAACACAACAAGAGCCGCGAAGGCCGGGATGAGGCGAGCGTGTCCGACGTCGTTGCCAAGCTTATGTCATGGTTGACTCTCGAATTATACAAGAGAAGCCCCTCCGGAATCCTAATGAGATGCATTACACCCGAGGAAGGGAGACAGCTGCTCCAAGACATCCACTCGGGCATATGCGGAAGCCACGCGGCAAGATGCACTCGTGGGCAAAGTTTACAGACAGTGGTTTCTTCCGCTTACCACGGACTCCGACGCGGACAAAGTCGTACGAACCCGTGAAGGTTGCCGCTTTTCGCTCGACAAAGTCATGTCCCACCCAGAACTACGCGACAATCCCACTATCCCGGCCGTTCGCGTATGGGGCTTGGACATGGTCGGCCCTTTCAAGAAAGCTCCAGAGGATTTACACACCTCTTCGTCGCAATCGACAAGTTCTCCAAGTGGATTGAAGCCAAGCCGGTCGCCACAATTACCGCCGACAAGGCACGGGATTTCTTCCTCAACATCGTGCACCGCTTCGGCCCCAAATGTAATCATAACCGACAATGGGACTCAATTCACGGGAGGCATCTTCAAGGAATTTCGCGAAGACTTCGGAATCAAGATTTGCTATGCGCGCCTGCCCATCCCAAAAGCAATGGACAAGTCGAACGGGCCAATGGCATGGTCCTTCAAGGCATCAAGGCCCGCGTGTTCGATCGTCTAAACCCTTACGCAGCAAGTGGGTCCAAGAGCTTCCTCGGTCCTATGGTCTCTACGGACCACACCCGGCCGGCTACCGCCAAACTCCCTTCTTTTTGGTCTACGCGCAGAAGCCATGTTGCCAAACGAGATGGAGTATGAATCCCTCCGAGTCCGCAGCCTTCAACGATGAACGCTACGACCCCGACCGAGTGGACGACCTCACCCGACTGGAAGAGGCCCGAGAGGCAGCCTCTCATCCAGTCGGCAAAATATCTTCAAGGGCTCGACGATACCACGCCGCAACGTTCGAGCATGAGCTTTTATCGTTTGCGATCTGGTTCTCGCGCAAGATTCAAACCACCAAAGACCATCACAAGTTATCCCCTTATGGGAAGGACCATACATAATTGCCGAGGTGACTTGGCCCGTGCATACCGACTAAAGCGTGAAGACGGATCTATGGTGGAGAACTCCTGAACATCGAGCATCTTCGATGATTTTATGCTTAATTTGACTAAAGTTTCATGTTTTCCTTGACTCGCCAACCTCAAGCAAGATGACTTCTTGAGTTAGCAATGGGGTACATATGTCAATAAAGCATAAGTTTTCCTCATCAACTTTTGTGCATGATTTGGTTTATCATTGATTAATGTTCCTTGATTCGAGTTCGTGTTTAAGGACCGAGAGTTTTCGATGGCCTAATTGAGCCTAGGCTCGTGATGTCGGACGAAAATTACTTAAGAAATTTCACACAAAAACTCGGATCAAGGCGTTAACATAAATAAACTAAATATATCACAAGTCTATATCGAGCATCATGATCATACGACATTTACAAGACAATGTTCATAAGACAAATCAAATCCCGAAGTTATTCACTACGTCGACGTAAATCTTCTTCGCCACTCCTCGCGCTTCACTCAAGCATGTCCAAGGCCCGCTCATCCGAGGTCCCGTGAGCGAAGCCCTCTCCCACCGAGTTGATATCCACTCGGGGTAGAGAGACTTGGTCTCGTGCAAGAGCCAGCTCGCTCCCATGTTGGCGGCCTCGTGATGTTCGCCAAATATTGGTCGGGGCCCTCCGCAGCCTTGTCAAAGATTTCCAAAGTGGCTCTAGCGAACCGGCCCCGACTCCCCGATGAAATAGGGACAGCAAGATCGGCGTTGCTGCGTTGGCAACCTCCTCCCTGACTTCTCCGCCGTTTGACCCGCTCGAGCAAGACGTCGTATTGAGCTCGGGTCTTGACTTTGTAAGCGCCAAAAGAATCGATCACGCAGAGCACTCGGAAATAAAGCAAAGACAAAGAATGTTACTTCAAGAAGCTTACCTTCAAACTCGGCCTCCAATTCGGCCTTATCGAGGCCGACCGCCCGCCGGACTCCGGAGCGAGTGGACCTCCGACGAATTTTCTACAAACAAAGAAGGTCATCAGAACCGGGATCAACATGAGAATCATAAAGAAACTCGGAGAGATGAGCTCACTCCCGATCGATCCTCGGAGGTCGAGGTTCTCCTCCCGAGTTCCTCTATCTCCCTCCTCGTGGCTGCCTCCCTCGACGCGGCCTCCTCTCGAGTGGTCTTCGCCTTCACCGGATGCCCTCCGAGAGTTTAAGTGCGGGACCGCCTTCTCAGCGCTCCGACTTGGCCATGGAGCGGCAATACTCCTTCGCACGCAAAATCCAAGGATTGATCGATCAAGAAAAATGATGATACAAGACAAAGAGAAGATCCGGGCTTACATTGAGCAGCCGAGTCGCCTCATTTAGGCCGTTGACGAGGGCATCCCTTTCTTCGCTTTGGCTTGCTTGTCCAAGACGATGCCCCGCTCTCGGCCTTTCGAGTCTCGCCACTCGATCTTGATCGGAGGAACCTGTGTTTTAGAAGATCAGTAACTCGAGGATTTCTTCCACTGTGGCGCAGATAGGGAGAACGAATGAAGACATGAAAGATTCAAACTAAAGAGTAAAGACAAGACTCGATTCAAGACTTACGGCTTCGGGCCGCGCTCTTGGGTGGGGCAGCCCTACTGGCCTCCTTCTTCGGCTTTTTGCCGATCGATCCTCAATCGGGCCGACCAAGCCGCACTCGTGGTTTCTCGTCGCCGACCGGCTCCTGGCCGAAACGTCCGGCCGGCGGTCGGGGCTCTTTCCGGGACATCCTTCTTGGGAGGCGAGGGTTTTTGCCCTGAGCACTCTCGCTCGAAAGCGGGCCCCGGGTCTTGGCTCCGCAGCTTGGATGCCTCAGAGCAACACTGGAGTAGGCCCTCGCCCTTCCCGACAAGATCTATGTCCCGGGGCCTCCGCAACAAAGGATGCAAAATGAAGACAAAGGGAATTTTCAACAAAAGACCGGACTTCGCCATGAAGCATACCGGACGACTTTGGTGATGGCTTTGGAGGGGGCGTCTCGACTAGAGGAGCCGGACGTCGTCATCCGAACCGTCAATAACGAGCCTCCTCTTGCTTGCCCGCTAGTTGGTGTCCTCACTTGGCGCCGCCCGCTTCCCGACCGGATCGCTTTGAATTTTTATCCCGCCGCCGGCTTTCTGGCAGGCGATGCGCACGTCATCGTGAGGCACCTTGTATGGTTTTTAAGTAATGTAAGCATTTTCCGCAAGAGAAGTTCTCACAATACTAAGAGACATGACATCAAGGTTGCAAGACAATACGAAGAAGTCGGCCGGCTTACGGAGGAGGAGGCCGGTGGATGCCGAAGGGAAGAACGGTAGTATGAGGGCGCACTCAACCGCAATTCCGCCGAGAAGATCTTGTACATCCGGATCTTCAGGATTTCGTAATCGAGTGGATCTTGATCTTCCCGATTGGGGTCCTTCCCGCCTTCGTACTCGAAGGCCGGCTTCGACCGCTCTTGATTGGAGCCGCCGCACCGGATGAAGTGCCGAGTGATTTGCTCGCCGCGAAGACCCTTTTGCGTCATTGCTGATCCTTGCAAGCGTTTGTTGGCCTCGTCCCAATCTTGAGCAACCGGAACAATGCTCCAAGTTTGCCTGGGTACAGGGGAAGCCCAACAAAGGTTGAGTCGGGTTCAAGATTGCCGATGTAGAACCACCGCGTGCCATCCCTTGTTGGAAGATTTCAAGGGAAGACAAAAGTACTCCTTGCGGATAGATCCGCGGAGTTGGAAACCCGCCCCGCCAACGACGCATGGGTGGTCCTTATTCGGATGCGGTTTGAGGTAAAACATGCGGCGGAAGAGTTGGAAGTGGGGAGGATGCCAAGGAAGGCGTCGCATACATGAATAAAGAGAGCAATGTGAAGCATGGAGTTGGGGTTCGATGGTAGAGTTGAAGCCCGTAATAATCCAAAAGCCCCGAAAGAACTCGGAGGTGGGAAGGCTGAACCCGCAATAGAAGAAAGAGGTGAATACAACGAGCTCACCGGTGTTCGGGGTTGGGAAATCTTCACCCACCGCCGGGCGCCAGCCCACGATCTCCTTGGGGGGGAAGCACGCCGTGCTTCACCATCTCCTTGAGGGTAGATTCCCTCACATCCGATGTGGCCCATTGGTCAAAGGGGATTCTCTTTTCCTCCGCCATGAGTGTGGTTTGGATGGGAAGTAGATCCGGTCGGAAAGGATGGAGATTTGAGCAAGGAATCTTGGGAGATTGGTTGCGAAAGCTGGTTTGTGGCAAGAAGCGAGCTCCCGGGTGGATGGATTTGGGTGCGCGCGAGTCTAGGGTTTTTCGCAAGGAGCCGTGAACAAAGGTCTGCGAAAAGAGGAATTTTTTGGAAGACGAAGAGGCGGGGATGACCTCGAGACTTTATAGAAAGATTTGAGGGTTGCGCTAGGTTTTCTTATTATTGGGCCGAGCCCATGAGAGAATCTGCGACCCGCTTAAGGTGTGGCCCGACACGTGTCCTTAGGGACTTAAGCGGATGAGCTTAGCAGCATTTGCTTTGGCAATATGCGCGTGTCCGAATGCCCTATACCTTTGGAAATCCTTTCATACCGCGGTTTGCTTGACTTCATGAGAAGCCGGCACGATGCAATTTGAGAGGTGACCAACGCTAAGCTTTTTATAGCCGCCTTGATGACAAGGGTTGTTTGGTTTTGTAGCATTTGACTAAGTGATTATGTCAATGCTATTTTTTCCACCTTGGTGAAGATCTTTATAGATTAAGACCAGATTATGGCAAGAGCTATTTAATAACTTGGTCATATTTTTCATACGATTGAAAAACTCGTTTTCCCATGAGGGACGATTAAAATATTTGTTTCGAAATGACTCGGCGTAACCATTCGGATAAGAATGAGCTTGCTTCGGGTGCTTTTCTACCCATGAGGGTTGGTTGAATTATTTGTTCGAGATGACTCGGACAAATTCACTCGAATGAGTATGAACTTGTCTGTAATGAGATTTCTATGATTGCTTTAGCATGAGCTAAGGATTTATATGAGAATGATTTTTATAGTTCTTGACTATATGCTTAGTCCTGTTTTTGACTAACCACATAGTCGGGCTACATTTTAATTAGGTGCATCAAGAGATGCACCTAGATATTTATTTTTGAGAATTTTTAGATATTTTCCACCCTTCACGCCTTTGGAGCCACTCGGAAGATTCATGAAGAGATGATGGAATCACTGGCGCGTAAGCACTCGGCCAAAGAAGCTTTTGGCTGCGTGATCGTTTTGGTTTGAAGCCGAGCCGTCTCGTCAACCGAAAAGGACTCTGGGGCTACCTGTGGAGATTATGGCAATGGGTATCTACATGGCAAGCTTATCCGACCGGAGGTAGGGATAGATTGTGTCTCGCATATTCGTAAACCAAACATGACTTGGGTGTTACGTTGCCGATTGAGATAAGGCAACGGCCCATAGTCACGGTTTGGTAAGATTGAGGAAACCGACTTAGAGTAAGATAGGGTTTCCGATCCGTAAGCCCGCCTCCCAAGACTATATAAGGGGGTAAGGGGCGTCCCTTGAGGGAGATCATATGCTTTATGAGCCTTTAGCTTTCAACTTTAGATCACGAGATCAATAAAGACACTCGCGGATCGAATCCTCGAAACAAGAGTAGGGTATTGTCACATCCCGAGTTTTTCCCTAATTCATTTAAAATAATTTACCCGAAAATAATCGGAATTTCAAATTAACCTGGAGTCAACCTATAATTTTAAAATGCAATTAATAAATGGAAATGACATGATAGGATTTTTCTTGAATTCTTCATGTCAAAATACGCTAACAGATTTTTACCGGAATTTTTAGAGCACTCTAAGTATTTTTAATCAATTAAATAAGAAAACAGAATTTAATTAAGTCCCTTTTCCCTTTTTCTTTTTCTTTTTTTTTCTTTCCTTTTTCCGTACGCCCGTACGGTCCTTTTCCCGCCCGACGCCGTAACGGGCCGTCGCCCGTCCCCGCGCGCCACCCCTCCTGGGCCGTGGGCCGGCCCACGGTCCCGCCGTGCCGCGCAAGTCCGGCGCTCCTCCTCGCGCGCGGCCACCGATGTGGGCCCCACTGCCGGAGCCGCTCCCCGCGCCGGCCGGCCCAACCGCCGCGCCATAGCCGCGCCGCCCGCCTCTTACCCGGCCGCTTCGCGCGCTCGCGCCGCGGGGCCCCACGCCGGCTCCGCCCGTGCCGCCGCACCCGTGCCCGCACTCCGCGCGCCGCAACAACCGCCGCCGCCCAAACGGCCGCCGTATATCTCTCTCTCTCTCCGAGTCCGAGAACGCCGGCGACCTTATCCCCGCGCTTCCGTGCCCGTTTCGGCCTCCTCTCTCCCCTTTAAAACCCCTCGAGCTCCGCCTCGTTTCCCTTTGTTCGCCGTTGTTTCTAGCCCGTGTCGCCGCCGTTCTCCGTCGCTCATCCGCCGTGAGCTCGCCGCCGTCCCTGGTCCCTTTGGTTTTCGTTTGCTTCCTTTTCCTTTCGCGCGCACGCGCCGCGTCGGCCGCCGCGCCGGTCCCGCCGCTCGCGGGTCGCGCGCCGCCGCTGCTGCGGGCGTCGCCGGCGTCCGCGCGCGCCGCCGCCGCCACCCGTGGAACCCTAACCCTAACCCTAGCGCCGCCCTCTCTCGTGCCGTCCGATCTTGCGGATCGGACGGATTGCGCCGTCCGATCGTGACGGATCGCGCCGCCCGATCGCGATGGATCTCGCGCCGTCCGATCGCCGCCATCCGCCGCCGATCACGCCGCGTTGCCGCCGATCCGGCCGCCGGATTGCGCCACGTGGCGGCAATCCGGCCGCCGCGCCCGCTCCCGCGGCCAGCTGCAGGCGCCGACGCCGCCCTAGGGTCGAGCGCCCGCCACAGCCGACGCCAGCCCGTGCGCGCATGGATGACATCACCGGGACTTAATTGCGCAATAAATAATTTAATCTTTTCGTTTAGTTTAAAAATCGCAATTAAACTTCTAGAATTCATATCTTTTGAATCCGAGCTCCGTTTTAGTCCATTCAAATTTCATTAAATCCAGAAAAATGTCAAGAATCCATTAAAAATACTTTTCAGTGCTGTTTCAGTAGACTTTTTAGGGTGTTTGTTGAGTGTTTTGTTTGTCGTGTAGATCCCGAGTTTTCCGGCGAGCCCGTTCTCTTGAAGTAGTCGCCGAGGTTCCTCGCCTCCGAGCAAGGCAAGTCATACCTTACATTGACCATATTGTACCTATTTTATGTAAATATCTCTTTTTCTTTCAAATACTGCATATGTTTTAGAATGTCATTTTATGGGATGATTATACCTATTGTACTCAACCATAGGATTGTTTACCTTATACCATTGATAACTTGGGGTTCAATATGACTAGATGTTAGCTTAGGGTTGCTTAACTATGCTTAGCGCAACTAGCTCACTTAAGGGAATCACACTAAGTTTAATGCTAAAGTTGACCTCCCGGTGATATTAAGATATGATTTTGTTCTTAATAATATTGAATTATAAGAAAGGTGGGTCGTGAGCACATGGTTGGACTTTGGTTAGCGTGCTCATGACGATTAAGGACCGGTTCTCGGGAAACCCTGGAAGAAATGCCGTGCATACCACAAGCCAGCATGGGTAATGGCTGGGCCCGTAGCACAGCTGTCTCTAGTTAACGTATCCCAGAGAGGGTGAGCGTGATGGAGTTGGGTCGGCCCCGGTTTTAAGGGTTGATCAGCTTCCGGATTCACCGCGGCACTAGAGGGGGCTGCCCATTGCCCGAAGGGAATGGGGGCGAAACCTTGGTGTGGTACGATTGATTAGAGGGGGTTGTGTGAAGGGTCTTGTCACAATTCCTTTCCGGGGCACCGTGGTGGTGCACCGGCACACGGTAATGTGTTGTGGGATTGTGTCTTGTGGGTACAGCTTGTACACCTCTCGATCGAGTAAAAACTATTTGAATAGCCGTGCCCACGTTACGGGCGATCGACCGATTCACCTTGATTAGTCTCATTTACTTTATTCGAATGAAATGTTGGATTATGACTAGTGCGTGGATGGATGGGCCTGTTGCAACGTGGTTTGAGCGTTGGACAAGTGTTTATTTAATACGCTTAAATGTTACTACCTGTTTTTGTCTTCAAATATTATTATTGTATTCTCGCAAATGTTGTTTATGCAAATTGAGCCTCTTGACCATTCCTTGTTATTTATCTCGCATCATGTACCCTTTTCCGGTGTGACTTGTTGAGTACGGTGGTTGTACTCAGTCTTGCTTCTTTTTCCCCCTTCAGTGCCAGAGGTTGAGAGCGAGGTCTCCGAGGAGGTGTAGGCTTGTTCTCGTCAAGGTTTAGCCGTGGAGTTGGTGTTCCGCTCGCTCGTGTCAAAGTTTAGCTTAAGTCAGTTTTATTTTCTTTTCCGCTGCATTTATGTAACTCTTTTATATTGTTTCTAAGACGAGGATTCGTATTATCAATAACGTCGATTTGTGTACCTCGGCGATTCTGGACGAGGATGTAATGCACAAATTAGCTGCAGAAATTCTGGTGTGAATTTCTGGGCGTGACAAGTTGGTATCAGAGCCTTCCTATGACTGTAGGACAAGCCAACTGGAAACCTTAAGAGCCCTCTAATTCTTTTCATGTGCATATGTTTTGAAAGAAAAAGGGGTGTTTTGAAAAGTGGAGTCGTCTAGGGTTTAGGAATTGTGAAAATGGGATGTGGTCGTGGGTTTTGAGCATGTTTTGATTTTCCCACTCCTTTGTTTCTATAGATGGCAGGTTCCCAACACGCACTCGGAAAAGGGATGGATGACAGCTGTGTAGCCGGCGCGTATGGCCCTTGCGTTGGATATCCCGAAGCAGGAGTATACGACGCTTGCGCCTCTCGGTGGCGAGTTGCCCTACCGTGTTCGGTTGGAGGTTCACGGGTTTGTGGGAACGTGTCTTCCCAACATGGAGGTCACAGCTTCCGGAGGCACGTCGATCACGCTTGTCAAGAAGCCGCCTACCCGATGTTGGCCGGGATGAGGGAGCCGCATGATGCCGACCTTCGCACCTCTTCCTACCGCTATCATCCCCGTCGAGGTAGTTCCTTCGAGGTCGCTTTATTCAAGTCTGCGGCAGAGGAGAATGACACTACCTTCGGTCACATGTGCACCGTGCTCAAAGGATTGGATCGATGCACTCGACCTACACAAGGCAACCAAGGAGCCGAACGACAAGAAGATGCCGAGGATCACGCGGCCGCAGGACGAAGTGGTTCGTCCGAAGAAGGAGGTAGCCGAGTTGAAGGGACTCCCGCCACCGCTGGGGTCGCCCGCACTACGCCTCGAAAGACCACCACCGCGCCCGTCCGCATCCGCCTAGCACCTTGGATTCCACCGCCTTCTCCCGCTCCACCCGCTCCGGCCGGCGCCGGTTCCAAGATTCTCCGCTGCAGTCCCGCCTCACCTTTGCTCCGGCTTCGGCAAATCCAAAGCGGAGGTGGCGTAATGGTTGGATCTCCGTCTCCAGTGACTCAAGCTCGATAATTCGGCTGAAGACATGGACTCGAAGAGACTCAAGATTCCTCGGAGGGAAGAGGCAGGATCGGTTGGGCTACGGCAACCGACTCGAAGATTCCAAGTCCGAGGTGACGCCCGAGGACTCCGGAGCCGTTCGGAAGAATGGGGATCTTCGAAGGAAGCGTTCGCCTCCTCGTCTCGTGGATCGTTCTAGTTGCCCTCCTTAGTTTTACCGTTTATCTTAGTTTGTCTTCTTGGTAGTTGCTGTGTGTTAGGTCGTTGTGTGTGGGATAGCGGCGTCGATATCAGTGTGATATGACCGACCAATTAAGGATGTTTGGTGCTTTTCCTTGTTTCTAGTCAAGATCGAACAATGCATTTGAATTCAAATAATAAAGATTAGTGCTAAGTCTGCTCGTTTTCCTTCTTTTCTCTCTCTCGGGCGGTCGTCTCCTTCGGATGGTGAACACTGTAACCAGGGGGCGAACAAAGCAACAATGGGCACAAAGCCGACAATCACGAGTCTCACGACGCCAATGGCAATGCTCCTCCACCGCCACCCGAGAATCCCACCATTGCTCAAGTGCTCGCTTCACGCAACACGAGATGATGGCTGCAATGATGCAAAGCAAATGCAACAACAAGACCACCAGATGCAACAACAGCTGTGCGAAGAAATGCAAGCAAGCAGCTAAATAATCGCTTGCCGCCCCACCACCCCACCCAAGCCGCGAGTTCCTTCGTGTCCGACCGCCGACCTTCTCCAAGCACCACCAATCCCATGGAGGCTAATGATTGGCTTCATGCCATAGAGAAGAAGTTGGATCTCGCTGCGGTGCACGGATCAAGAGAAAGTCTCTTTTGCCACTCATCGCCATGTGGTCCCGTCACTTGGTGGGACAACTATTTGGTTACTCGCCGCGGGAGCAGCTGTTACTGGGAAGAGTTTCGTCTAGTTTCGGGACCGCACATATTCCTCAGGGAATAGTTGCACGTAAAAGCGTGAGTTCCGTTCTCTTGAGCAGGGTAACAGATCGATCGAGTATCGCACGAGTTCAATCGTCTTGCCCGTTATGCCCCCGAAGATGTGCGCACCGATGCGTAAAGGCGTGAAAAGTTTTTGGCTGGTTTGGATGATGAACTCACGGACAAGCTTATCTCCGGAGAGTATGCTAACTTTGAGAAGCTGGTCGACAAGGCCATTCGACAGAAGATCGGCGCAACAAGATGATCAAGAAGAGAAAAGCATTCCGATACACGACCTCCTCAACAAAGCAGGGAAATCACAGAGGCCGCGTTTCATGCCCGGAAGTCGAGTGGACCTACCACCATGATTGTTCGTCAAGCATCGACCTTATCACCTGTGGAATTTCCAAACGGGCAAGAGTGGCAAGTGGTCGGCAACAACGTACTCCGCACCCGCGCCTCCAACGGCGCCATCCCAAGAATACACAGACCACCACCTCCAAGGAAGGACTCGGGAGGAAAGCCGAGTCTGTTTCAACCGTGGTGACCTGGGGCATTTTGCGACAAGTGTCCGGCCAAGACGCGCCGGGCCAAGGTTCATCCAGCTCGAGTCAATCATGCGTCCGCCGAGGAAGCACGACCGCTCCCGAAGTTATACCGGGTATGTTTCCGTAAACTATACTCCCGCCACAGATTATTTGATTCGGCGCCACACATTCTTTTATCTCAAAGCAATTTGTTGGGGCACATGGGTTGTCGGTAGTGGGACTTAAGATACCTATGCGGGTTCAAACCCCGGAAACCACTTGGAGACCACTCGCATTGTCCCTCGCAGCCATAGAAATCCAAGGATCTATGTTTCTAGCCAACCTTATCCTCCTTCACCCAAAGGCATAGATGTCATTCTTGGGATGGATTGGTTGTCCAGACATAAGGGAGTAATTGACTGCGCTAGTCGCACCATTACTCTAATTAATACGAAAGGAGAAAGAGTTGTTTTCGCTCTCCCATGCAAGTCAAGCCCGTAGCAAGTTTGAATCATGTTTCCACCGGGAATCGTCCGAAATGGCGGCCAAGACCCCGTGAAGTTAGAGGATATCCCCATTGTCGAGAATACCCGAAGTTTTCCCGAGGATTTAACTCGGATGCCGCCAAAAAGGGAAATTGAATTCGGATTGACCTAGTACCCGGACCGCCCCAATACACAAGAGGCCATATAGGATGGGAGCCAACGAGTTGGCCGAAGTAAAGAAGCAAGTGGATGAACAGTTGCAAAAAGGGTATATTCGCCCGAGCACATCGCCTTGGGGTGCTCCGGTGATTTTTGTGGAAAAGAAAGACAAGACCAAGAGAATGTGTGTGGATTATCAAGCCCTCAATGAGGTTACTATCAAGAACAAGTATCCCCTACCCGGATTGATGACTTATTCGATCAACTCAAAGGGGCCAAGGTATTTTCCAAGATAGATCTGCGATCGGGCTATCATCGTTGAGGATTCGGGAAGAGGACATTCCCAAGACCGCCTTCACCACTGTGTATGGACTGTACGAGTGTACGGTCATGTCTTTTGGGTTAACCAATGCACGGCTTTCTTTATGAATCGATGAACAAGGTGTTTATGGAGTTCTTGGATAAATTCGTGGTGGTGTTCATTGACGACATTTTGGTCTACTCTAAGTCGAGGAGGATCATGAGCAACATCTTCGGACAAGACTCGAGAAGTTGAGAGACCATCAACTCTACACCAAGTTTAGCAAGTGTGCTTTCGGTTAAAGGAGGTACAGTTCCTCGGCCATATTGTGAATGCCCAAGGAGTAGCCGTGGATCCCGCAAATGTGGAATCAGTTACCAAGTGGACCCCGCCTAAAAACGGCACGCAGATCCGAAGTTTCCTTGGACTTGCGGGTTACTACCGCCGCTTCATCGAGAACTTCTCCAAAATCGCCAAGCCAATGACTCAATTGTTGAAGAAAGATGAGAAGTTTAAGTGGTCGGCAGAATGCAATAGGAGTTTTGAAGAGCTCAAGAGGAAGTTGGTGTCGCACCGGTGTTGATACCGCCAGACCCAAAGCAAAGGACTTCCAAGTTTATTGTGATGCATCTCGCCAAGGGTTGGGATGTGTGTTGATGAAAGAAGGCAAAGTGGTCGCATATGCATCTCGTCAATTGCGCCCACATGAAAACAACTACCCCACTCATGATCCGGAGTTATCCGCAAGTGGTTCATGCATTGAAGATCCGCGACACTACCTAATTGGTAATCGTTGTGAAGTGTATACGGATCACAAAAGTCTTAAGTACATTTTCACCCAACTGCATTTAAACCTCCGCAGAGAAGATGGTTGGAACCGATCAAAGATTATGACTTAGGGATACATTACCATCCGGCAAGGCTAATGTGGTTGCGGATGCACTAAGCCGAAAGAGTTACCGCACCACTCTCGGTGTCGAAAGAATGTGTGACCATTGGTGCGCAGGAATTCGAGAATCTAAATCTACGAGTGGTGGATTTTGGTTTTGTGGCTGCTCGGAAGCCCAACCCACTCTCATTGATCAAATTCGGGCTGCTCGGGCATCGGATCCCGAAATGGCCGAACTCAAGAAGAACATGAGAGTCGGAAGAGCTCGTGGTTTTTCGGAAGACGAACATGGCACAATCTGGATGGGAAAGAGGCTGTGTGTGCCGAAGACAAGGATTTGAAAAGGCGATCCTTACGGAAGTTCACCAAACTCAATACTCAATTCACCCGGCAAGTACAAAGATGTATCAAGACCTTAAAGAAAAGTTTTGGTGGGTCGCATGAGGAGGGAGATAGCCGAGTTTGTTGCACTTTGTGATGTTTGTCGCGAGTGAAGGCGGAACATCAACGGCCCGCCGGATCTGTTGCAACCACTTCGATTCCAGTGGAAATGGGAAGAAATTGGGATGGATTTCATCACGGGTTTACCCCGCACAACGTCAGGATATGACTCAATTTGGGTCGTGGTGGACCGACTCACCAAGGTGGCCCATTTCATACCAGTACATACTACCTACTCGGGAAGAAGTTGGCGAGCTTTATCTCGCAAGGATCATGTGTTTGCATGGCGTGCCTAAGAAGATCGTGTTCGATAGGGAAGTCGGTTTACTTCCAAATTCGGAAGAAGTTGCAAGAAGAACTTGGTACCCGTTTGAATTTCAGCACGGCCTATCATCCGCAAACAGACGGCCAACCGAGAGAGTGAATCGATTTTGGAAGATATGCTAAGAGCATGCGCGCTCGATTTTGGAAAAGCGTGGGACAAAAGCTTGCCCTATGCCGAATTCTCTTACAACAAGCGTTCCAGCCGCATTCAAATGGCACCGTATGAAGCACTCGTATGGACGGAAATGTCGCACACACCCTGTTCGGGACGACGGGTGAGCGCCAATTGTTTGGCACGAAGTAATAAGCGAAGCGAGAGAAAAGGTCCGAGTGATTCGGGAAAGGTTGAAGATTGCGCATCCCGACGGAAGAGCTATGCCGATAATCGTTGAAGAGATCTCGCTTTTGAAGCGGGGATTTTGTGTATCTTCGCGTCACACCACTCCGGGAGTACACCGTTTCCAAACCAAAGGTAAGTTGGCACCACGTTTCGTGGGACCATACGGGATTCGGGAACGTCGAGGAGAAGTGGCCTATCATGGAGCTTCCCTCCAACATGACGGTATTCACGACGTGTTTCATGTGTCCCAGTTGAAGAAGTGTTTAAGGATACCGAAGAACAAAGCGAGTCCGGACTGCATTGAAATCCAAGAGGACTTAACCTATGTAGAGAGACCAAGACGTATTCTTGAGGTCGGTGAGAGAAGGACTCGGAACAAAGTTACCGGGTTTTGCAAGGTTCAATGGACTCATCACTCCGAGGAAGAAGCTACTTGGGAACGAGAAGATGAGCTAAAGGCCGCGCACCCGCACCTCTTCGCCGGTACCTCCGAATCTCGGGGTCGAGATTCCGTTTAAGGGGGTAGGTTGTCACATCCCGAGTTTTTCCCTAATTCATTTAAAATAATTTACCCGAAATAATCGGAATTTCGAAATTAACACGGAGTCAACCTATAATTTTAAAATGCAATTAATAAATGGAAATGACATGATAGGATTTTTCTTGAATTCTTCATGTCAAAATACGCTAATGGATTTTTCTTGGAATTTTTAGAGCACTCTAAGTATTTTTAATCAATTAAATAAGAAAACAGAATTTAATTAAGTCCCTTTTCCCTTTTTCTTTTTCTTTTTCTTTTCTTTCCTTTTTCCGTACGCCCGTACGGTCCTTTTCCCGCCCGACGCCGTACGGGCCGTCGGCCCGTCTCCCGCGCGCGCCACCCTCCTGGTCGTGGCCGAAGCCCACGGTCCCGCCGCGCCGCGCAAGTCCGGCGCTCCTTCCCGCGCCGCGGCCACCGAGTGGGCCCCACTGTTGGAGCCGCCTCCCCGCGCCGGCCAGCCCAACCGCCGCCGCCATAGCCGCGCGCGCCCGCCTCTTACCCGGGCCGTTTCGCGCGCTCGCGCCGCGTGGGCCCGCCGGCTCCGCCCGTGCCGCCGCACCCGTGCCCGCACTTCCCGCGCGCCGCACAGCCGCCGCCGCCCGAAACGGTCGCCGTATATCTCTCTCTCTCTCCGTGTCCGAGAACGCCGGCGACCTTATCCCCGCCGTTTCGTGCCCGTTTCGGCCTCCTCTCTCCACCTTTAAAACCCCTCGAGCTCCGCCTTGTTTCCCCTTTGTTCGCCGTTGTTTCTAGCCCGTGTCGCCGCCGTTCTCCGTCGTTCATCCGCCGGTGAGCTCGCCGCCGTCCTCGGGTCCCTTTGGTTTTCGTTTGCTTCCTTTTCCTTTCGCACGCCGCCGCTCGTCGGGTCGTCGCCGCCGGTCCGCCGCTCGTCGGGTCGTCGCCGCGCCGCCCGCCCGCCGCCGCCACCCGTGGAACCCTAACCCTAACCCTAGCGCCGCCTCTCTCGTGCCGTCCGATCTTGCGGATCGGACGGATCTGCGCCGTCCGATCGCGACGGATCTGCGCCGTCCGATCGCGATGGATCGCGCGCCCGATCATCGCCATCCGGCCCGATCGCGCCGCGTGCGCCCGATCCGGCCGCTCGGATTGCGCCACGTGGCGGCAATCCGGCCGCCGCGCCCGTCTCCCGCGCTCAGCCTGCGTGCGCGCGTCGCCCTAGGGCGACGCCGCACCGCCGACGTCATGCCGACGCGCGATCTGTGCGCGCATGGATGACGTCACGGGACTTAATTGCGCAATAAATAATTTAATCTTTTCGTTTAGTTTAAAAATCACAATTAAACTTCTAGAATTCATATCTTTTGAATCCGAGCTCCGTTTTAGTCCATTCAAATTTCATTAAATCCAGAAAAATGTCAAGAATCCATTAAAAATACTTTTCAGTGCTGTTTCAGTAGACTTTTTAGGGTGTTTGTTGAGTGTTTTGTTTGTCGTGTAGATCCCGAGTTTTCGGCGAGCCCGTTCTCTTCGAAGTAGTCGCCGAGGTTCCTCGTCTCGAGCAAGGCAAGTCATACCTTACATTGACCATATTGTACCTATTTTATGTAAATATCTCTTTTTCTTTCAAATACCGCATATGTTTTAGAATGTCATTTTATGGGATGATTATACCTATTGTACTCAACCATAGGATTGTTTACCTTATACCATTGATAACTTGGGGTTCAATATGACTAGATGTTAGCTTAGGGTTGCTTAACTATGCTTAGCGCAACTAGCTCACTTAAGGGAATCACACTAAGTTTAATGCTAAAGTTGACCTCCGTGATATTAAGATATGATTTTGTTCTTAATAATATTGAATTATAAGAAAGGTGGGTCGTGAGCACATGGTTGGACTTTGGTTAGCGTGCTCATGACGATTAAGGACCGGTTCTCGGAAACCCCGAAAGAAATGCCGTGCATACCACAAGCCGCATGGGTAATGGTGGGCCCGTAGCAGCACTGTCTCTAGTTAACGTATCCCGAGAGGGTGAGCGTGATGGAGTTGGGTCGGCCCCGGTTTTAAGGGTTGATCAGCTTCCATTCACCGCGGCACTAGAGGGGCTGCCCATTGCCCGAAGGGAATGGGGGCGAAACCTTGGTGTGGTACGATTGATTAGAGGGGGTTGTGTGAAGGGTCTTGTCACAATTCCTTTCCGGGGCACCGTGGTGGTGCACCGGCGCACGGTAATGTGTTGTGGGATTGTGTCTTGTGGGTACAGATTGTACACCTCGATCGAGTAAAAACTATTCGAATAGCCGTGCCCACGGTTACGGGCGATCGACCGATTCACCTTGATTAGTCTCATTTACTTTATTCGAATGAAATGTTGGATTATGACTAGTGCGGTGGATGGATGGGCTGTTGCAACGTGGTTTGAGCGTTGGACAGTGTTTATTTAATCTTGCTTAAATGTTACTACTTTTTCTTGTCTTCAAATATTATTATTGTATTCGCAAATCTTGTTTATGCAAATTGAGCCTCTTGACCATTCTTTGTTATTTATCTCGCATCATGTACCCTTTTTCCGGTGCGACTTGTTGAGTACGGTGGTTGTACTCAGTCTTGCTTCTTTTCCCCTTCGGTGCGAGGTTGAGAGCGAGGTCTCCGAGGAGGTGTAGGCTTGTTCTCGTCAAGGTTTAGCCGTGGAGTTGGTGTTCCGCTTCGCTCGTGTCAAAGTTTAGCTTAAGTCGGTTTTATTTTCTTTTCGTTGCATTTATGTAACTCTTTTATATTGTTTCTAAGACGAGGATTACGTATTATCAATAACGTCGATTTGTGTACCTCGGTGATTCCCGGACGAGGATGTAATGCACAAATTAGCGCGAAATTCGTGTGAATTTTCGGGCGTGACAGTATTACCTCACGAGAGGGCTGAACTGTCTAAATCCCCTTTTCCTTCTAACCCATTGTGCTTGGCGATCTTGACTGCGACCCCGAAATTATATTGTCGAAACCAAGTTTCGGCACTTCTCCTTCCGACTAGTTAGGATGATGGTGCGTCGCTGTGAGTTTATCACTCCTTTGTGTCTTGTCAACCAATCCATTCCTAGGATGACATCTAAGTCTTTGGATTCAAGAAGGATGAGATTGGCTAGAAATCGTGATCTTTGAATTTCTATTGTCACCGAAGGACTATAGCCGACCGACATCGACTATTTCTGGGGTGTGAACCCGCATCGGTGTGACAAGTTTTTCTCTTCTTAACCCATGTTCCCCAACAAATCTTTTTGATATGAATGAATGAGTTGCACCAGAATCAAACAAAAGCGTAGCGAGAACCGAGTTTATGAGAAACGTACCGAATGACGTCCGGTGCATCCCGAGCCTCTTCAAGCGATGCATGGTTGACCCGGCTGTACAAACCTAGGTGCATTGCGCTTGGGCTTCGGACACTTATCAGCGAAGTGACCAGGTTCGTTGCAGTTGAAGCAAACCAACGGTTTCCCTACAGCGTCTTTCCTGGGTTGAACAGACTGAGGCGGTGCCATCGGCGGGCGCGGAACGAGATTGCGGTGGGACCGACCACCGTTGTTGCTGATGTTGCCATGGTTAAAGTTGGGGTTGGGATGCGAGTTGGAATTCCCGGGTGAAAGGGACGGTGCTTGTCGAACAACCATAGTGGAGGGTCCACCTTGTTGTCCAGTCATGAAGCGAGGTCTTTGGACATTCCCCCGATTCATCCGGCGGGCCGCCTTTCTCTTACGGACCATCTTGTTCCTCCGATCCTCTGGCGAATGGCTTTATCTACCGCTTCTCGAAGTCGGCATAATCTCCTAAGATCGGTGATTGGTGAGTTCATCATCAAGACCGGCCAAGAATTTGTCCCGCCTTTCGGAATCGGTGCGCACATCCTTCGGTGCGTAGCGTGCGGCGATTGAACTCGTGGAGGTATTCAATAACGGTCCTGTTGCCCTGTTCCGAGCTCGGAACTCCCTCTTCTTACGTGCCACAATGCCATCGGGAACTTGTGCCTTGCGAAAGTTGTAGCAGATTCGCCCAAGAAACTTCGTCCCTGCTGGACGAGTCACCAAGAAATTGTCCCACCATGCTGAAGCGGGACCCTGGAGCCGATGAGTGGCGAACGCCACCTTTTCCTGGTCATTGCACTATAGAAGATTGAGCTTCTTTTCAATTGCATGGAGCCGTCGTTTGCCTCCATGGGATTGGTGGTACTTGAAAAGGTGGGAGGGCGAACGCGTAGGAATTCGCGGCTTGTGACCGGTGGGGCTGGACCAGCTGCGGCATGAAGCGTGCTTGTTGCAACCGCTGAAGCATTTGTTGTTGCATCGCCGTGTCTTGCTTGCATCTGCTTGCATCATTGCAGCCATCATCGAGTTTGACTCGTCAAGACTTGAGCAAGCGTTTGATTCTCGGCGGCGGAGGGGACCACGACTTGCGGCGGTATTGGGAATGGTTTCCGATTCGATTGGTTGTGTTGTTACCATCACCATTGCCCCGATTGGATGGCTGGTGCTCATCATCTTGAGGGAGCGAACGAAAGAAACAAAGACAAGAAGAAAAACAGGTTGCTCGAAACCCGAATTTATTATTAATTAACGATCGATAGTTGACATTACAAAAAGTAAACAGTTCAACTCCTAATTAAGGACAACCATACCACAACCACTAGTATGGTCCGCCCTACCCCAAACAACACACCTGAACACATAACTACCGGACAAAGACTAGACCACGAGGAACTAGGGGAAACGGTTTAGTGCTCGGAATGGCTCTGCGGTCGGTGGAGTCGAAGTCGGACTCAGCATCATCTCCAACCTCCTCGATCGGCTGCGGGAGTCCTGCAGGTATGTCCCACCACTGCCGGGCTCACGCCACTGCTCGAGCTCGCTGCTGGAGCTGCTGCTGCCGAGTGCCTGGAGAGATTGAGGGTCTCGTCGGAGGAGCGGACGTCACGGACGCCATCCTCCACTACTGCGCAACGGCGCGCTGCAGGGCGGAGGTCGCGGTGGGCGAACGGGAACGAGTGGAGGCGCGGGCGACACGAACACTGGAAGCGGCTCGGAGCTGGAGGAGGGTTTAGGTGCGCAAGCCGGATATGCACGGGAGTGGTGGTGGTCTTCCTCGGAGTGATGCGGATCCCGGCACCCCTAGGAGGCAAACGGCCCGGAGAATGGCATTCTCCCTCTTGAGGCGGGCCACCTCACCCTTCAACTGTTGATCTCCACCAACCACGGTCGTTCGGGGCCTTGGCTGCCCTATGCAGATTAGTATGCAAGGTGTCCAGCCCTTGCATGACTGCGGTCATTCGCCGAAGGTTGTGTCATCTTCGACACGGTTGACGGAAGGAGCCGGTGTCGTCGTAGTCGCCACGGGGGTGGTAGCGATAGGCGGTGCGACGGAAATCGACGTCGTGACACTCCCGAAGTCCGGTAAGCATCGGGTAGGTGCTTCTTGACAAGCGTGCTCAAAGGTGCCTCCAGAAGACTCCACCAACATGTTGGGCAACACGGTGGGGATGCCATGCACCTCCAAGCAAACTTGGTGCGGGAACTCACCGTTGAGGTGGCGAATCTTCGTGTACTCCGGAAGGCGGGGTATCCACCAAAAACGTCATCTTGCTCGGTTACGCCACAAAGTCACCCGGTTTCGGCCGTAGTGCGTCGGGGAAGGTTTGCCATCTATAGAAGACAAAGGAGGGAAATCAATGCATGCTCGGATCCAGATTAAATAAATCAAAAATGACTCAAAGGAATAACCAAATAAGAAGCATATTTTTATGCATAAAATAGTTTTACATGAGAGCAAATAAAATACTATAGACTCTAATAAATTAACGAGCAAAATAATTACATATTAACAATAAGACGCATGAAATATTGCAACCCGCAAATTCTAGACGCGACTTAATGCATAATCCCGACTATTCCCAAATGACAGTCAAATAAAAGTCAATTCGACTCCCACTCACGCAAAAATTTCTAAAACCCTAGTCTAACCATACTCGGAAAATCCAATTCATAAGGTCATTTTTTAAAATGAGAATTCCCAAATTTTCTCGAAACAACTCCAAATGCAAGAGAGATATGCGAGATGACCTTTCCGGTCCATCCGCACTCCATCACGCTCACCCTCGCCTGGATGCGTCGGCCGGGAAAAGCTACACTACAAGCCCATCCGTTGCCCATGCCGGCTTGTGGTACGCACTAAAAATTCCTCCGGGTTTCCCGCGAACCGGTCCTTAAGCGCCATGGGTGCGACTTTCAAAACCGGGCACCCATAGCCCACCATAATAGTCAAGTTTTAATTTACCAATTAACGGTACCAACGGTACGTCCGGTCGGAGACGGTCATTTCATGTAAAATAATTCTAATAAATTAATTTTCCCTTTTATGATCTAGTTGTACTAAGCATAATAAGCATGTCCTAGCCCGATTCTAGTCAAATTAATTCCCGGTGATCAAATAAACAGGGTAAACAACCTAGGCTTTAAACTATAGGTCCCATCCCGATTGCATTATAAAATAAAGTAATGCAATAGATAAAACAATAGGAATTTGCAAATTAGTTACAATATGTTCAAGGGAAAATGACTTGCCTTGATCTTGATCCAACGGAACCTCAGCGACAACCTCAAAG
This sequence comes from Oryza australiensis, assembly GCA_019925245.2. NCBI lineage: Eukaryota > Viridiplantae > Streptophyta > Magnoliopsida > Poales > Poaceae > Oryza > Oryza australiensis. The sequence continues at coordinate 2,235,302 of JAIFGZ020000335.1, forward strand.
TAAACCGGAGCGTCCTCGGAACTAGATTCTACCGACAAACAAAGCACAGAAAAAACAGGCTATTAGACAGCTAAAACAGACAATTAAACCATTTTTAATATATTCTTGACATTTTTACAAATCCTCTGCAACTTGAACAGACCCAAACGGAGTTCGGATGAATTTTCTGCGAATTTTACAAGTTTCAGCGTTTTTACTAGTTAAGAAAAAGAAAAACGATTTATGACGCAAGCGTCTTAGGGTGACATCACTGCAGGACCCACGAACAGTGACGCAAGAGAGAGAAAAACATGGGTGCACGGTGGACCGAGTCCACCGGCTTGGCGCGCCACGTGGTAGCACCGGAGTGGCCGGTATGGATCGGCCACATGGGGAGCACCCGGTTTGGCGGGCTCTACGGCGGGCGGCGGCTTGCGCCGGCGGTGGCGCCAACTCGGCGGGCGCACGAGCGGCGGAGGCGAGGCCGGCTCGGCAAATGGGAAGAAAAGAGAGAAAGAAATGGTGTTTTCTCACCGTTGGCCGAACTCGGGAGGAAGGCGGCAATGATGCGGTTCGACGATCGAAAATTGGGGAAAAGCAACGGGAGTATGTTCTTGGTGATTGCGAAGGTGGAGGTGGTGGTGACTCGGCGAAAGGAGTGGCGGTCGGGTGGGAACGGCGGAAGCGTGAGCACGGCAACGGAAAAGGACGACGCACGATGCGGGAGCACGGGAGTGAGCGAACGCGAACGAGTGCGAGTGTGGGACGTGTTCGGAGTGCGGGGAAACTTATAGGCCGGCAAGGGAGCTCGGGCATGGCCGGAGAAGCGGGAACGGACGAAACCGTCGGAGCTCGGCATTAATGGCGGCTACGAGTGATGGAGTTTAACTCGGCCGTTCCGACGCACATGATGAATGGAGGAATGGGGAAAGTGGGGAAACGGTGGAGAAAAATCGGGAACACATAATGACGCGGTTAAGCGAGTTGGAACGTGGCGGGATGCGCCGGCTTGCACGGCATGTGCGCTGCGGCTGGGAGGCTCAAGCTTGGGGATGACAAGCGGGCCCCGCTTGTCATCGTCCCGACCGGAAGGAGGACAAGTGGACTTAGCACGTGCGAAAGGAATATCTTGGGCCGGCCCAAATAAAAAAAAAGAAAAGAGAAGAGGGAGAAGGGAGACTTGGGCCGGCTTCGCGGGCGCAGACCGGGCCGGCGGGAAGGAGGGAAAAGAGAGAAAGAGAAGTGGCGGAGGCCACGGAGGGAAAAAAATAGGAAAAAGGGAGGAAAAAGAAAAACCCCTTTTTCTTAAGGAAATTAATTCCAATTAGCCTAATTTAATTTTTAAAATTGTTTAGATCTTGAAAATTCCAATAAAAATCTGTTAGTGTATTTTGACACGAGGAATTTAAGAAAAATTCCACCAAGCCATTTCCAATTATTAAATGGATTTTAATTTAGGATTTTGATTTTCTTTAGTGTTTAGGCAATTTCTTCTTTATGATTTTTCACCGGTAATTTTTAACTTAGAGAGAAAAGCGGAGCGTGATGGAACTCTTCCAGCTGACTGCGCCTCCGTTCAGGCAGAACACGAACCTAGATTGCGATCTATAATCATCCTTGTCCGTTTGGAAGCTAGCATTGGTGTAACCACTTACAACGAGATCTTCTTCACCTCCATAGACTAGGAACATATCCATAGTTCTTCTCAAGTACTTAAGGATACTCTTTACGGCAGTCCAGTCACCTTCACCTAGATCAGACTGGTATCTACTCGTAGCACTCAAAGCGTACGAGACATCGGGCGTGTACAAAGCATGGCATACATGATGGATCCAATTGCCGAAGCATATGAAACCATACCCATCTTATTCCGCTCATCATGTGTCCGAGGACACTAATTCTTGCTAAGATTAATGCCATGTGACATGGACAAGAAACCTTTCTTGGAATCGTGCATGTTGAACCTTTTCAATAACTTGTCAATATATGTACTTTAGCTTAATCCAATTAGCCTCTTGGATCTATCTCTATAGATCCGATTGCCCAATATTTATGTTGCCTCCCCTAAGTCTTTCATGGGAAAACTATTTTTCAATGAAGACTTGAGGGATTCTAGCATAGGGATATCATTTCCAATCGGTAATATGTCATCCACATATAAGATTAGAAATACAATTACGCTCTCACTGACCTTTTTGTAAACACAGGCCTCCTCTTCATTTTTGATGAAACCAAACCCTTTGATTACTTCATCAAAACGAATATTCCAACTCCGAGATGCTTGCTTCAATCCATAAATGGATTTCTGTAGCTTGCATATCTTTCCAGGCGATTGTGGATCGACAAAACCCTCGAGGTTGTATCATGTATACATCCTCGCTTAGTTTTTCATTTAGGAAAGCCGTTTTGACATCCATCTGCCATATCTCATAATCGAAATATGCAGCAATCGCTAGAATAATCCGAATAGACTTAAGCATTGCGACGGGCGAGAAGGTTTCATCATAATCAACACCTTGAATCTGTTTAAAACCTTTCGCCACCAATCGCGCCTTATAGATGTGAACATTTCCATCCATGTCGGCCTTTTTCTTAAAAACCCATTTACACTCAATGGTTTTGACACCATCAGATGGATCAACCAAGTTCCAAACTTGATTATCATACATGGATTCTATTTCGGATTTCATGGCTCCAAGCCACTTGTTGGAATCGAGTCCCACCATCGCTTCCTCATAGGTCTTAGGTTCATCGTTGTCCAACAACAATATATCACGTTGTTCCGCACCTGTGTACTTGTCAGACGCACGACGTGATCTTTCAGACCTCCGTGGGGCTGGTGTATCTACAACAGGTGTCGCAACATCTTGTTTCTTCTGTTGTGGTTCCGTGGTAGCTGAAACATTTTATGGTGTTTCTTGAACTTCTTCAAGATGCACCCTGCTCCCACTAACCCTTCTTGAAAGAAACTCTTTCTCCAAGAAGACACCGTGTCGGGCGACAAACACTTTGTCTTGTTCCCGATTATAAAAGTAATATCCCTTAGTTTCCTTAGGATATCCCACAAAGAAGCACTTGTCGATTTGGATGTGAGCTCGTCGGATTGTAAACATTTTTACATAAGCCTCACATCCCCAAATTTTGAGAAAAGACAAACTAGGGGTTGCCCTGTCCATATCTCATATGGTGTCTTTTCAACCGACTTAGATAAAACTCTATTTAGTGTGAACGCAGTGTTTCAAGAGCATATCCCCGAAGGATAACAAAAGATCACTTTGGCTCATCATGGACTGCACCATGTCCAACAAGGTGCGATTTCTCCGTACGGACACCCCATTCCATTGTGGAGTTCTGGCGGAGTCAAGCGTGGAACAATTCCACAATCTTTCGAGATGATTACCAAACTCTTGGCTCAAGTATTCCCTCCATGATCGATCGTAGAAACTTGATTGTTTTCCCTAAATGATTATACTTTATTTTGGAATTCTTTGAACCTTTCAAAGGATTCGGACTTATGTCTCATTAAGTAGATATAACCATATCTACTAAAGTTATCGATGAAGGTAATGAAGTACTGATAACTACCTCTGGCCGTTGAGCTCATTGGTCCACATACATCAGTATGTAAGAGTGCCAACAATTCATTTGCTCTCTCATTGTGTCCTGTGAAAGGTGCCTTTGTCATCTTACCAAGTAAACAAGACTCACATGTCTCAAATGATTCAAAATCAAAAGAGTGAAGCAATCCATCCTTATGGAGCTTCTCCATGCGTTTCTGATTTATAAGGCCTAAGCGACAATGCCAGATAAACGTGGGGTTTGTATCATTTTGGAGTTGCCTCTCCATATTAATGTTATAGATGGGAGATGCTTGAAGATTCAAAACGTATAATCCATTCACCAATGGTGTATGAAAATAAAACATATCTCGAGATAAACTGAACAACCATTGTCCATTGATCTAAAATCATATCCTTTCGCTTGCAAACATGAAGCGGAAATAACGTTTTGACATAGAGTTGGAACACAATAACAATTATTTAATTCCAAAACTAATCCTGCAGGTAAATGAAACGATGTAGTCCTGACAGCAATTGTAGCAACACTGTCTCCATTGCCGACACGCAGGTTCACCTCGCCCCTTCTCAAGCTTCTACTTCTTCTCATTCCCTGCAACTATTTGCAAATATGAGCTACTGATCCGGTATCAAATATCCAAGAGTCAGTAGGTGAAGTAGCAAGATTAATGTCTATACCATTAATACCTGAAGCAAAAATCGTACTTTGCTTCTTTTTAAGATCCTCCATGTACTTCTTGCGGTTTCTTTTCCGGTGACATGTCTCCTTGCAATAGAAGCAAAAAGCATCGATGCCCCGACCCCTTCTTGCCCTTCTTTGCATTGGAGGCACTCGCGATCTCATCGGGAGTTAGTTTCCTCTTGGTGCAAAGTTTCTTGACAGTGGTTTGCGTTTAGCTTTTTCGCATCATCATCATATGATGACCGTTTTTCTGGATACTCTCCTCATCCATTTTTAGCATCCCATACAATTCAGCCAAGGTCTTATCCATACTGTTCATGTGATAATTTAATGTGAATAGCTCAAAGCTCGGAGGGAGCGGCGGAGAATCACATCGGTAGCCAACTCTTGGCTAAGGGGAAAACCCTAGTTTTTCGGACTCTCAATGTAGCGAATCATTTTTATCACATGTGGACTAAAGAGAGTCCCCTCAACAAGCCGCACGCAAACATGGACTTTGAGGTGTTGAACCTTTCGGCCCTAGTAAGGTTCTCAAACATGCCACACATTCCCTAAATAATAGTATGAGCATCGCTGCTCTCGTATTGTTTCTGAAGCTCAAAGGACATTGTAGCAAGCATGAGACAACTTATGTCTAGGGAATCATTAGTATGCTTCTCATAAGCCCTCCGTGCGAGTGATAGCATTATTAGGTAAATCATCGGGATAGGGTACTTCAAAAACGTACTCCTTGCGCTCTTGCTTGAGAACAATTCTCAAGTTGCGATACCAATCCATAAAGTTTGTTCCATTCAATTTTTCTTTTTCGAGAATAGATCGCAAATTAAAGGTACTGGGTGTAGTATTAGCTGCCATTATTCTACAACAGAAAAAGCAAAGTTTAGCACAATATTTATGCTATGTCTATTGTTAAACAATTTAATATAAGACTCATATTATGTATTTTACACCTTCCCTCTAGGTTATATATTGAGTCAAGATCCACATGTTAGTTAATTTCTAGTGAGCTTTGGCATCACTGCTAGAATATTAGTAACATGGGTAAGCAACACCTTGCTAATCACATCTCTATGTGACTCTTGTTGTTGGTATGTCATCTCCATGCCCCGGCGCCAACCTATGCCCCAAGGCCCAAAACTGTTTTGATAGCCTTGTTAAGTAAACCAAATGTTGTTGTTTATGTCCGACATATACCCCCTCATGTTATGATAGAGAATGGCACTCTGCTTTGGCGAGACCCACCATTGACGAGTATAATGGTGACGGGTGCAACATTTGGAATCGCATCGATACTATCCTATCAAACAAACATATCAATATATGAAAGGGTAGAATAACAATTAATGAAATAGTATGACCTCCTTCATATGGTGATCTCCATCTCCATGCCGGTGTAGAGGATCTCCATCTTCATCACCGTTCTTCCAAGTGCTGAATGCTTGATTTCTTCAAACTAAGCTACGCTATAGAAGCTATAATTGAAAATTACATCGACTCATAGGTCGTGAAAGAATATTACAGGGATTGCACATATGAAAGAATATTACACGCATCACATGCATCTCATACATACAATAGGGCCATATCATCTCAAAGCATTCTCTGCAAAAACAAGTTAGGCGTAGAACATTTTCTACCTATCACAAATATACGGTATCGAGACGACATATAAGGGGGTACGCACACGGCGCGCTCGGAACACCACACGAAATTCATAGATCCAATCTATGAAATCACTTACGAAAACCAGATCGGCATAATCACATTATGCCGTCCCGATACACTATGAAGGGAGATGGTTTGCGTAGGCGCGAGGCAACAATCAAAGTCGGACTACGAGACAGCTTCAGGATAATCACATTATACCGTTCCAATACACTATCAAGGAACGCCATCTCGAATTCGACTCAAACCGAGTTCTATGGAAATTGCTTCGACATAATCACATTACACCGTTCCAATACACTATCAAGGAACACAATTACCATCTACTCTCCTCAACGGATCCCATAAAACCGATCGATCTAATCAACCCGTGTGCAAAACTTGTTTCAGATCTAATCTAAAACCCGAACTAAGTAAGTTTAGCTCTAATACCACTGAAGGGTTACGCGGAGGCTACGATAGCTAATAACAAAAATTTCTACCGCACAAACCAGGAACCTTGCAAGTAAGGGTCGATAGATCATTACTGATTGGAGTAGAGTGTAGCGGACATAGCCAATCAGGAGCTATCCGATCCGGAACAGTGCCAGCCGATCACAGTCGATTCCTGAGTATAGCCAATTCGTCGACTCGACAGCCGATTCGCCACAGCCGATGCGCCGATTCCACAGCCGATCCATCGTAGCCGATTTGCCGAACCGCGCTCGCGTTGTCAATCCGTCGTAGCCGCCTCGCTCCGATGCGCCGCAGCCGATTCGCAGCCGCCGAACAACACCGCAATATTACGGTGCCTCTACCGGTATTCACACGTCCGAGGATAGAACGCCTAATGTCATGCCCAAAAATTCCCACCGGAATTTCCGCGTGAATGTGCATTAAACGCCTGTCTAGGACCAGCCAGGTACACAAACGACAAATTGTATATAAAGATCTACGTCTTAAAACATATAAAAGTCTTATAATGCAGCGGAAAGGAAACGAAACCCTATGAACTAGGCTTCGACACTTGCGGCGCGGAACTCCACTCCACAGGCATCCCTTGACGACATTGACGAGCCTACTCATCGTCGAACCCATCTGCGACTTCATCCTCCAATTCGAGGTGGGGGAAAAGGAAGCAAGACCGAGTACTACCACGGTACTCAGCAAGACATACCGAAAGGAGGTATGAATGCATGGAAATTCCAAAGGAAGGCTAGGGGTTAACTTTTGCACAAAGCGACATTTCACAAAGCTAAGTTGAATACGGTAAAAATAGTAATTAAATATAATTAAACAATATTAAGCATCTCGCTCAACGCTACACCACGTTGAGTCGGGCCCAATCCATCCTACTAGGCTATCCAGTTCTATTAAATCGATTATTACCATTAGTGGGACTAATCACGGTGAATCCTGGTCGACGCCCATAACCGCGGCGCGGCTATTTGAATAGTTTCTAACTCGATCGAGGTGTACGCTGTACCCACAAGACACGCCTCACGACACGTTCCCGTGCGTCAACATGCCACCACGACATATCGAAAAGGGTCCGCGGGACCATTCGCATAACCCTCCTCGACCAAGCGACACCACACCTCGGGTTTCGCCCCTACCTTTATATCCAAGGTAGGCAGCCCCTCTCGTGCCTAGGTGAATCCGGCAGCCGCATAGACCTTCCCGGTCCATCTCGCACTCCATCACGCTCACCCTTGCACAGGTGCGTCGGCCAAAGAAAGCTACACTACAAGCCCAGCCGTTGCCCACACCGGCTTGTGGTACGCATGAATAATTCTTTCGGGGTTTTCCGCGAATCGGTCCTTAATCGCCATGGGTGCGTCTTGCAAAACCGTGCACCCACAGCCCACCATTTAGTCAAATTTTAGTTAACCGTTATCATTTTCCAACGGCATATCCGGCTCGAGACCGTCATTTGATGTGGAGTAATACTAGTAAAATAATTCTCCCATTAATGATCTAGTGGTACTAAACAAGCTAAGCATGTCCTAAACCTGAAACTAGACAATTCAATTCCTAGGTGATCAAATAAAATGGGGTAAACGACCTAGGCTGAATACCGTAGGTCCCAATCCCAATTACATTAGAAAACAATGCAATTTAACAGATAAAGCAAGAATAATTTATAAACTGGGTACAACATGATCAATGGAAAATGACTTGCCTTGGTCTTGTTCCGACGGAACCTCAGCGACTACCTCAAGATAAACGGGAGCGTCCTCGGAATCGAATCTACCGACAACCAAAGCACATAAAAAACAGGCCATTAAACTACTGAAACAGGCAATTAAACTATTTTTAGTGTGTTCTAGACATTTTTATGAATCCAATGCAACTTGAACGGACTCAAACGGAGTTCGGATGAATTTTTGTGAATTTTACAAGTTTTCAGTTTTCTTTTACTAATTAAAATAAAAAACCACGATTTATGGCGCAAGCGCCCTAGGGCTGACGTCGGGCCGGGCGGCGGCACCGACAGCGGGACCCATGGCGCAGTGACTCAAGAGGGAGACGGTTCACGGTGGACACGGTCCACCGAGCCCGGAGGAAAGCGCACCGCCGTGGCGCTTGCGTGGCGCCTACGCGGCAGCCACGTGCGCGTCCACGTGGGCGGCGGGGCTTTGCGGCGGTTCGGGATGAATGGCCCGGATGCACTCGTGACCAGATCCAACGGTCGAGGGACGCGAGCGGATACGGCCGACGGTGAGCGGCGGTTTGGTACGGGACGGCGGCGCACGAGACCCAATGGTCACCGGCGGGCAGCGGCGAGCAATGGACAATGGCGCATGCGATGCTACAACTTCAAACCGCACGAGTTCAAGGAGAAAACATCTCGGGACGCGACCGGCGACGAAGGGCGACGTCGGCCGACGGCGAACCGATCGCGCACGGGACCTAGAGGCACCGGCGGCGATTGGGATGGCATGCACGCATGCGTACGCACGGCGGCGATGAGCGGCGGCCTCGGTACGGGATGGCACAGTATTGGAATCGGAAAAACAAAAAGGAGAGAGGAAGGTGGAGCTCACCGAGCCGGAGGCAGAGGGATCATGACGACGGCGCGATTGGGTGACGGAGAATTGGGGAAAAGCTAGGGGAATTGCGTTCCGAGAGTGGCGAAGGTGATGGCGGCCGTGATTGTGCGCGGGGTGCGGTGGTTTGACCGGAACGGCGACCGGAGGTGGTGTTCGAGGCGGCGGCTGTGCTTGCACGGTGCGAGAGCTCGGGACGGCGCGGGTGAGAACAAATGGATCGGGGATCGGTGCTACGGGGTGCGGCGAAGCTTTATAGGGGCTTGAGGCGGTACGGCTTGGCCGGAATGCGCGGGATTTAGCGGCGCGACGTGGCTCGGGTTCGGCGGCGCCCAAATTTCGAAATGCGATCGATTCGGTGCGCACGCGGAGCGGGAGAGAGGGAAGTGGGGCGCGAGGTGCGGGAAGGTGGGGACACCGAGTGACGCGGCCGGTTTGAGCGGAACGTGGTCGAGAAGGCGGCACGACGCGATCGTGCGCACGCGCGGCGCCGGCTCGTTCGGAGGTCGGGGATGACAAGTGGGGCCCGCTTGTCATCGCCGGCCTGAGGGGACGGAAAGACTTATCTTGCGCGTGCTACGAGCGATTTGGGCCGGCCCGGGAGAGAGAGGAAAGGGAGGGCGGCCGGGCGGAAGGGAGGAGAGGAGAGTGGCGAAGGCCCACGGCGAGAAAAAGAGAGAGAAAGGGGGAAGAAAAAGGAAAAAGGAAAAAGAAAACCTTTTCCTTTTGGAATTAAATTCAATTAGCCTAATTTGATTTTTTTAAAATTATTTTCGGTGCTAGAAAATTCGATAAAAATCATGTTATTGTATTTTGTCACGGGAAATCCAAGAAAAATTCCACCAAGCCATTTCCAATTATTAAAACATTTTAAGATTCCAGGTTCGTCTTGCTTTAATTTCCGGCGATTTCTTTTGCATGATTTTTCGAGTGATTTCTGCTAGGGGAAAGAGCGGAGCGTGACACCTAACACCCATGTGCTAGCACAAGATGCAAGGCTAGGGTTTGGCTCGGGAGGGGAAGGGTTCCCATGTAGATTGATCTTGCCGCCAAGCGAGGCCACGCGTGTTGTATTCTTTGTGCAAAACCTCTGCCGCAACTCTTCACCCTCGCCCCTTATATGTAGAGTTGGCCGACTAGGTCTAGAGGCCCATCGGGACTCTATTTTGAATCGATCCTATCGAATCTCATAGAGTTGGCCGCCGGACTTTGTAAGCCCATAGGACTCTATATTAAATCGAATCTTATCTAAATTGAACCATATTCGAGTCCAACTCGAATGTTTGTTCTACCCCTTAAGCGTGTGATCCTGTAGGTCCGGGTATACTCGGTTTCGACCCGAGTCCAACTCGGCCGACTTGTTAACAGCGGCGCCCGGCAGCACATATTGACACCATAGTATACAAGAATATAATATCGGCTCGAACTGTAATGTGTACACAAATCCCTTTGCCTCACGATACCAATTAAGTTATAGGCAAGATGTGTGCCATCTCTTCAAACTTAACCACTCACTCGAACCATATGTATTTATGTACGTTGATTGACTCCTCAATCAACTTGATATGACCATGCACTTCCATAATCCATTATCTCGAGGACCCGAGATATCTCTCCAAAGGAGGGACAAATTACATCTTGATCACTCACATCCCACTCCATGTTTCATAGCAAAATCGAAGACTACTTTTATAACTATCTAGTTACGAAATAACGTTTGGTAGTCCCAAAGTAGGCTACTACACATGTCGAGTCCATGATGATCTCGGTCTAAGGACTTTACACCAACACTACTTGAGACCAACTAATAGTACATCAATTCCTGTAGTGTCTCATGGTGGATATATCCAACAATGTGTTGTCTAACTCATGTCCACGTATATTGATTTGGTATCTCCATACCATGATCTATGAGACATGATTATCAATCAATAAACATGCCGATCTTAGAACCATAGTTGTTCCAACAATATGACATGTCATCGGGATTGTTTAGAAATAGATTCATACATAAAGAGTCTCATAAATAAGTCGCGTACTTATTGATCAATACAAGCTGTCTATTTCATAAAACTGAATAACACTTTATTCATTTATACATAAACATTTACCATGATATCCAACATCTCCATGTTGCTTTTAGGGCATATCACTAACAATAATCACATCTAATAAATCACATACAACTTTTATCTACTTCTCCATGTTTGAGAGAATGAAAGAAATAAAATGAGTTTAACAGTGGATATGTTTGAAAAGAAATTAGACTCTCTACCTTCTATACACTACTAATAAATCTATAGAAAATTATCTGGATCTTTGAGGTGAAAATTTTGAATATATGTCATATTAAAAATATTAAGAATTTTGATTCTAAAGGATAACAAGAAAACCTCTATATGTTATAGGTTAAATTGAAAAAAAAGCATTTACTAATTATTTTATATTATGCAAAATTGTTGTATTCTAGAAGAGAATATGCATTGTAAAAGAATGCCATTAGGTCTAAGATAATATGAAAGGTGCCCAATCGATCCAACCCCGAGGTTAGACTCATGAGAGCTAGCCAAGAAAATTTTGAGGTTTTTCAGTTAAATAAATATATTATTAATAAATATATTATTACATGTTAAGTTACAAACTAATAATCCATCAAGTAGTCCTTCTAAGTCTCTTGGCATAAATTCAATGTGTCGGTGATATGGGCCGGGGTATGTCGGGGTGTGACATCGAGAAAAGGAAGGCGCCTTTGCCCGTCCGGAGTGTCAAAGTTACGCCCGAATGGCTTAGGCAAGCATCGGCCACGGGCAGCCACGTGGCCGCCCCTGAAGGGCCAGCCGGAGGCTGCCGGAGGCCACCGTGCTCCCAGACGGCAGGGTCGGGATCACCGGACCCCCGGCCGGAAGGGTCCGGGATTACCCGGACCCCCCATCCCTCACCCCGCACCTCTCTGAGAGAGGGGCGAGTCCAACTACCAACCAACCCATTTAATGCTCAAAAGGAGGGGAGCGAGCGCCCGCCACACCGCATTCAATGCGATGTGAGGCACGACCGTCGGTTGCTCTCATCATCACCTCTTTTTGCCTGTCACGAGGCGAGGAGGCCTAAAGTCTTTGACTAAGACCGTGGTATGGCCGTGCACCCACTCGCGCACGCCCCCTCACGCCCTGTCCGGTCGCATTGAATGCATTGGGCGGCGCGTGGGAGAGAGAGCGAGGGCGGAGGCGTGGTGCGTGACCTACCCGCGGAATGGGTCATCGACCGGTGGGTCCCGTCGGAGTAAGTAGGCAAGCCATCATCGCGTCGGCAGCATGGCCACCACGACGACCACCCCTTTTTTCCATTTATCATGACACGAACGGAAGGAGCAGGTATGGAATGGCTTCTCCGACAAGACAAGATAAAAACCACTCCCTCGCGTGGAGTGGGTAGAGAGAAGTTGGGACTACCGTGGTGTTCCCTTATACTATAAAAGGAGACCCAAGTCCATCATAGAACAGTGGTTTTTGGTTGGTTGACTTACTCGAAGTTGTTGATTGGTCGTAGATCAGCTTCCTTGGCAGCAACTAGCATGTAGCAATCTCTCGTCCACCACCGACTTCGAAGGGAGAAGAACATTCCCTTTGTTCTTGGCAATTCGCCCCATATACCACATACAAAACGGGAGTAGGGTATTACACCATGCGGTGGCCCGAACTGTATAAACCCTCGTGTCTCCGCGATCTTGGTTTTTCCTTCCCGCCTCATCTGCATTATCTCATTCTCACCGTGAGTTTAAACCAGGATACACCGCTGCCCGTGCCGAACCAAAAGGGGGTCCTCCGGATCCCCGCGTGTCGATCTACGACATCGACATGCGCGCGCGGTGGGGAGCGCACTATGTTTTGATTTAAACTCCTGTTTTCCATCCATTTTTTGGCGGGAATCCTCTCTTCCCGTCTCCGCCATGGTCCACGGCCGTGACCTACGCTCCGCGTCGGGCTCGCTCGCTACGCGCGAGCGTGACTCGGCCAACGAGGTGGCGGAAGAGGTTGACGCGGACGAGCACGCCCCAACTTTCGCCATCTCCGCTCGAAGGGGAAGGATCTTCGTCCCCCTCACCACCACCGATGGCGACGCGACGCAGCGCCCGTGCCACCTCATCGCCCCCGTTGAAGCGGCGGTTGCGGGCGGAGGGGCCTAGACATCCCGCGGTGGCGGCAACGTCCCCGCGGATCTCGGCCACGCCCTAGCGGGCATGCGGCGAGCCTCGCCGAGGTGACGTCCACCGCCGCCTGGAGTTTGGCACTCCCGAGGGTGCCTTGCGGGCGGCGAAGTTCTTTGCGCCACCTCCTGGTCATCCGGGCGAAGGATCCAATGCCGGGAGGTGGTTCGACGACGTGGCGGCTCGTAGGCACGGCCCAGCCCCCGGCGGCCGCGACCTCGCTTCCTCCAGCCACCAACCGCGCGGTTCACACGCCGCGGTAAGCTCTTCCTTCGGTGACGGGCACAAAGAGCAGCTGCCGCCACAAGAGCGGAGGAGAGCCTCCCGGCCGGCAGGCCGGAAGCACCCGGGATCGCGACGCGAGCGGGACGCCTCGCTCCGCATCGAGCGGCGCGTGACGAGCGCCGCATGGGGTGGGCACCGGATTGCGCCTCCTCGTCGGGAGACGCCACCACTCGGCGAGCGGCCGGCGCCCTCCCGCAAACGGAGCCCCTCGGCGGACGGCGGGCGGCCACGATGGCCCGGCCGCAAGCAGAAGCTCCGCGATGCCCAACGAGGCCCCGCAGCCATTGTCGCCCCTCCGGCCGGCAAAGGCTGCCAGCCTCGTTTCCAACCTCCGTAATGTGCGCTGGCCTAACAAGCTTAGGCCGGCCCTACGGAGAAATACGACGGCTCGGTTAATCCTACCGAGTTCCTCCGATTACACCACGGCCATTGAGGCTGCTTGGAGGTGACGAGCACGTCATGGCTAACTTCTTTCCCATGGCGCTCAAGGGCCGGCCCGCTCTGGCTAATGAATCTGCCGGCTCGGTCGGTCACTTCTTGGGATGACTGTGCCGCGGTTCACCTCCAATTTCCGGGCACATACCCGCGCTGGGGTGGAGGCAGACCTTCACATGGTCCGACGAGGGAGGACGAGTCCCTGTGCAAATACATTCAGCGTTTTTGCCGTGTACGCAACACCATACCCTCCATCGCGACCATGCGGTGATCTTCGCCTTCCGGAGTGGCGTATGCCACGACGTTATCTGGAAAAGATCGAATCCAAGGCCCCGGACTACCACGAGCTCTTCGAGCTCGCACAGTGGCCCGCAAGGAGGAGGCTCGGGTTTGGAGTCCTAGGAATCCTACCCGGCCTCCACGGCGCCGCCCCTCCGCGTCCCATGAAGAGCGACGCGAACGGCGACGGAAGCGCAGCCTTCGCACGGTGGCGAGGAGGGTCACGTCCTCGCCACCGACGGAGCCGAGAAGCCCTCGAGGAAGGGCAAGCCCGCGGGTCACCGCAGCGGTCCCGGACCCTCGCCCCCGGGGCCAGGCCGGAGACAAATGGTGCATGGTGCACCAAACCTCCCACCACGACCTCTCCGAGTGCTGTTCGGTCAAGAATCGCCGAGCAGGTGCGAAGTATGAGCAGGAGCGAAGGGAGAATGAGAAGGAAATCGCCGCAAGGGCAAGGCACGGTGGAGCGTTCGGACAACCGGCGAGAGGAGGCCAAGGATGCGGCCCCGCCGGGACGACGATGACAACTGGGCTACCAAGACCCCCAAGATGTCGTTGCCACCATCGACGGTGGTGCGGCGCCTGTATCCCGCCGAGCCTCAAGACCATGAGGCGCGAGCTCCTTGCAGGTGCGTCTCACGAGGCGGCCCGAAGGTCGCGGCGGGCGGAGGTGCCCATCACCTTTGACCAAACCGACCACCCGGGAGCATCGCACGTAGCGGCCATTTGGTCCTCGTGACCTCCTCCACCATCCGCAACGTCAAGGTCGCCCGAGTCTTAATTGACGGAGGTGCGGCCCTTAACATACTATCCCCGAAGGCCTTTGATGCAATCAAGGCCCGGGAATGGTGCTCGGGCCCTCTTACCCCATCATTGGGGTGACGCCCGGAAGGTGTGGCCCCTTGGGCGGATCGCTCGCCGGTCACCTTCGGGGCCCCCACTAATTTCCGCACCGAGCGGATCGACTTCGATGTGGCGGATCTCATCGCCCTACAACGCCGTGCTCGGGAGGCCGGCGTTGGTGAAGTTCATGGCGGCTACCCATTATGCCTATCGCCGCTTAAGATGCCGGCCCCGGAGGCCCCATCACCATCCACGCCGACGTTAAAACCGCGCTGGACGCACGGAAGCGTGCGTGGATGACATTGCGGCGGCCGACCGCGTCGAACCCGAGGGCCCTCAAGAGGAGACGTCGGGTTCCGGGCCCCGATGCAACACATCACCTCTGCCGATGAGGTGGTGATTAAGTCTATCTGTTTTGGTGACGACCCGTCCAAGACCGCCAACATTGGTGGCAGCTTGGACCCAAAATAGGAAGACGCGCTCGTCTCCTTCCTGCGGGCGAATGCCGACGTGTTTGCTTGGAAGCCGTCGGATATGCCCGGAGTCCCAGGAGGTGATCGAGCATCGACTTGCGCACGGCTGGGACGCACGCCCGGTCCGGCAAAAGGTGAGGCGGCAGCCCCGGAGCGACAGGCGTTCATCCGCGAAGAGGTGGCACGGCTCTAGGAGGCCGACTTCATCCGGGAGGTGCTGCATCCGAATGGTTGGCAAACCCGGTGGTCGTCCCGAAGGCC
Organism: Oryza australiensis; assembly: GCA_019925245.2. NCBI lineage: Eukaryota > Viridiplantae > Streptophyta > Magnoliopsida > Poales > Poaceae > Oryza > Oryza australiensis. Next base: position 2,251,015 of record JAIFGZ020000335.1, read on the forward strand.
AACCACAAGCTGCACATGTGCATCGACTACACCGACCTCAACAAGGCATGTCCCAAAGACCCCTACCCTCTACCTCGAATAGACCGGATAGTCGACTCCACTGCGGGTGCGACCTTTTATGCTTCCTAGATGCATATTCGGCTATCATCAATTTCGCATGGTCAGAGGATGAGGAGAAAACTTCGTTTATCACCCCGTGGGTACATTTTGCTACATGTCTATGCCCTTTGGTTTAAAAATGCCATGTCCACTTTTCAACGTGGTGTCCGCATCACGTTGAAAGACCAAATAGGGCGCAATGTTGAGGCATACGTCGATGATCTTGTAGTCAAATCTCGGGATCAAAGAACCTTGCTCCCGTATTTGGCCGAGACATTCAATAACCTCCGGTCCTCCCGCATGAAGCTGAACCCGGAGAAATGCGTGTTCGGGGTATCGGCGGGCAAGTGTTGGGGTTTTTGGTCTCTACCCGAGGCATTGAGGCCAACCCCGCTAAGATAAAGGCAATAGAGGAGATGCGCCCCCTAGGAAACTCAAGGATGTGCGAGACTCACTGGTTGTGTAGCTACCCCGAGTCGTTTCATATCCAGATTAGGAGAGCGGGCGCTCCCTTTATTTAAGTTGTTAAAACGAACCGGCCCCTTCACTTGGACGGACGAAGCGGAGAAAGCCTTGGGCGAGCTCAAGCGCTACCTCTCCTCGCCGCCCGTCTGGTAGCCCCGGAAGGAGAGCCCCTCCTTTTATATCTCGGCGGCGACCCCCAAGTGATTAGTGCGGCCTTGGTTGTGTAGCGTGACGACGAGCTAGACTCTCGGTCGCCCCAACCCCGTCAAACCCGTAGGCGGAGACCTCGAACGGAGTTGGCCGAGGAGGCGCCGAGCCGGAGGTGACCCTTGGCCCCCGAGCTTCGGGAGCCGCCCGGCCCCTAGTCCGGAGCACCCGAGGCCTCCCACCCCAGTGGCCCGAGGGCCCGGGAGGCGATGGCCCAGCCGAACACCGAGATGACTCGCCCGAAGCACCCGTGGCGGGAAGTCTCGGAATGGAGTTGGCCGAGGAAGCGCCGAACCGGAGGTGGCCCTTGGCCCCCGAGCTTCGGAAGCCGCCCGGCCCCTAGTCCGGGGCTCCGAAGCCCCCTCCACCCAAAGCGGCCCGGGGCCCGGGAGGCGATGGCCGGAAGTCTCGGACACCGAGATGACCCACCCCGGTGTACCCAAACCAATCGCCCTAACAAAGTAGTCAAGACCCGCACCAAGGTGCAGCGACCGATCTACTTTGTCGGCGAGGCGCTAAGGGACGCGAAAACACGTTACCCGTAAGCCCGAAAATGCTCTACGCCGTGCTCGTGGCCTCCGGGAAGCTGCGCCATTATTTCCGAGCACACCGGGTAACGGTAATCACGTCCTACCCTCTTAGGCAAATCCTACATAACCGAGAGGGCACGAGACGGGTAGTCAAATGGGCCATCGAGTTGTCGAATTCGATCCGCACTTCAAAGCCCGACACGCAATCGAGAGCCAAGCCTTGGCTGATTTCGTGGAGGAGTGGACGCAACGCCGGAAGCGATCCACCCTGGGAACCCGAGAGTGCGGAGGATCGTGACCAAGGAGCCGCGCACTGGGTGATGAACTTTGATGGTTCACTCACCTTGCACGGAGCCGGAGCGGGCGTGGTGCTAACTTCCCGCGGGCGACGTACTTTAGTACATCGTCCGGATCGACTTCCGGGCAACCAACAACATGGCCGAATATGAGGGGCTTCTAGCGGGGTTGCGAGCAGCGGCGGGCGTGGGCATCCGCCGTCTGCTGGTCCTCGGGATTCCCAACCGGTTGTAAACTAGGTTTCCAAGGAATATCAATGCACCGACCCCCAAATGGAAGCTTATGTCAAGGAAGTACGGCGTATGGAGCGCCACTTCGATAGCCTCGAGCTACGCCATATTCCTAGAAGAGATAACTCCCGGCGGACGAGCTATCTAGGATCGCGTCCACGCGAGCCCGGCCCCGCGGGCGCATTTGAGGAAAGTCTCACGAGCCGTGGCGCACCCCGAACCGCCCGAGGCGGAAATTGACCGGTCCCGACGCCCGGATCCGCGGGCCAGCCACGGCGGCCCCGGGAACCAACATCACGCGCCGGGTGGCTTGGATTTCGGAAATCCGAGCGTACCGCAAGACACGTCATTGCCCGAGCAACGCGAGGAAAGCGAACGCATTGCCCGGACCTCCAAGAGGTACGTGTTGGTAGAAGGGACACTCTGCGACGCGGTGCCAACGGAGTGCTCATGAAATGCATTGCTCGGGAACGGGTCTCGAGCTCCTAGCCGAGATCCATGAAGGTGAGTGCGGGCGCACTCGGCCTCCCGAACCTTGGTGGGAAAGGCATTCCGCCAAGGGTTCTATTGGCCCACCGCGCTGGAGGACGCAACGGACCTCGTGCGGCGGTGCCGAGCATGTCAATTCCACGCCTGCGACGCACTGCCGGCTCGGGCCTTCTGGACCATCCCGCTCTCATGGCCATTTGCGGTGCGGGGCTGGACATCTGGGCCCGTTCAAGCGGCGCGGGCGGATGCAAGTTTATGTATGTCGCCATCGACAAATTCACCAAGTGGCCGGAGGCCTATCCAGTCGCGTCATCGACAAACATTCGGTGTGCGGTTCATGAGAGGCATCACGGCAAGTTTCGGGGTCCTCAACGGACTCATCACGGACAATGGCACCCAATTCACGAGTGAGCTGTTCGGCGAGTATTGCGATGACATGGGCATCAAGCTCGTTTCGCCTCGCCCGCCCACCCCAAAGCAACGGTCGGGCCGAGCGTGCAAACGCGAAATACTAAAAGGCCTCAAGACTAAGACCTACAATGTGCTCAAAAAGCATGGGGACTCGTGGGTGATGAGCGCCTGTGGTCCTTTGGGCCAATCGGACAACCCCGAACCGCGCCACCGAGAAGACACCTTTCTTCTTGGTGTACGGAGCCGAGGCGGTCTTGCCCTCCGAGCTCACCTTGGGATCGCCGAGCCATGTTGTACACCGAAGCGGACCAAGGGCGATGCATCGTGACGATCTGGATTACCTGGAGGAAAGACGGCGCCGGGCAGCGCTTCGCGCGGCCCGCTACCAACAGAGCCTCCGCCGCTACCATCAAAGCAAAGTCAGCCCCGAGCGCGCAAGTCAATGATTTGGTCCTGCGCCGTGTGCAAACGCGCGCGGGCGAGCAAATTATCCCCGATGTGGGAAGGGCCATACAAGGTTATTGGCACCCCGCGTCCGGGAGTAGTTCGCCTAGCCACAGAGGACGGCACTCCGTTGCCGAACCCGTGGAATATTTCCCACCTGCGCAGGTTCTACCCATAAGCCGCATGGTGCGCTGAAACATGCATGGAAGTTCATCCACTGCCTCCGGTGGCATGAACAATAAGTCTTCTATTACATTCCATATGTTTTTCTTGCAAAATACCTGTTGTAGTGTGCTTTCCTCCATGTCTGGAGCATGTACTACGGATGCGGCTTTCCAATGGTTCTCGGCCTTGCCCGCCTTAGCTGAAGCCCTAAGGGTGTCGAGGGTACAGCGATGCGCATACTACCACGCACGGGGCATCAACGCCAGGGGTTCGGGTGCGAACTAACACGCTGTCCGGCCCCGGTTCCGCGCCTCGCGGCCTTTTTATGCATTCGCTCCTACCGGAACCCCGACAAAGGCACCGCCAACGGCCGTGCATGCTGCCCGAACCCGAAATGCCCCCAAACTACATGGGACAAATCATGGCGGAGGACCACACTACCGCATTCTCGCAATAACTAAGAGTTGAACTATCAATTGCGGGGAAGCAAATAGACAGGGCTCGGGCCAACCAACCGCCACTACGTGCGCGCTAAGTTGGTGAGGGCTCCCAACATACACATACATGAATCATCAAAAGCAGCCACGATGAGGCATTACGGTGCGGTGAAGGGTTACGCGGAGGCTACGCTAGCCAAAAACAAAAACTTTTACCGCGCAAACCGGGAACACTTGCAAGTAAGGGCCGATAGATCGTTACCGATTGGAGTAGAGTGCAGCGGAATAGCCAATCGGGCAATCCGATCCAGAATGTAGCCGATTCCGGAGAGCCGATTCGCCAATCAGCCGATTCGAGTCGTCCGGGCGCGTTCTCACGCCTCGCTCCGATGCGCCCGACCGCAGCCGATTCCACCACAGCCGATCACTTCGATTGCAGCCGATCCGAAGCCGATCAACGCCGCGCAACGTAGCGGCGCCTCTACCGGTATCCACACGTCCGGGACGAACGCCGAACACCCGTGTGCTAGCACGCGATGCAAGGCTAGGGTTTGGCTCGAAAGTGGGGAGGGTTTCCGTGGAGATTGATCTCGGCGACTTCGTTGCACGCGATGCAATTGACGTCTCACGCTCTCTCCACCCCTCCCTCCTTTATATAGAGTTGGCCGACGGGACTAGTGGCCGATTAGGACTCTATTTTGAATCGGATCTTATCCGTATCTCATAGAGTTGGCCGCCCCACACGTCGTAAGCCCATAGGACTCTATCCGATCGGATCCCTATCCGATCGAGCCGTATCCGAGTCCAACTCGAATATCTATTCTATCCCCTTAAGCGTGCGACCACCGTAGGTTCAGGTATACTCGGTTTCGGCTATAGTCTAACTTAGCCGATCGTCGGCTCGAGTCCAACTCAGCCGACCCGTCAACGCGGCGCCTAGCAGCACATATTGACACCATAGTATACAAGAATAATATCGGCTCGAACCTGTAATGTGTACACAAATCCCTTTGCCTCACGATACCGGTTAAGCTATAGGCAAGATGTGTGTCATCCCTTAAATAGCTTAACTATTCACTCGAACCGTATTGGATTATCGTCTGTTGATTGACTCCTCAATCAACTTAGCATGGCCATGCATTTCCATAATCCATTACCTCGAGGGCCCAGAGATATCTCTCCAAAGGAGGGGCAAATTCCATCTTGATTACTCACATCCCACTCCATGTTTCATAGCAAACCCGAAAACTACCTTTATAACTATCCGATTACGGAATAGCGTTTGGTAGTCCCAAAGTAGGCTACTACACATGTTGGAATCCATGGTGATCTCGGTCTAAGGACTTTGTACCAACACTACCCGAGACCAACTAATGGCACATTAATTCTGTAGTGTCTCATGGTGGGTCTATCCAACAATGTGTTCTCTAACACATATGTCCATGTTTATTGATTTGGTATCTCCATACCCATGATCTATGAGACATGATCATCAATCAATAAACATGCCGATCTTAGAATCATATTTGTTCCAACAATATGACATATGATCGAGATCGTTTAGAAATAGATTCATACATATCGAGTCTCATAAATAAGTCACGTACTTATTGATCAATACAAAATGTCTATTTCATGGAACTGAATAACACTTTATTCATTTATACATAAACATTGACGTGATATCCAACATCTCCATGTTGCCTCTAGGGCATATCACTAACAATCTCCCACTTGCACTAGAGTCAATCATGTAAGTATCTAATACCCATTGCTCTTGTGTGCGCCTCATGCTTCACCGAGGGAGAGGTTTTGTCGGCGGATCGGCTATGTTGAGATCCGTGTGCACTTTGCATATCTTGACATCACCTCTGTCCACAATCTCGCGGATGAGATGATATCGCCGAAGTATGTGTTTGGACTTCGATGTGACCTCGGCTCCTTGGCTTGCGCAATGGCTCCACTATTGTCACAATAGAGAGACATTGGACCGTCGTACTAGTCATCACACCAAGCTCGAAACGAATTTCTTGATCCAAACAGCCTCCTTTGCGCTTCCGAAGCGCAATGTACTCGGCCTCCGTTGTAGAATCAGCAACGGTATCCCGCTTGGAACTCTTCCGTGACCGCGCCTCCGTTCGGGCGGAACACAAACCCAGATTACGATCTATAATCATCCTTGTCTGTTTGGAAGCTAGCATCGGTGTAACCACTTACAACGAGCTCTTCTTCACCTCCATAGACTAGGAACATATCCTTAGTTCTTCTCAAATACTTAAGGATATTCTTTACGCGATCCAGTGACCTTCACCTGGATCGGCGGTATCTCGCTCGTAGCACTCAAAGCGTACGAGACATCGGGCGTGTACATAGCATGGCATACATGATGGATCCAATTGCCGAAGCATATGGAACCATACCCATCTTATTCCGCTCATCATGTGTCCGAGGACACCGATTCTTGCTAAGATTGATGCCATGTGACATAGGCAAGAAACCTTTCTTGGAATCATGCATGTTGAACATTTTCAACACCTTGTCAATGTATGTACTTTAGCTTAATCCAATTAGCCTCTTGGATCTATCTCTATAGATCCGAATGCTAATATATATGCTGCCTCCCTAAGTCTTTCATGGAAAAACTATTTTTCAATGAAGACTTGACGGATTCAAGCATAGGGATATCATTTCCAATCGTAATATGTCATCCACATATAAGATTAGAAATACAATTGCGCTCCCACTCGACCTTTTTGTAAACACAGGCCTCTTCTTCATTTTTGATGAAACCAAACCCTTTGATTACTTCATCAAAACGAATATTCCAACTCCGAGATGCTTGCTTCAATCCATAAATGGATTTACGTAGCTTGCATATCTTTCCGAGCGATTCGGATCGACAAAACCCCGAGGTTGTATCATGTATACATCCTCGCTTAGGTTTCCATTCGGAAAGCCGTTTTGACATCCATCTCGCCATATCTCATAATCGAAATATGCAGCAATCGCTAGGATAATCCGAATAGATTTAAGCATTGCGACGGGCGAGAAGGTTTCATCATAATCAACTCCTTGAATCTGTTTAAAACCTTTCGCCACCAATCGCGCCTTATAGATGTGAACATTTCCATCCATATCGGCCTTTTCTTAAAAACCCATTTACACTCAATGGTTTTGACACCATCATGTGGATCAACCAAGTTCCAAACTTGATTGTCGTACATGGATTCTATTTCGGATTTCATGGCTCCAAGCCACTTGTTGGAATGGTCCCACCATCGCTTCCTCATAGGTCTTAGGTTCATCGTTATCCAACAACAATATATCACGTTGTTCCGCACTGTGTACTCGGGCGCATGACGTGGTCTTTCGACCTATGTGGGTGGTGTATCTACAACCGGTGGCGCAACACTTTGCTCCTCCTGTTGTGGTTACGTGGTCGCCGAAACGTTTTACGGTGTTTCTTGAACTTCTTCAAGATGCACCCTGCTCCCACTAACCCTTCTTGAAAGAAACTCTTTCTCCAAAAAGACACCGTGTCGGGCGACAAACACTTTGCCTTGTTCCCGATTATAAAAGTAATATCCCTTAGTTTTCTTAGGATATCCCACAAAGAAGCACTTGTCGATTTGGGTGTGAGCTTGTCGACGTAAACGTTTTACATAAGCCTCACATCCCCAAATTTTGAGAAAAGACAAACTAGGGGTTGCCCTGTCCATATCTCATATGGTGTCTTTTCAACCGACTTAGATGGAACTCTATTTAGTGTGAGCGCAATTGTTTCAAGAGCATATCCCCGAAGGATAACGGAAGATCACTTTGGCTCATCATCGACCGCACCATGTCCAACAAGGTGCGATTTCTCCGTTCGGACACCCCATTCCATTGTGGAGTTCTGGCGGAGTCAGCGTGGAACAATTCCACAATCTTTCGATGATTACCAAACTCTTGGCTCAAGTATTCTCCTCCACGATCGATCGTAGAAACTTGATTGTTTTCCCTAAATGATTCTGTACTTCATTCTGGAATTCTTTGAACTTTTCAAAGGATTCGGACTTATGCCTCATTAAGTAGATATAACCATATCTACTAAAGTCATCGGTAAAGGTAATGAAGTCGATAACCTCCCTCGGCCGTGGAGCTCATTGGTCCACATACATCGGTATGTACGAGTGCCAATAAGTCACTTGCTCTCTCACTATGTCCCGTGAAAGGTGCCTTTGTCATCTTACCAAGTAAACAAGACTCACATGTCTCAAATGATTCAAAATCAAAAGAGTGAAGCAATCCATCCTTATGGAGCTTCTCCATACGTTTCTTATTTATATGGCCTAAGCAACAATGCCGGATAAACGTGGGGTTTGTATCATTTGAGAGTTGCCTTTCGTATTAATGTTATAGATGGGAGACGCTTCAAGATTCAAAACGTATAATCCATTCACCAATGGAGCATGAAAATAGAACATATCTCGAGATATATTGAACAACCATTGTCCATTGATCTAAAATCATATCCTTTCGCTTGCAAACATGAAGCGGAAATAACGTTTTGACATAGTGTTGGAACACAATAACAATTATTTAATTCCAAAACTAATCCCGAAGGTAGATGAAGTGGTCTTGCCGACGGCAAATCGTAGCAACGCTTGCTCCATTGCCGACGCGCAGGTTCACCTCGCCCCTTCTCAATCCTCTACTTCTTCTCATTCCCGCAACGATTTGCAAATATGAGCTACGATCCGGTATCAAATACCCAAGAGTCGTAGGTGAAGTAGCAAGATTAATGTCTATAACATTAATACCGGCGAAGTCGTACTTTGCTTCTTTTTGAGATCCTCCATGTACTTCTTGCAGTTCCTCTTCCAGTGGCTGTCTCCTTGCAATAGAAGCAAACGGCATCGATGCCGCCGACCCTTCTTGCCCTTCTTTGCATTGGAGGCACTCGCGATCTCATCGGGAGTTAACTTCCTCTTGGTGCAAAGTTTCTTGACGGTGGTTTGCGCTTTGCCTTCGCATCATCATCACATGATGACCGTTTTCTGGATACTCTCCTCACTGTCTTTAGCATCCCATGCAATTCAGCCAAGGTTCTATCCATGTTGTTCATGTGATAGTTTAATATGAATGGCTCGAAGCTCGGAGGGAGCGACGGAGAATCACATCGTAGCCAACTCTTGGCTAAGGGAAAACCCAGTTTTCCGGACTCTCAATGTAGCCAATCATCTTTATCACATGCGGATCGACGGGATTCCCTCAACAAGCTCGCACGCAAACAAGGACTTTGAGGTGTTGAACCTCTCGGCCCGAGCTTGGTTCTCAAACATGCCACGCAGTCCCGAATAATAGTGTGAGCATCGTTGCTCTCATATTGCTTCGAAGCTCGGGGGACATTGTAGCAAGCATGAGACAGCTTATGTCTAGGGCATCATTAGTGTGCTTCTCGTAAGCTCTCCGTGCGCTTGGTGGCATTATTTGGCAAATCCTCGGGATAGGGTACTTCAAGAACGTACTCCTTACACTCTTGCTTGAGAACAATTCTCAAGTTGCGATACCAATCCATAAAGTTTGTTCCATTTAATTTTTCCTTTTCGAGAATAGATCGCAAATTAAAGGTACTGGGTGTAGTATTAGCCGCCATTTATTCTACAAAGAAAAAGCAAAGTTTAGCACAATGTTTATGCTATGTCTATTGTTAAACAATTTAACATTAGACTCCCATTACGTATTTTCCACCTTCCCTCTAGGTTACGTATTGGGTCAAGATCCACATGTTAATTAATTTTCTAGTGAGCTTTGGCATCTTGCTAGAAAATTAGTAACATCGGTAAGCAACACCTTGCTAATCACATCTCTATGTGACTCTTGTTGTTGGTGTGGCATCTCCATGCCCCGGCCCCAACCTATGCCCCAAGGCCCAAAACTGTTTTGATAGCCTTGTTAAGTAAACCAAATGCTCCTGCCGTATATGTCCGACATATACCCCTCGTGTTATGATAGAGAATGGCACTCGCTTTGGCGGACCCACCATTGATGAGCATAACGGTGACGGTGCAACATTTGGAAGGGCATCATTACTACTTAATTTTGTGAGGGATGCTATCCTATCAAACAAACATATCACATATATGAAAGCGGGTAGAATAGCATGAAATAGTATGGCCCCCTTCACATGGTGATCTCCATCTCCATGCCGGTGTTGGATCTCCATCTTCATCACCGTTCTTTCGAGTGCCGAATGCTTGATTTCTTCAAACTAAGCTACTACTATAGAAGCTCTAATTGAAGATTACATCGATTCGCAGTCGTGAAAGAATATTACAAGCATTGCACGTATGAAAGAATATTACAGAGATTGCACATATGAAAGAATATTACATGCATCACATGCATCTCATACATCTCATACATACAATAGGGCCATACCATCTCAAAGAATTCTCTGCAAAAACAAGTTAGGCGTAGAAACGTTTTCTACTTATCGCAGAGCTACGGCATCGAGACGACCTATAAGGGGGTACGCACACGCCCGGAACACCACACGAAATTCATAGATCCAATCTATGAATTCGCTTACGGAACCATGTCGGCATAATCATATTATGCTGTCCCGATACACTATCAAGGGAGATGGTTTGCGTAGGCGCGAGGCAGCTAACAAGATCGGACTACGAGATAGCTTCGGCATAATCACATTATACCGTTCCGATACACTATCAAGGAACGCTATCTCGAACCCAACTCAAACCGAGTTATATGGAAATTGCTTCGACGTAATCACATTACGCCGTTCCGATACACTATCAAGGAACGCAATTACCATTAACTCTCCTCAACGTATCCCGTAAAACCGATTGATCTAATCAACCCATGCGCAAAACTTGTTCCGATCCAATCTAAAACCCGAACTAAGCAAGATTAGCTCGATACCACCGAAGGGTTACGCGGAGGCTACGCTAGCCGAAAACAAAAACTTTTACCGCGCAAACCGGAACACTTGCAAGTAAGGGCCGATAGATCGTTACCGATTGGAGTAGAGTGCGGAATAGCCAATCGGGGCAATCCGATCCGGAACGGTGTAGCCGATTCCCGGAGACGCCGATTCGCCAATCGCCCGATTCGAGTCGTCCGGCGCGTTCTCACGCCTCGCTCCGATGCGCCCGACCGCAGCCGATTCCACCACAGCCGATCGCTTCGATTGCGGCCAATCCGAAGCCGATCAACGGCGCGCAACGTAGCGCCGCCTCTACGGTATCCACACGTCCGGGGACGAACGCCGAACACCCGTGTGCTAGCACGCGATGCAAGGCTAGGGTTTGGCTCGAAAGTAGGGAGGGTTTCCGTGGAGATTGATCTCGGCGACTTCTTGCACGCGATGCAATTGACGTCTCACGCCTCTCCACCCCTCCCTCCTTTATATAGAGTTGGCCGACGGGACTAGTGGCCGATTAGGACTCTATTTTGAATCGGATCTAATCCGTATCTCATAGAGTTGGCCGCCCCACACGTCGTAAGCCCATAGGACTCTATCCGATCGGATCCCTATCCGATCGAGCCGTATCCGAGTCCAACTCGAATATCTATTCTATCCCCTTAAGCGTGCGACCCCGTAGGTTCAGGTATACTCGGTTTCGGCTATAGTCTAACTTAGCCGATCGTCGGCTCGAGTCCAACTCGCCGACCCGTCAACGCGGCGCCTAGCAAGCACATATTGACACCATAGTATACAAGAATAATATCGGCTCGAACCTGTAATGTGTACACAAATCCCTTTGCCTCACGATACGGTTAAGCTATAGGCAAGATGTGTGCCATCCCTTAAATAGCTTAACCATTCACTCGAACCGTATTGGATTATCGTCCGTTGATTGACTCCTCAATCAACTTAGCATGGCCATGCATTTCCATAATCCATTACCTCGAGGGCCCAGAGATATCTCTCCAAAGGAGGGGCAAATTCCATCTTGATTACTCACATCCCACTCCATGTTTCATAGCAAACCCGAAAACTACCTTTATAACTATCCAGATTACGGAATAGCGTTTGGTAGTCCCAAAGTAGGCTACTACACATGTTGGAATCCATGGTGATCTCGGTCTAAGGACTTTGTACCAACACTACCCGAGACCAACTAATGGCACATTAATTCTGTAGTGTCTCATGGTGGGTCTATCCAACAATGTGTTCTCTAACACATATGTCCATGTTTATTGATTTGGTATCTCCATACCCATGATCTATGAGACATGATCATCAATCAATAAACATGCCGATCTTAGAACCATATTTGTTCCAACAATATGACATATGATCGGGATCGTTTAGAAATAGATTCATACATATCGAGTCTCATAAATAAGTCACGTACTTATTGATCAATACAAGATGTCTATTTCATGGAACTGAATAACACTTTATATTCATTTATACATAAACATTGACGTGATATCCAACATCTCCATGTTGCCTCTAGGGCATATCACTAACAGCAAGTTCAACATGGTGAAGGCAAGTTCGCTAACTTTATAAACAATACCTTGAATGTCTTTTTACAAAAAACAGATACAAGCCAAGAGAGAGCAAGAGAGCCCTAAGTGGCCGGTGGGTCGCTGGGGGCATCCGCCGGGGGTCTTCGTCCAGGCGAGTCCTCGCGGAGAGCGAGTGGAAGGAAGGCAGAGGTGCCATCGAAGCCCACCATGATGGAGTCGACAGCATCTTGGACGCGGCGGCGAGCGGCCTCCTCGGTGCCTTCGGGAAGTCCTCGGTGGGGTTGTAGGGTCGAAGTCGGGGTCGCGGGCTTGGTAGCTCGCCAAGATAAGCGACGCGACCCGGCGGGATAAGTCGTATGATGACTCCTTCGCCGCCTCGTCGACCTCCTCCAGGCACCCTCTTTATCCCGGCCGGATCATCAATGTGTGTGGCCAATCCCCCAAGGTAGGGATCTTTGGGGGTACGGTTGACCCCACCTGCGAGCCGCGTCCGAAGACGCTCGACGGATGAGGCCGGGGCTGGACCCCGGGCGCAAGGTGCGCTCCAGCTCCGCGATCCGGCGGCGCGTCTCTCCCGCTCCGGCCCGCCCCGCAGCTGCGCTGCGCATCCATGACCACTGCTCCCGGGTGGCGGCTCTGCTCCCACCGCTCGGCTGTCGTCCCTGGCGGCCGAGGCGGCGGCGAGCAGCTGCTCGCACTCCCACACACCCTTCGGGCATCGGGAAGCCTCCTCCTGGGCTTCCAGCACCGCCACCTCTCGCCCCCACGGTGGCCTCGCGCTCGGCGATGACCTTCTCTGGGCGGCACGTTGGCCTCCCGCGCGGTGGAGTCTTCCTCGGCCCTAGCGACGGCGGCCTCTCGGCTCTCCGCCCGCCACGCCGCCTCAAGGGCCCTCTCCCCGCTCCGCGGGCCGGCCTCGCGGGCTTGAAGGTCGCGTTGGTGCCGGCGGCGGCGGCCTCGGCGTTGCACGGGTGCGCTCGCGCTCGTCGAGGCCACGGGCGCGCTCCCGAGGTCGCGAAGGCGTCGGCAGTGGTGCGGACCCTCCTTCGCCGGCGGCGGCGACCGCTAGTGGAGGTCGACGGCATGCCGCTCGAACCGCGTCTTCAAACACTGGTGAGCTCCTCCCGGCGCCGCTTGATCTCCGCCGCTCCGCCTACGGACGAGGCCCTCCACCTCGCCGTGGCCGCCGCTCTCGACGGCCCTCCTCAACCTCGACCTCCCGCCGCGCCACCTCAACCTCCTTGGCGGCCAAGGCTGCACCGGGCCGGAGCCCTCCAGGGAGATAGTGTTGGCCTCCTCCGGCGCCCGGAGACGACCTCCCTCGCCCGCTCCTGCGCGCCGGACGAGAGGCTCGGTATCCGGGCGGCCACGAACCCGGACCGGCGCCCCAGATTCGGAGTCGAGCTCGGCCCGGAACGGACGCCCGCGTAGGTGAGCCACCAAAGACCCCGTGGCCGGAGCCGCCCGCTCCTTGCCTTGGGGGCTCGCGGCAAGTCGGCACCGGCTGGGCTAACGGTGGCCGGTGGGGCGACGGCGCGGCCGGGTGCGATGCGGGCGATGGCCGCGTGGCGGCGACGATGGTTGCAACGGAGGGACCCCGGGGTTGTTCTCCGCCGCCCTCCGCCGCCCTCCGCGCGGCGCCGCCCACGGCTCGCCCTTCGTGGGCGGCCGGCGCTCCGCTCTCGGGCGGGCCCTCCTGATCGCACCGGATCCGGACCAAGCCCGTAGGGGGCGACCCGGACTGGAGGGCTCGGGCACCCCGAGCCTCCCTTGCACGCCCTCCCCTCCCCGAGGCGTAACCGCCCTTGGGTACAACCCTTGGGCAAAAATGCTCGTGCTCGCATGAAGCACAAACATGAACACACACAAGGAATCAAAAAACAAAGACAAAAATGTAAGGCCCCAATAGGCATCCACGTATCGGCAAGGCGTACTCGGGCGGGTTGAAGTCCCGGAGATCCCCGAGATGGCCCGCTTCTTCTTTGCCGGGCAGCTGGAGGACTCGCCGGCCGTTGTTCGCCGTGTCCCCGATGCTCGAGCCCCGCGGTGGACCCGCCGCCGGCGTGCTCGCCGGGATGCGCCCGAGCCTCTCCACCGTCGTCGTCACCGCCGTTGTGGTCGGCCCGGCCCTCGGTGTAGTGGCCCCGGGGATGGGCCCGCCGCCCGCAAGCCCCCGATCGCGGGGGTGCGGCGTGCTCCGCTCGCCACCACGTGGTGGAGATGGGGGAGGAGAGGGGTCCTCCTCTCGGCCTCTTCCTCTTTCCCTTAGGGTCCGGGCCCCGGTCGCTCGGCCGGACCCGGCGGTTCAAGCGCCCGATCGGGATGTGGTCGTCGGCGTCATCATCGTCACCGTCCCGCCCCTCGGAGCAGCCTCCGGTGCAGCCTCCGTGCGGCGACGACGAGCCCATGCCGTCGCCCACCACTTGCGGCGTTAGCGGGATCTCCGGGCGCGCCGAGTCCGGCACGGCGACACCAACCCGGGCGAGAGATGCGTCGGGTCCATCTCCATAACGCCGAGGGTGCGGCGAACTGTGGTCCCGAGGTCCCTCTCGTCCGGTCGAAGACGGCGCCCACGTGGGTCCGCATGTCGTCGTTGGGACCCATCTACATGTAGGCGGGCGCGGCCTTTCCCGCAACGGCACAATGCGCCTCATCCGGAAGTCACGGAAGACCGCGTGGCTGGACAGCCCCCGTCGAAGGTAGGCGATCCGGTCCAACACCCCGTCCGGCTCCTCCCGGCTCGCGGACGCGCCCGCTCCTCTCGGTTCACCGGAATCCCCGTCGGCGAGGATAGGCGGGCGTGGTCGCCAGGTGCGGTGTAGAACCGTAACACCCTCCGTTCTCCCACCTAGAGCGAGGGTGGATGTCGATGAAAGGGGTGCCGACCACCTGTCGTTTCGTGGCCGGATCACCACGTACCCGACCGCGCGGGAGAGCCGGCCGCACACCGGAAGAAGCTGGAAGAGGTGAAGAGAGGGCCTCACCCCCACGAACATCTCGCGGTGTGGGCGAACACGACGAGGTAGAAGACGGCGTTGGGGGTGAGGTGGTGCAGCCGGAGATCATAGAACTCCGGGACGTCGAGGAAAAAGCGGGAGAAGGGCGGCACCCGGCCGACCATGGCGAAGGAGGCGAAGAACACCATCCTTGTGGGGCCGCTCCTCCGGGACATCATCGTGCTGCGGCGTGCCGCGTGGTAGGAACTTGTTGAAGAGGTTGCGAGCCTCCGCGGTGCGAATCAAAGATTTGGGAAGCACGCTCCCGGCTCCGAGGCGAATCACGGCCCATCGCGAGGTGGATGCGGAAGCACGAAAAGGGAAAGCGGGGGCAAGAGAAAGGAAACAAAAGGAGCGAGAGGGAGCTGGGTAGACGAAGGGCGAATTGTGTGAAGGGTGATGGCGGTGGGAAGCGTAGAAACCGATCCCCTTCACGCGGATCCGGTTTTATAAGCAACCACGCCGCCTCGGATTCCACGGCATTAAATTCGCCCCACTACCACGCGAAGCGCCCCCCCCCGCGCCTTTCGATTTTCGCATCCCCTTGGGTCCCCGCGCCGTTCGGATTTCGTGCCGCCTAGGGTTTCACGCCCGCCGGCGCACTACGCGGACGGAGAGTGCCAGGCGGTTTGAATGGGCCCCGCGCGCGTGGCCCAAATAAACTCGCCCCCGTCCTAAGGAAAACCCGGCTGGTGCGGTATCGGTTGTCGCGCACGGCCGCCGCCGAGTAAAAGCATCCAACGCCCGGGCCCACACACTCAAAGAAATGGCGTCAACCGCGCCCGAACCCGACTAGGTCCCGAGTCAACGCCGAGGGTTACCGTCGGTGATATGGGCCCGGGGTATGTCGAGGTGTGACATCTCGAGAAAAAGGAAGGCGCCTTTGCATGTCCAGGAGTGTCAAAGTTACGCCCGAATGGCTTAGGCAAGCATCGGCCACGGGTGGCCACGTGGCCGCCCTGAAGGGCCACCGAAGGCTGCCGGAGGCCACCGTGCTCCCAGACGGCAGGTCCGGATCACCGGACCCCGGTCGGAAGGGTCCGGATTACCCGGACCCTCCTCCCTCACCCCGCACCTCTTTGAGAGAGGGCGAGTCCAACTATCAACCAACCCATTTAATGCTCAAAAGGAGGGAGCGAGCGCCCGCCACACCGCATTCAATGCGATGTGAGGCACGTCGGTTGTTCTCATCATCACCCCTTTTGCCTCGTCACGAGGCAAAGGAGGCCTAAAGTCTTTGACTAAGACCGCGGTATGGCCACGCACCCACTCACGCGCACGCCCCTCACGCCTGTCCGGCCGCATTTAATGCATTGGGCGGCCGCGTGGGAGAGAGCGAGGCGGGAGGCGTGGTGCCGTACCTATCCGCGGAATAGCGGAATGGGTCACTAACCGTGGGTCCCGTCGGAGTAAGTAGGCAAGCCATCATCGCGTCGGCGCAGCATGATCACCACGACGACCACCCCTTTTTTCCATTTATCATGACGCAAGCAAACGGGAAGGAGCGGTATGGAATGGCTTCTCCGACAAGACAAGATAAAAACCACTCCCTCTTGTGGAGTGGGTAGAGAAGTTGGGACTACCGTGGTGTTCCTTATATATAAAAGAAGACCCAAGTCCATCATAGAACAGTGGTTGCTTGGTTGGTTGACTTACTCTAAGTTGTTGATTGGTCGGTAGATCGCTTCCGGGCAGCAACTAGCTTGTAGCAATCTCTCGTCCACCACCGACTTCGAAGGGAGAAGAACATTCCCTTTGTTCTTGGCAATTCGCCCCATATACCACATACAAACAGGAGTAGGGTATTACACCATGCGGTGGCCCGAACTGTATAAACCCTTGTGTCTCCGCGATCTTGGTTTTTCCTTCTCGCCTCATCTCGCATTATCTCATTCTCACCGCGAGTTTAAACCAGATACACCGCTCCCCGTGCCGAACAAAAAGGGGTCCTCCGGATCCTGCGTGTCGATCTACGACATCGACACAATGGGATATGAACTAATTAATTCCATTTTTTAAAAAGTTTTGTATGTTTTAATCATGCCCTAAACAATATGCATTGACTAATTAAAAAAGGTACATGCCAACCGGCCTTATAAAATAAGAAATACAATTATAAAATAAAACTACAAGACACACAGTAGAAGTAGAAGGTAAGGTATTTATAGTTTGAAAGAATAATAAACACAACTTTTTAAAAATAAAAAATCACACATAAATGTGAGCTATTTGCTGAAATTAATTAAAACATATATTCTTTTAGATTTTTTATAAGGATTAAAATTTTTTTATATAACCCATTATATAACAACTCTAAATAATATAATCAGGCTAAATCTAATGAACGTACCAACAAAATGTCGATTTTTTAAGTCAGTACTCACCCCAGACACAAAGCGCTTTAAACAAAGATCCGATCAAAACTTTTAAAGTTTCACAAGAAAATAAAAACATGTGTGTTCATCTTTTGAGCTATAGGCATTTTTATATGCATTTTGACTACTCGGCTCTGGACTTCAGCAGCATCTCTCGAGTCTCGATTATAGGTGGCCAAATAAGTCATGCCACAATGAATCGACCGAACACAACCTTTTCTGTAGCTGTCATGGCACGAACACGACACGGCGCGTAACGGGTCAGGCCGACACGGCACGAGTGACCATGTCATGTTTGGGCTGCCGGCCGAGCTCGTGGGTCGAGACGGCATGGGCCGTTTTTCGTAGCATGTACCGTAGCAAACACATGGGTCTTTAATGAATCAAAACAGTGTCATAGACCGACCTTAGCCCATGGACCTTTAATGGGTCTCGACGCACAACACGACCCGACCACCCCATGGGCCATGCTTGGGCCGAAGACTCGACATGTGAGCCATGCCGATATGGCCCGCTATAGGAACCGTGCCTAACGAGTCATGCCATGGACGTGCCGGGCTGGGCCGTGCGGGTGGCCCGTTTGGCCACCTATAGTCTCGACTCGAGTTGCTTGCGTTTGCTCGGTGCCTCGGGGCCGCCTAACTAACCACACGGCAAATTTGCAGGGGCGAACTAGCGACGAGGGTGCGTCTCTCTGACAGCGTGGGCCCGAGATGCAGGCGTGGTTCTCCGGCACGGGGCCCTCCGCCTCGTCGTCGTCGTCCTCGTCCTCGTCGCAGCCGTCGTTGCTTGCGGAATGGAACTCCTACGCCGCCGCGCGCTCCGCCGAGGAGGACGGCGGGGGAGGAGGCTTCGGGATCGACATCGAGGCCGCCGTCCGCTCCGCCAACGACCGCGTCTCCGGCACCTTCGGCGTGTAAGCCTAAATCCCCCCCTTCTTCTCTCGCACCCTTCCTTCTCTCCTCCCTAGGGTTTTGCCTGTGTGTTAGCTTCGAATGCACTAGATTCGCCCCGAGCTAAGCTTATATTTCGCTTGCAACTGCGTCTCGGTAGGGGTCACAGATTCATGGCCTATTTGGCAAGAGATGGGAAGGGGGTTAGAAGTTTAGAGGAGGGATTGGTTATGGGAGTTTCATTTTTACTCCCAATCCCTTGTCTGGTAGTAGAGACTTGTCTGGTATTAGAGATAAGAACCATGGAGAGTATGGATGGAAATTAAATTTTAAGTGATGATGTATGGCTCAGATTTATCTCGTCGTACCTAGAAGAGAATTCCCTCCCAATTATCTGCCCCAACCCATGTATTGAAAAGGTGGGAGTTCACTCTTAAACTCCTCTTTCCAATCCCTTATAAAACTCTCATGGTCTTCAACCAAACAACAGACTTAACAGTCCCAACCTCTCAAACTTCTATTCCCACTAACAATTCCCCCATCCAAAGGCGCCGTCACGGGTAGTTCTCAGATCATCTCTGTGTGGATTGTGATGGTCTTGACTATGCCAGAAATCAGGATTGAAGTGGACATGGGCAAATTTTTTGGGCTAGAGCTGTAATCGTAGGATGGAAAAGCTTCTAACGAGTTGTTATTGTGATCTAAAAGCAAGTTGCTCAACAACTAATTTGTTTCACCAATGATCCCAAATTATTGTCATTGGTAGAATTTGAGTTTTTGGAAAAGCTGACATGAAAATTCATGAGCTGATAGAGTCAGTTTTAAGTTATTTAGCTAGTTAGTTCTAAAGCAACTAGAAAGTTGAGGAAGAGCCCAAAAAAAAAAGGGAACTGTGTTAAAAGATGGAACTGACTTGTTCATTTTGCTAATGAGGTTTATTTTCTCTACTGATTTTTGCGATTCTATTTGTCTAGGGTATCTAAAGGTGTTCGAGGGTTGCCAGGCAGCTTCAAGTCCACAACAAGCAATGTTCCATCAAGCAAATCACTTATGTATTTTGGTCTTTTTCTTGCTAGTGGCATATTCCTAGTTTTCATCGCATTCACGATATTTCTGCCAGTCATGGTAATCATGCCTCAAAAGTTTGCCATCTGTTTCACGGCGGGATGTGCCTTCATAATTGGATCGTTCTTTGCACTGAAAGGGCCCAAGAATCAGCTCTATCATATGATTTCCAAAGAGGTACCAGTTATTATTTTCCCCTAAAGCTTCTTCCACACATTGTTTTGTCATTAATTCTAGGAAAGACCTTTCCATGAATTGTTTAATCATCGATTCTAGTAATTGCTATGCAGCAGATTTGTTGATGAAATTTATTTCACTTTGTTGTTGACAGTTATACAGTGATCTGCCATTGAAATTATTATTTAGATACTTTGCAGAAACTACTGATACTGGGGGAGCCTTTTAACTGCACCCTTGTAGATAGAATAAATAAAAAATTCTCTGCTTGAAGCGAAAATAAAATAGTCAGTCAAATGATGGCCAGTTGGCCACATAGCATATCAAGTACACATACTGAAATATCGACCTGGAAAATGCATTGCAGTGATTTGGTACCTATACTTTTTTGTTTGGATGGGGTGGGGGGTGGTCTTTGTTGGTTGGTTGGTAGTTCATATCTCATGACTTTATATGCTTGTCTTTTGTCACACTTATATACCAAGAAACGTATTTGTGCTGCACTCACTGAAGCTGGTTAATTTTTCCACAGAGGTTACCTTTCACCATGGGATTTGTGGGCAGCATGGTTGCTACCATCTATGTGTCAATGGTGCTCCATAGCTACATACTTTCAGTTTTCTTCTCTTGTCTTCAGGTGATAATCTCTTCACCATTACACCCTCCAATATATTGTGCTGTATTATTAAATCATCGGTTATGGATACTATCTTCTCCGCAAATGGATATATATATGGTTGCTAGTAGCAACAGTTTTGAAGAAAACTGTTAACTGTGCCTGTGAATAGACCATAAAACTCTCAATATTTCAACCGAGTGGTTTATAACAAACCCAGTTTTATTTATTTGTTTAACCGCAGCTTGTGTTATCACTATTCTCTGTTAGCCATGGAGAACTGGGTTTGCAATAACCTGTGTTAACTTTGAGCTCACTGAATCTGCTCATTGTTTGCCAGGTAGTTGCGCTGGCATACTATGCTATCTCATACTTCCCTGGTGGATCTGCTGGAATGAAGTTTCTGTCATCTGCACTTGTGTCCTCTGTGCTGAGATGCTTTGGGCGATGAGCTCACCCGTTAGTTGCTTCTCACCCATCCGTTTGGCCCGCATTCATCATAACCTTGTGTAGTTCCATTACAGTTTTGTCTTTTTGCTTTTGCTATAGAGGTAGTGCCTGTCAAGATGACCCTGGTGCTGGTGTCCATTAAATATGTGTGTATACTACTCTCCTGTATTGGGAGCTCTGTTCCTTGGATTGAATTATGAAAATCTATCGAGATTCGAGAGTCAATAGTTTGTGAGATTTGGAACACTTGACCTGTAACTTACCTGCAATCTTGCAATGGGGGATTTCCTTTTTTTTTTACTTTCATCTGCCCATCTGCCTTATTACTCTTCATATATTTGTTTTTACATTGAAGTCCCAATTTATGTGAATATCCAACCCAGCAAGCTAAGTCCCTAACTGTCAATTGTGATCTCAACTATGAGGCATAGCCATGCTTGTTAGAGATATGTGGAGCCCATCCATCCATATTAAGCTAAAACTACATTACACAGCACATCTCAGTCACACACACTGGACCACAGTTTTCATGTGCATGGCTGGGTATGAAATACATGTACAACTTCACCATCTCAGACCTCATGCAACCACCACCACATGTTCACCTTTTTTTTTGTATCTTTGTTACTCTCTGATCGTTACACTGTTTGTGTTGTCCTAGTGCATTGTTCACCTGTATGGCTGTGTTGTTTTTTTGTTTGGTTTGGCCATTTCAGAATTTGACAGGAATTTTGGGTGGCGTGGCATGGCTCCCCTATCCAGGAACGGGTGATGGGATTTTCGCGGCTCATGAATATCTCAGATTCGGCCTGGGAATTTGGTATATCCTCTCTCTCTCTTTCTCTGCTTGTGCGTGTGTGTGGTGTGTGGGGTTATAAGAAGTGGGTGTCCTGAAAGGCTTAGCTCTGCCCTTGCTTGCACCCAAGTGTTTGGATTTTGCAGCTGCTCCCCTGATCCGGTTCAGATTGGATAGGCTCTTCTTGACAGGGTCACCATGTCTGCCTTTGTGGGAAAATACGCAGGTTCTTGCTCTCACTCTCTGCTCATTGCAGTGACGAATCTAAGAATATTTCATAGGAGGATCTGAAGTTATCTTCTTTTATCTTTAGCCTCTCCTTGCAATACATACAAACCTAAAATTTGATAAAGAGGTTAAGGGAGGCTCTACTGCTCCGGTGGGGTAGGAGGTTTAGCCCTCCCAGCCCCACCTCCGCCCCTGTCTCCCTGCTCCATTTCGCTTCTCATGCCAGTCTTTCAGTCTCTGCAAGTTTGGGTCTGTGCAAATTGGGTTGTTTGGGAATATGGCTTCGTTTTGCATTGGCGGTGGATTATTTAAAAATTGCAAGTTTTTTGTTTATGGTTTTGTGATTCAAGAGTCAGCCATAAAGTATGTTTGCTACTGTCCAGCAAACGCAAGCTGACTCCAAAGATGATGATATATCCTGAAATGTTGATTTTACTTCTTCTTAATGCAAAGATACGCACATCTCTTGAGTATTCACGAAAAAAAAGAAATGTTGATTTTACTACAATACGTGTCTACAGAACACATAAGAGTACCAATTAGGCTTGAGTTGATTATTACTGAAGTCGTATGTACTTGTAATACAAATGGCAACGAGTAAAAAGTAGCAAATGTTAGTAGTGGTCTCATACGTGTGTGTATATATATGGGAGCGCAGATGAGCTGATCAAGACGGCCAAGTACATCGCGACGCCGGGGAAGGGCATCCTCGCCGCCGACGAGTCGACGGGCACCATCGGCAAGCGTCTGGCCAGCATCAACGTGGAGAACGTGGAGCCCAACCGCCAGGCGCTCCGGGAGCTCCTCTTCACGGCGCCCGGCGCGCTCCAGTACCTCTCCGGCGTCATCCTCTTCGAGGAGACGCTCTACCAGAGCACGACCGCCGGCATACCGTTCGTCGACGTGCTCAAGGCTGGCGGCGTGGTCCCGGGGATCAAGGTGGACAAGGGCACCGTGGAGATCGCCGGCACCAACGGCGAGACCACCACCCAGGGCCTCGACTCCCTGGGCGCGCGCTGCGCCAAGTACTACGAGGCCGGCGCACGCTTTGCCAAGTGGCGCGCCGTGCTCAAGATCGGCGCCGCCGGCGAGCCGTCCGAGCTCGCCGTCAAGCAGAACGCCGAGGGCCTCGCCCGGTACGCGCTCATCTGCCAGGAGAATGGCCTCGTCCCCATCGTCGAGCCCGAGATCCTCACCGACGGTGCTCACGACATCAAGACCTGCGCCGCCGTGACGGAGCGCGTCCTCGCCGCCGTCTACAAGTCTCTCAACGACCACAAGGTCCTCCTCGAGGGCACCCTCCTCAAGCCCAACATGGTCACCCCTGGCTCCGACAGCCCAAAGGTTCATCTCAATCTCTGCATCTTCGCCGTCGTTTCTTCCATCGTTGACTCGTATGCATCAATCAAGTTCAACCTAAAAGCATAAGCTGTTGTATAGGTTGGTGCGGAGGTGATAGGGGAGTACACGGTGGCGGCGCTGCGGCGCACGGTGCCACCGGCGGTGCCCGGGATAGTGTTCCTCTCCGGCGGGCAGAGCGAGGAGGAGGCGTCGCAGAATCTGAACGCCATGAACAAGCTGGAGGTGCTCAAGCCATGGACGCTCACCTTCTCCTTCGGCCGTGCCCTGCAGCAGAGCACCATCAAGAAGTGGGCCGGTAAGAAGGAGAACGTCGCCGCGGCGCAGGCCGCCTTCCTCGCCCGGTGCAAGGCCAACTCCGAGGCCACGCTCGGCAAGTACGGCGGCGCCGCCGGCGACGCCGCCACGTCCGAGAGCTTGTACGTCAAGGGCTACACCTACTAGAATTCGTCTATCGGTGGTGATGCCGGTGCGGCTGTGCCTATGACAGTAGTAGGGTCTCGTCCAATCCGCACGGTCCATGTGGCGGTGTGGATTGCGCTGAGATTCGTGCGGATATACACGTGTTCCTTTGTACTGCTGTATACTCAAATTCTCTACTTCTCCCCTCTAGCTCCTATATTTTAACAAAAACTGTCTAAATGTTGATCTCTTTGCAATTAATTTGCAATGCAAACTAATATTAATACTTCTGATAAGTTAGAGTGATTCCTGAGTACGTGTTTTTTCCCCAAGCTAGTTTCCTGGAAATTCAGAGCAGAAAAAGTTAAATATTTACGAGATCAGCTCAACAATGCTAACAGCTTTAACACACTGCATACCTGCTTGTTCACTAATTCCTGAAAATTTTGCAACTTTTTATCTTATTTACCAAGGGAAAGAACGACGAATGTATAATACAGAAGCTAATTACTGTACATTATTTAGTGTACCTCTTCTTCACGTAACTACTGCAGTTAATACTACAGTGTGTGCCTTAACTTTATATGGATCACTATCTGCCTAAACACTTCTCACTGCAATAACAATAGTAAGCCAACAACTACAAGATGAAAGAACAGTACAATTTTAGGCTGGTTCATAAATTTTGCACAGGAGTTTCTTCTGATGTTGGAGATTCTGTTTCTGCAGGCTTCAAAAAGCTTCAGGATATCCAATTTTTTCTCTATCAGTACAGCCTGATCCTTGTGGTTATATGCTGCTGGCACATAGGGCAGCGCACCAAATTCTTCCCACATTCATAACAGGTCTGCGAATCATTTAATCATGCATGCTGCCATTTAGAACAAGAAATTGGTAGAAATAGAGTACATTAAGGGGAAATTTTCTGCACCTGATGTCCACATCCAAATGCAAGATCCTTTGATTTATCCATACAGATAGCGCACAACTGAAACCGCTCAAAAAGAGTCGCATTTAGTTTGCAATCTAGTAAGATTCTCAGGGTAAATTTAGCACAAACTTTGATAGTATACAAAAACTTAACACTAGGAGCATAGGAACTTTCTATGTTCTGCAGATTAACATTACGGCCAGATGATGTAAGAATGTGAAATGTAATAGCAAGATTCATCATAATATAGTTATCAGATCAAGATCAAATGGAAGATTTGACAGCAAGGTGTTTTTTCTTTTCATAAAGGGCATGCGTGAATTACAACGTATAAGCCAAATGAACGCAGGCAGGGTTGGTCATATAAGTTAGTTTTGAAGCAATGCAATGCAACTTCCCCTGTATCAATTAGCCTCCCGGAAAAAGGGAGACTGTTTGTTGGTGGTATATGATAATGTTACCAATGTAGAGTTGCAATCGGTTTTACTATATATTTGTCGATAAATTTTCTTTTAAAAATTTGACAGATGTAACTATAGTGCAATCGTAATATAATTACATTATAACTTATATGTAACTACAATTTAACTTGTATGTAACTTTCACATAATTTTGAATCATTAGATTTATTTTAAGATTCGTGCAAACAAGGAAGAAAAAATCACAGCATACATACATGTGAGGGGATTCGCTCTCATGACCTATGTTCTATGAAAACGGTATGTAACCTAGGGATTTTTAAAGTTACGTACAAGTTACATTGTAATTACATACAAGTTACAAGGTAATTACATCATATTTGTACTATATTTATATTCATCAAATTTTTAGAAGAATTTGTCGACAAATATATAAATAGTCCTGTTGCCATATATAGCTTAAACTTTATTTATTCAACAAGGTGTAAATATAAAGAAAAAATACTTACAAGTCTTCCTTCTAAAGAACTTTCCGAGGTATAAGCGTCGGATGCACTTTTAGCTACAGGCTGTCTCTGTTTGAAGCTTTCAGATTGCTGAAAGCCACTTGTTTGTGGGCCAAAGCTACTAGATCGTGAATAAACACCGGAATGTTGGTCAAAGCTAGTAGACCTCGAATAAGCAGTCCTCGTAGGTGGTGGCAGAGGAATTCTTGGCTGTATTCTTTGGCAACGACTGAAATGGTAGTAAAAGGCAAAGAAAATGTTCAAATGGATATAACTGCTGAAAGCTCAAACTATACAGTACACTTGACCCAGTGTAGTGTTGGAAAAGCATGGATTACCCTAGAAGTTGGAGATCAAGTGTTGCCTTGTATTGTGTTGGGATTTCCATCAAGGCTGACAGTGCAAATTCTGCCTCCTTCCTCTCAGCTGCTATGCTCTTTGACATAATGTCCGTGAAATTCACAAACTTCATGAAAAGCAAACATTCTTACATGTCTCTATTATTGTGATAACCACACAAAAACAAGCCAATGACTGGAAATTAAATGTAGAACAGTCACCTGGAAATTGTCAAATGAGCGAGCAGGTATATTGTCATCAAACTGATGCATCATGTCCCATGGTCCATCACCAACCCCAACAAGAACAATAGACAAGGGGAATTGGCTGGAAATTTATTTCAAAGGAAATGTTAACTTGTGTGATTCGGGATATTTGATTTGGGCACAACATAATGAAGTTAATTTAGGGCCTTGATCAAGTACCTAGCTTTTACTATAGCATCAATTGTATCACGCTCCTGCGGGCTTAACTGCCCAGACTGTGTATCAACACTTCGAGTAACCTGTTAGCAGAAGTTTTGACCATGGTGAAAACAGGATATTACAAAAAGTTCTACTATAATCTAGAGAAAAGTTTTGCTGACCACAATTACATGCTTAGTAATAAATAAAAGGGACAAAACAAGAGAAAATGGTGACGGACCTGTCCATCGGCTATTATCAGAAGAACATGATACTGACCACCGGTGCTGTCTACAATACCAATTGCTGTCTCAATTATCGGGGCAAAAGATGTTGGTCCTGTTGCAATTTTAGCATACATTATTTTTCTTTGTAGTTACACACATTATAAAACTACTGCAAACTTCTATATAACTAGCTAAATTCAAGATTCTTCTTTATAAAAATAATGGAAGAATAAACATCACTATTGAGTAATTACTCAAACGTACCAGCTAATCGAAGAGTTGGAACAATTTCTCTGTATCTCTCTAATGCCTCTTCAAATCCGTTGCATGGACGATTCTCTGGATAAAAGCTGAATACCTCCTGATCATGAGTTGATGCTGCCAGTAGACAAAGCCACAAAGGAAGCATTAGATCAGCATTGTTCTTTAAATATGCTACTGAAAACACATTATGTGATCAAAAGGGAAAATCGGATCAATGAACTTACCATCGCCAAATCCAAAGCAAGGAATCAAATTATCTTCATCAAAAACTGAAAGTGTCCTTCCAATGATAGATATTGCTTGCTCATATGGATTTGGAGTGTTTCCAATATCATGCAGACATCGGCGATTAAAGGAAAGTTTACCTAACAGACAAGAACTCATCAAGTTAAACGAGAGTGCTATGATCTGACACAGCATGACTGTAGGTTATGCAAGCAACATGAGAGGCATCCTTTCTACATGAAAAATAGCCTCATTGTGAAGTCTCCATTTCACATTTCTTACTTTATATGGTTTCGCTTGTCAAAAGGTTGCATATTGCATTTTCTGTGAAGTTACAGGATCAGGATCTCTCCTTATGTCAAAATATAACAGGTAGTTCACATAAACTTCAGATACATAAATATAACCAGCTTATTAGGGATTTATAACAAAGAATTAAGAGAAGTTGACATGTCATTTGCATCATAGGCACTTCAGATACATAAAAATAACCAGCTTATTAGGGATTTATAACAAAGAATTAAGAGAGCTGACATGCCATTTGCATCATAAGCAACTAAGGTAGAAAGGATGTTTGTCCTAGGTAAATCAAGATGTATTCAACCCTACTAATTTGCAAGTAATAGGCACAAGCAAAGCACAAAGCAAATATAAAGAAACAGAATTATACACCCAAAAGTCAAAACAAGAAGTGGTCTGCTAACCTGTCCATTCATTGCTCTTTGTAAAATCAATGCCTACAATAAGATTTGAAGATTCAAGACCTGCGTGTGCCAAAGCTTCAGTCACCTGTAACAGTAAATAACGATGAAAATGAAAAGGTGTGCTTCCAATCTCAAGTTCACAATATTCAAAGGGGAGAGATTGTTCAAGTCTCGAGTAAAGTAGTAAGTATACTCTTGTGCACTATGAAGGAAGTGAAACTGAGAAAAATACATAAATCGAACACAGTGATAAGCACAAAATCAACATCATTCGATGACATGATACTTCAACAGCACATAAATATTATAGCAAGGATTTATATCTTTTGTAGGTGACATAACAGGAAATGGAATACTTGTTATAGTCTTTGGCTCAAACAACACATATATCTGATTGAAGATGGCAAGCCATTAACTGAAAATGTACTTGAAAATAAATAGCAGTTGGATATCTTATAAATCATTTAAAAGTATATATTAAAAACAGTGAATTCCAGCATACAAAAAACTGACTGAGATGAACACCATAGTCAAAGAAAGCTCCATTGAGAATCTATAGTGGTTTCTTTGTTAATGCAATATATAGTGGTTTCCATAAGAGAATACAGCCCTTGTTTGGAACCCTCCTCGAAAATATGCTAGAAGGATAGCTTATTCAAACATTTCCCTATGCCATATCATAAAAGATGAATGATACTGATGCCATTCAACTAAACTAATCGATAGCACGCATACCAAACGCCCACAAAGCGTATAACAAAATTCATGAAAAACAAGGTCATGTCATCAAGGCATACTTGATTCAGAGAACGGTAGTCATCCCCAATCCTCGAGTATTTCCTCTGCAACCTGGCATGCGTTTCTGGCTGCACATAGTTCTCCGTAGAAGGCGCATACCTCGTGCTGTGACTGGAGGATGTATTTGCAGGGTATGAAAGGTATCTTGAGTTATATCCCGACGATGAATTCGCATGATCATAAGAAGATGAATAGTTGTATGAAGGCTTGGAGTCCTTTGCCCCCATTTCTCAACTCAGCTGAATTCCCTGGCAAAGGGAACATAAAAAAGATCAATACTTTTAATTAAAAAATAACTGCACAAAAAAGCAGAGGCTTTTGTGATACATTTCAAGAAATCATCAGTTGGTTCTTGACGAACTGATCATGCATACCTTTTTTAGGAAATCCTAATTGGAGGTGGGGGTGAATTACTGTCCATGACAGGTAAAATTCCCCACCCAAGAACAATCTAGCACCCCACAATCGCCATTCACGAACAATTTGCAAGGTTCAAAATCGAAACAACCCAATCCCCATAGTAGCATCGAACATATCGAACTTATCAAATACCTAGGGAAAAAATAACGAATTCTTCGCCGGATTAGATCCAAATACTACCTTCTAAACCCACCAAGAGCCCGCCTTTTCTCGCGTACGCTCACCAAGAACCAAGAATCAAGAGCCCGAGACACAGAAAGATATAGAGAGGAGGAAGAGGGAAAAGAAAGGTTCTTGGTGCGAGAGCGGAGCCAAGAACCGAGCTCTTCCACCAAAACAGCACGAAATCCCCCAAATCAATCCACCCACATGGGCTCACCCCTGCTACGCGACACGCCTCCGCTCCACGACGAGACGGCCCGAGGAAGACGACGACGATGAGGGAGCGGAGGCACGCGACCTCGGTTACCGGAGTCCAGCCAAGCCAAGAAGCCAAGAAGCCAAGATATGTATGGATGATTGTGCGCCCAATCACTCAACCAACGCGAATACAATACTGCAATTTACAATCGGAAGGGAGAAAGACGGTGCTCAGGTCAAGTCAATCTCTCTATCAAGGCAAACTGCAGTGGCAGGAAGAATTGGAGAGGGATATACTACTACAGATTTCTTGTGTGCTGGGGTTGTCTGACCACCACCATGGATGGACAGCGACAGGGGAAGCTTCGAACGTGGGGAGGATTACTGACTTGACTACTGGATTAGTAGTATAGTAGTGTGTGACAAAGATACTTCTACTGATGATGAAAAAAAAAAGTTGAATTGTGTGGTGTGCTGGAAGTTGGAAGTGCAGGGCATGATTATCCACTCAGGAAAAGGTCAGCTGATGAGCAACTGACGCTATGTTTGGGTAATGGGTTAGGGAAATGTTAACCCACCCTCCAAAGGATAAGTTTTACTAACCATCCATTCATCTCACCTCATTTTATCTCAACCCTCCATGGATTTCTATTTCCCAATCCCACCGCTCATAACCCTTTATCCAAACACACCCTGAGATAGTACCAGATTTGCTACTTGCACACTGGAACGCGTACACGGGATATTTCGTTTGGTGATCGATCTGCAACCGAATTTTAGCATTATGCATGTACTCATCTGGTCGTCTTACATTATCATGATATTGACACCAGACAAAAACACCTCATACATATCTACATTTGACATTGCCTTTTTTACTACTACATTTGGCATTGCTGAATTTTGTTTGGATAGAGAACTAAACAAACTGTATTTTAGGCTTATGGCTGATGGATTATATACGGATTATTCGTGCCACATTTTTAAACGTATATTTTTTCTAAAATTTTTTCATAACAATATTGTTTAAATAACTTATTGTTAAGGTAAGAAGAGATAGAATAGTCTAAATATCTATTTTATTAGTATGAGGACTGAGATGATCCTGTTAAAAGTGGATAATACGGCTCATATATATATATATATATATAACATAAAAGTAGGATGTATAGGTCCATCAGTTTTTAGTAATCCTGAATGTTAAGAAAATATTCATCTATAGATAATCTGGTCTATCTAACCCCCTAAACAAATACACCCAGAAGTAGAGACTTCTCATGACTCATTTCTCATCCAAACCCATCCCACGACCAAACACATGGGCTGGCACTCAATTCTATAATCTATAGGCAGAGATATGCATAATGTATTTTTTTCTAGTGAATGTGAAAGCCTGTTGCTAGTTTTTTTTTTTGAGTGAGGAGCATGAGATTTCTTACTAGGTATTTTTCCTGTCCTTAAAAAGTTTCAATTCTAAGGATTAATTTAGAATTAGTTTTTTAGATGGAGGGAGTAGGTAAACCGTTGGTGGGGGCATCGGTTGTAAAAAAATCATTGAAGCAATATGGCGACATCAATTTGATCTAGAGAAATATTACGGCACAATGCTTATGTCATATAATGTGACGTAATGGATTGCGTAAATGTGAGATCAGCAGAAAATGACAAGGATGTGGTTACACCAGTTTTATTACATGACACGTCTTAAGTTGATCCAGACACGGGATATCTTGAGGTGGATATATTAGAGCTTACTGCTAATACTGATTCAAAGTTTCTTTTCCCTTCTACTTGACACTGTTTTCAAGGTTAGTTTCCTATGCTGCAGGAACAACATAATTCGCGACTATTTAGATCCTGAGAATTTGGAAAACTAATGTTTCTTCACCTTAGCTAGTGGAGTACTTGATTTTTTTAGCTCTATGGCTAATAAGTCCCACAATCTGATTTAAAGGAGGTAGAGAATCTTGTAATAAAAGCTCCTCAAAATATAGTCTCATAAAAGTAATAGAACACATGATGATATTCTTATATTTCCTATTTAAGATTCAAAATTTGTTCCTAGATAAGCCTTTTGTCACACCAAGCATCTTCAATTCAAAATTTTCTCCGTCCTACACCTAACTCCCGTCTTATACCCAGCTCTTCATCATTCAGCAAGAGTATTATAGTTATTTTTTACTAAACCTTAAACTTGGCTAAACAACCTCAATCATAACTAGTTTAGAACAAAAACAGTATGTTGGGTTGGTATACGGGTACATGTGCACATGAAAAGCCAGTATTGTACTCTGTGTTCTTGAAACAAATAAGAGAGCACGTACAATATTAGTAGACTCAACATCCATGAATCAAATGTACCATCACCAAAGATACTCCTGAGTACTTGTTACAAACACTATTTATTTTAAAATTCGACCACTCATTTTTTTTCTCAAAATATTTGTAAATACTTAAAAAAATACCGAACCATTGAAGTGTGTCACACCCTAAGCATGAGCATTAAGCTTTTGTTCATCGTAATCTAATTATTTAAAAGTTATTACTATTAAAGTTAAAACAGTGTCAATCAATAATGATAAAATAGTGTAATCAATATGATAATCTAACTGCTTTAAAAAAATTTAATGATGATGGCACTTAATCTGCCACCCACCTAGTCTCGTCGTAATTTTTATATATTACCTCTTGAATTTTCAATATTACATAACAACTAAATATAAATTTAAATGGATAGCTACATACAAAATAAACAGATAACATATTTCATGAAAAATATTGTGCTGTTTGGATATCTACCTTACCAAATCATTGGGAGTACATACCAAATTCTTTTGGCACTATCTATTTTTTTGCTAGGGCAGATATTTATTACACATGTTTGGATTGCTATCGATGTGATATAGAGAAAAAAGGTTATAGATTAGTTTCAAATTGATCATAGTCATTGCCAATAATCTAGCTTTAATCAAACACACACTATTACTACTCTAAGCTACAAAGGACATATTTTGGCATTAATCCAAAATAGCCATATGATTTATTTATTTATTTTAGTAAATATTAAATCTTTTTATCCTTCGTAGCAAAGCACAAACATTTAGATTATTTAGAAATGGAGGGAGTGCTGTCATTTCTCCCAATTGAGAGAATGAGCAACACCCTGATTAATTGGTCAAATTAACTAATTAAGCCACACGTCAGCTAGAACAACGACGATTAATTTAAGCCGGAGGTGTATAGCTATGGTGTTCGTACGTGGACGTTTAATTAACTAAACATGATGGCAATGCTAGTCTGGTACTACCTCAAGTTAATATAAAGTAAGAATTAGGTGGAGAGTAAAATTTGTAAGGTTTTACAAAGGGTTAAGTCAGATTTATTCCTCAGCTATCTCAAAAGCACGAATTACCTTTCTCAACTTCTATACCATACATTTTACACTCATCAACTATTTAATCCGGACGAAATATCTCCTCTCTCTCTCGGTTTTAGGTGGTCCAGTTAAAAGCAAATGGTGGGAACTAACACCTAAAGAGGGGGGTAATTCATCCGAATAGTTGATGAGTGTAAGAGCAACTCTAAAGGCTCCAATGGCTATTATATAAATATTGTCTATAATCCTTGTTTAGAAGGTCTGTCTAAAAGTATATTTCTATTTTTTACATTCTTCAACAGAATCATAAAATATTAATTCTAATAATTTGAACTGTGGGATAACATTAATTTTGGGCTAACTGTTGAGTCAGTCGGGTCAGCATCATCCAAAATAAGACGTACAGTGTTGGGCCAACCTTTCAATGACGCGGCGTCATATATAGAGCTGAATCAGCCACCGATAAATCTCTATCTAGAAACTGATACAAGAAAAGACAGATACAAGAAAATTGTACTGTATGCATCATGTATACAACCTTGATATCACCTGGTTCTGCATTTGTGAGAATCATGCTTCAAAAAAGGGAGCGTCAAAACATAGTTCTGATGATTTTGCCATTACCAATCAAAATTCATCCAGAATTCAACCAACATTAGCAAAAGATCACCAATAGAAGCAGTAGTAGCGGGCGCAAGCAGCAGCAGCAACATTCAGTTCTCAACAGCAGTGGTTCATTAGATCAGGACAAATGCATTCAGCAAAATCAACAGCATGATGTAGCTGTCAACTGCAGCCCCCATATTATTGCATCATTCAAGTAGTACCATCGGGCAAGCAGGAATGCTCATCACCATTAGCAGCTGAAGAATACAAGTAGGATAAGAATTACATCTCAGGCAGCAAACAAAACCCATTTTAATAAAGCAGTAGCACATCCAGATCAGTAATATTAACTAGTCCATTACACATGACTTAAACAAATACTATAACCGTTTACAACCACAAAGTTGTATAAAGTCCAAAAAAATGGTTAAACAAGTGTCCTGTTCGAGACGAATGGATATCTAAGTTCATTAGAATGAGCGACTAGTAGGACGACCCAGAGGGATTCGTCGGTGTGGGGGTCGCTGGATGGATCGGGAGGGGCGAAGCAGCAAATCCATCCAATCCAAGCAATAATTTTTAACTGAGATCCGAGCAAGATAGAGACAGAGACAAATCCTTTGTGGGGGTGTGCTTAGTACCTCTCGATGAGCTAGTGGCCGACCTGGAAGCCGATGGCCTCGATGCGGCGGGCGGCGAGCGCCGGCTTGGCAGCGTAGAAGCCGCCGCAGTAGGCCGCCACCATCTCCATCACCACCTCCCGCCCCATCCCTCCTCCGCCGCCGCCGCCTCGTAGGTTGGTCGCCGATGAGAGGGTGCGAGAGAGAAAGAGGAAAGATCTAGAGAGCGAGCGGAGACGGTGCCGAGCGGCGCACGGGGTCTGTCGGCGGCGGCGGTGGGGGCGGAACAGGCGCGCGGTTGGGAAAAAATCGCCGCGGGAGGAACGCGCGCGCGGCAAAGAGCAAAAAAAGACGGCGATGGAGCTGTCGCTCGCTACTAAAAGCCAACGTAAAAATAGGTTTATAGGATTATTATAAAAAGGCATATAAAATATACTTTTTATATAAAACTTTAAATTATTGAGATTAATAACGGTCTTTTGAAGATACTCTAAAGGGTCTTTTGGAGATACTATAAAATCCATATAGAAATTGAGGGAGGTAATTTGTAACTTTGAGATAATTAAGGGAGGTAAATCAGACTTTAACCCTTTTACAAACAGCATGTTTTAGGGTATTCTAGCTAGCCTGAGACGGAACGGTCTGGACTTCGTTATGGGCCACGTTTCCCAGGGCCAGTCCAGCTCATGACAATTAACGATAAGCAACAAAAGAAAAATGAAATTTTAAGTGTTGTTTTTTCCTGAAAATTCTACGTGGCCATCCTTTGGTTTCTTATTATTTTTATTAGTATTTTGCTAATTTTAAAACTTCATTTCATTTTTGAAATATATAAAAAAACATACTAACCTCCCACAAACAATGACGTCGTAAATAATGGCCGACTCTCCATGTCCTCGCGCCGCCATTGCCCCTCGATCTTCACGCACCATTGGAACGGGCGTACCTACTCGCTATCTGTCTCCTCATGAGCGCCAAGCTAATATGAAAACCCACGTATTGACAAATTCCAATTAATCTTTTAACTTTACCTATTTAAAAAAGTTAAAAGATTTGTAGTGTTTTTGGACGTCCTATCTCACATCCTGCATACCACACGAAAGCATATCGCACGACGTTAATCGTGCTCGAGTCCAACTGCATGAAAATAGAAAATAAAAAATCTAATCTAATTATCGCACATATCTTGATCTTTATCTACTTAAAAGATTCGTGTTTTATCGTTCTACCAGACCGCATATCCGTACAACACTAACCGTGCCCAAGTTTAATTACATAAAAATAAAAAATAAAAAATCTAATCAAACTTGTTGCACAACAAAAAACCACAAAGCTTCTTATTTCGTTGTTTTTATCTTTATCTTTTTACCTACTTACTTTATATATATTTATTAAAACTTGTTGTCCGTCATGTAGATTTCCCATGCAGCAAGTCTGATTCATCCTGATTTTGCTTTGTTTCGTTGTTAGGAAGAACCTGATGCTATGATGTTAATTAAGCCTGATGATACTACGATTCTTTCATCATACACCCACACACACACACACACACACATATATATATATATATTGACGCGACACACGATCACGTGAGACATATTGAGTCCGTCCCAGAGCAATAACTGGCCATGTGAGACACCACCGTTGTCATACCGGCGTTTCCTCCTTCCAGCCTAAAATTATTTAATAAATTACCCAATAAATTGTTTAAATTAATCTAGAGTTAATCCCTATTTGATAAACTCATTTAGTAATTGGAATTGACTTGGTGGGATTTTTCTTGAGTTTCCTTGCTAAAATATATTATTTTTAGTGGAATTTTCAAAGCAAAGAAAATAATTTTAATAATTAAAAGATGATTATTGAAATTGAATAAAATCCCAAAATCCTTTTTTCTTTTTCTTTCTTGGGCCGCTCCGGCCCATTCCCTCACGTCGCCCACATTACCCGCATGCCCTCCTCTCTGCTGGGTCGGCCCGAGGCCATGGCCCATTGTGTTGCCCATGCCTCCCCTCTTCCAAACACCGACAGGTGGCCCCACCTGTTGGGTCTGTCCCCTATCTCTGACCAGCAGAGCCGGAGGGGACAACTGCCTGCCTCTCCCCGCCCACTCTGCACACGCCGCCCGCCTCCCCCACCTCCGCCGCGTGATGCGCCCACGAATCGCTCGAGGTTCGTGTTTTGAATCTGGCCGCCCCTCTCTCCACGTCGCCGACTATTTCATCCTATCCCGGCCACGTCCGAGCCCTCACCCTGGCTATAAATGCCGCCCCGAGCTCCTCTCTCCTCCTTTCTGCAACCCTCCCCCCTCGCCTCTCGTGCTCCTCTCTCCTCCTTTCTGCAACCCTCCCCCCTCGCCTTTCTATTAAATGTTGCATTATTTTATAATGTCATGTGGGATGGCTCCGATTATACTCAGCCATATCTTGATTACCCTGTGTCATTGGTCGCTTGGGAGTTAATATGACTAGATGTTGGCTTAGGAAATGCTTAGCCATGTTTAGATCAACTAGCTCACTATGGGAATCTCATCAATATCCTATATCTTTGATTAATGATGACAATTATGGACATGAACCACCATGGTATTAAATCAACTAGAATATGCCTAATTGTGGGCTGTGGGCGCATGGTTTTGATAGACACACCCATATCATTTAAAGACCAGTTCACGGGAAACCCTGAAAGAATTACCACGCGTACCACAAGCCAACATGGGCAATGGTTGGGCTTGTAGTGTAGTCTTTTCCTTTCTGACGTACCCAGACAAGGATAAGGGTGAGCATGATAGAGGTTGGATAGGCCCTACAACTATCTATGTGGCTTCCGGATTCAGCTGGGCACAAGAGGGGGCTACCTACCTTAGTTTCAAGGGTAGGGAAGAAAACTGAAGTGTGGTGCGCTTGGTTAGGGAGCGTTATGCGAAAGGTCCTGTAACAACACCTTTCCAGTATGTTGTGGTGGGATTCCAGTGCATGGAAGTGTGTCGTGGCGCTATATCTTGCAGGTACAGTTGTACACGTTTGATCAGAGTAAAACTATTCGAATAATCATGCATGCAATTATGGGCGATCAACCAGATTCAGTGTGATTAGTCTCATCATTAATAATTTGACTTAATGGAACTAGCATAATTCAGGTGGATGGTTGGGCCTATCGCAACGTGGTGTAACGTTGGACAGTGTTGACTAATATTGTTTAAATTAAATTCAATGGTTTTTACTGCTTTATAACTGCTTTATGCAAAAGGACCCCTAGCCTCCCATGGAATATACTGCATCATACCTCCTCTTGGTATGATTTGCTGAGTACAGTGGTTAGTACTCAGTCTTGCTCTTTCTTCCCCACCCCAGAGCTGGAGTACTACTCGGATGGAGCCTATTTGGAGGAGTAGACTTCGTCGCTACCATCAAGGATGCCCGTGGAGTGGAGTTGCCACGCTGCAAGCATCAAGTTATTAGTTTAGCTCGCTTTGATTCCCACTGCATTTGTAAGACTCTTTGTAAGACGTGGATCTGTATGTTAACTTTATCGTCTGTGTACCCTGGCCGGTACTGGACAGGGGTTTAATGCACATTCAGCTTGGAATTATGGTTCATGAATTTCTGGGTGTGACATCGTCCGTGGCACCTAGCCTATTGTCCACTCCTTCGGCGATGGCGCCATTCCTCCGAGCGAGCAAGGCATGTGTCGAGACGAAGGCATGAAACATGAGCGGGTGTAGGATTGGATTGCTCGACAGGATGCACACGCAGATAGGGACCAAGCTCAAGTAAGGGCCAGGGGCAACTTGGCAATTAACGCGGCGACGTCCACGGATCGAACAGGCATGGCAACGGGCGACGGTCGTGGGTCCGTGTGGGCAGGCATGTTGGAGGCAGTGGTGGTGGCGGGCAAGCGTCACAAGCCAGTGCTCATATGTCGAGCCATCAACTCGACCTACCTACGTATGAGCGTACACCTCCTCAAGACGTACCTCAATCCACTCCTTTCTTTGTCTACTCCTCTGTGATCCTTGGCCACAAGCGTGCGCAACCCTAATCAGATATGATGCTTCAACATTGCTGACGAGACCCTGACGTGGCAGGTGGAGCCACAATGAAGGAGGACGTGCAGAGGTACTTAAACGAGCGGTAGACCTTTAGCGTCGTCTTGGACCACGTCGACGACATGCCATGACGCACAAGGTATAGCTATACATATTATCTGAAACTTCATTGATAAATGCACCGCTGACTATGCATTGAGATATTACATGTATAATGTTTATTGATCAGTACCTTTCATAGTTTCATTCAACAATCATGTTTTATATATCATGTTATGTACCATTGCATCGTATGATGTAAACAATAGCTTTTATTTTAGCTATTCCCAGTTAGTTGCCATAAATAGTGGTAGGAAATATTTTAGCTATTCCTAGTTAATTGCCATAAATAATGGTAGGAAAAGATATATGATGAATTATGCAGTGAACAAGATATATCACTTGCCACAATGTCAATATTTATTATGCCAAATCTAGATATTCATGCAATGGTACACTATTATATACCAATATCGACCATGTAGTATTACTTGCTTAGTTGTTCATTTGCTTCAAGAGTGATTGCTTATAAACTTAATATAAACAGAATGTAGTCATGCACCACTAATTTATGAGTGTTTTGGTTATCTTGCACTATGCTCTTTCACTTATGTTCTTTTAAGCATAATGATTTGATGTAAAACTAGACAACCGAAATGTTAATAAATTAGTCACGCTATAAAATTACCATTACTTGGTAAATTGATAACAAAAATCAGTATCCTGTGTGCTACGACTTTTTCATCACTCGCTACAACGCATGGGTATTTTTGCTAGTAAAATAATAAACCAGTAACTTTTGAATATATGACCATTTATTTTATTTAAAAATTATATATTTATCATTTATTTTATTATGACTGATTATATCAATAAATATAATTTAACTATGACTTATAATTTTTATATTTAAAAGATTCTTTTATAAACAAACGGTTAAACGTGTGTTAACAATGTTATTAATTCAAACAAGATCGAAAGTCTATTTTACTTTCTCGAACTATTTCACTGAAACACTTAGCCCTCTAAACTAATTTTTGGCTCAGTTTGCATCCCAAACTATTGAAAATGGTTCACTTCACTCTCACAATGTTGCTTTTTCTCTATATAAGTCGTATTTTACAATGAAAATTTGGTAGAATACAAATGCGTTCACAATTTATGTCTGAACTTTTTTTAATTCTTCTCACTGATTACTTAGGTTGAAAGCACTTAAGACAGATTTAAACATCAAAGTTTTAAAGTTCAAACAAACATCCATGAAAATATTTGAAAATAATTTAAACTTTGATAATATAGTTATGTATAGCTCTATTTCCGCTTAAAATACAACATGTATAAAGAGCAACAAATAAAAAACTTACTACATTCATCTCATAATATAAGGGATTTGGCTATACAATTCTCTTATATTATGGGACGGAGGGAGTACTATTAAAAAAAATAAAGTTAACCGGTTTTAATAGTTTAGAGGTAAATAAGAAAAGAAATAATTCAGGGATTAAATAGTCCTTAAGAAGTCAGTTTAGGAGGGTACGATGGACATTTTTTCCTTAACACAATGGAGAGAGAGGATATGGGCACATGCACGTGTGTAATAGAGCCTCTAGGATGAGAGTGGTTGAATACTAGAATCGACTTACTGGCCGTGACTTTTTGGAACACATTTCTGGAACGAGAAAGGTGGTAAGGACTTTGTGAACAAATCAGCGAGGTTATCACATGATTTTGGTTTGCAAGATGTTTATTTCACCCATTTGTTTTAACTCATGGGGACAAAACAACTTGGGAGATATATTCTTGGTTATGCTGCTTTGAATGTAGCATGTCTCCATCTGTGTAACACAAGCAGAGTTATCTTCATAGATAATGGTTCGTGAATCAGTGCCACCAATACCACATGACTGTTGTATGTGGTTGATCACTCTATGAAGCCAAACACATTTGCGTGAGGCCTCATATAGTGCAATTATATCAGAGTGATTAGTGGAGGTAGACACAAGAGTATGTTTTGATAACTTCCATGAAATGGTTGTCCCTCCGCGTAAGAACACAAAACATGTCTGGGATCGACCATTATGGGGATCAGATAAATAGTCGGCATCAGTGTATCCAATCATATTGGAGTATGGGTTCTTTTGGAAAAATAATTCAAGATCTCTTGTGCCATTCACATATCTGAGGATATGTTTTATTCCTGTCCAACGACGTTTGGTTGGAGCAGCACTATGTCGAGCTAGCAAATTCACTGCAAATGCAATATCAGACCCGGTACAATTTGCAAGATACACGAACGTTTCAATGGCACTGAGATATGGGTAATGAGGTCCCAGAATCTCTTCTCCTTCATCATGTGGTCTGAATTGATCAGTCTTGAGCTCTAAAGACCGAACAACCATTGGAGTTTTGAAGGAATATGATTTATCCATATTGAATTTCTCCAATACTTTTTGGATATAGGTAGATTGATGCACTAAAATTCCAGTAGGAAGGTGCTAAAGTTGTAAACCTAAGCAAATTTTGGTTTGACCCAAATCTTTCATTTCAAACTCCGAATTTAGATGAGTGCGTGCTTCATCAATATCTTGTGGGTTGCCAATGATATTTAAATCATCAACATACACTGATAATATGCAGAATCCCTTTGGGACTTCTTGATGAAGACACATGGACAATCATCATTATTAGCGTATCCCTTCTGCAGAAGGAACTCACTAAGTCGGTTATACCACATTCTTCCCGACTGCTTTAAGCTATAGAGTGACTTTTGAAGCTTTACACATTACATGTTGCGATTTGCGTTCTGATCCGGTATATAGATTCCATCGGGAACCTTCATATATATATATATATCCAAATCGAGTGACCCATAAAGATATGCACTCACTACGTCAATCAGTTGCATGGATAGATGATTTTGAACAGCCAAAGATATAAGATATCGAAATATTATTCCACTCATAACTGGAGAATATGTTTCATTGAAATCAATGTCGGGTCTCTGCGTGAACCGTTGTGCTACAAGCCTCGCGTTATGTCTCACAACCTCATTGTTTTCATTCCGTTTCTGGATGAAGACCCATTTGAATCCCATAGAGAAGATTCCACGAGGTGTAGGTACTGCATGAGTGAATAACTTTCTTTTGGAGAGTGAGGCTAATTCCGCTTGAATTGCATCTTTCCACTGACCCCCCCATTCTCCACCCACCGCCGCCGCACCCTGGAAAGCACTATTGTCGTGCGCACCGTCGCTGACACACGTCGGAGTGCCATCGGCTGGTTGTGCCACCACCGCCGCCGCACGCTGGAGGCGTCGCCGCAACATGCTGGAGGACGCCGCCACCACATGTTTGGGGGGGCACCGCCATCGTCGCTATCTCTCCCTCTTTCCCCCTTGATGTGCTCAGGCCGGTGATGGGGGCACGACCCTCAACCTCGTCGGAGGAGGATAGCGCGTCGCCGCTGCCGCTTAGCTCGGCATGGCCATTGGAGAGGTCATGCGCTGAGGCTCCATGGGGAACACAGAGCCAAGTCGGGCGAAGGCCCGGGCGACGGTTGGCAGCCTCGCTGCCGTGGACATGACGCGGGGTCAGTGCAGTTGGCGGAGACGGAGGAGGCAGAGCGGCGAGCACCAGGATGTCGATGGCGCGACTGCTCGAGGTGTCATCACGCGTTTGCAGGGGTAGGCGCGTCGGGGTGGAGCGACGTGCCGCTATCGTCGGTGGAGAGCGGCTCCGGCTCCTCCTCAAGCCCACCGCGGTGAGGGACGATGTCGGCGTTATGAGCGCCGGCTCGACATCCATCGCCACGGGGCCGACCCAGTTTGAGGTGCCAGTGGATTCTAGGGCAGAGGGTGCCGGCGGTGGAGCAAGGGCCACTGGAGCGCGACGACAACTACAACAACTGCCCACGCGCATTCTCTGTCCCCTTCTTCTTCCCCGGCGTTCACTAAGGAGGTAGCGGAACATCGCGAGGAGTTCAACGCGGGCGTTGTATTGATTAGCGTGGTAGAGAATCAAGAAGACAAGATCGACGAAGAAGATCTTCGGAGGTACGTAGCGAGGCATTGTACCTTCTGTTTTTCCCAAATGATTTCGCCGTAATTCTTTCTCGCCGGTCTTCTTTCTCTTCTCTATTGCTCACAGGGAGCATGCTGATAACGTGTTTGGAAGTAGTGGGAAATTGAACATTCGTTCTTTCGTTGATCTTTGATATGCATATATATGCATCAAGTGTAGCAACAGTCCAATGGAG
This sequence comes from Oryza australiensis, assembly GCA_019925245.2. Classification (NCBI taxonomy): domain Eukaryota; kingdom Viridiplantae; phylum Streptophyta; class Magnoliopsida; order Poales; family Poaceae; genus Oryza; species Oryza australiensis. The sequence continues at coordinate 2,293,173 of JAIFGZ020000335.1, forward strand.
TGAAGAGTGGGGGATGAGAGCAAGTGCAGTTGTAACACTGTTGAACGTGTTGGACATTTTTTTCCTAATAAAAAACCATACATCGTTTTCTGTCTTTAAATGCCTACTATTTAACTTCCGAATTTCCCTATGAGTATTATGCATTTATGCTCCATCCATACCGCACGTGTTGGTTAATGGAGCTAAAATGAGAAGGATCGATGCGTAGACAATTTCATCCAATCGAAGTGGAGTCCAAGGCATCTTCAGTTTGCTACCACTTTTAACCATTTTTTTTGTTTTACTAAATTTGGTGTAGTAACAAACTAAATATCTTTATGGATCAGTGAGTTATTAGATTAAGTATAAATGATATGTCAATTTTTATAATTCATATTTGGCTATACTATTAACCTGAGATGAGATAGGGTAGACATTCGGTAAGAAAAGAAATTCAGTTCGGTCAGCAAATTATATCATCAACACCTGAAGACCAAACTTCAGTGCAAATTAGTCAAGACATACCAATTCAGTCTCGGTCACAACCGAAATATAAAGAGATAAAAATTCATTAGACCCAAAAGTGACAACTCGCACAAAAAACACATAAGTCACACAATTGCAACAAAATGCACAAGTGAAATAAAAACCACAAATCACACAAACACACACAAGAAAAAGCACAATCACACAGATTTCAGGATCCAAATCCATGCGAGACGGAGGCATCACGGCAGCCGGATGACTGTCACGTCCCGATTTTCGATCGGGATTAATAAACATTAAATAATGCATTTTTAAGAAATTATTAAAAAGAAAAATAAAGTTATCAAGTGAATTTAATAAGGAAATAAAATTTTTCTTTAAAAATTATGGCTGAAAATATTTTTTAATATTCTCCATGCCCTAAAATATTTTTTGAAATTTTTGTGAAATTTTGGAGCTCAGAAATAAATTTAATAATATAAAAAGCATTTAAGTAATTACTTAAGCAAATTATTTAATCAGTAAATGAATGGTTTATATTTTTATTAAATACTTTGGATGTCCATCTATTTCCAGGATTTTTTTGATTTATTTGGGCATTGGAAGCATTTATAAAATATAATTATCATTTATGCGATTAAATAAATAGAAAACAAATTTGAATTAATTTCCCGCCTTGGGCTGTCGTCGGCCACTCCCTCCAAAAGTCCTCTTTACCTCCCGGTTCGGCCCGCCGGCTCGCTCCTTGCAAGAGTCTAAGATCCCTCCCTCGATCGTCCCTCTCTCCCCTCACCGACGCGTGGGCCCGGCTGTCACCCCTCCCTTTCTCTCCGAGCCACCGATGGTAGGCCCCACTTGTCGGGGTCATCCCTCTCCTCCCGCTCTTCTGGCCGACGCCGCCATGGTCGCGCCCGCGTTTCCCGCACCGCTCCCCCCCGCGCGTGGACCAACTCACCCACGTCCGCGCTACTCTCTCCCGTGCCATTTCCCCAATCCGCCCGCAGCCGGCGCCGACCGCGCCCATTCCCGTACCGGCCGCTTCCCACTCCGCCGCAAGATCCATCGCACCCAGCCTCTCTACCGCCTCCTGAGCCCTTATAAACGCTCCCTGTGCACCCCCGTTCGTTTCCCATCTCTCGGTCAAGCTTGACACGCTCCCTAATGCACTCCCTGCGCTATCTCGCTCTCTGCCACTTGCCACCGAACCACGGCCACCCTAGCCGTTGCCGCACCTCGCTGCACGCGTCACCGGCTTCGCCACCTCACCCCGAACCTCGGCCGCCCCCTCTTTTCCTCCAAACACCGCCGGAACACCACCCCCACCGTGATACCGAGCCACCATCGCCTCCGGACGCGCAATTCGCAATCTTCGCCGCTCGCCACTCCAATTCGCCACCATCGCCGTGTTTGCCATCGTTAGTAGAGTGCCGGCCACCTCTTTCCACTAAGTTTCGCCGCTGGGTCTGCCTTGTCGCCGTTGTCCCCTCCAACGCCGGCCATTCTCTCCGATGAGCACCCCTTTCCCCTCTCTGCCCTTTTCTTTCTCGGTCGCCATTCCCTCGCTGCCAATCCCCTTAGCCACCGCGATCCCGAGCCATCGCCATCTATCCCATCCCCGGCCGTCTTTCGTCGTCGCAAGAGATTGTGACGTCCAGTGCCGCCACCGTCGCCCGCTTCTCCGCTTTGCGCCACACTTCGTCCGCCCCTTCCCGAGCGCCGCTCGTCGTCGGAGCGTTGTTTTGTAGTACTCGCCGTGCCTCGGCCGGCCTTCCGCCCCACCGTCTGCCGCCGAAATGCCTCCCACGCCACACGTCGCTACTCTGCCGTGCGCCGTCTCTGTTAGCCCCGCCATCGGCCTCATCCCCACTTCGCCGCATTGCGCCTTGCTCGTCCGTGCCCGTGCATTTCCTCCACCGCCCTCCGGTGCGTGTTGCCACGCCGATGGCCGCCGCCGGTGCCATCGAGCCGCGTGCGCCGTCGACACGCCGCCTGGCCGGTCGGTCGCCGACCGCTGCCGCCCCGTTGCATCCACGTCGTCCGATCTGTCGTCGGGCAGATCGGGACCGTCCACGTGGCAAACACGTCGGTGCCTCGCTGGCACCACATGTGCTCCACGTGGTGCGCCGGCCCATGGCGCCGTGGACTCAGTCCACGGTGGACCGGTACTTTCCCCGTGCGTGCCTCCCTCCGCTGACGTCAGTGTGACGTCAGCAACACCCTTTTCCTTTGTAAAAATAAATTAAAAATGCGCAATAAATCATTTTAATTTTCAGAATTCAATTAAATGATCCAAAACTTCTAAAATTCATATCTAATCCATACGAACTCCAAATTGGGCCATTCAAATTGCAAAATTTATCTAAAATTGAGCTCTACATATTTGTTTACTTTCCATGTATTGTTTATTTGGTTTTTTAGAGTTTTTCCTCGTTTTGCGTGCTAGCGGGTAGACTTCCTCGTTTTGGGAGTTTGTGGTCGCGAAGAAAAGAAGATCAGCTGAAGAAGCAAGCCAAGTCACATTCCTCCTTGAAGCATATTGATCTCAATTTATAAATATTTTATTTTTTGCAAATAAAATTGCATGTTTTGCTAATTATACGAGAATCGGGACTACCTATCTGATCGCTTATGCCATGTTTAATTGTTATCCAATCTTTGTCAACCTAGGTGACTAATTTGACTAGCTCTCATCACTTAGGTGATCTTGCTAAAATTACTTACGCTTAGCCATGCTTAATTACACTAGCTCACTTAATGGGGAAAACTACACTCATAGCTAATAGTCTCATGAAATGATGGTCTTGGACCAGTATTACCTTGGAATAAAGGTTAAATTAAAATGTGACTTAATGGTGGGCTATGGGTGCATGGTTTTGCTCATCGTACCCATGACAGTTAAGGTCCGGTTCATGGAAAACCCTGGATGATTTACAGTACTTACCAGAAGCTAGCATGGGCAACGGCTGGACTTGAGTGTAGCTTTTTCCTGGTCGAGCATCTAGGCAAGGGTGGGTGTGATGGAGTTTGGATGGACCAGGTAAGGTCTATGTGCCTACCGGATCACCTAGGCACGAGAGGGGGCTGCCTACCTTGAGTATGAAGGTATGGGCGAAACCTGAGGTGTGGTGTCGCTTGGTCAGGAGGAGTTATGCGAAGGGTTTTGTCACGATTTCCCCCTTGCAGTATCATGGTGGTGCTTCGGGGCATGGCAACATGTGTGGAATCGTGTCTTGTGGGTACAGTTGTACACCTCTGGACAGAGTAAAACTATTCGAATAGCCGTGCCTGTGGTTATGGGCGATCAACCAGATTCACCATGATTAGTCCCACCTTTAATAATTTGACTTAATGGAACGGGTTTAGTTCTGGTGGATTGGTTGGGCCTGTTCAACGTGGTCTAGCATTGTTCAGTGGAGGATTAATCTTGATTAAATAATCAAGTGTTTTACTGTTTTGTTGATGAGAAAAGCTTCCCACGTACTAGCCTGAGAGGTTTGCTTTACTCTAGTGCAGGTCCAAGTTGATTGCCTTTGGTGAAGTTTGGGCGTGCCAGTTGGTTTGATCCTGTAACCAACAAGAAAACAAGAAATATGCGTTCGGGTTAAGATTAGATCCTACTCGATCGGCTAAAAAAATTAATAAACATATAATCATTATCCCAACACACGTTTAGACTAAGTGATTGGGATAGATCGGTAGTATACTGAGACAGTATAAACTACTTAGATCCAAAAGTGCATTAGTATAAAAATTATATGCACTCATAACCCAGCCGATGTCGCAGATCTAATGTAAATCGGCTAGTACTCCGATATGTTTTATAAAAAGATATTAATCTGAGTTAAATGCGATAAACCTAGATCAATCGCCTATTGATATGACTCGACGGATTGATACTGGCTTAGGGCATTTAAATAGATTGAGATCTTAATATAAAAGACGGCTCTAATACATCTAATAGTAATTAATACTAAAAAGACGATTAAAATAGGTAAGGCCGGCTGAAACCCCGGCACTGTTTCTAATGGAAAACATTATGCCGAACAGATCTATATACCTCTAAAAACGACTTAACAGGTCGATTTGATGCAGCATTAAGTACAAAAAAGAGATACTAGATCTGTATGGGCCAATGAGAACCCTTCGAGACGGTAGACACGTCATATAATCTAAATCAACATCTAGATCTAGCTCTACTGGCTGCCGTCTTCAAAGAGAACTCAGCCGACTACGAGATAGATCTAGACATTGTTCTAGATTATATGCTGCGTATGATAACTTAAGCAGTTTATAGCATCGAAATTAGAGTATCATGACGATGGAAGCACTAACCCCGACGATACAAGCCACTTGTAACAAGGAACTACCGCGTTCGGAGATCAATGTCGATGCAGCCCGAGCAAAAGCAAGAACTTGTCGAGAAAAGTAAAAATAAAAAGGTTTGGCGATGCGCCGAGATTGTATTGATGTGTTGATATATGTTTTACAAGCCCTCTAGTCTTATTTATACCCGAATACACAATGAGTCTGTGACGGACACAATTCCTATTACAGATTAAATCTCTAAACATACCGACATTATCACGAAAGGAAACTATACAAAATATCCTAACTTAATAGATACAATTGCCGTTGTAGGATCTTATCCATAGATGGCAATATCTTTAACGTACTTTGGAAACCGAATCCAATACTTTATCCTCAAGCTTTCCTTTCGGGACTGGCTTCACTTCTATCTTCAATCGGAATCGGCTATCGGCTGTCCTAGTCTGACTCGGACACAGCCAATTGACTTCGCAGCCGATTCGGACTTAGCCGATGCGGCCTCTATTTCTCCGCAGATCATGCGTTTCCTTCGATTCCGCTTGAATCTCTGCTTCGAACTCAGAGATTTGGTTTCCAAATTTGGTCGTTAACACATGCCCCCAAGTCCGCAATATGAAAATGTTGCGGATTTTGTGCAATCCGAATTCCAAGCGTAACCCTTGATCGAGTCTGCTTCAGTTGTTATGAAAACTCTTTAAATAACGCCCTCCTCGCGCCGAATAACTCACGCCGATAAAGTAAACACACAACAACAAATGCCTTCGAGCTCTCTAGCGACATCTTCAGCCTCCCGAAGCTCGCAGCGGCGATTTCCTTCTCCAGCAGCCCCACGCGTTTTAATGGAAACTTCCGCCGCTCCATCGGCCTCATCCCCTGCTGAGTTCCCTGAGGTATGCCCTAATCGGCTACAAACCCCCTTCTTCTGTTTGCTCTCAATTGTAGATCTGAATGCTAGGGTTTTGATTCTGAAATTTCTTCTTTCCCGATTGTAGCACCTCAGTCATCAAGTAGTGATCCCAAGTTTACTCAACAACGAAAGATACTTTTTAGGGCCGATTGGCAACAGAGACCCCACTGACTTTATCATAGCCGAAACTGATAGAATGCCATACAGGATGAGGAACCCTAGCTTGAGCCACTGGGCTGGTACTTTCAAATCCTGGCCGTCCATGGACAAGTCTTGGCCAGCATAGTACAAGAGAATGCAGCCGGCCAAGCAAAGCCACTGGGAAGAAATGGGAATAGCCCAATGCCTTGCACTGTCAGTAGCCGATATGCCTAAGGACGAACCACTAATATCGGCTGCCACATACTTCTGGAATAACACCCTGAACGCCTTCATCTTCCAGCAAGGCCCCATGACTGTCACCTTATCCGATGTAATTATGATCATTGGATTGGATATCCTGTCATCGGCTAACCCAAACAGGCTAGAAAGCAAGGGCCAATTCTCCTTCAAAACCAAGGCAATAGGAGGATGGAACGTTTATGTGGCCATGAACATGGTGATGGGCCGATCAGCACCAGGGAGCATGCTGCATTCCTTATGATGTGGCTCGAGAAGTTCTTCTTCTGCGGATCCAGCTACGGGCCAACACCCAACTGGCAGGTGGTAGCCGAGGCTTTGGTGGACAAAAAGAAGTTACCCTTAGGGAAATTCCTCCTTGGCTACCTATATCAAACCTTGAACCAAACCGTCTCCAAGATTGCCGCCAATGCCAGTGTCAACACCGGTGGACCCTGGTGGGTTCTTCAACTCTGGTTAGTGTTAATGACACAAAAGATTTCTGGTCGGCCACAGCTAGCCAACGCTTGTTTCCCCCTCCTGGAGCCAACTGAGGACGATGAAGGAAATGAAGTGACCACCAGGAGGTGCCAATCATTGGGAGAAGCGGCATCCACTCATGCGGGGTCGAAGCAATCAGCTGATTTATTAGCCAAATGGTTTCTCTCTCTATATGACGGTTTCGCCAGGGATAACCGATGCTGGTTCTTTTACGAGGACAGGGCATCCTTTGAACTGCCAGTTGAATTAGATTTTGATGAGATCAACTTAGCCGATCACCCTAGATGCAGAGAGATTTTTACTACAGCGCTCACCCCATGCATCCTGCCGATTGGCATACATCAAGGCCGAAATGTGACCAAGTCATATGAATTCTATTATCCAGTATCGACGATCAGGCAATTTGGACTTGGGCAACTGCCTATCGACTGCTACTACACCGATAAGATCGAACCCGAGGGGTGATGGACTCCAAGTTAGTAATGAACAGGCTGATGATATAGAAGACCCACCTCTCGGCAGCATCGGAATCATGGAACTGGCCCACAAGAGGAGCTCGGCCTACGACAGGTGGTGGGTGGAAATAAAGAGGCATATCTTCCATCATCGGTCCTCCGTGTACATCACCACGCTGCCAGACGAAATCCCCTCGGTAAGCTCTTTACCCTTAGTACTTTCTCTTCTTGACCGATCGGCTGTCATTATTTGCTAATACTTGAAACTTTTTCCATTGCAGATGACAAAAACAGACCCGCCGAAGGTGAGCAATTCCGGAGTTGCCATCAAATATCGTCCGGGTGTTCTTCCAGGTGGCTGTGGGCTCGCTCCATCGGCCATCAGCTGGGAAGCGCCGAAGTTGAAGACCTTACTGCACGGGCAAACTCGTCAGCCTATAGCCAGGAAGAAGAGGGCTGCCCCACCTGCTGCAAAACCATCGGCTGCTCCTGCAAAGAGACAGAAGAAAAAGAAACCGAATGTGCCGGCCGACAGCCTCCCGTCCATCCATCCAAGCGTCGATGAGTTCCTCAATCAGGAAGTTATGGACGAAGAGGTCTCTCAAGCCGTTGCAGAGGCAACTGCATCAAGCAGCACAAGTAATAATTTAGTCAGCCCAACAGCCGACGTTCCATCCCCACCAAGTCCTCCTGTTCCAAAACGGTCGGTAAGCACCTTATCTTCTAGCATTTGGCTTTCAAACTATTTTCACTCAGGCTTTAACCAAACCCTCTTTGCTAGTTCAAGAGATTAGCCGGTCACGCTCCTCGCCCAACTTCACCAGTAGTCTTCTGCACCCATCTTCTCTTTACTTGTGTTTTTACATTTAGCCGATCGCTACTAACACTTGTCTTCTGTGTAGCCCCCTCGATCTCCGTTGGCTGCCCCCCAGGCTTCAAGTGAACACACCCAGTCGTCCACGGGTAGCCATGACGCTGAAGAAGCTGTCGCTCCAGTCAGCCAACACAATGAGGAGATGGCTGCTTCGGCTAGCCACGATGCTGACGAAGTCATCGTTCCAGCCAGCCTGGCTGTCGAGGAAGTAGCTGCTCCAGCTCCCGCCGCAAGAGTAAGTTTTATTCTTCTCCTTTATTCAGAACTTGAATAATCGGCTGCTTTATTCTCTCCTTAATTACTCCGATTTCTTTTGCAGACTATAGCCGATCTGCTGTCCTTTGACATACAGGAGTTTCTTGGTGACGAGGAAGCAGAAGCCACTAGTCCAGACAAGACCATAGCCGACGAAGTTAAGAAAATGCTTCAGGACATCCGTCGTCGGCTGGACATTGATGTAGACCGGCTGGTGGTAGAATGTGGATCGGTCAGGTCACACTTTTATGAAATTGAAGACGAACTCCCTAATGATCTGGCCGAGAAGATTTCGAAGGCCATTTATATTGATCAGCATCGGTCCAAGCTAGGACGGGTGATGCAGAGGATGATCAAAAGAGAAGCCCAAGCTCACTTGGCGGCCAGGATTGAGGCCACAGTGAAGACGGGGAGGCCGAGAAGACCAAACTCAATGAGCTAATGGCCGGTCCGTCGGCTACGCAAGGCGAGATCAACGAGCTCGAGCTCGAAGAAGCTGGCCTACTACTGCAGCTGGAGCAGTGCAGGGCGAAGATTGCTGCCAAGAAACAACTGCTAGCCGATCTCCCCAAAGCCACAGAGGATCAAAGAGGCAGAGTGACAGCCACCATCAAACACTTGAAAGAGCTGCACAAGACGGCTAAGGCAGTTCCCGACACTGAAGAGGAAGATATGGCCGTAATTGACAAAGTGAACGCCATTAAGAACACAACAATATCGACCATAGATGAATTCTTAGGGATGTAATAGGACTCAACTTTTAGCACTTGTATTTTAACTCTATGCATGTGACTTTGTAATCGGCTTGCTAACTTCAATCACATCCCCTTTTGTCGATTCACGTATTTCCAAGCCCTGAATGCTTTGAAAAGTTTAAAAATTCCCCAAAAATTTGAAGTCTTCTTATAGTTGAATCCATCTGTGATATTGTATATGCCCCCTAATTTTGTCGATAATGTCGGCAGCATTGATAAAATTATTACTCCGACATTTGTCGGCTAGATTGAGCCGGTTTGGAAAGATTAGAGGGGAAAAACTTAGAGTAAAAATGTCCGAAATGCGATGTGTGTATCTTAAAACACATCGGCTAGCATGAATCGGCAAAACCTTAGCCGAATCACGAGTTGATCCAAACACTGAGTTAATATTTCTTCAGATACTTGCCATTGAGAGCCCTCCCAAATACTTCTTCGTCCAATCCCTGTAATATGTAGGCTCCTTTAGAGACACATTTGTGGATCTTGAAAGACCCTTCCCAGTTAGGTGACCACTTGCCGAATTTGCTATCCCTCGATCCGATCGGCAGTATCAGTTTTCAAACCAACTTGCCATCTTCAAAGGATTTTGGAACAACCTTCTTGTTATAATGACGAGCCACTTGTTCCTTGTCCCTGGTCACCTTTTTCAACGCATGCATCCTTGATAAAACTAGGTTTTCTGATTCATCCACCATTAGATTATAATAGTCATCGGTTGTTAGCTGATCTTGTAGTTGAATCCTTCTTGAGCCGATGATGTTCTCCCATGGCAGAACTGCTTCATGCCTGTAGACCAATTTATATGGAGGCACCTGGATGGATCCGTGGCAAGCCATCTGATAAGTCCACAATGATTCAGCCAATCGGATGTGCCATTGCTTCGGGTACTCAGTAATCTTCCTCTTTATCAACTTGATCAAACTCTTATTTGAAGCCTCTGCTTGCCCGTTAGCCTGAGCATAATATGGTGAAGAATTTAGAAGCTTAATCCCCATGCTATCGGCAAACTGAACAAACTCGTCGGAGACAAAGATAGATCACTGATCCGTGGTGATAGTTTGAGGGACGCCGAATCTGTATATGATATGCTCTTTGACAAACTCGATTGCGTCCCCGGAATCGACCTTTTTCAAAGGAATTGCTTCCACCCACTTTGTGAAATAATCTGTTGCAACCAATATGAACTTATGTCCTTTGCTTGAGGGTGGATTGATCTGGCCGATCATGTCGATTCCCCAACCCCCGAACGGCCAAGGCTTGATTATGGGGTTCATAGCCGATGCTGGTGCCCTCTGAATGGCTCTAAACTTTTGGCAGTCTTGATAGCCCTTATAATACTTGAAACAATCTTCCAGCATGGTCGACCAAAAGTACCCTGCTCTTTGAAGTAGCCACTTCATCTTGTGAGCCGATTGATGCGTGTCACAAATTCCTTCATGCACTTCTCCGATAGCAACCTTGGCTTGGTCGACGCTTAGGCACTTGAGCAACACGCCATCAATCGTCCGATAGTACAAATCTTCATCGAGCATAACATATCGTAGAGCCTTGTAGCACAATTTCCTTGAAGCCGACTGGGACAGATTTTGTAGATAGTTGTAGACTTCATATCTCCAGTTGTCGGCTGACATGGTTGCAATTTCTATTTTAATTTCTTTCATCATCAGCTTATAGCCTGATGCCCCTTGAGCTAGATCATTGGCCTCTGAATTTTTCTCCCTAGGGATATGTTTCAAGGTTACTAGCTGAAAACTGTCCATCAATTCTTGGCATTTCTGATAATAAATCATTAGTGCATCGTTCTTGCACTCCTACTCTCCTGATAGCTGGCTGATGACTAATAGCAAATCGCCCATTATCTCGATGGCGTCGGCTTCAACTTCCTTGAGCAGTTGCAATCCCTTGAGCACGACTTCATATTCGGTTTGATTGTTTGTTGCATGGGGTGTAATGGAAAAAGCAAACTCGAAGCTTGCTCCCCAGGAGAGATTATCACCAAGCCGATACCGCATCTGTTGGTGCAGACCGAGCCATCAAAAGTCAAAGTCCAAGGCATGATATCCACTGAGTCGATTGAATCATCCCTGTGTTCTACTATCAAATCGGCTACAGCCTGTCCTTTCACTACCTTGGGTGCCTGATATCTTAAGTCAAACTCTGTTAAGGAAAAAATCCACTTCCCAATTCATCCTTTCAGAACTGAAGCCGATAGCATATACTTCACTACGTCGGCTTTGCATACCACAGTGCACTCATTGGATAATAGATAATGCCTTAACTTCGTGCATGAAAAATACAGGCACAAACCTAACTTCTCCACTGGTGAATACCTTGTCTCTGCATCCAGGAGTCGTCGGCTAAGATAGAAAATTGCCTTCTCCTTCCCTTCGATTTCCTGAATCAAAACTGAGCCGATGGATTTCTCGTCGGCTAAAAGGTATAACTTTAATGGCACCCCTTTTTGTGGAAAAATCAGAACTGGAGGAGATCTGAGATAATCTTTTATGTTGTCCAAGGCTTTCTGCTGTTATGTCCCCCAGGTGAATGCTTGATCGGCTTTGAGCCGAAGCAAAGGTGTGAATGGCTCCATCTTCTCTGATAGATTTGCTATGAATCGCCTGATGAAGTTGATTTTGCCGATCAAGGACTGTAATGCCTTCTTGTCCTTCAGAGGTTGAATCGTCTTAATGGCGTTGAGGCTTCTCGATGTGACCTCAATTCCCCTGTCATGAACTAGATATCCTAGGAACTGGCCAGCCGAACGCGCACTTGATAGGGTTCATCTTCAGGCCATACTTCCTTGTCCTTTCCAGGACCTGCCTTAGATCGGCTATATGGTCTTCTATCTCCCTAGATTTGATAACGACATCATCGATTTAGATCTCTACTAGGGAGCCGATCATATCATGAAAGGCAAATCGGCGTTAGCGACGTTGACTGACCTGTCGGCTGGCACGATTTCTATCTTGTCGCCTTTCCACTGGATTAAGCTTTGGTGCATTGTGGAAGGGATGCAACAGTTGGCATGGATCCAATCCCTCCCAAGCAGCAGGCTATATGACCCCTTCTCGTCGATGACGAAAAACGTTGTGGGCACGGTTTTGCTGCCGACAGTCAGCTCGACATTTAAAACTCCCTTGGCTTCTGAAGGGTCGCCGCCGAAGTCCTTGAGCACCATGTTTGTCTTGATCAGATCTTCAGCTCCTTTGCCCAGCTTCCTGAAGGTTGCGCAAGGCATTAGGTTGACAACAGCTCCTCCATCAACTAGCATCTTGGACATCAGCTTCCCGTTGACAAATCCTTTGACGTATAAGGGCTTCAGGTGCCGATTTTCGGTCCCCTCAGGTTCTTCGAAGATGACCTGTTCTGGGGACAGTACTAGTTTGGCCAATGTATCCTCAACTGTGTCTGCATCAGGCTTGACAGCCTCAAATTCGGTCGGCAATATGAAAACCATGTTGACCGATGCAGTGGCCACTCCTTTGCCTTTTGCTGCCCTTTTGGCTTTCTCGGCTGGGCTCTCGTCGGCTGGGGTTGCCTGTTTCTTGACACGCCATTGCTTCATGCCTTGCCAACGTTGTTGCTGTTGGATCATCCGCTGGACCTCTTCTTCCTGTCCCTCGCTCTTAAGCCTCTGAAATTTCCTTTTCTACGTTTTGATGAACAGGTCCGAAGGGCATCATTGGGGATTGACCGATTGTTCTTCATTAGCCTCCTCTTCGTCCTCTTCTTGGAAGAAGTCCTAATGGATTGGGCCGAGCCGATCGTGGACGGAGGGTGTCCGCTGGTTAAGTTGAACAGCTCAGGGGACGAATCGGCTAGAACTTTTCATTGGTGGATCCCTATATTCGCTGCATGCCGGGCAATTTTCGAGAGTGGGTAGCCTCATTCCTTGCTCCCAGCAAAACTTGAAAAACTCGCAGCGCCAATGCGGATCACAGCCATCATGGCGGTGGTAATATGCTACACCCAGCCGATCGGGTGTCCTTTGGTATGGCTTACCGCGTCGGCTCTCTTCTTCTTCTTGAACCCTGCACTGGAATCGCAATGCCCGTCTGTCTGGGCCGACGATCGGCCGATCGGCCGTTGGTGTAAACCATGTTGATTGGCACGGCTCTTACTGCAATCGGCTCTTGTTGGTACTCGGCTGAGTTGTACGCCATTCTGTTCTATCGATCAGCTCGTGCGGGACTGGCTTGGACAATGTTGACAGGGAAGGGATTACCATCGACCTTCATCGGCTTAGTCGATTTCTCGAACTTAATCTTCCCTGCCTCGATGGCCAACTGTATCTGTTGGCGGAAGGCCTTGCAATTGTTGGTGCTGTGAGAGGTGGTGTTGTGCCACTTGCAGTATCTCTTCTTTTTGAGCTCCTCGGCCGATGGTATGACGTGGTTGGCCGGAAGCTGTATTTGTTTCTCCCTCAGCAACAGATCAAAGATCCTATCGACTTTGGTTATGTCAAAATCATATTTTTCTTTCTTAGCCGATTTCTTCAACCATTGGCACGTGATGGCCTTCTTGTTCCCGGTCCACTCGGCTGCTGCCACCTCTGCGTCGCTGTCACTTGAGACTGAGTCTGTTGCGTAGGCGACGTGGGTGACTTTCTTGAAGGTTTTCTTGGATTCCTGAAATCTTTGCTCGTGGGCTGTCACCTTCTGGGCCAAGTGGGCCAAGCTATCAAAGTCTTGAGCCAAAAACCTCTCCGATTGGGGCTAAAAGTCTCGTGAAAAGCTAAATTGGCTAGCTGCGAGTCCGATAGCACCAAGGTGTAGCAACGATTCCTCATATCTCTAAAGCGTTGAATGTAGTTTTGAACCGATTCTTCGTGCTTTTGCCTGATGCCGGTGAGGTCCGACAGCTTCATCTCGTGGGTGCCGGAGTAAAAGTAGTTGTGGAATTGCTTTCGAGATCGGCCCACCTTTGTACTGAATTGTAAGGCAAAGATGAGAACCAGGTGAAGGCCGATCCCGACAGTGATAGCGAGAATAAAAGCACTCTGAGCGCGTCTGTAGCCGATGCCTCCTCGCATTGAGCTAGGAATCGGCTGACATGTTCATAGGTGGACACGTTGTCTTGTCCAGAGAATTTTGAGAAATCCGGCACCTTGTACCGGTTTGGAAGGGGCACCCTCTCGAAGTATTTCGGATAAGGGTACCGGTACATGTTACCGGAATCCTTGGGTTTAAGGCCAAATTGATCACGCATGACGTTGGCAATCAGGTCGGCCTAAGGTCTGTTGTCTTGAGCTTGAACTTGAGGTATCGGCTCGTACTGCTCGTACTGAACGGGTCCTTGCCGATACTGGAGTGGCGATGTCTGCGGCTGATATTGTTGCTCGTAGTGGCCCCCTCGGATATTGATATTGGAACTGGTTTGCAGCGGGAGGTGGCCGAGACGCGAGCTGGGGTGGCTGCTCAGAAGGAGGCCGATTACCGCTGTGTTGACGAGAAATCTCTCTCACGCGCTGGCCTGGGAGATCTGCTTGACTCCAGTGCAGGTCCTTCTTAGCTGCCTACAATGTGTAGAGCGTGCCAGTTGATTTGATCTGCCAATCAACAAGAGAAGTACAAGAAAATATTCGTTAAGCGTCAGGTCAAACCCCCACGGGATCGGCCGAGGAACTCTATGAACGTATACATGCTATTTCAAGCCATATTTGGGCCAAGCAACCAAAGCGCATCGGCTATGCCAAGGCGATCATCAGCCATCCGATCCAAATATAACGAAGAATAATAAATATACAGATCAATAGACCAACCGATGCTGGGAAACTGACATCAAATTGGCTGATGTTCCAATGAATCTCGTGCAGGCGTAACATTCCTAGATTAAAGACATAAGCAAGCACAATCTAGACACGAAATACAACCCTACTGCAGATCTAATAACAATTATACTTAAAGAAACACACTAAGATAAATAAGGTCGGCTGAAACCCCGACGCTATCCCCAGATAATGTAAGTCCAAAAGAATAGATTGCCAACGATTCTAAAGACGACTCAACAGTTCAACCTTGATGCAGCATTAAGTATCAAAAGAAGCATTCAATCTATTACTTTCGACTTACACTCCGTAAGATGGTAGATACTGCATACGAATCAACCAGCCCTTAAACCTAGCCTTGTTGACCACACATCCTCGAAAAGATGAGTCAACTACAGGATAGATCTAAACACCGAATTGGTTCATATGCACTATATGATATATGTCATAGCAAAACCATTGAATCCAATGTGTCATTGCGATGGAAGCATCAGAAACAAGTAATCTCACCATTAACGACAAACATTTACCTGAGCTTGGGGATCGAGACGATGCAGCCCAAAGCCAAACAGGGTGTTCGTCCAAAAGGAAAAGGATGGCGATGCGCCGAAGATTAGATTGATTGAGAATCGTCCTTATACACAGGGTCTCGAGTCTTATTTATACCCAAAATACAAATATTCGTAACAACCTTGGACTCTATCTAAACTACTTTTTAAAACATCACATCATCCCCAACGAGATCCCTTACAACTAACAATTTAACAAACTCCTAAATTACAAATACAACTGCCATTACAGGACTCTATCCATAGGTGACAACATCTTTAAACGCGCAATCAACGTCCGAATCCCCACTTATCTTCAAGTTTCTGCATTGGACACCGTTTTATCTCTTCTGAACTCGGAATCAGCTGTCGGCTGTTCCATTCAACCCATTCTCAGCCGACCTGCAGCCGATTACTCTTTTAGCCGATACGGCTCCTGACCTCAGCCGATCCGATTCCACCTTGCTTTCTTAGGACTTAGGAACCTCATTACCAAATTCCAGTGTTAACACATGCCCCCCAAGTCCGTAACATAAAGTGTTGCGGATTTGTTTATCTATTCAAACTCCCATTCCCTTCTTGGCCTGAATCGTCTCGGCTTCTCCCAAGGGCTCTTAAATATCTACTTTCCTCGGTCGAGCCACCCACGCTCCCATCGTGTGCTCGGCTTCCTTCTCAAACAAACCTCCCGCCCTTCTCTCTCTCCTCCGGCGATTCCATCGGCGTTCGATACTTTCCACATTCTTCGAACCCCATCTTCGTCTCCGACCTCCCGATGGCTTCCGCCGTGACCTCAAGCACCTCCAACTCGCCGGCCACCGTCGCGCCCACCGCGATCGCAACATCGCCCGTCGCCGCCACCGGAACCGGCCCAGCCACTACCACGAACGAATTCCCTCGTATTTCCCCTTTTTTATAATCTTACCCTCAACTCGTTCCTCCAAACACCCATATACCAAAAGTTTGTTTGGTAATTTTCAATAGTACCTCATCTCGCATTCTTACTAATTAATACTTTTCTCATTCCAAACTATAAACACCATCACCTCTGATCAGTACTTTTTCCTCCTCCTTCGAATCGCAGCACCTCTCTCACCAAGTGCTCATCCCCAATTTAACACAAGAGGGAAAATACTTCCTTAGGCCTATCGGCGATACAGACCCAACTGACGTGATCATAGCCGAAACCAACCGCATGCCCTTCAACACTGCCAAACCATCTCCCTCCCACTGGAACGGGACTTTCAAGGCTTGGCCGTCTACCGACACGACCTGGACCGAATGGTACAAGAGAATACAATCGGCTAAGTACACCCAATGGGAAGAAAGAAAGCTTGCCCAATGCTTGGAATTGTCCATAGCCAGCATGGAAAAAGACGAACCACTCCTATCGGCTGCAGCCTACTTTTGGAACGACAGTTTCAATGCCTTCCTCTTTAGGCAGGGGCTGATGACCATCACACTAGCCGATGTGCATATGACAACCTGGCTGGACATCGAATCATCGGCTAATCCATGTGTCTTGAACGAAAAGGCCAACACCGCTTAAAACCAAAGCCATCGGTGGATGGAGTGGTTTTATTGCCCAAAACATGAAAGATGGAACGTCACCACCGGGAATACACCGCCTTCCTGATGATGTGGCTAGAAAAATTTGTATTCTGCGGATCGAGCTGTGGGCCGACCGCTAATTGGCAAATAATGGCCGAAATCTTAGCCGACGGGACAGAGTTCGCATTGGGAAAATACCTCCTCGGCTACGCATATCAAATGTTGAAGGGTTACGGAGGCTACGCTAGCCGAAAACAAAAACTTTTACCGCGCAAACCAGAAACTTGCAAGTAAGGGCCGATAGATCGTTACCGATTGGAGTAGAGTGCATGGAATAGCCAATCGGGCAATCCGATCCAGGAGCAGTGTAGCCGATTCCCGGAGACAGTCGATTCGCCAATCGCCGATTCGAGCCGTCCGGCCGCGTTCTCACGCCTCGCTCGATGCGCCCGACCGCAGCCGATTCCACCACGCCGATCGCTCCGATTGCGGCCGATCCGGCCGATCAACGGCGCGCAACGTAGCAGCGCCTTACCGGTATCCACACGTCCGGGGACGAACGCCGAACACCCGTGTGCTAGCACGCGATGCAAGGCTAGGGTTTGGCTCGAAAGTGGGGAGGGTTTCCGTGGAGATTGATCTCGGCGACTTCGTTGCACGCGATGCAATTGACTCGCTGCAGCCTCTCCACCCCTCCCTCCTTTATATAGAGTTGGCCGACTAGGACTAGTGGCCGATTAGGACTCTATTTTGAATCGGATCTCATCCGTATCTCATAGAGTTGGCCGCCCACACGTCGTAAGCCTATAGGACTCTATCCGATCGGATCCCTATCCGATCGAGCCGTATCCGAGTCCAACTCGAATGCCTGTTCTTATCCCCTTAAGCGTGCGACCACGTAGGTTCAGGTATACTCGGTTTCGGCTATAGTCTAACTTAGCCGATCGTCGGCTCGAGTCCAACTCAGCCGGCCTGTCAATAGCGGCGCCTAGCAGCACATATTGACACCATAGTATACAAGAATATAATATCGGCTCGAACTGTAATGTGTACACAAATCCCTTTGCCTCACGATACCGTTAAGCTATAGGCAAGATGTGTGCCATCCCTTCAATAGCTTAACCATTCACTCGAACCGTATTGGATTATCCGTCCGTTGATTGACTCCTCAATCAACTTAGCATGGCCATGCATTTCCATAATCCATTACCTCGAGGGGCCCAGAGATATCTCTCCAAAGGAGGGGCAAATTCCATCTTGATCACTCACATCCCACTCCATGTTTCATAGCAAACCCGAAAACTACCTTTATAACTACCCAGATTACGGAATAGCGTTTGGTAGTCCCAAAGTAGGCTACTACACATGTTAGAATCCATGGTGATCTCAGGTCTAAGGACTTTGTACCAACACTACCCGAGACCAACTAATGGCACATTGATTCCGTAGTGTCTCATGGTGGGTCTATCCAACAATGTGTTCTCTAACACATATGTCCATGTTTATTGATTTGGTATCTCCATACCCATGATCTATGAGACATGATCATCAATCAATAAACATGCCGATCTTAGAATCATATTTGTTCCAACAATATGACATATGATCGGGATCGTTTAGAAATAGATTCATACATATCGAGTCTCATAAATAAGTCACGTACTTATTGATCAATACAAGATGTCTATTTCATGGAACCGAATAACACTTTATTCATTTATACATAAACATTGACGTGATATCCAACATCTCCATGTTGCCTCTAGGGCATATCACTAACAATCTCCCACTTGCACTAGAGTCAATCATGTAAGTATCTAATACCCATTGCTCTTGTGTGCGCCTCATGCTTCGGCCGAGGGAGAGGTTTTGTCACGGATCGGCTATGTTGAGATCCGTGTGCACTTTGCATATCTTGACATCACCTCGTCCACAATCTCGCGGATGAGATGATATCGCCGAAGTATGTGTTTGGACTTCGATGTGACCTCGGCTCCTTGGCTTGCGCAATGGCTCCACTATTGTCACAATAGAGAGACATTGGACTAGTCGTACTAGTCATCACACCAAGCTCAAACGAATTTCTTGATCCAAACGGCCTCCTTTGCGCTTCCGAAGCGAAGCAATGTACTCGGCCTCCGTTGTAGAATCAGCAATGTATCCCGCTTGGAACTCTTCCAGTGATCGCGCCTCCGTTCGGGCGAACACGAACCCGCATTGTGATCTATAATCATCCTTGTCCGTTTGGAAGCTAGCATCGGTGTAACCACTTACAACGAGCTCTTCTTCACCTCCATAGACTAGGAACATATCCTTAGTTCTTCTCAAGTACTTAAGGATATTCTTTTACGATCCAGTGACCTTCACTGGATCGATCGAGTATCCGCTCGTAGCACTCAAAGCGTACGAGACATCTGGCGTGTACAAAGCATGGCATACATGATGGATCCAATTGCCGAAGCATATGGAACCATACCCATCTTATTCCGCTCATCATGTGTCCGAGGACACCGATTCTTGCTAAGATTGATGCCATGTGACATAGGCAAGAAACCTTTCTTGGAATCATGCATGTTGAACCTTTTCAACACCTTGTCAATGTATGTACTTTGGCTTAATCCAATTAGCCTCTTGGATCTATCTCTATAGATCCGAATGCCTAATATGTATGTTGCTCCCCTAAGTCTTTCATGGAAAAACTATTTTTCAATGAAGACTTGACGGATTCTAGCATAGGGATATCATTTCCAATCGTAATATGTCATCCACATATAAGATTAGAAATACAATTGCGCTCCCACCGACCTTTTTGTAAACACAGGCCTCTTCTTCATTTTTGATGAAACCAAACCCTTTGATTACTTCATCAAAACGAATATTCCAACTCCGAGATGCTTGCTTCAATCCATAAATGGATTTTCGTAGCTTGCATATCTTTCAGCGATTCTGGATCGACAAAACCCCGAGGTTGTATCATGTATACATCCTCGCTTAGGTTTCCATTCAGAAAGCCGTTTTGACATCCATTTGCCATATCTCATAATCGAAATATGCAGCAATCGCTAGGATAATCCGAATAGATTTAAGCATTGCGACGGGCGAGAAGGTTTCATCATAATCAACTCCTTGAATCTCGTTTAAAACCTTTCGCCACCAATCGCGCCTTATAGATGTGAACATTTCCATCCATATCGGCCTTTTCTTAAAAACCCATTTACACTCAATGGTTTTGACACCATCAGTGGATCAACCAAGTTCCAAACTTGATTGTCGTACATGGATTCTATTTCGGATTTCATGGCTCCAAGCCACTTGTTGGAATTGGGTCCCACCATCGCTTCCTCATAGGTCTTAGGTTCATCGTTGTCCAACAACAATATATCACGTTGTTCCGCACTGTGTACCCGTCGGCGCACGACGTGATCTTTCGCACTCCGTGGGCTGGTGTATTTACAACTCGGTGGGGCAACACTTTGTTCCTCGTTGTGGTTCCGTGGTCGCCGAAACGTTTTCGGTGTTTCTTGAACTTCTTCAAGATGCACCCTGCTCCCACTAACCCTTCTTGAAAGAAACTCTTTCTCCAAGAAGACACCATGTCGGGCGACAAACACCGCCTTGTTCCCGATTATAAAAGTAATATCCCTTAGTTTCCTTAGGATATCCCACAAAGAAGCACTTGTCGATTTGGGTGTGAGCTTGTCGATTGTAAACGTTTTACATAAGCCTCACATCCCCAAATTTTGAGAAAAGACAAACCAGGGGGTTGCCCCGTCCATATCTCATATGGTGTCTTTTCAAGACTTAGATGGAACTCTATTTAGTGTGAGCGCAGTTTGTTTCAAGAGCATATCCCCGTAAGGATAACGGAAGATCACTTTGGCTCATCATCGACCGCACCATGTCCAACAAGGTGCGATTTCTCCGTTCGGACACCCCATTCCATTGTGGAGTTCTGGCGGAGTCAAGCGTGGAACAATTCCACAATTTTTCGATGATTACCAAACTCTTGGCTCAAGTATTCCCTCCACGATCCGATCGTAGAAACTTGATTGTTTTCCCTAAATGATTCTGTACTTCATTCTGGAATTCTTTGAACTTTTCAAAGGATTCGGACTTATGCCTCATTAAGTAGATATAACCATATCTACTAAAGTCATCGGTAAAGGTAATGAAGTACCGATAACCACTCGGCCGTTGAGCTCATTGGTCCACATACATCGGTATGTACGAGTGCCAACAAGTCACTTGCTCTTTCACCGTGTCCCGTGAAAGGTGCCTTTGTCATCTTACCAAGTAAACAAGACTCACATGTCTCAAATGATTCAAAATCAAAAGAGTGAAGCAATCCATTCTTATGGAGCTTCTCCATGCGTTTCTTATTTATATGGCCTAAGCGACAATGCCGATAAACGTGGGGTTTATATCATTAGAGAGTTGCCTTTCGTATTAATGTTATAGATGGGAGACGCTTCAAGATTCAAAACGTACAATCCATTCACCAATGGAGCATGAAAATAGAACATATCTCGAGATATATTGAACAACCATTGTTCATTGATCTAAAATCATATCCTTCCGCTTGCAAACATGAAGCGGAAATAACGTTTTGACATAGTGTTGGAACACAATAACAATTATTTAATTCCAAAGCTAATCCCGAAGGTAGATGAAGTGGTATTGCCGACAAAGAAGCGTAGCAACGCTTGCTCCATTGCCGACGCGCAGTTCACCTCGCCCCTTCTCAATCCTCTACTTCTTCTCATTCCCCTGCAACGATTTGCAAATATGAGCTACCGATCCGGTATCAAATACCCAAGAGTCGGTAGGTGAAGTAGCAAGAATAATGTCTATAACATTAATACCTAAAGAAGAAGTCATACTTTGCTTCTTTTGAGATCCTCCATGTACTTCTTGCAGTTCCTCTTCCAATGGCCTGTCTCCTTGCAATAGAAGCAAACGGCATCCGATGCCGCCGACCCTTCTTGCCCTTCTTTGCATTGGAGGCACTCGCGATCTCATCGGGAGTTAACTTCCTCTTGGTGCAAAGTTTCTTGACGGTGGTTTGCGCTTTGCCTTCGCATCATCATCACATGATGACCGTTTTTCGGATACTCTCCTCATGTCATTAGCATCCCATGCAATTCAGCCAAGGTTCTATCCATATTGTTCATGTGATAATTCAATATGAATGGCTCGAAGCTCGCGGGAGCGGCGGAGAATCACATCGTAGCCAACTCTTGGCTAAGGGGAAAACCTAGTTTTTCCGGACTCTCGATATAGCCAATCATCTTTATCACATGCATCGACGGGATTCCCCTCAACAAGCTCGCACGCAAACAAGGACTTTGAGGTGTTGAACCTCTCGGCCCGAGCTTGGTTCTCAAACATGCCACGCAATCCCCGAATAATAGTGTTAGCATCGTTGCTCTCATATTGCTTCAAGCTCGGGGACATTGTAGCAAGCATGAGACAGCTTATATCTAGGGCATCATTAGTGTGCTTCTCATAAGCCCTCCGTGCGTTGCAAAGTGGCGTTATTAGGCAAATCCTCCGGATAAGGTACTTCAAGAACGTACTCCTTACGCTCTTGCTTGAGAACAATTCTCAAGTTGCGATACCAATCCATAAAGTTTGTTCCATTTAATTTTTCCTTTTCGAGAATAGATCGCAAATTAAAGGTACGGGTGTAGTATTAGCCGCCATTTATTCTACAATGAAAAAGCAAAGTTTAGCACAATGTTTATGCTATGTCTATTGTTAAACAATTTAACATTAGACTCCCATTACGTATTTTCACCTTCCCTCTAGGTTACGTATTGGGTCAAGATCCACATGTTAATTAATTTTCTAGTGAGCTTTGGCATCACTTGCTAGAAAATTAGTAACATCGGTAAGCAACACCTTGCTAATCACATCTCTATGTGACTCTTGTTGTTGGTGTGGCATCTCCATGCCCCGGCGCCAACCTATGCCCCAAGGCCCAAAACTGTTTTGATAGCCTTGTTAAGTAAACCAAATGCTCCTGCATGTATATGTCGACATATACCCCTCGTGTTATGATAGAGAATGGCACTCGCTTTGGCACCCACCAATGACGAGCATAACGGTGACGGGTGCAACATTTGGAAGGGCATCATTACTACTTAATTTTGAGAGGGATGCTATCCTATCAAACAAACATATCACATATGAAAGCAAGAAGAATAGCATATAATGAAATAGTATGGCCCCCTTCACATGGTGATCTCCATCTCCATGTCGGCGCTGAGGATCTCCATCTTCATCACCGTTCTTTCGAGTGCCGAATGCTTGATTTCTTCAAACTAAGCTACTACTATAGAAGCTCTAATTGAAGATTACATCGACTCGCAGGTCGTGAAAGAATATTACAAGCATTGCACGTATGAAAGAATATTACAGGGATTGCACATATGAAAGAATATTACATGCATCACATGCATCTCATACATACAATAGGGCCATACCATCTCAAAGCATTCTCTGCAAAAACAAGTTAGGCGTAGAAACGTTTTCTACTTATCGCAGAGATACGGCACCGAGACGACCTATAAGGGGGTACCCACACGGCGGTCCCGCTAGCCGATTAGCGGGCGGGGGGTCGAGGGGGAAGCCGCCCGGAACACCACACGAAATTCATAGATCCAATCTATGAAATCACTTATGGAAACCATATCGGCATAATATCATATTATGCCGTCCCGATACACTATCAAGGGAGATGGTTTGCGTAGGCGCGAGGCAGCAACAAAGTCGGACTATGAGATAGCTTCGGTATAATCACATTATACCGTTCCGATACACTATCAAGGAACGCTATCTCGAACCCAACTCAAACCGAGTTATTTGGAAATTGCTTCGACGTAATCACATTACGTCGTTCCGATACACTATCAAGGAACGCAATTACCATCTACTCTCCTCAACAGATCCCGTAAAACCGATTGATCTAATCAACCCGTGCGCAAAACTTGTTCCGATCCAATCTAAAACCCGAACTAAGCAAGATTAGCTCGATACCACCTGAAGGGTTACGCGGAGGCTACGCTAGCCGAAAACAAAAACTTTTACCGCGCAAACCAGAAACTTGCAAGTAAGGGCCGATAGATCGTTACCGATTGGAGTAGAGTGCAGCGGAATAGCCAATCGTGGCAATCCGATCCGAACAGTGTAGCCGATTCCCGGAGACAGCCGATTCGCCAATCGCCCGATTCGAGTCGTCCGGCCGCGTTCTCACGCCTCGCCGATGCGCCCGACCGCAGCCGATTCCACACACGCCGATCGCTCCGATTGCGGCCGATCCGAAGCCGATCAACGGCGCGCAACGTAGCAGCGCCTTACCGGTATCCACACGTCCGGGGACAGAACGCCGAACACCCGTGTGCTAGCACGCGATGCAAGGCTAGGGTTTGGCTCGAAAGTGGGGAGGGTTTCCGTGGAGATTGATCTCGGCGACTTCGTTGCACGCGATGCAATTGACTGCTCGCAGCTCTCCACCCCTCCCTCCTTTATATAGAGTTGGCCGACTAGGACTAGTGGCCGATTAGGACTCTATTTTGAATCGGATCTCATCCGTATCTCATAGAGTTGGCCGCCCACACGTCGTAAGCCTATAGGACTCTATCCGATCGGATCCCTATCCGATCGAGCCGTATCCGAGTCCAACTCGAATGCCTGTTCTTATCCCCTTAAGCGTGCGACCCCGTAGGTTCAGGTATACTCGGTTTCGGCTATAGTCTAACTTAGCCGATCGTCGGCTCGAGTCCAACTCGGCCCGACTGTCAATAGCGGCGCCTAGCGGCACATATTGACACCATAGTATACAAGAATATAATATCGGCTCGAACTGTAATGTGTACACAAATCCCTTTGCCTCACGATACCGGTTAAGCTATAGGCAAGATGTGTGCCATCCCTTCAATAGCTTAACCATTCACTCGAACCGTATTGGATTATCCGTCCGTGATTGACTCCTCAATCAACTTAGCATGGCCATGCATTTCCATAATCCATTACCTCGAGGGCCCAGAGATATCTCTCCAAAGGAGGGGCAAATTCCATCTTGATCACTCACATCCCACTCCATGTTTCATAGCAAACCCGAAAACTACCTTTATAACTACCCGCCATTACGGAATAGCGTTTGGTAGTCCCAAAGTAGGCTACTACACATGTTAGAATCCATGGTGATCTCGGTCTAAGGACTTTGTACCAACACTACCCGAGACCAACTAATGGCACATTGATTCCCGTAGTGTCTCATGGTGGGTCTATCCAACAATGTGTTCTCTAACACATATGTCCATGTTTATTGATTTGGTATCTCCATATCCATGATCTATGAGACATGATCATCAATCAATAAACATGCCGATCTTAGAATCATATTTGTTCCAACAATATGACATATGATCGGGATCGTTTAGAAATAGATTCATACATATCGAGTCTCATAAATAAGTCACGTACTTATTGATCAATACAAGATGTCTATTTCATGGAACCGAATAACACTTTATTCATTTATACATAAACATTGACGTGATATCCAACATCTCCATGTTGCCTCTAGGGCATATCACTAACAAATGTTGCATCAAGCCGCCACAAAAATAGCCGCCAACGCCCCAGTCAACACTGGTGGCCCCTGGTGGTTTCTCCAAATTTGCCGGTGTTGGCCACCCAAAATGTGGCCGGTCGGCCCGCCTGGCGACGCCGGATTCCCAAGGCTGGAGCCAATCGAAGATGAAGAAGGCGGCCAAATCACCACCGGGCGATGCACCAACTATGGAGAAGCACCGCGCCCATACAGTTCAAGGCAATCGGCGAGCCGTTGGCCGATTGGTTCGTAGCTTTCTACGACGGGTTATCCCGCGACAACCGCACTGGTATTTCTACTCCGACCAAGGATCTTTCGAGCTGCCTATCGATTTCAAATGGGACGACCTCAACTCAGCCAACACCCAAGGTGTAGAAAATTGTTCTTCGCCTCTTTATCTCCCCGCATTCTCGCCGGGGTTCATCAAGGCCGATCGACGCTCGGAGTTATGAATTCTACTACCCGGCATCGGCGGCGAGACAATTTGGCCTCGGGCAACTTCCCATCGGCTTCTTTTACGTCGATAAGATCGAGACCGAGGAGCGGTCGGCCAAGATCGATGATGAACTCACCGCTGAACATAATCGGTCCTACCTTCGGCGACGCCGCAGAATCACCCCGTCGACAAGAAGAAGCGCCGCTTATGACCAATGGTGGTTCGAACTTAGATGCCACATTTTTCACCAACGGCCGTCTTGCTATATTGACTTGCTCCTGCCGGACGAGATCCCCTCGATATATTTCTACTCACAGCCGATTGTTCCTTTCCTACGATTCATTCACCGACCATGTCAGCCGATTTAACATTTGTGCTTTGACTTCGCAGAAACAAACGGAGCGGCCGACGGTAGCGACTCGGGCGCCCCATCGAATACAAACCAGCGTTTTGGACACGGGGCCTTGCTTCGTCGGCCATCGCCGGGCGCCAAGCTTTGTCTTTATTGCGAGGGCGGTGCGCCATCCGATCGCACCAAAAGGAAGACGGCGCCACCGCCGTGTTCATCACTGCGCCTCGCCCCCAAAAGGGCGAAAAGATAGAACCGATCGCTCGGCCAACAGTCCTCCTCCTCTAGATCCGGCCGTCGAGCAGCTCCTCAATGCCGCGCGACGAAGAGGCGCCGCAGCCGTCCAGCGACGGCCGGCCGGGCTTCGAGTCCCGAATCGGTGAATGCCCCAACTGATGCTCCGCCAGCCCCAAGCCCGCCGATGAGACATCCTCCTGTAAGTTTTTACTTCGTTGTTCCCGGTCTTGCGATGTTCACCCGTATCCGATTTGTCCGTTCCTCGTAGTTCAAGAAACCGGCCGTGCCCCTCGCCCCGCTCCACCGGTAATCGACTCTTACCCCTTTGTCCGTGACAATCAATGAGTTCGTCTGCTAATCCCGTTTCCCTTTTGCAGCTTCCGCGATCCCCGCCGGCCGCTCCCCCAGCGCTGAGTGAATGTACCATGCCTGTTGGGGGCGGCGACGATGACGCGGGCAGGGAAAGCCAGATGGCCGCGGGGAATGATCCAGCCAAACCGGTAATCCCGACGACGGCGCCGACGGTAAGCTGACCGGCCCCGACCATTGGTTTTGCCATGCCTCGACCCTTTCTTTCTCGCAGCGCGTGGCCGATCTCCTCAACTTCGACTTGTCGGAGTTCGAGGAGCCTGGCAATGCTGGCGAGGAAACGCTTGCAGCGTCGGCTGAGAACCTGAAGGCCACCCTGGCTGATATCAACAACCGACCGGACGCCTCATTAGATGCGCGGTGGTTGATCTGCGGCTCCATACGCGCACGGTTCCGGATATCCAAGACCAATCGCCGGATGTTGTAGCTGAAGCCATCGCACCGGCGACCTTCATGGAAGCCTACCGCCTAAAATACGAACGAGCCCTAGCGAGTCATTGATCAGCGTGAGAGTCAGGCGCGGTCGGCTACCATCCAATCGACCAAAGACGCCATTGAAGCCCGAAAAACCGCCTTCGACCGCCTAAAAACCGAGCCGGCCGCCAAGCTTGAACAACTTCGTGCCCGCCGGGACCAAGCGGTAGCCGATCTCGTTCGGATTACCAACGAGATTGATATCCATGAAGAGTATATGGCCGATTTGCCGACCTGGGTTGAAGCTGAGCGTAGAAGTATCGGGGCGGCCGTTGCGCATTTACGAGGCTTGGTGCAGAGTGCTCGATCGGTGGCGGGGTCCGAGGCCAACGACCTCAAGGCAATCGGCGAGATCGACCAGGTTAGGTTGACAGCTCTATCGGCGATAGCCGATTTTCTAAGGAAATAAAGATTGTAAAATGTCCGACCCTGCGAGGTCGGCTCGTGTTTCTCTAACATGTGCTTTGTGATGTAACCGGACAGCCTGTATCAATCGTGCTCGTATCGTTTAGTTCGAAAATCGCTCGTAAGTGACGCCCCAACGCTCAACGTCCATCTTTCGGTTATTCGATTCTCCGCCATCGGCCGATAATATCCGATTACGTCGTTGCCTGTTCTCGTAGGCCGACCCCTCGAATCTGTACTCGGAACCCGTGAGCCCGGGTGGCAAGCATCCACACTGCGCGACGCGGCCTTCGACGATTCCCGACGCCCTTAATAATGATCTCTTTGACTCTCGGGTTGGCAGCAACCTTTCACATCTAAGAATCGTATCTTTTCTTTCTATAAATGGGCTTCCCCGGCTCTTCTGAATAACTCACGGCCGAAAGTGACGAACTTCCAATAGTGAAACACCTAGTCCTTTGATTGGCCAGCTTCTCATGGCGTCTTCTAGTTCGTCGGTGAACCAGTGGTGCCTCAACTCTTCTACTCTCAC
Organism: Oryza australiensis; assembly: GCA_019925245.2. NCBI lineage: Eukaryota > Viridiplantae > Streptophyta > Magnoliopsida > Poales > Poaceae > Oryza > Oryza australiensis. The sequence goes on from JAIFGZ020000335.1 coordinate 2,321,377, forward strand.
CGATTTCTATTTTTGAAAACTCGGGACGAAATCCATTGCAGCCGCCGCACCCGCTCGGGTGATCCAGGGAATCATGGAGACGTCGTACGAGATGTCAGTCAGCCAGGACCGATGGGTGAGGGCGCAGCTAAAGCGCTTTAGGGAGTTGGAGGCTCGCCACCCGGCGGCCAGGCCGTCTTTCCACCTCAGTGGCATTCCGGCTGCTGCCCCCATGGCGCACCCGACGCTCGCGCACCTTGATCGGCTGGAGGGGAGGCAGGCCCAACTTGCCAACGAGTTGTTGATCACTACTACCGACATAAGGGTCACTCGGTTGGAGCATCTGATCCTGGATGCTCTGGAAATGGAAACCGCAGAGCCCTTTGAACGAGCCCTGGCGGCCATTAGGGAATACCTGGCAAACATGTAGTCCAAGACGACCTTGCGCCGACTCTGAATAAAATGCGGTTTAATGTTCCTGGGTTCCTTCTGACTTGAGGTTTCCTCAACTCCCTGGCTTGATTAGTCAAAAGTTGGCTTTTCCGACCATGCGCATTGTCTGATTGTCTCACGCATGTGTAGCGTATGTGTATGCCCCCCAAGTTTTGGTGATAGCTTCGATGTCGACGAAACTTGTTGATAGTGGTCATGTTGAGCACTGCCGGGGGTCCTGAGCCGATCATGGGGCGTGGGAGGGGAAAGCGAATGCCTAAAGGCGATGCCCCATAAGGCATCGGCTATCGTGGGTCGGCTTATTGTGGCGGTAGCCGACTCACGCGTTGATCCACACGCTCGGGTAGTATTTCTTTAGATATTTTCCGTTGAGGGCCCTTCCGAATACCTCCCCATCTAGTCCTTTCAGCATGTAGGCTCCTTTTGATACGCATTTGTGGACCTTGAAAGGCCCCTCCCAATTCGGCGACCATTTGCCGAATTTGTTATCTCTGGATCCGATTGGGAGTATGAGCTTCCAAACGAGCTCGCCTTCCTCAAATGATTTAGGGACGACCTTTTATTGTAATGTCCGGCAACCCGTTCCTTATCTCTTGTTACTTTTTCTAAAGCTCTCATTCGGATAAGGCAAGATCCTCCGACTCGTCTATCATGAGATTGTAATAGTCGTGGCTGTGAGTTGGTCTTGCAACCGAATGCGTCTTGAGCCGATTACACTTTCCCATGGAAGTACGCTCGTGCCCATAGACCGGTTGTATGGGGGAACTTGGATGGACCCATGACATGCCATCCGATAGGCCCACAATGCTTCGGCCAATCGGGTGTGCCATTGTTTAGGATGCTCAGATATCTTTCTTTTGATCAGCTTGATTAGGCTTTTGTTTGACGCTTCGGCCTGACCGTTGGCTTGTGCGTAATACGGCGAAGAGTTAAGCAGCTTGATCCCCATGCCGTCGGCGAACTGGATGAATTCGTCCGAAACAAAGATGGACCCTTGGTCGGTCGTTATCGTTTGCGGAATGCCGAACCTGTAGATGATGTGTTCTTTGACGAACTCGATTGCGTCTTTAGAATCCACTTTTCGGAGGGGAATCGCTTCTACCCATTTTGTGAAATAATCTGTGGCCACTAGTATAAACTTGTGCCCCTTGCTTGAAGGTGGATTGATTTGGCCGATCATGTCCATGCCCCACCCTCTGAAAGGCCATGGTTTAATGATCGGGTTCATGGCCGACGCCGGGGCTCATTGCACCGTGCCAAATTTTTGGCAGTCTTGGCATCCTTTATAGTATTTAAAACAATCTTCTAGCATTGTCGGCCGAAATACCCGGCTCGGCGAAGTAGCCACTTCATTTTGTGTGCCGACCGATGTGTGCCGCGATTCCTTCGTGTACCTCTCCGATGGCCACTGTGGCTTGATCGGCGCTCAAACATTTGAGTAGTATGCCATCGATTGTCCGATAGTATAAATCTTCGTCGAGCAACACGTACCGCAGCGCCTTGTACCGTAGCTTCCTTGTGGCCAATTGAGAAGGGTTTTTGAGGTAATTGTAGACGTCGAATCTCCAATCGTCGGTTGTGATGGTGGCGACGCCTATGTCGATGTCTTTTAGCATCGGCCGGTAGCCTGATGCCCTTTGAGCCAAGTCATTGGCCTCCGTGTTCTGCTCCCTAGGAATATGCTTCAAAGTGACTAGCCGAAAACCTTCCATTAACTCCCGGCACCGTTGATGATAGATCATCAGTACGTCGTTTTTGCACTCATATTCTCCCGACAATTGGCTAATGACGAGCAACGAGTCTCCCATTATCTCGACCGCGTCGCCTCCATCTCTCCGAGTAGGAGTAGCCCCTTGAGAACGGCTTCATACTCGGCTTGGTTATTCGTAACGTGGGGGTCGATGGCGAAGGCGAACTCGAAGCTTGCCCCCTTGGGTGAGATAAGAACTAAGCCGATTCCACAGCCGTTGGTGCATACTGAGCCATCGAAAGTCAGGGTCCAAGGCGTGATTTCTACGGAGCCCGATTGAGTCGTTTCTATGTTCCACGATGAGATCGGCCAGGGCCTGTCCTTTTACTGCCCTTGGAGCCTGATACCTCAGATCGAACTCGGTCAGCGCGAATATCCACTTTCCGATCCTCCCTTTGAGCACTGGAGCCGATAACATGTACTTGACCACGTCGGCTTTGCAACTTACGGTGCATTCATTGGACAGCAGATAGTGCCTTAATTTTGTGCATAAGAAATAGAGGCACAGACATAGCTTTTCAACGGGTGAATATCTAGTCTCTGCATCTAGTAGCCGTCGGCTAAGATAGAAAATGGCCCTTTCCTTGCCATCGACTTCTTGGATCAGAACGGAGCCGATTGACTTGTCGTCGGCAGACAGGTACAGCTTGAATGGCATTCCTTTCTGCGGGGGCATTAGAACTGGGGGAGAGCTTAAATAATTTTTTATGTCGTCTAACGCCTTCTGTTGCTCTCCCCCGCCATGTGAATATCTGATCGGCCTTAAGCCGAAGCAATGGTGTGAACGGTTCCATTTTCTCTAAGAGGTTAGCTATGAACCGTCTAATGAAGTTTATCTTTCCGATCAATGATCGGAGTTGTCTTTTATCCTTAGGGGGTTGGATTGTCTTAATGGCATTAATGCTTCTTGGTGTTACCTCAATTCCTCTTTCATGTACGAGGAACCCTAAGAACTGCCCGGCCGACACGTCGAACGCACACTTAAGCGGATTCATCTTCAATCCATATTTCCTCGTCCGTTCAAGCACCTGCCTCAGATCTGCAATGTGGCTTTCTATCTCTCTTGATTTGACGACGACATCGTCGATGTATATCTCTACTAGTGCACCGATCATGTCGTGAAAAATATAATTCATTGCTCTTTGATATGTTGCCCCGACATTCTTTAGGCCGAACGTCATCACCACCCACTCATAGAGGCCGATCGCACCTGGGCATCGAAAGGCTGTCTTATGGACGTCCTCTTCGGCCATGAATATCTGGTTGTACCCTGCATTACCGTCCATGAAGCTGATGATTTTATGGCCTGAGACGGCGTCGACAAGCAGGTCGGCTATTGGCATTGGGTATTCGTCTTTTGGGGTTGCCTTGTTTAGGTCTCTGAAGTCGATGCATACTCGAAGTTTGCCGTTCTTCTTCAACACTGGACGATATTAGAGACCCATTCGACATATCGACAAGGCCGAATGAACCCTGCGTCGTATAGCCGAGTGATTTCGGCTTTAATTGCGTCGTACATGTCGACTTTAAACCTCCCGGGATGTTGTTTGAATGGCCGATATCCCGCCTTGATTGGCGGTGATGGACCACTATCGATCGGCTTAGACCGGGCATTAGTATTCCCAAGCGAAGCAATCTTTATATTCTTTTAATAATTTAATAAGTTGGGATCTACAAAGAGGAGATAAATTTTTACTAATGTACGTCGGCCTTGGCTTGTCGCCGATCCGATGTCGATCTCTTCTAACTCGTCGGCCGACGTGAAGCCTTGTCCTAACTTGCCATCGTCTTCGTCCGTGGTGGCTACGCCGAGCACGCTGGATCCCTCCACCATGTCTTGTTCAAAGCAGCAGCTGCGGCTCGTCGCTTCCGATGGGCTGTATTGTTGAATTGGACACGTTTAGAAAATCGGCTTGCCAGACTTTTCCAGATAAACATTCGATGCCTTCGATTTCCCAAAGCGGCAAATCGGCACTGACGATACTAACTGACCTGTCGGCTGGCACGATCTCGATCTTATCGCCGTCCCACTGGATGAGGCTCTGGTGCATTGTAGAAGGGATGCAACAGTTAGCGTGGATCCAGTCCCTTCCGAGCAGTAGGCTGTAAGACCCCTTCCCGTCGATGAAAAAAAACGTCGTGGGCACAGTTTTGTTGCCGATGGTTAGCTCGATGTTGAGAACGCCTTTGGTCTCTGATGGGTTGCCGCCGAAGTCCTTGAGTACCATGTTGGTTTTGATCAAGTCTTCGGCTCCTTTTCCAAGCTTTCTGAAAGTTGCGTAAGGCATGAGGTTGACTGCTGCTCCCCCATCGACTAGCATTTTGGAGATCGGCTTGCCGTTGACGAACCCTTTAACGTATAACGGTTTCAGATGTCGATTTTCGGTCCCTTCCGGCTTGTCGAAGATGGCCTGGTCTGGCGAGATCATTAGTTTTGTCGGGTCGTCTTCGATAGTATCTGCGTCGGCTTCGGGGGCACTGAATTCGGCGGGCAACACGAAGACCATGTTGACCGGAGCGGTAGCTTTACTCTTCCCCTTGGCTGCCCTTCTGGCTTGGTCGGCTGGGCTTTCTTCGCCTTGCTCTTCGGTGGCCGTAGCGTTCTCCTGCTTGGGTACCCACCATCTCTTAATCTTGCCCAGCGACGGCGTTGTTCGTATATCATTTGTGCCACCTCGTCCTCTCTCCCTTCACGCTTAAGCCGCTGAATTCTCCTCTTCGGGTCTTCGTAGATAGATCGGACGGGCACCATTGGGGATTGACCGATCCCTCCTCATCGACCTCCTTGTTATTGCGATCGTCCCCATCCTGATTCTCGTCGATGAAGAAGTCTTGATGGATCGGACCGAGCCGATCGTGGACCGGTCGCCTTCTCTGGTTTAGTTGGACGGCTCTGGGAATGAACCGGACTGGGCTTGCGGATGACGAGCTCCTTTGTTCGTCATGATTGTGATGATCGTTACATGCCGGCAGTCTTCCGGTGTGGGTAGTCTCATGCCGGATTCCCAAGCAATGCTGAAGAAGCCGCAATGCCAATGTGGATCGTCATGGCTTGCCGTGTTCCGCCGCTTTGGACTCTTGGCTCGTGCTTGGCGAGGTGCTTCGTCGTAAATTTCTTCGCGCCGAGACCGATATTGACGGTGGTATCTGCTTTGTTCGTGGATCGGCTGTCGGCCAGCCGACCTGATAACTAGGCGCACCATGTTGATCTGTGCGGTGGGGTTTCCAATTTGGCCCTCTCCTATTTCGGCCTTGATCACTGTACCGGCTAAGCCGTACGCTGTTCTGTCCTGCCGATCAACTCGTCTGAGGCCGGCATGGACTGTGTTGACCGGGAACGGATTGCCGTCCACTTTCATGGGCCGACTTGAGTCAGCAAACTTCAACTTCCCGGCTTCGATGGCCGATTGGATCTGCTGCCTGAAGACTTTGCAATCGTTCGTGGCGTGAGATGTGGAGTTGTGCCACTTGCAGTATTTCTTCTTTTCAACTCTTCGGCCGACGGGATCACATGATTTTCAGGCAACTGAATCTATTTCTCTTTGAGTAGTAAATCGAAGATCTTGTCGGCTTTAGTGATGTCAAAATCATATTTCTCTTCTTTAGCCGTCTTCGGCAGCCACGGCGCACGATGGCCTTCTTGTTCTTAGCCCATTCGGCCGCGCCACTTTTGTTTCGTCGTCGTCGGATCCGTAATCCGAGTCGACGACGACTTGTGTTATGGTTTTGACGGCCTTCCGGTTTCTTGGAAACGTTGTTCATGGGCCGTTACCCTCTCGCGCCAGTGGGCTAGACTTTCAAAGTCCGCGCAGAGAATCTTTCCCCGATTGGCGCGATCGACCATGGAAGGCTAAATCGGCCACTGGGCGTCCGATAGCACCAGTCGAGCATCGGTTTCTCATTTCTCTCAAGCGCTGAATGTAGTCCTAAACCGATTCATTATGTTTTTGCCGACGTGGTGAGGTCCGACAACTTCATTTCATGGTTGCGAATAAAAATAGCTATGAAACTATTTCTCAAGATCGGCCCAACTCGAATCGAGTTGTAAGGCAACGAGGAGAACCAAGTGAAGGCCAATCCCGAAAGAGAAAGGGAAATAGCCGAACTCTCAAGGGGTCGAGCCGATGCTTCACCACATTGTGCTAAGAATCGCGACATGCTCGTAAGTAGATACGTTGTCTTGTCCCGAGAACTTGGAGAAATCCGGGATTTTGTATCGGTTGGGTAATGGAATTCTTTCGAAATGCTTCGGATAGGGTACCGGTACATATTTCCCGAGTCTTTTGGTTTGAGGCCGAACGATCCCGCATAACGTCCGCGATTAGTTCGGCCCAGATCCTATTATCTTGCTGTATCGGCTCGTATGGGTCATACGGCATACGTGCTCGCGATACATCTCGTGGCGGTGTCGAGGCCGGAAATGATGATCCCGACGACCCCTTTGGTATTGGTAGCGATGATCGCGGGTGGCGGCCGAGGTTCCGGTGGTGGCGTTGGCGGGTCGGAAACTGTCGGCCCCCGACATTCTGCTCGCCATGATCAATCGGCTCGCGCCGATTATGATGAAATATGTCGAATTGACCTTGGGGCAGCGGCGTTGTCGGTTTAAAATAGTGACCGCTGGTTTCACGGCCGTCCCGCTTGGACTCAAGTGGCCGACTCCTCCCGGCGGGTTGGGCTGCGCTATTAGTGGAAGCGGCCGGTCTTGGGTGACTAGTGTCCCGTAATCGGAAACTTGCCATCCGTGAAATATGTAGGGCCCTTTGCACTGCTCGGCCACCTTGGCATCAACCACATGAGAAATCATATTGTTGAGGGTGTTGACCAGATGCTTGCTCCGGTTGACCACGCGTGATGGACGGCCGAGTCGATCCGATCTTGCAAAGAGTACACACCGATCATCCCGCACTTGAGTTGGTTCTTCCACTTTCTGTTTGCCCTTCGCATCACTCGACGAGGATGCTATGGTATCGTTGAGGCTGAACTTGTACTTTTGGTGGACCGTTCCAGACCTTGTTTGGGTGAAGGATTGGAGATAATTGTTCGGAGTTCCTCCACCATCCTCTTATACTCGGCTTGCTCGCCCGATAGTTGATCCATTTTTACAGTACGACATTGTCCGTGTGATGCCAGGATCTTGGAGTCGACCATCTTGCCGGCTGAGTCTATTCGTCCGAGTCGAGCCGACAAAGATAGTCTCACTGGGCGTGCCAAGAAGCGTGTTGACGAGAAATCTCTCTCACGCGCTGGCCTGGGAGATCTGCTTGACTCCAGTGCAGGTCCTTCTTAGCTGCCTACAATGTGTAGAGCGTGCCAGTTGATTTGATCTGCCAATCAACAAGAGAAGTACAAGAAAATATTCGTTAAGTGTCAGGTCAAACCCCCGTGGGATCGGCCGAGGAACTCTATGAACGTATACATGCTATTCCAAGCCATATTTGGGCCAAGCAACCAAAGCGCATCGGCTATGCCAAGGCGATCATCAGCCATCCGATCCAAATATAACGAAGAATAATAAATATACAGATCAATAGACCAACCGATGCTGGGAAACTGACATCAAATCGGCTGATGTTCCAATGAATCTCGTGCAGGCGTAACATTCCTAGATTAAAGACATAAGCAAGCACAATCTAGACACGAAATACAACCCTACTGCAGATCTAATAACAATTATACTTAAAGAAACACACTAAGATAAATAAGGTCAGCTGAAACCCCGACGCTATCCCCAGATAATGTAAGTCCAAAAGAATAGATTGCCAATGATTCTAAAGACGACTCAACAGTTCAACCTTGATGCAGCATTAAGTATCAAAAGAAGCATTCAATCTATTACTTTCGACTTACACTCCGTAAGATGGTAGATACTGCATACAAATCAACCAGCCCTTAAACCTAGCCTTGTTGACCACACATCCTCGAAAAGATGAGTCAACTACATGATAGATCTAAACACCGAATTGGTTCATATGCACTATATGATATATGTCGTAGCAAAACCATTGAATCCAATGTGTCATTGCGATGGAAGCATCAGAAACAAGTAATCTCACCACTAACGACAAACATTTACCTGAGCTTGGGGATCGAGACGATGCAGCCCAAAGCCAAACAGGGTGTTCGTCCAAAAGGAAAAGGATGGCGATGCGCCAAAGATTAGATTGATTGAGAATCGTCCTTATACACAGGGTCTCGAGTCTTATTTATACCCAAAATACAAATATTCGTAACAACCTCGGACTCTATCTAAACTACTTTTTAAAACATCACATCATCCCCAACGAGATCCCTTACAACTAACAATTTAACAAACTCCTAAATTACAAATACAGCTGCCATTACAGGACTCTATCCATAGGTGGCAACATCTTTAAACGCGCAATCAACGTCCGAATCCCCACTTATCTTCAAGTTTCTGCATTGGACACCGTTTTATCTCTTCTAAACTCAAAATCGGCTATCGGCTGTTCCATTCAACCCATTCTCAGCCGACCAGCCCTGCAGCCGATTACTCTTTTAGCCGATACGGCTCCTGACCTCAGCCGATCCGATTCTACCTTGCTTTCTTAGGACTTAGGAACCTCATTACCAAATTCCAGTGTTAACACACTGGTATTGTGATGCGATTCTGGCGCGAAGCTACCAATCGGCTTTTTAGACATGATAGGTTGCCGATTGGCGTTGAACATGTTCTTCACCTGCTCCTGGGTCACTGATGAGATGTTGTGTCCCTGGTGTTGAGGTTGTTGCCTGACTAGCATCTTAGGACACGGCTCTGAAGCCGATGCTTGTACATTTGGCTGGATTGGAGCTCCTCCTTGAGGGTTCGGTTGTCCTGATGGCGGGATTGGCAAGCCGTGAGTAGATAGCGTCCTGTAAGGCGGGAACTGGCCGTCGGCGAAGTACGTCGGTCCCCTTGGCAGTTGCTCGACTATCTTTGAATCAACTACGGTGCTTATCATATTGTTGAGAGTATTAACCATTATCCAAGACTAGTTGACAAGCGCGTGGTGGACGACTGAATCGATTCGGTCCTGCAGTGTGTGGGGCCCCGAATCGTCCTGCTCTTGTTTGATGTCCTTCATCTTCTTCTTTCCTTTCTTGTCCTCATTACACATGTCAAAGTCTTCAATGGAGAACTTGAACTTCTGGAGGACCACCCCAGATCTGGTCTGGGTGAAAGATTGCAGGTAATGTGTCTGCAGCCGCTCAACCATCTGCTGGTAGTCGGCTAGTTGCTCAGCCGACAATTGCTCCACTGTCACCGGGATAACGTTCTCCTGGTCAACGTCTGGAGTTTTGATGTCAACCATTGTCTCGGTCTTGGAAGTTTGCAGTGGTCCCACTGGGCATGCCAAAAGCGTGCTGATGAGAAAAGCTTCCCACGTACTAGCCTGAGAGGTTTGCTTTACTCTACTGCAGGTCCAAGTTGATTGCCTTTGGTGAAGTTCGGGCGTGCCAGTTGGTTTGATCCTGTAACCAACAAGAAAACAAGAAATATGCGTTCGGGTTAAGATTAGATCCTACTCGATTGGCTAAAAAAATTAATAAACATATAATCATTATCCCAACACACGTTTAGACTAAGTGATTGGGATAGATCGGTAGTATACCGAGACAGTATAAACCACTTATATCCAAAAGTGCATTAGTATAAAAATTATATGCATTCATAACCCAGCCGATGTCGCAGATCTAATGTAAATTGGCTAGTACTCCGATATGTTTTATAAAAAGATATTAATCTGAGTTAAATGCGATAAACCTAGATCAATCGCCTATTGATATGACTCGACGGATTGATACCGGCTTAGGGCATTTAAATAGATTGAGATCTTAATATAAAAGACGGCTCTAATACATCTAATAGTAATTAACACTAAAAAGACGATTAAAACAGGTAAGGTCGGCTGAAACCCCGACACTGTTTCTAATGGAAAATATTATGCCGAACAGATCTATATACCTCTAAAAACGACTTAACAGGTCGATTTGATGCAGCATTAAGTACAAAAAAGAGATACTAGATCTGTATGGGCCAATGAGAACCCCTCGATACGGTTGACACGTCATATAATCTAAATCAACATCTAGATCTAGCTCTATCGGCTACCGTCTTCTGAGAGAACTCAGCCGACTGCGAGATAGATCTAGACATTGTTCTAGATTATATGTCGCGTATGATAACTTAAGCAGTTTATAGCATCGAAATTAGAGTATCATGATGATGGAAGCACTAACCCCGACGATACAAGCCACTTGTAACAAGGAATTATCTCGTTCGGAGATCAATGTCGATGCAGCCTGAGCAAAAGCAATAACTTGTCTAGAAAAAGTAAAAATGAAAAGGTTTAGCGATGCTCCGAGATTGTATTGATGTGTTGATATATGTTTTACAAGCCCTCGGGTCTTATTTATACCCGAATACAATGAGTCCGTGACGGACACGATTCCTATTACAGATTAAATCTTTAAACAAACCGACATTATCACAAAAGGAAACTATACAAAATATCCCAACTCAACAGATACAATTGCCGTTGTAGGATCTTATCCATAAATGACAATATCTTTAACGCACTTTGAAAACCGAATCTAATACTTTATCCTCCAGCTTTCCTTTCGGGACTGGCTTCACTTCTATCTTCAATCGGAATCGGCTATCGGCTATCCTAGTCTGACTCAGACACAGCCGACTGGCTTCGTAGCCGATTCGGACTTAGCCGATGTGGCCTCTGTTTCTCCGCAGATCATGTGTTTCCTCCGATTCTGTTTCAATCTCTGCTTCGAACTCGGGGATTTGGTTACCAAATTTGGTCGTTAACATGTTTTAAACTAGAAAGGTTTTACAACTGCATTATGCAAAATAGCTCAAGCCACTCTTGTCTCCCCTTGCACGTCTGTATTTCTCCGTGTGACTTGTTGAGTACGGTGGTTGTACTCAGCCTTGCTTTTTCCCCCTTTTCCCAGAAGTGTAGTGCTTCTGAGTCGAAGACGAAGTTAGAAGACCAAGGCTCAGACCCCAATTGAGTTTGCCTGTGGAGTGGAGCTGAAGCCCCGCTAGGATCGCCTTTTTCCGCTGCTGCTGCTTTCTTTTGGGTGTGAGGACTAAGTGTCTCTTCTGTAAGTATTTTATGCTTTAGTTTTACGTTTGGATCTGTTTATTGATTTGTCATTTTGTGTACCCTGGCTGAATCCTGGACAGGGATACTAAATTTCTAGACGTGACAATGACGGTCGTCATTATGTTATAAATTAAATTTTATTCGATAAATATAATATTATAAAATTATTATTTAAATTTATTTTTATATAATTATGATTTTGTTGCATATTATATATTATTATAGTACATAATCGTATATAAGTAATTTAAAGTAAAAAAATAGTTTGAAAAACTGTGTTATGATCGTGTTTTAGCGAGTGAGAGGAAGGGAGTATTTTTGCATAATTACATGAGAGTCAAAGGGTACATTCATGCACAGTGCAGATCGCGCGCATGTGAATGCTTTCTCCATCGCAAAGCGAAAACCGCCTACACGAATTACTAGAGGCAAGTAAGACACAGTCCAGCCTCTCACCTCGCGCCACCACCTCTCGTGTAGTCGTCTCCTCCTTTATAGCCCAAGCACAAGCTGCACACGACACTACTGACCTTCTCTTCTCCTCTCACCTCTCCCGCGATCTCGTGTGCGTACGTCGCCATGGAGATCACCATGCCGGCGGCTGGATCCACGCGCCTCGTGCTCCTCCTCGTCGTCTCCTCGCTGCTGCATGCTCCCGCACTCGCCGCCACGAAGCCGTCCTACATCGTCTACCTCGGCGGCGGCGGCGGCGGCGTCTCGCCGGAGGTGGCGCACCGCACGGCCGCGGAGTCGCACTACGACCTCCTCGGCTCCGTCCTCGGAGAGTAAGTGACGACCACCTCTCGACGCCATTGATCCGCTCTTTTCTTGATCTTGAGAGAGATGCATTTTGCCCGATCGGGGTTGCAGCAGGGAGAGGGCGCGCGACGCCATCTTCTACTCGTACACGAGGAACATCAACGGCTTCGCGGCGGGGCTCGAGCCGGAGGAGGCGGCGGGGGTGGCGGAGCAGCCCGGCGTGGTGTCGGTGTTCCCGGACAGGGGGAGGCGGATGCACACCACGCGGTCGTGGCAGTTCTTGGGGCTCGAGAGGGCCGACGGCAACATCCCGGCGTGGTCGCCATGGGAGGTCGCCCACTACGGCGAGAACACCATCATCGGCAACCTCGACTCAGGTAACTGCATGCACTGAAAAAATACTTAATTATTTGCATTTGGTTTTGAATGGGATTGTGGGAATGTTACATATAGCACGGTCATTTTGAAATTTTCGTTTTGATTTTGTGTTTGACACGCAGGCGTTTGGCCTGAGTCGCTGAGTTTTAACGACGGTGAGCTTGGACCGATCCCAGATTATTGGAAAGGGATTTGCCAAAATAAACGTGATAAAATGTTTAAGTGCAACAGGTAATTTTAAGTTACGGATCTACTCTCATGTATGAATTTTGTTTATATTTCTTTCAATTTTAGTCAAAATCATTCAAACAAGTAGTAACAACAAATTTAGGGCTTATTCAGAACACACGATTGAAAAAAATAAAAAACAGAAAAAACAAATATGATAGAAATGCACATTCAAAACAGAGTATTGATTAGCTGTATGTTGGCCTTGATCCTACGCGAAGGAAGAGAAAAATGAGCTCAGAGTGAATGGAAAAATTTATGAGTTTTCTCACATAAAAATCTATAGCATCTCATTCATGTGACTACTTCCAATAATGAACCGAATGCGGGGTACAGTGATTGAATCCAAATGATCACAAATCCTCTATTTTTTCCTATGGTTTCCCTCCGGTCCGAATGAGCCCTTAGTGGAATTTTTTTTGAGGAAATTAATTTAGTGGAATTTTTTGTTCAATAAAAAGTTAAATTTCCAAGGTTTTTATTCCTATTTTTCTAGGGTTTTAAATGTTTGGCTATAGCTATAGCTGTGGGCCGAGAAGAATCTAGATATTTGCTTTCATTCACTCGCTTGGTCAACCTTTCGTAACTTTCACTATCAATAATATTAATAATATTAAAAATATTTAGTTTAAAGAAAATACTAAAAATGTATAGATTTATTTTTTAAAATATTATAATAAAAACAGACATATATTTATTTATTGTATATATTATAATAGAATATATATATTTTGTAGATCGTGTCATTGTCCAACATGTCAATAATTAAAATCAAAGAAAATAAAATTTATTCACTGTTTGAGAAGGCTAATGTTTTAGCTCGTTATTTTAAAACATTGATTTATTCACCACTTTACGCTTTTGGTTGCCATGTAGTACATATGGCAAAAAAATAATTTTGACACGATTTAACAAAATGTAGGCAGATACGAATTTTATCAAGGATATTTGACTCATTTTTCGTGTGTGTGCAGCAAGCTCATCGGCGCGCGCTACTTCAACAAGGGCTACGCGGCGGCGATCGGTGTCCCGCTCAACGACACGCACAAGACGCCGCGCGACGACAACGGCCACGGCACGCACACGCTGGCCACCGCCGGCGGCTCGGCCGTGCGCGGCGCTGAGGCGTTCGGCCAGGGGGGCGGCACGGCGAGGGGCGGGTCCCCACGGGCGCGCGTGGCGGCGTACCGCGTCTGCTACCCACCATTCAACGGCAGCGACGCGTGCTACGACTCCGACATCCTCGCCGCCTTCGAGGCCGCCATCGCCGACGGCGTGCACGTCATCTCGGCCTCCGTCGGCGCCGACCCCAACGACTACCTCGAGGACGCCGTCGCCATCGGCTCCCTCCACGCCGTCAAGGCCGGCATCACCGTCGTCTGCTCCGCCAGCAACTTCGGCCCGGACCCGGGCACCGTCACCAACGTCGCGCCGTGGATCCTCACCGTCGCCGCGAGCACCATGGACAGGGCGTTCCCCGCCCACCTTGTCTTCAACCGCACGAGGGTCGAAGGCCAGAGCCTCTCCCCGACGTGGCTGCGCGGGAAAGGCTTCTACACCATGATCAGCGCCGCCAACGCCGCCGCTCCCGGCCGCCCGCCGGCCGACGCGTAAGCATAGCACACACACCGATCGACTCTCGCCGCCGCCGTCGAATGCTAACCATCTGTGGATGGATGTCATGTCACAGCCAGCTCTGCGAGCTGGGAGCTCTGGACGCCGCGAAGGTGACGGGGAAGATCGTGGTGTGCATGCGAGGAGGCAGCCCCAGGGTGGAGAAGGGCGAGGAGGTCAGACGTGCCGGCGGCGCCGGGATGATCCTCGTCAACGACGAGGCCTCCGGGCACGACGTCATCGCCGACCCGCACATCATACCAGCGGTGCACATCAACCACGCCGACGGCCTCGCCCTCCTGGCCTACATCAACTCCACCAAGTAATTAAAGCCACTGTTCTTGGAAAGATCAAATTTTATATATCGTGCAAAATTTTGTGATTTAATTACGAGTTGAGTTGAGCTGATCAGAATGTGTTTGTGATAATGTAGGGGTGCTAAAGCCTTCATCACGAAGGCGAGGACGGTGGTCGGCATTAAGCCGGCGCCGGTGATGGCGTCCTTCTCGTCGCAGGGGCCGAACACCGTCAACCCTGAGATCCTAAAGGTGAGCTAGCTAGCTAGCTCTGGATTTCATGGCGAGAGCTCGCCGTCGTGCACACGTAGTTGAGGGAAACATTTTTAATCATTTAGATGGACAACCATTCATTTGCGAATGCCACGTATCAACTAAATTGTTACGAAAGAAATTTCAAAAAATTAACTAAGATAGATTCATATTTAACAGGTAAGTTCAAATTTGATTTATATAAGTTGTAAAAAAAATTACTTCTTCTTTATATTACATGTCATTTCATTTTTTTCTAATCAATTTATTTAAGTTTAGTCAAGTTTATAAAAATTTTTAATATAAAACAAACATATTATCAAAATATAAAATATATTTAATATTAAATTTAATAAAATTAGGTGTTGCTAAGTTTTTCTATAAATTTAACTTAAAAGAGTTTGATTAGAAAGAAGTTAAAACAATTTATAATATGAAACGAATGTGGTAGTATAACTTATTATTTTTATTATAACTTAAGTTAAATTTTAACTTATATGTTTGTAAAATGTTTGTGAAGTGATATATACTACATATTAATATATCTTATTATTTTTTAAAACCATAATTATTTAGTTGGTATATAATAAATGGGTGGATATCAGAATCCATCTTTACGACGTGGAATCTTTTATTATCTTTTTTTTGTTTTTACACGCATGCAGCCGGACGTGGCGGCGCCGGGGGTGAGCGTGATCGCGGCGTGGACCGGCGCGGCGGGGCCGACGGGCCTGCCGTACGACCAGCGGCGGGTGGCGTTCAACACCCAGACCGGCACGTCCATGTCGTGCCCGCACGTGTCCGGCATCGCCGGCCTCATCAAGACGCTCCACCCGGACTGGAGCCCCGCCGCGATCAAGTCGGCGATCATGACCTCCGGTGAGCGCCTCCTCCGATCACGGCGACGCGTCGCCGGCGCCGGAAACTCATCGAGCAATAATTAACCTAACGAGCTGTCATCTTTTCTTGTTTGTTGCGCGCGCCGGCGGCAGCGACGGAGCTGAGCAACGAGGTGAAGCCGATCCTGAACTCGTCGCTGTCGCCGGCGACGCCGTTCAGCTACGGCGCCGGGCACGTGTTCCCGCACCGCGCGATGGACCCGGGCCTCGTCTACGACCTCACCGCCGACGACTACCTCAGCTTCCTCTGCTCGATCGGCTACAACGCGACGTCGCTGGCGCTCTTCAACGGCGCGCCGTACCGGTGCCCCGACGACCCGCTCGACCCGCTCGACTTCAACTACCCGTCCATCACCGTGTACGACCTTGCGCCGGCGGGCCCGCCGGCGGCGGCGCGGCGGAAGGTGAGGAACGTCGGCCCGCCTGCGACGTACACGGCCTCCGTCGTCAGGGAGCCCGAGGGGGTGCAGGTGACGGTGACCCCGCCGACGCTGACGTTCGAGAGCACCGGCGAGGTGAGGACGTTCTGGGTGAAGTTCGCCGTGAGGGACCCCGCGGCGGCGGTGGACTACGCGTTCGGCGCCATCGTTTGGTCGGACGAGACACACCAGGTGCGGAGCCCCCTCGTCGTCAAGACGCAGGATAGTTGATGAGGGGGACGCCATGGCTGGCTGGAGGCTGAGCTGAATTTATTTATTTTTTGGGGGGTCTCAGATTAGGCGTTAGTTAGCAAGAACACTGAGAGAACTGGTAGGTTTTGATTAGGACATAAATTTCAGTCATCCGTTTAATAAACAGCAAATATCAGGTTGAGAATTTTCTTGTAGTTTTTATCGTCTTAGATTGGAGCTAACATTCAAAATGTTGATTGCTGCTTATAAATAATTTTATTTTATTACACGAAGAATAGGCATAGAGACATTCAAGTTTTTCACGTAATTAAAAAGACTGTAAACTTTTCTCTTTTTAAAAAATGTAACTGAAATAGGAGTATATGTATTGGGCAACAGATCCGGTGGAAACCAGAAAGCCTGTGCATTGCAAACTTTAAATCGGAACGGGCTAATTTTGCAAAATAGCCCCGTGGGTAGCACAATTCTTGCGAAATCATCCTTGGAGCTCCAAACATCCTACGGCCTGTTTCTTTTTCGCCACCGCGATCTCTCGATTTCCTTCGTGTACGTGTCGTCGGTCCTCCGCCGCTGCCTGCTTCGACCGAGAGAGATGCGCCACCACCTTCCTTCGTCGACGCGCATCCTCATCCCTCCGCCACCGCCGTTTCACCCGAGAGAGAGTCGCCGCCCCTCCGCCTTCTTCCCTGCCGGCGGCGCCCCTCCACCTGTCGTCTGTCGTCGGCGCCGCATGGACCCCCGTGCATGGGCAGTGGGGGACACCCTCTCTCCCGTCAGCGGCGTTGATCTATCCTATCAGCACTCGTCCGCACCCCTCCGCCCGTTCGCTGATGGGCGCTCGTCATCGCCCCTCCGCTGCCGCCGTCGCTTCGCCCGAGAGAGAGATGTGTTGTCGCGGCCCCTCCGCCCTGGGCTTGCCGACGGCGCCGACGACGAGGGTGGGGCCGGAGCTGGCGGCCTCTTCGGGGCTGCTGGAGAAGAAGTCGTGGGCGACGCTGCAGGCCATGAGCGCAATGGGGAATGGGCAATGCTGAATTGCTACGCCGCTGGAGAGTTGATGTTGTAATTGTTGTAGTTCAGAGTTGATGTTGTAATTGTTGCGCCACTGGAGAATGCTACATTGCTGCAGGTTCCTGTAAATTAATGCTTCAGTTTAGAGTTGTTCAGTTCCTGTTGAAAGCTCGTAGATGTCGCCTAGAAGGGGGGTGAATAGGCGATCCTGGATTTTAATCGAGAATGCAGCGATTAAATACACAGGCACCGAAACTTCCGATACTTAACCTCGGAACTTTCGGTTAGTGTAAGCTGTTCGGAACTTCTGGAGTTCCTTTCCAGAACTTCCGGTGTTCTCTGACTTAAGAGGATCTGAAATCAAATTTAAACTATTTCTACAACAAGTTTAAAGCTAGCAACAGGAAGGTATAAACAGGCAATAGAGATAAGCAACAGGAAGTAAATAGATAGCACACGAGACACAAGGATTTTTTTCGAAGTTCGGATTCAAAGAATCCTACTCTCCATTGAGAAACTTTGTGGAGTTGGGTCTCAATTAACCCCTTACCTCACCAAGCAAATCCCCATGAAGAAGTCTATGGTCTTCAACTCCAACGTTCCTAGGTTATTGCCTAGAGATCAAATGACCGCTAAGATCCAACTTGATCCTCTAACGTGAACCACAAATGTGAGTTGCTCTACCTAGACAACATCCTAAGGATCAGCTTGCTTTTACACTATCTATACCTCGTTTCCTTGCGGAGGAGAGGAAATCCTTCACAAACTTTTCCGGGCCAATCCACAATTCTCCGGATGCTCGCGGGAGACATCTAACCGTCTAGAAGATTACTCTCCAAGAGTAATAGGCACCACACCACAGCCCTGCAAGAATCACCAAGTGCTCAAGTCATCCTAGCTCTCTCACTCTCACAAACCTCCTAATCACTCAAATCTCTCATAAATTTGGTTATTTGGCTCAAGAATTGAGTTAAAATGGGCTAGAACACCATGGAAGAGGCTAGGGGACAGAAAAACAAAAGTTGGATGACCAAAAGTGAGCTGGGGACAAGGTGGGATATTTATAGGTTGAGGAATATGTCACCTAGCCGTTACTTACAAACTCAGCTAAACTATTGTCCGGAAGTTCC
The DNA here is from genome assembly GCA_019925245.2 of Oryza australiensis. Classification (NCBI taxonomy): domain Eukaryota; kingdom Viridiplantae; phylum Streptophyta; class Magnoliopsida; order Poales; family Poaceae; genus Oryza; species Oryza australiensis. The sequence continues at coordinate 2,339,886 of JAIFGZ020000335.1, forward strand.
GTTCTGGGATCATCGGAACTTTCGGCCAAAACTTAGGAAATTTTGCGGCTGCGAGGTGATGAAGTCCGAAAGTTCCGGCTTTGAACCCCGGAACTTCCGGTCGGGTTTCTCTGCCTTGGAAAGGGTGAAAAACCAAAAATTGCTCCAAAAATTCTCACTCTGGAGGAATCTGACTAAGAGCACTTAGATAATCTTATGGCATGAATTTCACCCCTCTTAATAGTATGGTTTTTCCTAAAACTCAAGATTAAAGAAAAATAAAACTATAAACCGTCGTTGAATTTTTTCTCCTTTTGCAATGGATGTTTGAGGGTTCTCCTTTCTCATAACCTGCACAACTAAGCATCTAGGAACTAATTCTCCTACACACATCTCAATTAAACACATTAGTCCCTTAACCAACTTGTTATTAACCACCAAAACCCACTTAGAGGACTAGATGCACTTTCACCTGTAAATTAATGGGCAATACTGCATTGCAGTTCAGAGTTGTTCAGTTCCTGTAAATTAATGGGCAATACTGCATTGCTTCAGTTCAGAGTTGTTCAGTTCCTGTAAATTAATGGGCAATACTGCATTGCTTCAATTCAGAGTTGTTCAGGATTGTTCATGGTTGTGCAATGTCAATGTCTGTTCCTGTAAATCCAGAACATTATCTGCCAATGTGTGTTTCTTTCAAATTGTGATGGATTATGTACTTTTCATGTGTGTTTCAGTTTTTATATATGAATCCAAAGATTACACATTTTATCCCCTTCAAAGCATCAGCAGGGATAAATTCTCAGGAACTTCATTTGGGGATTTTGGTTCTGTGAACACCATCAGTGATAACTCTCACGAAGCTTCAGCAGCTTGGTTTTGAAGTTTTGGTTTCTCAAGTCCAGCTTGTATCAGAGCAATGATGATACCACTACCAGTATGTGCTTTTTGTATACACAAACACAATGGTGCATCACCACTATGTATATGTCACAAGGATGTTCCTCCTCCTTTACAGTGCTAACTACAGAAAAAATTTGAATTATTTTTTTCCATTATGATTATGATTTAGTCTATATATAATTTTAGTTGCATCATTAGTTCAATAATAACATTTTTGATGTACTGGAGTAAATGATTGTGTGGTGTTATCATCCATCAAGGTGCATCTGAAGATATATTAATTTGAAGGTACATGAAGAGTGGAAGCCAGAAATCCAAAAAAATAATAGCATGCATAAACACATGACTTGCAAAGACAAAAAGAGCAGTAAAATGCTACCATTAACATTTCTGACTCCATGCACATAGTTCGAAATATCATAGTTACACAAAATTGAAATATCAGCCAACAACATTGTTTGGGCAATTGCGTGCATCATGATCCCCTACTTACTTACATTTTCCACATGTCCGTTTACTTTTTCCCTTGCTGTTAGCCTTCATCTCCTTGCTCTTCTTAATTTTTTTGCATCTCCCTTTCGACTTGATATCATTTGGTGGATTTATATCGACTTCATTTGGAATTTTAGTACCAAGGAAAGATTCGTACTCATCCTGTTTATTAACTCTCATAGTAGGCATGATATTTTGGAGAGGTTCCACTAGGTTGCATAAACTAGAAAATAAAAATATCATCCCTTGTTCAGAGTTTTTGGCCATTTGGATAAGATCTTTAAACTTGTTGCGTGAATCTGAAATCTTTTTCTGCATTGCCACCTCCATAGGATCTTTAGGCTTTTCATCTAGTAGGTTACCTTATTCATCAATGAATAGTTCCCTGTAAAATTGACAATATTTCATCAAGACTATGGCACAAAACAGCCATAGAAAAAATAATATAATACACACCTTTTACATCTTTTATCCCATCTCTTCATAATATAAATCGATATCTTATTTTGTTTCTCGGCTCTAAGCACCTGTATGATATGACGACATGGGATGCCATAGGACTCATATAATTTACAGGAGCATCGCCCAAACATGTTTGACTTGTTCATCTGAACCACTCGCTCTTTTTCAGATAGACTACTGATGGTGACAGTTTTTGTATCTTCACACTCTATAATGCCTTGAATAATGCAATGGTCTCTAGTAGCTATGATTTGTCCCTGAAATTTACTGAAAACCTCATGTGTATACATCACACTACATTGCTTCTCCATGGCACATGGTGTCATCAATTTAGGAGTGGTGTGAAGACTTGCATTGTCGGCTTTCAACTCCTCTTGGCGCTGGCACTCCAAAGCTCTGTCAATGTCGGAGTTGACCCGAACTTCCATTATAATTGCAAGATGAAGTGAATCGCTTCAAATCATCTAACAGACATAACAGAACGTCTGACGTCCCGAGAGAAGGCTATTGGAGACATTGCTGGGTTTTTAGCTTGCCAGTCAACTTCAGCCTGAGATGTGCCCATCAAACGACTCGAAGGCGGCGACCAGATGTGTTACACATTGAGGAGACTTGACAAAATGGCTAAAGATCAACAACATCTCAAATAACCTTAACTCTTACTCATGTGAATCTAGCTCCCAGGATGTGCGCTAGATTCCCACTTTCATGTCAAGCATGGTCATACAAAGCTAATACATCTAAGATGAAAGGTAACTAAAAGATTACATCAACTTATTGAATACATAGGCCGACCGGCCAAAATAAATGTATAAATCAGAGAACAGCGGAAGCTTGACTACCCAAACCTCAAGCACACCGACTAGGGGTTTACCCCTTTAAGTTCAAGTCCTAGGAGAATAGTCGTTTACCCGCATTCTCTCAAGAGCTAAGTCTAAGACCTGCAACAAAATGGATATTCCAATCACAATAGTCAGTACATTATTACATAAGAGCACAATCAAACCTAAGTACATAAAAGCTTTAATTCAAAGGAAGACTACTTGTAGTTTCAATTTTTGGCATAAAGCAAATTTTAGTTCGCAACCCATTTGCAACGTAGTTTAAGTAAGGCTTTTTCAGCAATACATAAATCTTCACTAAACATGGCATGGTTTCATCATATATATATATAGTTAAATATTGATTCCTTACACGCGACGGGGAGTAAGGCAAAGACATAGTATAAAACAATATCGTTTCCATCACACAACATTTAGTTCCAAGACCATTTAGGAAAAACACAAAATTTATACCCATAGCATTTCATCATGTCGCTCATGACCGTGAGCACGGCTAATCGATTAGTTTTTATAACTCTGCAGAGTTTATACAACTTTACCTACATGATATGAACACTCTATGCAGAGTTTGTACAGCTTTATCCACATGATATGAACACTCTACTTTGTTTTGAGTTTGCAAGACTCTACCACACTCTTCATGTTGGGTGTGATCTAGAGGTCATAACGAAGCCTTTACACTACTTAATCTCTAGCCTTGCACCAACACAATACGTGTTTCCTCTATCCTAGGCATACTGGATATGACCTAGAACCGTTAAGTGGCAGGCCCACGCCTTAACTTAACGCCGTGGTGGCGGACACGACAGGAACCCACCCACGTGGTATAATATCGTTGTATTGGACAGACTCAGTCGCCTAAACTACCACAACGGGGTAAATAGGAAGTTCCTCTGGGTTATCCGAACCCATATACACCGGCCTACCTTAGGCAAGGCTAAGTGCTAAATAGATAGCTTGGCTAAGGCTATCCCATACTAGCACATGTGGATGTACGGTAAACATAATGAATGACATGTAGTTCGGTCCTTAATCGACTGAGGCGAACACTCCCCCTATCGGTATACAAATACATCAATTGCATGCCACTTGCCGCCCAAGTCTAAAATCATGTTTTTATTTCATTTTATTTCACAAATAAATTAGAGACTTTCTCCTTTAATCAAATACCCAAAAAGATTTTTCCAACTAATTTAGCAACCGATCCATGTCCATGTTTTGATTAATACTAAGCAAGGCTAAGTGTTTCATCTTTATAGAACATAACATAGTCATATGAGTACATTTAGAGTACTCCAATTAATTCCTAAGGTTCAAAACAACAAGGGAGTGATTTAAAAAGGGTTCATGCAAATTTTCAGGACATAACTACCAATCTTAGTTTAAAAGTGTCGATAAGGTAAAGTACGCATGCAAATTTACAAACAAAATATATTGCCCAAAAGCATGGGTTTCAAAGTGTTCAAAGTAGGGGCGTTAACTTGCCTTGGTTGGAATGGGATTCTACTTGGGGTGAATTAGAATACAAATCTCCTCACCGTCGCAAAGTTATCCACTAAAAGAAAATAACGGTAATGAATAAGTATCAAGACAAATGAAAATATGAAATGCTCTAAAATGCATGTGGTTACCTAGTGTGGTTAGGTGCTGTGTGGATAAGGTTTGTGGTGAAGGAATTCCTAATTCATCTATCTTTATTTTGAGAAGTTATTAATTTTGGCTTTTCTCGGTACAAGGTAGTACTTAACTAAGTATCGTTCTAAATTGTTTCTACGAATGAATTTATATTAAACTTGACCTTTCAGAGGTGAATAAAAGTGTTTTCCAAGATTAATGCAATTGGTTTCATAATTTTTATAGCTATAATAAATTTGTTAGGTATTTTACAAACCTATAACGTGTTCTAGGCCTATAGTGTTCTATAGATGTGGTCCTAGGGTTTTAGGTCCAGAACTTGTTCATTTTGCTTGAGAGGGTTGAAAATGGATAATTTAGCCAATAATTTTAATCTTAAGTGCAAAAACTTTGGAGTCTAAATTGCTTCACTATATATATTTTCTACACTAGGAAATGTTATTATGGTAGGTGTGCAATATATCAACTTAGGTCTTGCCTATAGGGCTCATTGTACTAAGTCTTGGTAATCTTGAGATGGAAATGTGGTTTCACTGGTCCACATATCCTTTTTCATTATACCTAGAGCTAGGATCCAATTCATGTTTACATAATTATATATATATATATATATATATATATAGACACACACACACACGGTACTTAGCTTATTTATGATGATTAGCACCTAGGTCATCTATTTACGGTTTTTCCTACATATTCCATGTATGAGTTGCCACATTTTATTCTTCCTAATTGAAGTCCATTCTTTGGTGGTTAAATAAAAACTTGGTTCATTCAAGTTGGTTCAAAAATAAATTCCCTACAAATCTTCCAAGTGGAAGTATGCACTAAGGTGTCTATTTCTCAAATAGATATCTAAGTGATATTATCATATAGTGGCCATATATTATTATTTCATACAATGAATGTAAGGAGGTTGGTGGTTTTACAGAGCTTGAGTTTATTTAAAAAGGAGGTAGAATGAATTTTTAAATAAATCCCTAAAGTTTGGTTTACCTAGAGCGCATCATTTTCCCAATAATAGTTTTGCAAGCATTTGGCTCAAGGAGAGTATATATTTTTATTTTCCCTACTCAGAGAGGGTGAGATAAGGAATCTATAGGATTTTAAGTTTGTCCAAAATGATATTAAATTGAATTTTCTATGTATTTTACAAGTTTGCACAAGTTGTATGTATGGTTTTCCTGTTTAAATTTTTTTGGGATAAAATTTGTGTAGTGAGAGCCTTATTTTATAGTTCTATACTAAAGTCATTATCTAGGGTGTCTACAGAAATTTTGTTCCATCTCAAAATGTGTTTTATTGAATTTTATATAGATTTTATAAGTGAGGCTAGTTCTCTGTAGAAAATTCACTCCCTCTGCCATTCATTTTCATTTTTTTATGCAGTACATGGGGCCCATGGGTCAGTGGCTAGTGGTTTTGAGAAAGAGGTTTTTGGCGCCCAAAGGAGTGGGGCCCGGTTGTCAGCGAGACAGAGAGGAAAGGCGGGGTAGAGCACCAGTGGCCGGAGTTCCTTCTTGGCCTCGCCGGCGGCGAACGGCGGTGTTCCAGAGGGGATGACCAAAAGAGAAAAGGAGAAGTGGATTATTGTGAACCTATTGGCAGTGGTTTCGGGCATTGTGATGACCGGAGTCATGCCGACGGCGAGCACTGGCGACGGCCGGGTTCGGGCGATGTGCCAAACTAGACTATGGCTTGATTTGTGCTGAGTTAGTGCATGCATAGGTACCCTCAAGTGTCCTACGTGCTTACCTGAGGGTGCAAGAGGCCTGGCGAGGCTTGGGCAATGCTGGCGACGCGAGGTCCGATCGACGGCGGTGGCGAAAATGGCAGAGCGATGATGGCAGCTCCACCCGGTCCTTGGCCTGCCAAAAAGAGGTGTGGTATGGCCTGGCGATGCCTCAAGAATACTTTCGGTGCAAGTAATTAGACTGTGTCTCACCGGAGTGGGTGGAATCAAGGGTGAAACTTGGCGGCTGGAGCTGGGGAACGCGATAGCGATCTACCTCGTCAATGTACCATTCTTCGGGAATTTTTAGGGGAAATGAAGGAGTGGCCAAGGTGATGTTGATGGCACGACGGCTTGGCTCGCCTTGGTCTACAATGGCCAGAACGGCGACGATGATGCAGCGGCGGCGCTCGGGGCGTGCTCCAGTCCGTGGTGGGGTACCATGGCGTTCTTGCAGCTGCAGTGGAGGAAACGTGATGATGTCAAAAGTGAAAATGCTCGGCATTGTGCGGTGAGTATGGAATGTTAAAGAGAAAGGATGACCGTGGCTCCACCGGTTATGGCGACAGTCGTCGGCTTCCTGGCCGGCGTTGAAGATGGAGGGGAAAAGAGAGACCGGTGCTCCTCTCCCTCGGTTTGCCCGGCTCAGTGGTGAAGTGTGGCGTTAGAGATTGAGCTGGAACGGTTTTGAGATGTTGAGAGGGTGGCCGCGGCGTTGACAGCGCATGGCCACGCGTCGCCGAACTCCTGCGTGCGGTCGGCCTGGCTCCAGCATTCGCGGTCGGCAGGGAGTAAAAGATAGAGGCTAAACTAGAGATGGAGGCTGCCATGTGGGTCCAGCCATGGTACACTAGGCCAGGGTGAGGGGTATGGGTAAGTGGTTAAGTGCTCTTGAATTTTTGGATGTATTTTTCAAATTATTTTTCACCTCTAACTTTGCAGCCCCATATCTTATTGTGTGAGTTTGTTAAATGGATGAAAAACTTTTTGAGGGTAGGTAAGCAAACACAGAGTCCATTTCCCTTGGTTTCACCCAAAATCACTTGTGGTTTGCCCTCAGAAATTCAGCAAAGATATGGTATTTTTGAATCTTGTTGAAATTTTTAGGGGTATTAAATTGTAGAGAAAAATTCTAGAAAAAATATATTTAATCATGGTATTTAACCCAGTATTTGAATAAATTATTTTCTATATAGTTTTATGTGCATTTTAAAGATTTTTTAAGCAAGTTGCTTATTTTAGCCGTTAAGGATATTATTTAGCCCATATACTTGCCTGTCCAGTCCAAAATGTTTGGGGCTTCATACTTAGTCGTTAATCTATACAAAAATTATATCAAGTTAATTATAATATTAGGCTCCTACATAAATTTTTCCATGGCTTTTATCTAGCATGGTTTATTTTTGATAATTAGGGTAAACCTTCCTTTGTTTTAAGTGTCACCTTTATGTATATGCATCTTAGTATGGTGTAGGGTCCCTTTTTAAATTCCTAGTGATCTGAGAAGATGTTTTTATGAGGAGATGAAAATTTGAATCAAAATAAAGGAGAGCCAGATGCACAAAGTTCAAATGTCAAACATGTTTTATGCATATGCAGGTGCACAGGTTAAGTTGATACTCATGACCTAAGTTGGAAGTGAAAAATTCTGGGCCAGAAAATTGGAATTCTTTATTTTTAGTTTGTCTTGACAAGATTTTTACTTAACCTTAGAATTTGGGTATGTGATAGTCAAACCTTAGCCAAAACTCAACAAAGATCGACTTTCGATGAATGAAACGATTAAAAAAAGAATTTGCTCCGAACGTGACGTAGTCCTAAGGATTCCTGCTAGAGGTATGTCCATAAAGTATGCTGAAATCCATGACTGACGAATGGCAAACTTTGAGGAAAACCAATCATTTTCCATGAGTGCAAAATCTGTTAAGATAGAAAACCATTGTGACTCAAAATCATCTAAAGTCTCGGAGCCCCAAACACACTTGTTTAGTCTATCCCAGAACTGTTCATCCTCTCTTATATAGGGCCCAACCTTCTCAGGTACCTTTTCCATGATATGCCAGATGCAAAGTCTATGAATTGTATCTGGTAGAATCTGAGCAATAGCAGCCTTCATGCTCGCATCTTCGTCGGTTATGATTAGATGAGGTGTTACTCCATCCATAGCCTTAAGAAATGTCTTAAACAACCATACATACGATTCGATATTTTCATTTGCCAAGAATACTGCCCCTAGGAAAACACTTTGCAAGTGATGATTGACTCTAGTGAATGGCACAAAAATCATGTTATACTGGTTAGTGCTATATGTTGAATCTAGCGAAACCACATCACCAAAAACACTATAGTTTTTCCTGCATAAGGCATCTGCCGAAAACACACGAACAAGCCATCCTTGATCATCCACCATAAAGTCATAAAAGAAGGCAGGATTGACTTCCTTCTTTCGCTCAAGTTGCGCCACAAACATTTGTGCATCTGCATCCTTGATTTTGGTCCTGAGGTCACGGTAATATTTTTGCAAATCCCTCAGCGTGCACCCAACATTCTGAAACCCACCCTGATTGACATGGAGAAGTCTATATGCCTATTGAGTTGCCAATGCTAGCCTTATGACAATTGAACAAAATATTCTATGCTCTCTCACTAACAGTGCGGTTGGATCTTAGCAAATGCCTCTTATCTCGTGACACAAAACCATGGTTGTGCTCCTCAACCATTGAAACTATCTGATACTTCTTGTCACTGCCAAGCTTGACAACAATATGTGCCTGACAACCACATCTGGTTTCCATCACATTATGTATCTTTCTTTTTTTTCGGATTCATCAGTAACATTTTTACCTTTTCCTTTTTGTACCCTTCCCTTGAACAATAATACTGCTTTAAGAATATTTCATCATTTTGTTTCTTGTGCTGACCAACACGAACAGACAAACCAGCTTCATGTGCATATGATTTGTAAAAATTCTCCATGTCTATGCGTATCAAACATCATTCCAACCCCAGGCTTCAAATGTTCTTTGCAATCAGGTGTAAACAAATAACTCTGCGTGATTATTGCTCTGCGCATTGGACATCGCAGCGCTGGCAGCATGGAACCTTATTCCTATGATCATGTCAACTCTAGCATCGATGGTGATGACGGCATGATCGATGGTGGCAGCCTCAAATCTTCTTCTGTCCATGGAGACAGAATCAATGGCGACGACGTGATCAACGACAATGGTGGGATGAGGGGCATGGCCTAATCAACAACAACTGCAGGATCAACGGTGATGGCGGAAAAACCGTAAATGGCTTGATCCACGGCAATGGCGGCCTCATCGGTGCGGGATAGATGAACGGCGCCGGCGGCTACGGGATCAACAAGCGCCGGTGGGATAGATCAATGGCACCGGTGAGAGAGAGTGTCCCCCCACTACCGATGCACAGGGTCCATGGCGGCGCCGACGACAGACGATGGGCGGAGGGGCGCCACCTGCAAGGAAGAAGGTAGAGGGGCGGTGGCTCTCTCTCGGGCGAAGCTGTTAGTGATATGCCCTACATGCAACATGAAGATATTGGATATCACGGTTAATGTTTATGTATTAATGAATAAAGTGTTATTCCGTTCTATGAAATAGATATCTTGTTTGATCAATAAGTACGTGACTTATTCATGAGATTTTGTATATAAATTTATTTCTAAATGATCCCTAATCATATATCATATTTATGGAATGAATATGATTCTAAGATCAGCACGTGTATTGATTAATGATCATGTCTCATGGATCATGCTATGGAGATATCAAATCAATAAACGTGAACACATGTTAGAGAACATGTTGTTGGATAGACCCACCTTGAGACACTACAGGGAATTAGTGTGCCAATAGTTAGTCTTAAGCGATGTTGGTGCAAAGTCTTTAGACCTAAAATCATCATGGATTCCAACATGTGTAGTGGCTTATTTAGGGACTGTCAAACGCTATTTCTTAACTGGGTAGTTATAAAAGTAGTCTTCCGATTTGCTATGAAGCATGTAGAGGAATGTGAATGATCAAGATGGAATTTGTCCCTCCTATGAGAGAGATATCTCTGGGCCCCTCGATGTAATGGATTATGGAAGTGCATGGCCATGCCGAGTTGATTAAGGAGTCAATCAACAGATATATAATCCAATACAAGATCGAGTGAATGATTAAACTATTGATAGGATGGCACATGTCTTGCTAACTTAATTGATATCGTGAGGCAAAGAGATTTGTGCACACATTACAGGTTCAGCCGATTTGATTTTCTTGTAGACTTTGGTGTCAATACGTTTATCTAGGGGCCACTGTTGATGGTCGGCCGAGAAACGTTCTCGAGTTGAAACCAAGTCTGCATGAACCTACAGGGTCACACACTTAATGGGATAGAACATGTATTCGAGTTTGACTCGGGTACGATTCAGTTCGGATAGAGATTCGATCGAATATAGAGTCTTGATGGGCCTTTAGGCCTAGTCGGCCAACTCTACATAAGAAGGGCAAGGGGTGGAGATCAATGAGCGCAACTTCTTTAGTCGGATCAAGTTCTCCACGAGCAAACCCTAGCCGCCGCCTTCGAGCCAAACCCTAGTCGTGCATCGCGTGCTAGCACACATGTGTTCAGTGTTCCTTCCCTGGATGTGTGGATACCGGTAAAGACATCGCTATGTTACGGTGTAATCGGTCACATCAGAAAATCCCCGAGTTTCGACTAGCCGAATCCATTATTCGGTAGTTGGAAGTCAGACTGGTCGGGCGAATCAGCGCGATGTCGACGAGATCGGACGAGGCGCTGTCCGAGGTCGGCGAGGTCGGACGAGGCACTATCCGAGGTCGGCAAAGCGTTGTCTAAGGTTGGCAAGACTTCCCGACGTGCGTACGTTGGGTCGGCTACTCCAACGTAGTTTTTTCGCTGCACTGCACGTCACTTGGTAACAATCTATAGACCCTTACTTGCAAGCTTTCTTAGATTACGTGGTAGAAAAGTTTTGTTTTTGCTCTCGTAGCCTACGCATATTCCTTCAGAAGCGACGACGACGGAGGGGCGCTGACGCGCGTCGACGAAGGAAGGTGGCAGCGCGTCTCTCTCTCAGTCGAAGCAGGCGGCGGCGAAGGGCCGAGGACGTGCGCACGAAGGAAATCGAGAGATCGCGGCGGCGAAAAAAGAAACAAGCCGTGGGATGTTTGGAGCTCCAGGGATGATTTCGCAAAAATTGTGCTGCTCGCATGGGTTGTTTTGCCCGCCCCTAATCTAATCCATTGGATAGCATATTGTGTCCTTGATTTAAAGTTTGTAAGGTTGCACGGGTTTCCTTGTTTCCACCAGATCTGTTGCCTATGTATTGTGTATCCGGGGAAAAGAAATGCAACGTGAACATTTCATCTGATCATTCCTTTAGATCCCTTCCCATTTCCACGTCAGCTGGATCAGAAAAATATTCCAATTCCTACCCGGATCCAACGTGTACGAGGGCTCCAAGTCACTGACAGGTGGGTCCGAGGTCTCCCTCCTTACGTCAGACAATTCTCCTGGCGCTGACCAGAAGCAACAGGGCAAAAGGAAAGCTCGAGAGATCCAAGGCCATAGAGCGTCGCAAGAATCCAATCCAATCCTTCTCCCTCTCTCTTGCTGCTTGCTTGCTCCAGGAATCGAGGCCCCCATCTGGCCATCTCTCCTCTTCTCCTAGTGCCGCCGCCTCGGTTCGCCTCCTGATTTCGGTTCGAAGCTTATTGGGGATTTTTCAAGCTCTTCTACGTTTCGCTGCTGGGAAGAAGAAGAAGAAGAAGAAGAAGAAGAAGAAGAAGAAGAAGAAGAAGAAGAAGAAGAAGAAGAAAATAAAAGGCAGATTCTTGATTTCCTCGTTTCACCGCGATACTGGTTTAGTGGTTCCTGTGAATCTCTGTGGTTTATGTTCTAGTTACTGCTGCTTAATCCCCTCTGTTCGGTGGACTGGTGGATCTATCTCTATCCGGTTGAGGAAGATGAGGGTTGCTCGATCCCCAAAGGGGCAAATTTCCTTCTCTTTTTTTTTCAGTGTTACTGCATTGATGCTGTAATTTTGGGAGATAATGATATGCTGTTATTGACCATTGTCGTTAAATTTGTCTATTCTTAGCAGCGTTGAGGCGCACCTGGAGGGGGAGTGTTTGGTGGCAGCTGCTGAAATGAGTGCTAGCAGAGGTGGTGCTAAGACTTCATTTCCTCTCTTTTTTTTTTTCATTTTTATCGCAACGCGTGTGCTCTTGCTACCTTTGTGGCACTGAGCACGGTTGCATACTTGCATTGATGGACATGTGCATTATATATTATATGAAAGTATTCCTCATGATGAATTTAAAGGGTTATATCCGGTGAAAGCCATCGAATAAGTGAAAACCCGTGAAAACCGGACCTAAAAGTTTTATAAATTCATGAAAAAATTATTAGAGATATGTGTAGGCATGAAATACATTATTACCAAATCTTAAGTCAAACTCAACTTCATTTGAGAGAAATAAAAAGACAAATTTCGGATGAATAGTAATGCGACACTATTAATTTGAAATTTGTTTTTTCTCTCAAATGAAGTTGAGTTTGACTTAAGATTTGGTATGAATGTATTTTATGTCTATACCTATCTCTAGTAATTTTTTTATGAATTTATAAAACTTATAGATATGGTTTTCACGGATTTTCATTTATTTGATGGTTTTCACTGGATATTTCCCCGAACTTAAAACCGTAACATAAATCTTATGATGTTTAAAATGTATAAATTTCTAGATATTTATGGTCAAATATACAAATTTTTAATAGGACAAAGTTAGAATGACAAGTAATTTGAAATGACGGAGTATATATGTGATTCAGTAACTGCTGTCTATCAGAAACCAAAAAAAGAAAGAAAGAAAGAAAATTTTGATTTTGCATCTGGTGCTCAAACCAGTAGTTCTGTTCATATCGATTGTGTTGTGTTTGTGGTTGTATGATGGGCTCAAGTTTCAGTGCTTCCGTGCAGATAAGATGAGAAAGCTCAAGGAGCTGCTGCACAAGAGTGAAAACCGAATATGTGCTGACTGCAACGCACCTGATCCCAAATGGGCGTAAGTGTTTTATCTTCTGTGAGCAACATGGTTTGTTTACTCCTTTCAAATTAACTGTGTATTTTTGTCATGCAGATCAGCTAATATAGGAGTTTTCATATGCTTAAAATGTTCTGGAATTCACAGAAGTCTAGGGACGCATGTTTCAAAGGTTTCGCTCGCTGCAACTAGAATTTTTTTTTGTTATTTGACCTTGATGAATCCATAATATGATAGCAAAGATATCCATATTTCAGTAAGATTTAGAAAAACCATGGGCCATTCGGTTTAAACTGCAAATGATGAGAATATGTGAGACATTTTTCAATATTGCTATAGGCAATACAAGCATAAATGAATTATCTGGTTGAAACCAATATCCGCTTGACACAGGTTCTATCAGTCACTCTAGATGAGTGGACCGATGCCGAGATTAACTCCATGCTAGAAGTCGGTGGAAACTCTTACGCCAATGCGATATATGAGGCATTTCTTCCAGGAGGCTATCACAAGCCACATCCAGATTCTAGCCAGGAAGAGAGAGCAGATTTCATCAGGTGCATTTACTTATTTATTTTTCTTTGAAACGCATCAGGTGTATTTATGAAATACACACCGGGCATTTTTTTTTAATTGTGCCCATGAGTTGACACTTGCTAGGTTTAGTTTTCAACAGCATATATCTAGCTAGTTATTCAGTGTGAAATGTGCAGAGCTTTTTTCTCCCTAATCATTTGAAGTAATTTTATCCATATAAGGCTGTCTCATACAATTAAATTTAAATAAATTAAGTTGATGACTTCCATAGCGGAGTAAACATTGAACAAAGTTAGTTTTGTAACATCTCAGGTCAAAGTATGAGTTGCAAGAATTTCTGAAGCCAAGCCTGAGGATAGTTTCTAACAAGAGCTCTTTACAGGCCATGGACTCTAGAAAAGATGTTGGCAATGCTTCTAATTCTTACAGCTTCAAGAGTGAGGTAACACCATCCCAGAATTACAAACTTGGTTGCACACAACTCTCAGATGCAATATGATTAGCATTTGAAATAACCAATTCATCTATGTATTTTGCAGGCTGGAATGGTTGAGTTCATTGGGATACTAAAGGTTAAAGTGATCGGAGGCACTAAACTAGCTGTGAGAGACATCCTAAGTAGTGACCCTTACGTCGTGCTGACCCTTGGACAGCAGGTATAGTGGTAATACATTTTCACCAAATTGAGTAATGCCATCTATATTCCTTTTGGAGTCGATAATAGCTTTTTCATTGTATGCAGAAAGCAAAGACTAGAGTAATCAAAAGCAATCTGAACCCGGTTTGGAACGAGGTGCTTACGCTGTCGGTTCCTCAGAAATACGGACCTCTCAAACTTGTAAGTCTTCCACGCTCCATATCACCAGCTTCAGAACCATAAAACTTTCAGAAAACTCGCAATTGTTACACCGACAACGGCATGTTGATCTCGCCACAATCTTTACTTGTTCTTCCATTGACGACGGCCAGCAAGTGTATGACCACGACGTGCTATCGAGGGATGACATCATGGGGGAGGCCGAGGTAGACCTGCAGCCGATGATCACCGCGGCCATGGCGTTCGGCGACCCTGGGCTGCTGTCGGACATGCAGATCGGCAGGTGGCTCATGTCGCGTGACAATGCGCTCGCCAGGGACAGCGCTGTGAGCGTCGCCGGCGGCAGGGTGAAGCAGGAGGTCTCCCTGAGGCTGCAGAACGTGGAGTGCGGCGAGGTCGACCTGGAGCTGGAGTGGATCGCTCTCAACCAGTAGATCTTCTTCTTCTTCTTTTTAATTATTTTTCGTAATGAAAATTAACTCTCGGCCTCTGCACCAACTATGAATGCGCAACTAAAATGTTGGCTTTTTATCTCGATGTATTTTACTGGATTTTGTTGTGGCCTTTATTACAGAAATTGTTGTAGCCTGGGTGATGGTCTTCCTGGACTGTGGTGTCCAAAATGGCAAAATACATGCTGAACTTTCTCACCTTCGTCGAATTTTATGGAATTTTGCTCAATTTAACTACGGTTGTTTGGTTCAACAACACAATCTGCTGGACTTTCTCAACTTCGTCGAATTTTACGGAATTTTGCTGAATTTAATTACGGTTGTTTGGTTCAACAACACAATCATAGCTTTATTTCTTCTCAACCATGCCAAGCTTTAATAGTACAAGATCACAAGCGTGACATTCAGTTCTGTATCGTGATTTTCACACGAGTTTATGGCAAAACGTGGTTGGCAAAGTCAGGCTTGAGCCAACTTCCTACCTGAATCTAGGTCCACAAACATGGCCATGTTTGGGGAAGCTTTAGCTGTTGAAGCTTCTTTCAAATATCTACCTTTCCCAGACAATCTAGATTCTTACTCAGATTTTTATTTGTAGATATAGAATTTAGAAAAAAAATAAAACAAGTAAGAAATGGAGAAACCGACTTTTTTCAATTCTCACATGCTAGCTACTTACCATCTGTTTTTCGGAATAAGGACTCAATTTTCATTGTTTCGTTTATTCATATGCTTATTTGTATCGCTTAGTAGAAAACAAAAAAATCAAATCATTTGTGAGTAAAACTTTTACATACATATCCTTAGCGACTTAAAAGCAAATATTTTAAAATAAACTATAATAAAAAACCATAAAATCAAATTCAAAATTAAGTTGTAAAACTGACTCATCTCTGAATAATTGACTCCTCTCTGATGCAATCATACACCGTCCGAGTAACTCCAGCCCAAGCAGATCACGCCACGTGTCCAAACCCAATCTGACTGACTCACACGCACACGCACACGCACACGGGTGTTGGCTGTTCACTTGTCGGAATCCAAAGCTGGAAGACAGCGAGCGAAGACACGAAAAAGGAAAGAAACCTAAGCCCACCGGAAATCTCTCCTCCCAGGAAAGAGGAGGAGGAGATCTCCCAATCTGCGGGATCGCTAGGCCCGGCTCTCTTGAGGCTTGGAATCTTGGGGGGATCCTGATTCGGGTGAGTGGCCTTGTTCATTGGCGAATTTCGCTGGGGATTCGTTCATTAATTGGGGTTAGTTTAGGTTCGGGGTGTTAGGCTTGCTCGGTTCTTGTTCGAGGAAGTGTTCGATTTAGGAGCATAGGTTATGGCGAATTGCTTTGGGGGTGAAACTGCTTGCTGGATTTTGTAAGGGGAAATTTTCGTTCTTGTGCTGCAAGAAGAGAGTGCCATTTGGGACAATGTTTGTTATACATTTATGTTTGCTTGAGCTATTTTAGTAGATGGTTGAGGAAATTTTAGGTAGCTAGTGTTCGTTCCTGGATGTAGGTCTGCAAATATTCTTGATTTTTCTCATATACCGTGTTGATTGTATTGTGTAATAATAAGTAGGTTTTGTTCCAGGATAGATTCGACTTTGCACCCACTTAATAATTCTTAGAAATCTTTGACTATAGTTTTGTTGGAGAACTTAATGTCCTTGTTAATACTCTACTTAGTTGGGTACTTGGGAGTTGGGAGCTCCATATTACCCACAAATTTTATTCAGCGTACACCTGTGAACAATACAAAGAAACACTGTTTTTGATTTGAAGTGGCAAAAATATTACTGAGGACTGTCATGGCATCATCGCATAAACTTTGAAGTGGCAAAAGAACAGATGTTGTGGCAGCTTTGGTTCCAACAACCACAAGGATCAGTGTTAGGAACGTAGCATATAGTGTCTTGTTGAGTTGTGGTCCTTATGGAAACAGACAAAATGCAGATGTCCGATCTGTTAGAAGATTGGCAACATTCCATTATTTCCATAGCACAGCTGCCACAACTATTTCACCAATCTAACTTTTATTCTCAACTTGCAAAGATACATTCATCTTTTATATTTTAGTTTGCCATTGCCAGTGTAGAACTATATTGTTTGTGTGCATTAGATACTGGAGAAAGGCTTCGTTAACCGTAAACATTTATTACACTGACCATTCAAGCACAGACAAGGAGCATGCTAAGGAAATTGTGAACTGTATTTCCTATTTTCACTTCATACGGCCTTATTCTCCTACCACTTTTGTGTGCTATGGTTGAATATTGTTTTATGAAGATGATTATTTGATTTTCTTCTTCGCTCCCCTTGTTCCACAACATGGTCAATTTATATATGTCTTGTGCAGAGGATGCCAAATGTATGAACCAAAGCCCTTATCAAGCATTGTACCAGCTCACAACGATCCAGTTTCTCACAATCAACAAATTGAACGGATTAGCAACAATGTAGTATCTAATAGTGGTGGAAACAGCTCAAACAGCAACTTTGCCGCCAGACAACGCTTACGGTGGACTGATGACCTTCATGATCGTTTTGTGGATGCTGTAACACAGCTTGGTGGACCCGACAGTAAGTTACTATGTCTGCTTAATTACTTTTCTCCTACCAAGTATTTGTACAAAAATCCTGTGCTTGCTCCCCATTAAGGTTTTTGTTCACAAACCCTGTGATGCTAAATACATTTATGCTGACACGGACTATCTTTCAATTCTTATTTCAGGGGCAACTCCGAAGGGGATTCTTAGAATAATGGGTGTTCAAGGGTTGACCATTTATCATGTCAAAAGTCATCTGCAAGTAATTGCGCTTGAGATTCTCAATACCGGCATATAGTCTATTTGCCAACTTATGTTCTAGATTTTACTGATTGAATTGCTTGTTTCTTCAGAAATATCGGCTTGCTAAATACATTCCAGATCCCACAGCTGATGGTAGGTAATTGCTGTTGTGGAACAGAAGAGCTTGATATAGGTGTTACAATTTTAAGTTAACACACAAGGATTTCATTGTGTAGGTGCCAAGTCTGACAAGAAAGACCTAGGAGATTTGCTTGCTGACATTGAAAGCTCATCGTAAGTTAGTTTCTCCTCGCTTCGGAAATATGCTTGCATGTTGGTATCAATATATCATGGTATGTATCTGGAGTCTATATGCTCTTCTTCTAGTTGTGGACTTCCATTCACCTAGCTGTTTGTATCCATGGGATTTTATGGATTCCTCTTAAGAAAAGAAAATTTTAATCTCTTGCCTCATTTTGGCCTTCGTTATGTGTGTCCTCTCGCTGCATAGTGTATCAGTGTTTGTTAGCCATATTCTACTGGCACAGAAGTCTGGTACAGCTTGATGTGGCTGTGGCATACCCATATAGTCGTCCTCTGTGGCATAAATCTTTTACCTCTACAACACTAGAATTTAAATGTTCATACACAAACTTATATATAATTGTGAGTTTAGATCATCAAGCATTCCGCTAAAGCTCAGCACCATAGGGGTATTAGGTATGTTCATTAATGGTCAGGCAGCAGGGCTTACCTATTACCCTCATGAGGACCCCATGACAGGTGACCATGAGTCTATATCTGGATGAGCACTTCCTAGCTCATCCTTTGTTAACATTCCTCACCCTAAATTTCTATATTTGCTTCTTTCTGTAGTTGATAGTAATCGCGTGTACATGCCAAGTTTGCCAACCTATATTATTTTCTTTTTTCTAATGATAGACCTATTATTTATTATGTTGATAAATTGTTCTGAATTTTTTGTCTTCTGATCATTGTGGTTAAGCAATACAAACGGTAAGTGTCTAGCACTAGAGATACCGTAGCAATACAGGTTATCCATGTTGGGCATAGAGCACTGAAAATATACCTGTGTTCTACAGATCGCTCATAGAGCAACACACTGTGTATGAGAACTTTGAGAGTTGAAACTTGCTGTATCACATTGTTTGTTTACATGCATATCTCAAATAACTTGAACGACTGAAATGTTAGGTTGCTGCATCAAACATAATACAAGATCCACTTTTGCATTATTTTGTTTCTTGGCATCCATTCCATATTGTTTAATAAGTCTGTACTTCTTGAAATCTTATTGAGGATGTAGTATTCAAAGTAGAAAATTCAATTTTGCATTGTTTGGTTTATATGCATCCATAGGATATTACTTAACAGTTCTCTAATTCTTGAAATCTTGTTTAAGGATTGAGTAGTGAAAACAGATGTTCTTGAGTTCCTAATAAAGCATATTTATCTATGGAAGGGGAATGGAGATAGGTGAGGCTTTAAAGTTGCAGATGGAGGTGCAGAAGCGGCTACATGAACAACTAGAGGCAAGTTGCCTCTTGGACACCTTTATGGCTAACTTCATGTTTGTACTCTGTCTGAATTCTCCATTTCTGCTAATGCTGTTCATGTTTATTGAAAATTTTGTCATGCGTTAAGTTATAACCATTTTCATACTGAATTTTAAACCGAGGCTGGGTAGGTCAAATAGCACATGTACTTCACCGTTGTATTGTTTTCTATTAAATTGCTTGCTGACATGCTGCTTCTAATCTCATACAAATATTGCTAAATAATCACATAAGCTATTTCCTGTAATTAAAAATGATATTTTATACAGTGACAGCTTCTGCTCATGTTTGACTTCTCATGCATCATCAAATCTTGCAGCTTGACGCTATCAGTTAAAACACCAGATGACTGAAATAAGGCATAGATGAGAACTAGTTGCATTATATGAAGCTGTAGAGCTAGGGGAGCACATAAATCTTGTGTTTACACATGATCATCAGCTCACATAAGTATTGATCTCTCGACTTGGTTTAAGTCAACAAATTATAATCTCAATCCACTGTGATCAATCAGTGAAGTTCTGTTTGAAGCAAAATTTTTACAGTGGTCTGGTTGGCAATTAGTATCACTTATGAGGAATGCCATCCATATGACGCTTTTAGCTTCCCTTCCAATTCTAGAGAATGTCACTTACTTCCAAAACATGTCTACAGGTGCAAAGGCAGCTACAGCTCCGGATTGAAGCCCAAGGCAGGTACCTCCAGAAGATCATTGAGGAACAGCAGCGTCTCAGCGGTGTGCTGGGTGAATCAGGCAAGGTGAGTGCCCTACGACCAGCTCCAGGGGAGCACTACCAGGATTCCGACAAAACCGACCCCTCGACCCCGGTACCAACTTCTGAATCCCCAATCCGCGACAAGGCTGGAAGCGGCTTGTTCAAGACCATTTCTTCGCACGACGGCTGCCTCTCCTCAGGTCGCGAGCCTTTGACACCGGACTCCAGCTGCATTGCCGGCTCCCCTTTGGAGAGCCCCAGGGCTAGCAAGAGGATCCGGGTCAGCAGTGGCATTGATCATTATGGGAACGATGAGTTCGTGCTTCCTCACAAGGTTCTGGAGCCAAGTTCAGGTTCCGATTTCCGACATGAAAGCTCGGTGTTATCATCCAGTGCAGCACATTTCGATTCTTTGGAGAGCCTGGATGCAGATGAAAATGTCTTCACCAATGGTTCAGTCAGGCAGTGATGTTTGATTTTCACCTGTGTAGGGCAGTGATGTTTAGAGGATTTGCTAGTTATCTCTCCAGTAGAGCTGTTGATCTTAGTGAGGCTGTAAGGCTGTAAACCCAGCCATAACTGTTACTAGTTGTTTGTACTGTTCAGTGCATGTTTGTACCTTACTTAATTCAATCAGAGAGCAATGCAGTGTGCACATCATTTTACAGTTCATGGAGGTCTGGAAATGTTGTTAAGTGAGATGAACATAAAGATGATTTTATTTTTGTTGGGCATGCAACTGAATTATAACATATCTCCACATCAAGTCCAGTATATTGGGAAGTACAAGCATTAGAATTACTGATTTACTGTACAAGTTCAGATCAATATGTCATGAACTCTTTCTTTAAATTGTAAGCATACATGGGGTCTTCAGACATGTTAAGACATTCTACTACGATCATGTTGAATCATTCTATCAAGATAATACACAATATCAACGAGCAACCAATCAACGTCATATACTCCAGTTGTCATTACCACCAAACTTTATAGCCTCCTCAGGCTGGCCAGGTATATCTTCACAAAATTCATTCATCGTCGTCCTCATTTTCGTCAATCCCTACCCAGCGAGTGAATGCAAACAGAAATTCTTTGAAGGTCACCATTCCGTTTTTGTCCCAATCCATTTCCTCTACCAATCATGCAAAGAAAAGAAAAGGATAGATGTTAGGACTGAAAAAAAATTATGGAAACTACAAGCTACTGCTACACTGACGGGATGTCAGTCTTAAAGTTCTACATTCAGATAGAAATAATCAAATAAAAACCATGGGAATAAAAGCAATTCATTTGTAACATGTATATCTATAAGGGCATATAAGTAATTGTCTTCACCCTAAACTCAGATGGAAAACAAGCATTAGGGTGAAACTCACCAAATCTTCTCATGGCTATACGCCCAGAAGAGCGTTCCCCTGTTGCAGTCTCATTTATTGATTGAACCATCTCTTCCTTACTCACATATCCATCTTTGTTCTTATCCAAAAAGACAAATGCATCAACCAAGGTCTCAAAAGTTGCCTCAAGATTTCCTAACCCCATCTTTATCTTCTGTGCATTATGTCAAGGAAACAGAGAAGCTCCTGGCAGAAATGAGTTAGACGGATCTAAAATAGGATACAGATACAGAAAAATCCTAAGTATCCTATCCATCTGATAAACCTTTATACTCCAATCAGCTTTATATTGTAATGAAAGATTGACGAAAATGGAACTGTAATGTACCAATTTTGCAATACCTAACCTGTATGCTAACCCCAGATTGCTCTGCGGCAATGCTTACTAAGAAAAGGATACTGCTTCTGACACAGCTGGTTCATTGAGCAGATAAATGAGGCACAGAAAGACGATGAACTCATTGAACTTCATGCCCATGTCTTCATTTATATCACAAGCTTCAAAGAGCTCATTTATCTCCTCCTCGGTGAATGAAATTTCCAACTTTTGGAAACAATGCTTCAATTCTTGTTTATCTATTTCGCCATTGGAATCTTCATCTGAGGAAGCAAAAAGAAGTTGTTTTTGATATATGAGTGAGAAGCTGTTTGTTTGCATAGTCAATATTTGAAAGACCACATAACCATTTATATAGAACACGTTGATCAACAGCTACAGCTATAATCAAACGTTACTTGAAATTTCCACAGTTCAAGAGAAGAACTATTAATAAAAAGAACCACAATAATATTTGTTTCTGATAATGATTTCATGAACTAAGGAAATAGTATCGGTCCTGTTTGTTCCTTTCAAACTTTTTCACCATTGTATGGAAGATCTCTACTGAATCTCATTAGCAATGAGCTCCAAAAGTAAGACATGATCACACAGTGACTAGCACACAGACAGCATGACAAATCTCACCAAATTGCTCGAAGATGGTCTTGCATTTCCTCAAGCTCTCATCGATTTTCGGGAACTTCATGATGATACTATCGAATGACTTCAGCGAAGTCCCGTGCGACGCTCTCTGCTGCATGGATTCCACCATCTTCGTCTCAAGCTTAGAGCCGTGAGAGCTCCTCTTCATGGTGTCATGGCGTCCAAGGATGCCACCCATGCTGGCACTTCACTCAGTGCTCCTAGCTGGACAAGCACCAAACAGTTGTACCTGAAACAAAATTAACAATAGTTGTGGCTCATCTCTCATGCATGGGACAAGTTGGCAAACTGCTTCAAAACAGCATAATGAATTGAGCAGGTTGTAGCAGCAGCCGACACAATCAAGCAATCAGCATGAAGGGCCTGAACCAAACTAAATTACGAACTCACCTAGTCTGGTTAAACTCAGAATAACACGAATTTACTCTTCTCTTTACACCAGAAGAACACGGTTTCACTACCATATACTCGTAACAATCAACTACAGCAGGGTTAACCATCATAAACAGTACAAGAACAGTGCAGAAACAGTGGGCGTAGGGACAGAAAACGACGAGAGTATCTGGAAACAAAGATAGTTCTAGAAACCATCAAATCCCTGTGCGCCACGAAGAAAATCGAAGCCGTTTCGTTCCAACCTCATCATACACCCAGCTTCTCAACTCCCAATAATTAATCCACCAAAGAAACAAACAGATACGAGGTGAATCACGCGCAAGAACAACAACCCAATCACGCCCTAGATCACTCATAAGAAGCGTAGCCAACTAGCCAAGCGACGGAAAGGGGAAAGATTGCAAGAAAAGAACCTTGTCTTTGCTTTTGCCTGTGCTAGCCAAGCGGCGGCCCAGGGCGAAATCTCCCTCCGCCGGAGAACGAGCGAGACCGGCCAACCTCGCGGCGGCCCCGATCGGAATCGGCGGCGAAGGAGAGGTGGGAGCTTCGATTGAGGGCAAAGAGTGCCAAATTCTTCTTCCTCTCGCCGCGCTGCCACGAGAGAGAGAGAGAGAGAGGAGGGGGAGGGGGGCGCTTTTGTTGTTGCTTTCCATGAGGCGGCGGCTGACGAGGGCAGTGCAACGGCGGGATGCGGGTGGGGCCCACGCGTGGGTGGATGTGGGTGGCTGGCAAGTGGGGCCAAGGTGTCAGGATGACCTTTGACCTCGGCTGGTGGTGGGTCGTGGGTGACTTGACTGACTGGATATGCGGTGAGAATGAGATGACGCCACGCTTGCTGGTCTCGGCTCGGACTCTTGTCTCGCTACCGCTGACCCTTTTTTTCCTTTCTTTTTTTCTTTTTTGCGTTTTCCTTTGTCACGATTCAGATTTTGTCGAGGATACCTTGGCGATTGTCAAATCCTTGCTTTACTTTTGACTTGTTGTAGACGAAAGGTGATATTTTCTTTCCGCCTTTGTGGAATCATTTTAGCATTATTCTGCAAGTTCATGCCACCAGATGGCCTCTCTCAGCTCTGGAAAATGCATGATGGACATTAAACCGTGCAAGTTACATGACCAAGGAGAAGGTCAAAGTAAATTTCAGACAAATTGAACATTTTCAGGGGACTGAGAACTCAGATGAAACTTTTCTACTTCAAATGGCCGTGCTGCTGACATGCTCATTTCACACTTTTACACTGAGCACAGTAATGAGAGCTCTCCATTGTTCCAGCACCACAGCGAAAGTACGTTCTCATGTCAATTGTCAATACAGTTCCAACTCAAAAGCCTACTCAGATCTTAGAAACAATGCACCAGGCTACCAGAGCTACTATCCAAAAGACCAGGGGTGGTCACACGCTAAAATATAGTACATGCCTTCAGATTTACATGATCAAACGTGGAAGATGATAAAGGTACAAAATGGCAATTACATGGATTGCCTGACAGGCTTAGTCGAGCAGTAAGTGATGTTTTCAACCAAAGTGTGTACAGTTGGCACCAAGAGTCAGAATCAGGGTGCATTTCCTGTCCTTCGAGTCATCCGTGTTCCTAGCGGATTTGCCTGTGTTAAGATGTGTATTCACAGTTGTTAAGATGACTTGGTTCTCTTGTGTTGAGCCTGGCCTTGGAGGCACAGCCTGAATCGCTGGGTTAGGCTCTCTCCCATCTCTTGCCTCTCCTGTTTGAGCCTCTTCCATAGAGATCGATTCTTCCTCTCCTTTGGTATAGCGAGCGGTTTCCTTCGTATCCGTCTCAGTGGCGTTGCCAACGCCCGTAGTGTCATGCTCTACAGTTCCAGAACAAACGGTGAGATTCAGATCTAATGGAAAACTTTCGTTGTTATCAGGGGCAAACTTTAACCTTACTGGTTACCTAAACAGTCAAAGCAATGTCGCTAATTTGAGAGGTTCAGTAGGTAACAAACAAAATGGCATATGCATTCACTTGAGGATCTATTTAAAAGGTGTGAACAAAAATATCTAAGGTAGTGACCCTATGAAAAAAGGACATAATATGGTCATGCAACAGAAGGACATCCAAAATGAAAAAAGAAAGAAGACATACCTTATGCTTATGACTAGGAATTTCAGGGCGCTCGCCCAGGGATGATCCATCACTCGCGGCCCCCAAGGAAGAGCATCTTCCCCAGCTCTCTCGGTTTGAACTTGTGTATGAGCAGCACTCCTCATTTTGCCTGTTAGATTTATCCTACAAAAGGAAGTAATACTTTGTATCAGTGAGATAGCAAAACAGTTCTCTGTGATATTCTTTACTCAGGGAACAATGAAATGTAGTAGATTTGCTTTTGGTGTTTTGTAGGAACAACAAACATATGGTAATCAACATACTAAGGGAACTATACCATATGTTGATGTAAAGATGTTTACAGAATGCAGTGTTCAGTTACAATGCAAAAACTATTTTATGCTTCAAAAGCCTAATTTATTTACCTCTAAATGAGACTCAGCAGTGTGAGTGTCCATCTCAGTGAGGTTATGATTTTCATCCAAAAGAAAATCCTGCATTCAAATGGAGATACTCAGCTAAGATCTCAAGTACTTGAGGCAAACCAACCACTGATGAACTTACCAAGTCATTATCCGTTTTAATAGACAACTGATTGACCCTCTCTGTCAACAATTCAACCACTGATTTTGTAGCTAACAAAATGAAAAAGGAGTTTTCTTAGGGATCAGAATGATAATTTATGATATCAATTTAATAACCTACTAAGGGAACTGACTCACACCATTTGTGAAGTTAGCTGCAGCTGCCGATGAACTGCCTGCATCAGGACCAGCAGCCCTTAGACCATTGATGATCTCATAAAGTAAGCTCTGAAAAATGCAAGCAAATTGGTTGGTAATTTCCTCGAATTTTCTGATAATATAGGCTTTAGAAAATAAAGGATCACCTCATTGGTTCCAGCTCCAACCTTAAAAGCACCAATGTTGTAGTACTTATCTAACTTATTTGAGCATACTGAAGGAAACTGAGGTGGGTGTAGAACATTATAGAAGAATATTGAAACAGAATCATAATAAAATTGAGGCCTGGGGGAATTGTGATCGCCGTCAAATTTGATTAAATTTTTATCCCCCTGTAGAAAAGTAACCAAGAAAATGAGTTATAAATGTATTTAGCATGCATCTATTAACTGTTCAGCCTTTGTAAAGCAAACAAAAGTGGGACTTACCGCATATGCCTGATGAATACGGTCAGTGTGCTGGGGCTGAATAAACATGTCATTTGATGCATGTCCAAATAATGCAGGAATAAATGTCTTGGGGGCAAACTGTTGAAAATAAGTAGACAGAAGAGGTAATTAGCCAAACACCAACGTTAGCTTTGATTTCCACTGAAACCAACAAATGATAATTTAGAAAGCACACCTGCACAACATCAAGATCCATTATATCAAACTTAGCTCTTCTTTGAATTACACGTCGCATGTACTGCACAGCCATCTTAACCTGAACAAAACATTATATGATGCAAAGTACTGCAAAGGTCAGTGGGCAGTTGGCACTTAACTTAGCAGACAATTAACATGAAACTAGCATCGTTAACTAAAACTTATCTTATTCTTGTACTTAATATTGTTAACATCAAAATTTGGTATGATTCTTTAGTGGATTCGGTTAACGAAGTCGATCAACCGACGAAAAAGTTTATCCAAAAGAGATTGAGTTCAACAAGGAATCATGAGGACCATGGCATGGCAAATTTAATTCTATTTGTTAGTTAGATTGGATTTAGTAACTTTATCTTTAGGAAGTTTTGTCTAGTGTCTGATCAAGACTTGCAATTTTCCTTTTATCTTTAGGAAACCTGTATCATATCCGATCAGGACTAGTATCAACCCGAGAGTATAAATATGTACACCCGAGGGTTTTTGTAATCTATCTCTCGATCAATATACAACTTTCAGCGCATCGCCACCCTTTTACTCTCGGCGAGTTCTTAGTTTCAAGTTAGGCTACATCGGTTTCGATCTCCAGCAAGGAAGTAAGTTCCACCAACTTCGCTTATATCGACGGAGTTAGAACTTTCTCGGTTGAGTCGGATATTCTATTTCAATCGATGCAACCGTTACGTATCATATATATTGCTTAATCTTAGATCGTATAACCGTTTACATCCGTATCAGTTGATTCATTACTTTCTCAGTTGAGTCTGATATCTTGATTAGATTGATATTGTTTTAAACTACTTTACTGCCTTATAATTGATCAATATATCTACCACTCTGAATAGGATTTATCGGCTTGTTTAGATCTATCAAGTTTATCTACGACTTAGTATTGTCTCGGTTGAGTTCGATCTACTAGGTTTTTTAGCTAAGCTTTTAGAGCTAACTTGCATAATAATTTCTACTAAGAGTTTCATCGGGGTTTCAGCTGGTGAATTATCATTATTGTGGGCTTCAGATATCAGTTGTATCGGTTAGTTAGCCGATATACATTTTAGTTTAACTGCATCGGATCTCCAGCTGATGTATGCTTTAACCATTGGACTTATATTTCTCATGCTATATCAGTTTTGGTCAATTGGTTCACATTGAATTCTCATTGCAATCTTTGAGTTGTATCGGTTCATACTAACTTGTATAATCTTTAGCTAAATACATCTTTATTAACATCAATCTTATACTATCTTGGTTCAGTTCGATCTCGCAAGACTGTCTTTGATAAAGAACGGTTTATTGATGATTATGCATAGTTTTAGATCTAGCCTGTTCGTTCACCTGATTATTTGAATCAACATTGGATCTATAGTCGATTAATCAAAACCATATCGACATCGGCTGACTTCGCTACACTACATCGGCTTATTAGCCGATCGGCTCCTTGATCATCAATCTATTTTCATGTTGTTAGTTGCAGGATCAAATTAACTGGCACGCCATGAACCCGATTGATAGGACCTGCACTGGAGCTAAGCAGATCTCCCAGGCCACCGTGTGGACGACGAATTTCACGTCAACAAATATATAACCAGAAATTAATATTATGTTATAGAGCATGAGCGGTAGTAAGGAAAACCTTTTTCTTTTATGCATTACCTACCAGTTAGCTAGTGTCGTGTGCATCAACTGACCAGAGTTGTAAAAGATTTGAGCTGCACAAAGCTCCCTAAAGTTTGTATTATTTCTGGATGAAACCACAGTATTTTCTAATTATAGATACATGCTCTTGTCATGCACAAAGCAGTCACCTGGAGCACAGTAACAAGGTGACAAGTGGTATAACCAAGCACCATAAACCACTGATTAACTCATAATAAGCTAAAGTTCACCAAAGCATGTGCCTATATCATACAAACTACAGAAAGCGAATGATTCCTTTGTTCAGTTCATAGTAACAGTGGGAACAAGATATTCTGCAAAATGACAAGCATACCGTGAACTTAGGAACTCGGATTTTGTAAACATCTACAAGCTCCATCATTAAGTCATATAGGTTAGAGAAAGCACTGTCCAAAACCAAGCCAGCAATTGAGGGATCTTCTGCTCCATACAGTAGGCTGTCAAAAGTTTGGACAGAAGTTGTGAAGAGTTTACCAAAAAATCAATACATAATTAGAAACTAAATCTTCAAAATATTTTTATGGATGGGAATACTTCTAAGTAACATTTAAATAATCAACAGGAACTACCAGGATGAGCAATTATATATAAAATAAATTCGAGTGTATTCCACGACTCATAAAAATAATGTATCCTTAAGAGAAATAAAGTATTGGATAATTGGTGATAAACTAGGAAACACAAGCGCTGTAACCAAATACCTTGTAACAGCACCCATCGATCGCCCCCAAAGGCCTATGCAAGAAACTTCCTTATTGTTTCGCAGAAAGGACACCACGCATTTGAGATCCTGTTTCTGAGAGTGGTCGTATTTTTATCAGATTAATGCAGTTGTGAAACAATAAGTGTGTGTTTTCACAAAATTATGATGATTATGTACCTCATGCCAACCAAGGCTGACATACTCTCCACCTGATAGCCCTGACCCTGCAAAGTCAAGTGTAAATAGGGTGATATTTGAAGGGAGAAGTATGACAGCTGCTTCATTTGCATCTGCTCTGCATCCACTGCATTGAGTTAAAAGAAAGAGATTGTAAGGAATATGGTGAGCACCATAAGAAAACAAAATTAATGATTTATCTTGATAACTCAGAGACTGTAACTAACAGAAAAATGACTGGTCTCCAGGAATTAAGAGTGTAAACTATGATCAGAATGCTGGTCCCACCAAAAGATCAATCATATTAGTATAAGAAATTGAGAATCTATGAGCATGCTCCAACTATGATAAATACCTATTTCCATGGCAGTAGATCACACATGGAAGTGCAGTATTATCTGGGATGATAGCAGGAACATAGTGGCTGCATTTCAAGGTCTGGTCTCTTCCATTCGTAAGCTGCCACATACAGGTAATAGAATAAGGCTAGTAATATATAAAAGGGTGATTTTCTCATCCACAAGTGAAAGAGAAAGAAGGTCTTAAAAAGCTCCCCTTACTTGCCTCCAAATCAATACGTCTGTACTTTCTTCCTGCAAGAGTAAATTCCGGTTCCCACAGATACTGATCTGGATTGTACTCTGCACTGCAAATGCATACCCAATTAACTGCCTCATTATCATAAAGATGAAAGCATCAGTTGACTATCAAAGTTTCGTGGGGTTCCAAAGTTCCAACTCCATTATTAGACATTAGTGCATCTTAAAGAAAACAAGTAAAGTTATCTTTAGGAAAAAGAGTACAGTGGAATGAATGTGGATGTGCTAACTAAATGCATAAGCCCCTTTGAGGCACATGCCACTACAACACTTCCAATTGCAAACCGCTAATTGTTTGACAAGCTAGTACAGTAATTTTAACAGCAGGGATTAAATAACAAGCACAAACTCCTACTTTTGGATATTTCAAGTACTGAGCTTTTCAATGCTTGAAGTTTCGAGCACTGATAAGACTAATACTCAACCACGGCTTAGGAAGCATGACCGTCTGAATCACAGAGCGAGCTAATACAGCGAAACATGACCGTCTACAGCAGGAAGCATCATTTCAGTGGGAGAAAAAATATTTACAGTGCAATTACCGCGGCGGACGGATGACAAAATTAACGAACTGCTCGATCATCGCGCCGCCGGAAGCTCCCCGACGAAGACGCAGCGGCGAAGGATGCTCGCGGCGCTCATGTACCAGGCCCCCAACCCGCGCCGCTCGCCACAAAGCCCCAACCTCCTATCCCCCTCAGCTTCCGCCCCGCCAACCAGCCTAACCCCAAGCCAAATCGACTCAACCCCCCACCAAATTCCCAGCAAACACCCTCAGATCCGCGCGACGAACGGCAGCTCGCGGGAGCAGCGTCGAGCCCCCGCCGCGACCCGCCGGATCCGGCGAGGTTTCAGGCGACCCGGAGCTCGGAATGCTCGCCGCGAGCGGCGGATTCCGGCGGGGGCGAGTGGCGAGGGCGCGGCGCCCGGCGGCGGCGACGGCGACAGGAGGAGGGACGCGGCGGCGGTGGGGCCGCGCGGATCGAGGCGAGACGAGGGGGAGGTGGAGGAGTGTTGGGGCGTGCGGAAATGAGAACGTTAATGAGGCGGATGAGATGTGTAATAAGGGGAATAAAATCGGTTTTATGAGGGGATTTTCGTGATTGTTTGTTTGCGTTTTTTAGGTTAGCCCCCGGAAGTTTTTGTGGGCTGCGTATGACACGTTTCCGCTTCACATGCACTGTGTATGGATGGGTCCTTGGGCATGGTTTACCGGCTAGTCCGCACATGTGACGGTTGCGTGGGATTTGAAACCATGGTTTTTTTTTAATCTTATAGTTCCATTTGTAACCTATAAAATATATTATAAGATATCATATAATATATTTATAAAATATATTATAAGATATCATATGATTTTATTTACAATGATTTCTAGCGGATCATTTATCATTCAATATAGACTAAAAAATTGTCTATACCTATATATTGAAAGGCTCTTTTTTAATATGTTGAGAGGCTTAAATCACTATAAACATAACTATAGGCATAATCAAAGACACAAAGCATTTAAAAATAAAAGACATGTATACATAATTTTGAAGACATACCTAACTCATGAAGTCATGATATCCCTATTTTCTTTATTTTCAATTGATCATCATCATATTAGTATTCATTCCTTAAGTTTATTCGTTATTTGTACAATAAGAGTAAAATGAACATTGGTGCATGTATCCATACACATAACCCTTTATAATAAAAATGTAATGTCTTGATTTGTTAGTGCCCATGGAATATTAGGAATGATACATGCATCAAGCTTGTTATAGGTGCAAATGTAGTATGGGAAAGTTATTTTTTTTATTATGGTGTAATTATATTTTCTATAATATAATGATCAATTAATAATGGAGGGGTAATTTATAAAATATTACTAACACAATCTTATTATAATAACATAATTATAATAAGGAAGTTGAAGCCTAATAGTTCATTTTTTGATAATAAGAATAAATCATGGCATTTATCTTAATACGTAAGTTATATGAAATTAACAAAAATATGCTACTTCTCCATCACACAAAACGTGACTTTTAAGAGATATTTAACTATTTGTCACTCCTATAAATGACAATTGACTACGAGTGATAAATTCTTAATTATTATTTTTAAAAGTGATAAATAATTAAATGCCCCGACGTTTAAAGATTCTACTAATGTCCCACAAAATAAGTCGTTTGAGCAATTCAATGGCCATCGGTTTTGAAATTTTAATATGCTAATGGTTGCTATTTCATGTGTAATTTTTATGGTCATAGCTTCAATGTGCAGAGATATTACAGGTGCTTTTGTTGGATGCACTGCCCTCAGTGAAATGACAGCTGATTATCAATAAGCGAGGCAACTTGGTCATTTTTTCTTCAAGCTAATTTGCCTTTGAAACCTTAAAAAAATGATGTTTTGTGCGACTGAGGAAGTAATTCAAATAACCTTTGCTTAGAAAAACTGGAAAGATGAACTTCAAACCAACAAGGCACAGTATAGATTGGACCAAATGTTGGGCGCTGATCTTAGAATGAGTTAATTGAATCAAATTCACATCTTTCCAGGGCCATATCAGCAAAATTCTGAACTAGAGAGGGACAGCTCGGTTCGGTACCAGGCCGCCCGAAACCTGAAAGGCCCGAATATTCACCCGCCCCGTGGGCCCCACATCGAAAGGCAGAACCGTTTGGCCTTTGGCGCCCCGTACCCGCGTGTGTTGCTGCTAGCCTGTCCACCTCACGGGAGATGCTTTCCGTGGGGCCCACATGTCATCGACCCTACTGTAGCACGCAAAATACCCCCGGGGGGAGGGGGGCAGTTTGGTCACTTCCGGTGGCGCGGTGGCGACGTGATTATTGTTTGGACTTTTCTTCGGTCGACGACTCGTCAGGTTGTTTTGCCCACCTGTTGAGTTCAGTAGACGGTGGCCGTCGTCGTCGTCGTCGTCCTCGTCCGTCGGCGTGGTCAGGCCACCAACTGCTGCTCCTGCTCCTGACATGGCCATTCATCAAAAGAACCAGGTCCAGTTTGTTAATGCCATTTGATGGCGTTGGATGAGACGTCTGATCACAGCAAAGACGTGTTTGGGAAGTAATGAGATTGAAACCCTCTGTCTTGCATCGTATCTTTGTTAATTGTTACTGAACAGTTGGGTATTGAGCCCATGTATCAACGACAGTGACATCTATCTTTGAAGTTAGAGAAGCCTGATCCAAAGTAATGGGGTGATTTGGGTCCCATTTGTAAGGGAAGGTTCGGAAAATTTTTTATGTATCGTGTGAAAATTTTACTTCTGATTTTTAAGAGGAATTTTTATCAGTAGTGTTAATTTTTTTCCCCAAAATTTTGTGAGTTTTGGTGCTCCATCCATCCTAGAAAAAAATTGAATTTGTATGGAGGAAGTAAATCCTACTACTCCTAAGAGGATGTTCTTTTATTGGTGTTGACTTTGCCATAGTTCAGGTTAACAAGTTTGCTGACAAGATATAAGTAACATCCTTTTGCATAAAACTGATTACAACCATAATGTTTTAGCAAAAAAATTATGGGTAAAACTTTCATACTGACTGAAAAGTCAAT
The DNA here is from genome assembly GCA_019925245.2 of Oryza australiensis. NCBI lineage: Eukaryota > Viridiplantae > Streptophyta > Magnoliopsida > Poales > Poaceae > Oryza > Oryza australiensis. The sequence goes on from JAIFGZ020000335.1 coordinate 2,372,854, forward strand.
GCTACAAAATAAAATGCGATAAAAAACCATCCATATCAGCTCTAAAATTAAGTTTTAAATTTTGGTTACGACTGATAAGGTAAATAGCAAGTAATGGAACTTTTAGAGGTATTGCTTAGAATTAGTGTGGCATAATTAGCTTTTAAAATTAAGGAAGTGTCGCTGCTATAGAAAAGTTGATTGGTGCCGGTTGGAACTGGTCATAGGTGTCGGGTTTCCTAACCGTCACTCCTCAGACGACACTGATGAGTCACGCTTTAGGTGTTGTGTCAGTTTGGTAACCGGCACCTATAAGGCCTATGAATCGAGCCGATACTTCGAGCCCCACACCTCATGAGATCCACATCGAAGGCATACATGGAGAAGCCACGGAAGAAAATTTCAAGAACATCCATCACATTTTCACTAAAAAATAAATCAAGAATATTCATCACATTACAAACAATATATGAATCCAATCACGAACCATATGCCTATAACATAAACTCATGCATATTTCCCTTTCCCAAAAAAATAAGAAAACCCTTAATCGTGGAGCCATCGCGGTCGTCGGATTTGGCCGCCATCGCCTCGTGCCTCATCCTCCACTTCACGGGAAGGAGAGAAGATGCCTCGCTAGACCTCCTCACCACCATCGTGTCGACCTCTCGCTGATTGGATCCGGTGCCCAGGAAAGAGGGAGAGGCGCTAGCCCGTTGCGTAGGGGAGAGGGAGAGGCACCGATCGCCATGCAGAGGGGAGGGATTTGCACCGCCCCGCCGTGAGGGGAGAGTGAGAGGTGTCTGCACGGTGCTAATAGGAAAAGAACGCAATAGAGTGAGAGAGAGAGGCAGAGACGAAGGGAGAGGAGAAGTGCGAGAAGATAAGAAGAAGGGCTCGACGCTCCACTATAAGTGCAAGATTTGTTTTCCCCATCTCGTGCTCCACGCAGCCACACCACCTGATCGTGGCTTAGCTACATGACTAGATATCTGCACCTTTTTTTTAAAAAAAGAATACATTAAATATTATTGGTGTCTCTTTTTAAAAAAGAACTTATAATGAGTTAATGAGTTATGTTGTCGTATTTAAATTCTAGATCTATATGAAAGAGCCGAAAGGACAAGAAGAGCAACCGGTTTTAGGTAAACCGGCACCCATAGTACCGTCCTTTTATGCGTTTTTGCATTAGTGTGTCTATTGGATCGAAATTAGCATGTGTCAGATCAAAGCCCTTAAGCACTTACCCCTAGGTATCATGTAGACTTATTTGATTAGTTGGAAGAGAGAAATGAGAAAAGAGGGAAGGAATCACCTCTTATGCAAACAATAGTCTCTACACAAGCTTCAATACAAATTGCGAGAGCATCGAAGTTATTGAGATTTATTTATGTCTTGGTAACGTCTCGTTTTCTCACATTTTAATTACATGACTGTTGATGAGAAATTTCTCTCACGCGCTGGCCTGGGAGATCTGCTTAACTCCAGTGCAGGTCCTTCTCGGGTACCTATGTTGTTCAAGGCGTGCCAGTTGGTTTGATCTGTTAACCAACAAGAAAAATAGATATATGTGTGTGTTAAGTATTAACTCAGATCCTACTGGATCGGCTGCAGGAGTCAATTCACATATATATGCTATTTCCAAAGTGTATTTAAATCAAGTGACTACAATAGATCGGCTGATGTCGAGACAATATTAGTCACTTAATCCAAATATACATCAGAATAATAGATATATGCTTTAACAATCTTAGCCGATGTCATAAGTCCAACCGTGAATCGGCTAATACTCCGATTTGTCTTATAAAAAGATATTGATCTGAGCTAAATGCGCTAAACCTAGATCAGTCGGCTATCGGCTGTAGCTGACAAACTGATTCTAGCTTAGGGCATTTAATTAGAGCAAGATCTTAATATAAGAGACGATTTTAATAATCCTGATAGCAAATATCAAAAGAACATTAAAACAGATAAGGCCGGCTGAAACCCCGGCACTGTCCCTAAGCAAGATACATCTAGCTGAATAGATCATAAAAGCTCTAAAAACGACTTAATAGTTCGACACTGATGCAACATTAAGTATAAAAAGAACAATCTGACCTATTGTAGCTGATGTAAATACCTCGAGACGGTGGATATAGCATATAATACAACCTTTAAATCTAGCTCTATCAGCTGCCGATTCCTGACAGAAGGGAGCCGATAACGAGACAGATCTAAACATTGCTCTAGATTATATGCAATATATGATAGCTAGCGCATCATAAATTATCGAATTTAGAGTGTCATAACGATGGAAGCACTAAATTCGACGAGATACACCACTAATGACAAACATTTACCTGAACTTGGGGATCGAAACGATGCAGCCCGAAGCCAGATCAGTTGTTCGTCTGAAGAAAAAGAAGGCGATGCGCCGAAGGTTGTATTGATTGTGATTATCATAATTACAGGGATCTCGGGTCCTATTTATACCCAAAAATAACATTATCTATACAGACCCTGGACTCTATCTAAACTACTATTTAAAATACGACAATATCCCGGGAAGGACCCATGCCGCATTACAATGAACAGTTTAAACAAATTCCTAATTTACAGATACAATTGCCGTTACAGGACTCTATCCATAGATGGCAATATATTTTAACGCGTAAACTGATAATCGAATCTTCTATTTATCTTCAAGCACTTTCATCGAAAACGGCTTTATCTTCTCCTCTGACTCAGCATCGGCTATCGGCTATCCTTCTCTGATCCAACCTCAGGCGATTGACCTCATAGCCGATCGTTACTCAGCCGATTTGAGCATAGCCGACGCAGCCTCTACTTCTCCGCAGATTATTCCACCAATCCAATTCCGCTTCAAATTCGACCTTGAACTTGGGGATTTGGTTATCAAATTTGGTCGTTAACAATGACCTCATCCAAACAAACATAGTTGAAAACAGAACAACTGCATTAGGCGATGTTTGAATTCAGCGACTAAATTTTAGTTCATGTCACATCGGATGTCTGGACATCAATTGAAGGACTAAACATGAACTAATTATAAGAATAATTATAGAATCGGACGATAATTCGCGAGACGACTCTATTAAGCCTAATTAATCCATGATTAGCAAATATTTACTATAACATCATATCGTCAAATCATGACGTAATTAGGCTCATTAGATTCTCTCGTGGATTATCCTCCGATTATAAATAAGTTTTATAAATAGTCTATATTTAATACTCTAAAATAACATCTCAACATTCGATGTAAACAGCCAAACCAACCAAGGGCTCTGTTCCCAATGAACTAATACATCCATATCCATTCCGTTAACATTTATACAACATTTCATCAACAAACCCGTGTATGACATATGGGTCCTTGTTATAAAGAGTATGATAAGTAGTTATATGTAGCAGTGAAAAAATATATTAATTGTGAGAATATATTTCATCTTTACACCCAGTGGCATAGCCAAAATTTTCTTAAACCTAGGGCTCAACTAGTATAATTTAAATAATTTATCTTTATCTTTCATGTTTTGAGGTTTTGAAATGTAAATTTTAATGGATATTTGGGCTTAGGAGTAGGGCAGCAGCCCCAGCTGCCCTACCCCTGTTTTCGCCTATCTCTGATAATTTTCTCATAAATTTATAGAACTTTTAGGTTTGATTTTATAGATTTTCACTTGTTTTATTATTTTTACCAGATATGTCCCCAAACTAAATAGTCCCTTATGCCTTATTTGGAACTTGGGAGATTCTTGAGATCCTACGAAACATTAAAAATGAAATGTAAAAATTTATATGAAAAGTATAATATCTTCAGGAAGACCTTTGTTTTAGGGTCTTCCATACTGTTGGAGTCCCAGAGCAATTGATGTTTGTATTAGCATCATGCAGTATGATGCATCAAATCTCAAAACTTGCAAAGACGCAGAACTATTTTATGGGCTTTACCTGGCTTGGGTTGGGACTTAATTAAGCTGGCAGGCATATTGGGCCTTGGGCCTTGACCCAACTAAATTGTTTGATGGAACGCATTGGTTAGTAGAAAAACAAAAATATTTCTGCTACGAAAACAGCAATATGAGACGGCTGGCTCGAATGATGAGTGGTGTTTAATGTATACGTAATTAATTATATACTAAAGCTCCTTCAAACATTAAAACGTTCTCACACTCCTATAAATACTTACAAATCATCATGTGACGTTTTAATAGATTAGAAACACCTGACCGTCGATTTTTATTTAAATTAATAGGTCCATTATTTTACACCATCAGATTAGATTAAAAACTAAAGTCTATTAAACATCCTGCTTTCATATCGCCACGTGACATTTTTATAAATACTCCTAAATCTAAATCATCGTGTGGCGTTTTAATAGATTAGAAATATCTAACCATCGAATTTCGTTTAAACTGATGTATCTTTTTTTTACCACTAAATTAGATTAAAAACAAAAGTTAGTCCATCTCTCTTCTCTCCTATGCATGTACATACGCCTCACACCTCCGCACTTCCTTACGTGGTAACGTACCCTTTCTTCCGTTACCATTCATCCCCTTTTATTTTTTACATAGGATACCCTACAATATATTTATATTACTTCGTTTCGTTTTTCTTACGCTATTGATTTTTACATATATTTGATTATTCGTCTTACTAAAAGAAATATGTAATTATCATTTATTTTATTGGGATTTTATATTGATGACTTATGTTGGCTATACTTTAGCGCAAAATACATTACGACGGAAGACGTTGACCTGTATTAGTTAATGTTCCATAACAAATTTTCAAAAAAATCACATCATAATACTTTATTATATCAAATATTACTTAACAAATGTACAATGGTAATTTGAATCCACATAAGTAAAAATACAAACAACTTGAAACACATTATTTATAGGGTCGTTTAGAACTTCATAGAATATGTGATAATTATGGTTTCAGATAAACAATTATATATTCTAAGGGGGTGTTTGGGACTGCTCTGATGTATGTTTTTTAGCTCCGCTCCATGTTTTTTAGCCAAACGGGTTCAACTCCACACACGCAGCTCTAAAAAAAAGGTAAAGTTGTGAGAGCACCTAAAGAGGTACTCCACAAACTCTAGTTTTTTTGGAGCTGCTCCACGGTGGAATTTGTGGAGCATAGTTCGTGAAGCAGTCCCAAACATGGCCTAATTGTACTTAATTCATGCCCGGTGCGAGCTAGCTAAACAAAATATTTGTAGATTGGTTAATTTTGAGTACATAATTCCTTATATTTTAACTACAAGTTTTATAAAAAATTAAATCATGGGAACAATCATAAAAATCACATTCCAAAAATAACGATGTCTTCATAGTTATATTTAGCCATCCAATTGTATTCTTGCTAGCCTCGCACACTTGCATGCAATGATCCCACATGGATTGTCTCCTACAATGCACAATAGAATTGGACTCTACAAGCATGTGTATTTAACATAATCTTGAATCCCTCAATCCATGAATAAATAAACAATGAGAACCCTTTTATTATTAGATGTTTGTACAAAAGTCGATTTGTTTTTTAAAAGGTTGACATATAAGGTGTAATGCTCTGCCACTATTCTATCATCTCACAAAATTTGAACTTAAAATAAGATTATATAAAATAAAATAGAAAGTACAAAATGTCAGTAGGGAGTAAAGTAAACTAATTATAGCAAAAATTATAAAATTCAATTAAAAATAGGTTCTTAGCTTTCACTTAAAATAGAACACCCATTAGCATAATCTTTGTATCATTTTGAAGTGCTTACATGCTTACATGTAAGTATGTCGTAAGTATGCAACAAATAGCATCAATATGAATCAATTAGAGGCCACTAGCTTTATTGTACAATAGAACATGTTTATCAAACAATAATGGTTTTGGATAGTGTCGGACCCAGAAATTTTCAATAGCACTAAGCGAACCACGAACAAAGTAATCGATTATATCAATCATTTAAACATATCAATCACTAATATAAATAAAGTTTTAGAACCAAAGTCATTAATCAATAGACATACCTTAAGTACGGTTACAAATACGAGGTAGTTGTATCTTTCGAGTTTTAATATCTGAAACCGTCGAAGAATAGTAGCTTCATTAAGTGATTTGAATAGCTCCCGCTCAACATAAAATGTAGTGTTGTATGTAGTAACTAGAAAGGACATCGAGCTAATCTTTTGTGTTCACTTATCTGAAGAAGTGAAGAAACAATTCCTCTATTTAGAGGAACACGAACAGGAAGGAAGGAATATATTTAAGTACGAAGACGTGAATCTGGAAGAGCAAATATACCTCAGATTTTTTGTCTAATCATCATCAGTGAACAATATTATGCATGTCATTGTCAGACCATCTGCTCCCAGATTGAGAGTCCCAGAAGACCCATATAATCCAATAGAGAGGCTGGTGTGAGTGACGCCACTGATGCTGATGAACTGCTAACCCCACCACTGGCCACCGCCACTGAGCCCGGGCAAGGGCCTAGGGTCGCTAGGCCTTGGGCCCGCCACTGGTTTTTGTCACGCCCAGAAATTCAAACCAGAATTTCCGCAGCTAATTTATGCATTAATTCATCGTCCAGGCATCAGCCGAGGTTCACAAATCGACAATTATTGATATTACAGAATCCACGTCTTAGAAACAATATAAAAGAACTACATAAATGCAACAAAAAAGAAAAAGACTGACTAAACTGAAACTAACAATATTAATGCATGTCATTGTCTAACACCGCGACGGAACTCCAAAACACCACAGGCAACCTTGACGTCAGACGCAAGCCTAAACTTCGACAAAACTTTCTTCTTCTGCAACCTTTGGCTCTAGAGGGGGAAAATTAAGCCAGACTGAGTACTCTCACCGTACTCAACAAGTCATACCAGAAGAGAAGGTATGATGCAGGATAAATATCAAGGGAGAAATATAGTCTCATTTGCATAAACAACATTTCAAAAATAGTAATAGTTGAAAGCATTAAAATAGTAATAATAATTAAGCAATATTAGATAAACACTGTCTAATGTTAAACCCACGTTGCAATATGTCCAACCATCCATCTATACTAGTCAAGTTCCATTGGTCAACCATTACTTAGATGAGACTAATCACGGTGAATCTGGTTGATCGCCCGTAACCGTGGGCACGGCTATTCAAATAGTTTTACTCTGATCAGAGGTGTACAACTGTACCCACAAGACACAATCCCATAACACGTCACCGTGTGCCGGTGTACCACCACGATACCCTGGAAAGGAACTGCGACATGACCCTTCACATAACCCCCTCTAACCAATCGTACCACACCAAGGTTTTGCCCCCACTCCCATCGGGATAATGGGCAGCCCCCTCTCGTGCCGCGGTGAATCCGGTAGCCGATCAACCCTTAAAACCGGGGTCGACCCAACTCCATCACGCCCGTGCCCTCACTAGGGTACATTGGCTAGCGACAGCAGCACTACAAATCCAGCCATTACCCATGCTGGCTTGTGGTATCCACGGTAATTCTTCTAGGGTTTCCCGAGAACTAGTCCTTAATTGTCATGAGCACTCTAACCAAATTCAACCATGTGCTCACAACCCACCATTATCATATTTCAATATTATTAGAACAGGGTCACATACTTAACATCATCTGAGTATTAGTCTCTAATGTAATATTTGAGTAAGGTGATTCCCTTAAGTGAGCTAGTGGATCCAAGCCAGGCTAAGCATGTCCTAAACCAATATCTGATCATATTGAACCCAAGTTATCAATGGTATGAGGTATTCGATTCCTATGGCTGAGTACAATAGGTATAAATAGTCCCATGAAATGACATTCTAAAACATATGCAGTATTTGAGAGAAAAGGAATATTTAAATAAAATAGGTACAACATGATCAATGTAAAGTATGACTTGCCTTGCTCTGGAGACTGGGGAACCTCGGCGACTACTTCAAGTAAACGGGATCATCGGAATTATCGGAATCTACATGACAAACAAAGCACTTCAACAAAACATGCTAAAAGTCTACTGAAACAACACAAGAAACTATTTTTAATGGATTCTTGACATTTTTATGGATTTAATAAAATTTGAATGGACTAAAACGGAGCTCGAATTAAAAAGATATGAATTTTAAAAGTTTAATTACGATTTTTAAACTAAACAGAAAACTAAAAATTAATTATTACGCAATTAAGTCCCTTGCTGACGCAAGCATGGTCGGGCGGCGGGTAGGGCTAACGTCAGCATGACGTCATGATGACGTCGGAGGCAGGTGCGACCTAAGGCTGACGTCATCGCTGACGTCGGACGGCGGCGGCTCGGGCAGGATCGGACGGTCCAGATCCTCCCGAAGCGGGAGATCGGACGGCGGTGGCGACGGCCGGGCTAGGGTTAGGGTTTGGCGCGGTGGTGGCGGCGCTAGCTCGCCGGCCATGGCCGTACGGCGGTCGGCCGACTCACCGGCGACACGGGAAACGGTGATGGGCGGGTGCGCGACGCACGGGAAACGATGCGGGAGTGGCGCAGCGGCTCGGGATGGCGCAGGTTTGCGCGCGGGAGAAAGAAGGAAGTGAGAGGGAGGTCTCATCGGCGATGGAGATGATGACAGCGGCCGACGGCGGTGAGATTTGGGCGACGGTGATTTAGGGGCTAAAACTTAGCAGCGACAAAGGGGAATCACGGCGGCGACTGCGGGGAAATTTATAGGGGCCAAATGGAGTCCGATTAGCACAAGAATCGGTCGGAATTCCTCGCCGTTTGGTTCGGATACGGAGAGAGGGAGAGAGAGTATGACGCTGGATTTTGCTATGGTTTGGGCCGGCGCGGGCTCGGACTCGCTTGTGCGGGGTGCGGCCGGGTGCGGCGCGACGCGGTGCGGGGTCGGTGCGGTGTGGCGCGAAGTGGTGCGACTCGGGCGCGAATGGCAAGGTGGCGCGAGCCGGTCGGGTGTGGGGAAGACGGCCCCGACAGGTGGGCTCCACCTATCGGTGGCTCAAGGGAGCGAGGGAAGGGCTGCGGACTTTCCGCGTGCGGCGGCCAGTTTGTGGGCCGCGGCCCATGGTCGGGAGAGAAGCGGCGCGCGCGGCGAGTGGCTTGGGCCGAAAGGAGGGGGCCGCGGATGGGAGCTCGGCGGCGATAGGGTTTGAGCGAGAAAAGGACGGATGAATAGGAAATTAATTAGGAAAATTGGGAAAATGGAATAAGGGACTTAATTTAATTATTGTTTATTCATTTAATTGATTAAAAATATTTTTAGTGCTTTGAAAATTCCCATAAAAATCCTATTAATGTATTTTGTCATGTAGAATTTAAAAAAATCCTACCATGTCTTTTTCATTTATTAATTGCATTTTAAAATTACTTGTTGGCTTGATTAATTCCGAAATTCGATTATTTCGGGGGAATTATTTGAATGATTTAGGGGCAAAACTCGGGTGCGATAATTTGAAATAATTTTTTAGAAAAGTAGAGCCCTTAAATAATCAATTATAAAAGGGAAAATACCGCACTTTTAATTTACACTTAATTTGTGAAACATGTTCACAAAACAAACTAAGCCTATCTTCTTCTTTTAAAAATGATTAAGCAAATTATAGATAATTGTTTATAGGAGTAAATTAAATATTATATAATACACAGATAACAAAATATATTGGTAAAACGTTATAAAGCAATGCCGATGAAGAATGTTTTTGGAAATTGTAGTTTTGAACTACAACACGAATAATCCAGTCCATATTTTGCTCTTATAAGTTTCTAACGCGATCAAGATGCATGCCCACGCAAATGCACAGGCTACCTTCTTAGTTTTATGAATTAGTGTAAGTTGTTTATTCATCATTTTATATTTCAATTTTGATTTTTCAACGGATAAGAGTACACCATAAAAGTATTACTTTTTATTTTTTATATTTTAATGATGTGTCTTTGCGTATACTCCCTTACTTCCCAAAGAAATAAAAAAAATCTGGATTCTTTTTTTTTGGCAGAGGGAGTAAATCATAGCTATAAAATGCCTTCCCGAGCAAGCCTAACATTGGAGAAGACGATATGCTACGCATAACGTATATAAGTACCACTCAGATTAGGCCAGGTTGAATTGCCCATAACTGAGAGCTAAAAACTTTAGCGGTGTAGTTGAAAATTTGTGGAGACTGAACTGATTTGCAGACTTGACATGTTAGAGCATCTTCAACAGTCTCTCCAAATATCTCTCCAAGCCAGCCAAATTTTAGCCATTCTAACAAAAAAATAGTCCTCCAACAGCCTCTCCGAAAGGATGGCCAAGCCATCTGACTGGCCAAAACCCTTTCTCCACTGGCTAAACTCGGCCAGCAAAAGTCACTGGCCAACAGTGGGCCCCACATCCATCCCTGAGCAGATCAAGCGCTCTCTCTCCCCCGTCCCGTGCACCACCCCTCCATCCATTGCGCTCTCTCCCCAGCCCCGTGCACCGCCCTATGAGCGCGTACCTCCGCCGGCGCGGCCTCTCCATCCGTCGCGCTCTCTCCCCCGTCTCGTGTGCCGCCCTATGAGCACGTCCCTCCGCCGGCGCCGCCCCTCCATCCGCCACGCTCTCTCCCCCATCCCGTGTGCCGCCCTGCGAGCGCGTCCCTCCGCCGGGGCCCCCCCTCCATCCGCCGCGCTCTCTCCCCTGTCCCGTGCGTCGCCCTGTGAGCGCGTCCCTCCCCCGGCGCTGCCCCTCGATCCGCCACGCTCTCTCCCCTGTCCCGTGCACAGCCCTGCAAGCGCATCCCTCATCCGCCACGCTCTCTCCCTTGTCCCGTGCGCCGCCCTGCGAGCGTGTCCCTCCATCGGCACCGTCCCTCCATCCGCCGCGCTCTCTCCCCCGTCTCGTGCGCCGCCCTGCGAGCGCGTCCTTCCGCCGACGCCGCACCTCCATCCGCCACCGCCCCCATTGCCGAAGCCCCCCATCCATCGTCTGCGCCATCTCCATCCACTGCTGCCGCCGCCAATTTGGACGCCGCCCACTACCCAAGCCGCCTCCCCCCCGCCGAGGGTCTATGCAACTGTAGGACTGAAGAAAGGTTAGTCAGCAATCAGTCTACATCCCATTTGATCTTCATTCTGAAGTAGAAACTATGCACATTAATTTTCGATAGAAATTATGTACTCCGTTGTTGACGAGAAAAATCAACACGCCGGCCTGGGAGATCTGCTTAGCTCCAGTGCAGGTCCTAGAATCGATGAAGCACGGGCGTGCCAGTCAGTTCGATCCTGCCACTGACAAGTCATATAAAACAACCAATTATAAAATGTATCAGTTGATCGGCTAATATCCAGAACAGCCGATTGGTCGACAGTCGATGCTGATATCAACCAATGTAGTTAAGAGCCTTGGTCCATCGGCTGTGCACTTAATAGACATCTATATAAAGGTGATCGGCTGACAATAACATGATGATATATAACATTGCATGAACCAATCACATGATGAAATAGATATTGATTTAAAGATTAAAGCACATATCGGCTGTAAGTCTGATATCATAAAATCCAAATGATCAAATATTCAATGACGTCTCTGCTGCGGTCGGCTATTTATAACTTGTATACAATTCTTGCAAGCCGATGCAATACCCAGATAACTCACCGGCTGAAACCTCGATGAAACTCTTAGTGGCAGTCAACAGGCAGTCTAGATATTACGGTTCTAATCACGACTTAGTAGATCAAACTGATGCAATACTAAGTATGAAAAGAAAAGCAATATCTAGACAATCAAGCCCTTGGCTGATTTTCAGGGTGATAGATGCCTAAACCAATCTAATCTAGTAAAACGATTTAGCCGGTATTGGCAGAAACCCTAAAACGAGAGACAACCGATAGAGCCAAATTGAGATACTAAAATTAGATTCAACAGAGACATATGATAAATAATCAGACAAAGATATCAACCGAATCGAAGCAATCCAAGAGGTCGAATGTACTGATGCAACCTTGGACGACACCAACGTAGCCAATACAATTGCCTGAGCCGGCGGGACCTTGGACTTACCCCTTCGCCGGAGATCGTAGCCGATGCAGTCCCGCGTCAGGTGCCAAGTTCCGCCGGATGACAAAGTAGAACAGATAAAAGAAAAGGTGGCGATGAGCCAGATTGTATTGATCGAGAGATATTTTACATGAACCCTGGGCTTACATATTTATACCCGTAGGGTGACAAAGATCCTAACAGATTACAATCCAAACTTTTCTAAAGATAAAAGAAAATAGATAAAGTCCTTATCGGACACTAAACAGACTTTTCTAAAGATAAAATAGGAAACTAACAATCTCTTCCTAATTAATAGATACAAGCCATATCCCCCTGGACTCGGTTTCTTCTGGATAAGATCTTCTCAAACCGAATCTAACAAGAATCCGACTGCTGGAGATATGGATAACAGAAAACCCCCATCGGCTGATGCAGAACTCCAAGCCGATGCTGACTCTGAGCCGATTCTAACCCTTAGCCGATAAGGACTTTGGGGCTTACCAAATTTTGACGTTAACATCTATTTACATAGCAAAGGTGTTTCTTGTAGAAATTATGCCTGGTCTATCTTGTTCTTATAGAAATAACGAAATCTGTTGAGAGAGCATGTTAGAGCATCTCCAACAGTCTCTCCAAATAACTCTCCAAGCCAAATTTTAGCCATTCTAACAAAAAAATAGTCCCCCAACAGCCACCATTCGTCGGATGGCCAAAACCATCTGGCTGGCCAAAACCCTTTCTCCACTATCTAAACTTGGTCAGCCAAAGTCACTGGCCAACAGTGGGCCCCACATCCATCCTTGAGCAGATCGAGCGCTCTCTCTCCCCCTCCCATGCGCCGCCCCTCCATCCGCTGCGCTCTCTCCCCGTCCCAAGCGCCGCCCCTCCATCCGCCGCGCCCTCTCCCCCATTGCGTGCGTCGCCCTGTGAGCGCGTCCCTCCGACGGCGCCGCCCCTTCATCCGCCGCGCTCTCTCCCCGTCCCATGGGCCACCCTGTGAGCGCGTCCCTCCGCCGACGCCACCCCTTCATCCGCCGCACTCTCTCCCTCGTCCCGTACACCGCCCTGGGAGCGCGTCCCTCCACCGGCGCCGCCCCTCCATCCGCCGCGCTCTCTCCCTCGTCCCGTGTGCCGCCCTGCGAGCGCGTCCCTCCGTCGATGCCGCCCCTCCATCCGCCGCGCTCTCTCCCCTTTCCGTGCGCCGCCCTGCGAGCGTGTCCCTCCAACGGCGCTGCCCCTCTATCCGCCGCGCTGCAAGCGCGTCCTTCCGTCGCCGCCGCCCCATTGCCGAAGCCCCCCCATTCGTCGTCTGCGCCATCTCCATCCACTGCTGCTGCCGCGATTTGGACGTCGCCCACTACCCAAGGCGCCCCCCGGCCGATGATCTGTGCAACTGCAGGACTGAAGAAAGGTTAGTCAACAATCAGTCTACATCCCATTTGATCTTCATTCTGATGTAGAAACTATGCACATTAATTTCATGTGGAAATCATGTACTCTGTTTACATAGCAAAGGTGTTTCTTGTAGAAATTATGCCTGGACTGTCTTGTTCTTATAGAAATTACGAAATCTGTTGAGGGAAGTAAATCAAGCTCTATAGATGGTAGGTCAGGCAGACAAGAATGTCTAGCTGATATTTTTGCTAAATACTCTTAAGAGATTGCTTCTCATATTTCAAACCTTAGGTTATATGATGCTATTTTCATTTCCATATGGTACGAAGACTCTGGGTGCATTTCTATATATGATTGGCCCTCTTCTATCTTGGTTTGGTGTCATCTTGTATGATAATGGGACAAGAATGGGCATATATGTAAAACCCTGCCAAAATCGGAGGAACCCTTTTCGCATTTTAACTCTTAAAACTGAAACTTGATTCTTTATCTATACTAACTCTAGCATATGATTGGCAGTAGTACTCTAGCATATGATTCTTAACACTGAAACTTGAAAATTGATTGGCAGTAGTACTGATGCCTAGCTGGCTCTTGCATATGACAGTAGTATTGACACATTGAGAGAGATTGGCTTGTTAGTCTGTAGGAGGCAAAGCCTGTAGATACGGATCATATGGCATGTTGGCATTGAAGCTGCTGCTTTTGTTATTGACTGTGGACTCTGAACTGAAACTGTGTACATGTATGTTTCATGTTTTTTAAGGAGGATGGACTGTGTACTTCAAAATGATATATTGGACCAGGGTAACAATTTGAATGAAACTGCACAACCCAACATAGTTTTGCATGAACAATATACAACTGAAGTACCCCCATGTCTGTGAGAGCAGGCACCAAAAGATCCAAAAATTTCTCACATGATGAAGACAAGTTGTTAGTTTCAGCTTGGTTTAATACTAGTATGGACAATCCAAGGCCATGAACAAGCACATGACACCTATTTGGAGAGAATCACTGCTTACTTCCATGAACACAAAATGTTTGTTTCGGATCACAATCATAGCTCTCTTCTGCATCGTTGGAGTGATGTACAGAAGTATGTGAACAAGTTTGCAGCTTGTATGGATGATGTGGAGCGTAGGAGGCCAAGTGGGATGACAGAGAGAGATAAGGTCTGTTTATTTCTGTATTTGTGTATTTTTATGTTGTGAATCAATGAGGTATTATTGTTTTTAATGCAGATTATTTAAGCTTGTGAGCTTTACAAGGGAACAGAGAAGAAAACTTTGGTTTGTTGCACTACTGGCCTCTCTTGCAGTATGCACCAAAATGTAATGATTGGTTGACTTCCAAAAAAACAAAGAACACACAGAAGGTACCAAAAGGAAGGGAAGCTTCACCTGTTCCTATTAGTGTAGAGTCATGTTGCCCAGATGATGAAGATGATGAGGGCAATCCATCACATAGTACTTTAAAGAGGCCACGTGGTAGGAAGACGGTGAAGAGAGCTAAAAGTAACCTTGGACAAGATAATAGTGTTGACTTGACTGATGTTGTTGAGGTCATGTGGACAAAGAAGAATGAAAGTGATTCTTTGAAGGAGAAGAAGAAAGAAGAGAGGTACGAACGAGCAAGCCAACGTGAGCAAGAGATGATAGAAATTGCAAGAGAGAAGGTTGCAATTATGAAGACCAAAGCTGAAGAAAAAAATAAAGAGGTAGAGTTGAAAAGAATGGTGGAAGAGGAGAGAATTATGGCCATTGACACAAATTGCTTGACTGGACCAAGAAAAATGTATTATGACTCATTGCAAAATGAAATCCTTGCAGACGGCTCAAGGATTCGGAGTGAGGTATGGACCTTTAAATTCATGGACTTTTTTAATGCAATGTATGGACCTTTAATCTAGTGAACTTTTGTAATGCAATGTATGGACCTGTAAATTAGTGGACTTCTATAATGCAACGTATGGACCTTTAAATTCGTGGATTGAATGTAATGTGATGTATGGACCTTTTATGGATAATGGACATATGTCATGATAGTTGTTGCCATAATAAATACATCGTCATCATTCGATGATGATGACTCCAAAACAATTTGCATGGCTACACTACGATGCCTCATTGTCCAACACCTTGGTGGAGAAGCAAGCAAAGAAAATGGTGTGAAATGGTAGTGTGAGTCATCACATATATAGGTTTGAAAAAACTAGCCGTTGGAATATGAAGAGTATAAAAAGGAAAGGCTATTGGAGTGGATGGAGAGCGTATATTTTTGGAGAGAAAACTAGTCGTTAAGATTTGAAGAGTCTGAAATGAAAAGTCTGTTGGAGTGTGTAGCAGATATGAAGAAAAATCTTTTTTGGCTAGTTAGCCAAATAAATAAATGAAGAGCCAAAATAGCCATATTATTGGAGATGCTCTTAGATGTTTGAGTATAGTTGCAGTTGAGCTGCTGCAACACCTTTGAGCTAGCAGGTTTGATTGATGACCACGTGCAACCTTGTGAAATATGGAGTACTCCTAGAAAGAACATCTTCAAGAGTCTTTGCATCCAGTCTCTATATCAAGAAAATAGCTATGCATCTAGCTCTCCGTATATAAAATATATAGAAAACATAACATTAAAAAACATTGCTCCAAGAGGATCTCCATTCGATGGGTATCCCATTGCACTAGCCAAATGTTAGTTCACTGGCCAAATTTGGCCATCCTCCCCAGCATCCAACCACTCCTCTCCACACATAATTATGTTGTCTTCTTTATCTTTTCTCCCTAGGCATAGACGATCTTGATTGGCAACTTTTTTGGCAAGAAGACAATCACGATCGGGACACCTAAACGCCTTACGGTGATATGGAGTCGCCAACCACCCCGATCTAGCCAAAGGGCCAAATCCAGATGGGTTTTGTAGATTAAACCGGCTAGCGAAGCCGATTTCAGTAGAACGATGGATAAATACCCGTCTCGTGGGCGAACGGAAGGTTTTCAGGACAAACCTACAAAGAGGTGTCGCTCTCTCGCAGCGGCGGCAGACGATTTACAACACAAATTTGACAAAGATGGACTAAACTAGGGTAAAGTAGAAAACATGGCTGAAAAGTAAAAGTAAAAGAACGATTCAATTGTAGAGATTGCGGGATAGATTGTGTCTATTGTGTATGTTCAATTGAACCGGCCTTGGCCCTTAAATAGGGGTTGGACTTGCCTCCTACAAGTCCTCCTTCATGTCCAATTCGGGATAGATACCTTAGAAAACCCGAGACATACCTTATGGAGCAAGGAAACCTGAGTACCGATGAAAATCGACTCGGTCTCAGACTCTGCCTGTCAAACCGGCCACATGCTGTCGGTCTGACCGGCCCATAGATGGTGGTCAAACCGGCCCTCTGAAGAAAACCGACAGCTTTCCCAAATATTGGAAATTTTTCCTATGTCAATTCTAGGTGCCAATTTTGGGTGTAAACACATGCCCCCTGCCTTTTATGATGAACATCGTGAATCTAAAAGCATAGAACATGTTTGACTCAGGGCGATAATCTAATTACCGGCCATAACACTTTCTAAGCATTTTGCCAAACACTTGGGAAATATTTCTTGAAGTATCTTCTTGAAATGATCCTACTTTCACCCTTTTGTTGTAAGCCTTAGCCACCTTCTTCTTATCTTTCTCTATTTCTTTCAAAGCCTTCAAATACTTGTCGATCAACTCATCAAGATTGTCTCTCATCAAGGTCTTGTAGTCTTCAACTGACAAATCATCTTTCTTTATATATGGAAGAGAGCCAAGATTCACCTCTACCGGCAAAACGACATCTTGTGCATAGACCAACTCAAAAGGGGTTACCTTGGTGGCACCATGTTTAGATATCCTATGTGCTCATAATGCCTCAGAAAGCACCGCATTCCACCTCTTTGGATGTTCTTCAATCTTCTTCTTGACTAGTTTTAACAAGATTTTATTACTCGACTCGGCTTATCCATTAGCTTGAGTGTAGTAAGGAGAAGAACACAACAATTTGATACCATAAGATTCGGCAAAACTTCTCATCTCCTTGGACATACAAGAAGCTCCTTGATCCATAGTCAAAGTTTGAGGAATACCGAATCTATGAACAATATGTTCCAAGATAAAGTCAATTACCTCCGTGTGTGTCATACTCTTGAGCGGCACGGCTTTGGCCCACTTAGTGAGGTACTCCACCGTAACTAGCACGAACCGATGCTCTTTCGATGATGAAGGATAAATTTGACCTATGAAATCTAAAGCCCAACCTTGGAATGGCTCCAAGACCAGGATATTTTCATATACTCAATCCAAGGATTTCTCTAGTCTTCTTCTGTCTCCTGGACACAAATATTCGAATTTACAATTAATTCGGCCTCTGAATCAAGTGTATCGTGCCCCCAGCTTCCGGTTCAAACCCGGTTTGACCGGCCACGCAATGTCGGGCAATCCTCTACCTCTCACCGGTCGAGATCGGCCACACAAGGCCGGTCGGCCGCCGGCCACCGCGGTCGACCGGGCAGTGATGCGCCGCCGACGGACACGCCCTCGTGACTTCGCCAATTTTTCCCAAAGAATTAAAATCAAGCACATGCTTTTCCAATATTAAAAATACTCCTTTTTTGATATTATAGCCAGATGCTTGGTATATCAAATTATTGGACCAAAATTCCTTCTTTCTAGACATATAAAAATTATAATATGCAATTAATATGCCTAGATGAATACTAATTCAAGTGGCTTTTGAAACAACAATCATGAAGGCATCAAAAACACTTAGCCACTCGAAGTATGATCAATAATGAATCACCAAAGTCATATGCCTCACATGCATGAATTCCAATAAACTACAAGTATAAGTAATCGGCTTAAACATGTATACAAAATATTATAACAATGCCTATGTTCCTAAAGAAAACAACTCTAGAACAAACCATCACATTGGACATTGACATTAGTAGGATTACTTAGAAGCAAAATTTCATGATGCAATAATTATGAAATCTATATTTTCTATGGTGATTCATCAAAACATGCATGATTTGGCTTTTAATAAATATCAAAGACCAACGAGCCAAATCATACTTTAAATAAATTATATGCCAACTTGCCAATTTCACCACTCAGATTTGGCATTTGCAACATGTATGGATAATATCAATTTGATAAGCAAAACACACATGTGCTAAATTGTAAGCAATGTTCTAACATGGCATAGGCATACTATAATAATGAGCACGATAAACCCATACCTTGCCTTAGCATTCAACAAATGGTGGCTCAAAGATGTGATGTTGTATCCATCATCGTTCATCTTTCTTGATTTCTTCACGAGCATATTAATGTCTTGCCCCCCGAGCAAAATCAGCTTTCTTGATTGCACGATTTCGAAGGCAAGATAAAGACCGTAGTAGAACCCATAGCAACATGTGGAGGAGAGTTTTCTCTAATGACCGAAGATTCTTCTTTCTTCAAATTGGATTTACTACTACTTTGGAAAATCACCGGTCTCTTAGCTTTTACTTTCTTAGGTCTCCACACTTGCTTATGTGTTATTCGAGGCTTCAAATCATCACATGTCTTGTTCTCCACATCTTCGGCCTTCTTTTCTTTTTGACCTATGGCTCAAAGACGTTGTAGCCTCCTCTTTTGAGAGCGAGATAAGCCGAAAGGTATCCACTTCGACCGTGGTTGTTTTCTAGGAGCCAAGCAATGACTTTTGATACTTGTGGTCAAAGTGGAAGCTCCTGTGTTGCCCTGATTCTTCCCACTCATCTCAGATGCCTCCCGGTAAGACCGGCCTCTAAGCCCGGTGAGACCGACGCCATGCTGTCGGTTAGACCGGCCTGATGGTTCGGTCAGACCGATCATAGGCTGGCGGTTAGACCGCTCAACTGTCCCTGCCGACCGTAGTAGGTCGGTGTTGATGAGAAATTTCTCTCACGCGCCGGCTCGGGAGATCCGCTAACTCCAATGCAGTCCTTCTCGGCTACCTATACTATACAAGGCATGCCAGTTGGTTTGATCTGTTAACCAACAAGAAAAATACATATATACGCATTAAGTGTTAAGTTAGATCCCACTGGATCGGCTGCAAGAGTCAATTTACATATATATGCTATCCCGAAGTGCATTTCAACCAAGTGACTAGAATAGATCGGCTGTGCCGAGACAGTATTAGCCACTTAATCCAAATATACAACGAGATAATAAATATATGTTTTGACAATCTAGCCGATGTCGCAAGTCCAACTGTAAATCGGCTAATACTCTGATTTATCTTATGAAAAGATATTGATCTGAGCTAAATACGCTAAAACTAGATCAGTCGGCTCTCGGCTGTAGCTGACAAACTGATTCTGGCTTAGGGCATTTAACCAGAGCAAGATCTTAATATAAGAGGTGGTTTTAATAAACTTGATAGCAAATATATCAAAAGAATATTAAACAGATAGGGCAAACTCCCAAGACCTTGTCTCTAAACATATACATCTAGCCGAATAGATCATAAAAGCTCCAAAACGACTTAATAGATCAACACCGATGCAACATTAAGTATAAAAAGAACAATCTGATCTACTGTAGGTGATGTAAATACCTCGAGACGGTGGATATCGCATATAATTTAGGCCAACCTTTAGATCTAGCTCTATCGGCTGCTGATTCTTGACAGAAACGAGCCGATGACGAGACAGATCTAAACATTGTTCTAGATTATATACGATATATGATAACTAGCGCAGCATAAATTATCGAATTTAGAGTGTCATAACGATGAAAGCACTAAATTCGATGAGATACACCACTAATGACAAACATTCACCTGAACTTGGGGATCGAAACGATGCAGCCCGAAGCCGGATCAGTTGTTCGTCTGAAAAAAAAGGAGGCGATGCACCAAAGGTTGTACTGATTGTGATTTGTTGTTTGTTTACAAGATTCTCGGGTCCTATTTATACCCAAGACAGCGAAGATCGCGCTACACACGGTTACAACTAACTACTGTATCTATACGACAAAAGCGTGGGAAGCAATCCTTTGCCGTCTTTACAATAGGGTTATCCCTAAACAAATCTCTAATTTACATACATTCGTCATTACGGGACTTTATACCTAGATGGCAATATCTCTTAATGCGCAATTTGGAAACGAATCTTCTATTTTATCTCCAAATATCTGCATCAGAAACGGCTTCAACTTCTCTGAACTTGAATCGGCTATCGGTTGTTTTGTCCGATTCAACCTTAGCCGATCAAGCCGCAGCCGATCGCATCTCGGCGCACCAGCCTCTGTTTCTCCGTCAAACCACTCGATCCGATTCGCTTTAACTTCGCCTAGGACTTAGGGATTTGGTTACCAAATTTAGCCGTTAACACATACCCCCCAAGTCCGTGATATGAAATGTTACGGATTTGTCGCCCTTTGGAATCTTGCTCTTTTCTAACCTAAACCGTTTTAGCTGCCCAAAATATCCTTTAAATAATCCTTCCCCTCCACTGAAACGGCCACGCCTTCACTCCGCACATCTCGAGCGCTCCGCAACCAAATCCTTTTTCTCTCTCCTCCCCGGCAACTCACCGGCGCGCTTGGTGAATCTCGGTGATTCCGGCGGCCAAAAGCTCAAATCCACTCCGGCGATCTTGATGGCATCCTCCACCGCCGCCGCATCGGCCGCTGCTGTCGCAGAGTTCCCCGAGGTACGTCCCAATCAGCTCAAAATCCCTCTTTCTCTACTTCCCTTTTCTTAATTTGCATTCTAGGGTTCTTGATTTGTAATGTCCTCCCCTTTTTTCGACTTTAGCACCTGTCCCATCAAATAGCAATTCCTAGTTTCACTCAAGAAAAAAAGATATTTCCTCGGCCCTATCGGCAATGATGATCCAACTGACATCATAATAGCCGAAACCGATAGGATGCCTTACAACATGAGCAAACCATCCTTAAACCACTGGACGAGCACTTTTAAGTCATGGCCGACCACGGATAATTCCTAGATCGAATGGTACAAGAAAGTGCAATCGGCTAAACAAGCCCAGTGGGAGGAATCAGAGATAGCCCAGTGCTTAGCTCTGTCCACGGCCAGTATGGAAAAAGATGAGCCCCTCATGTCGGTCACAACTTACTTTTGGAACGACACGTTCAATGCCTTTATGTTTCAGCCAGGCCCCATGACCATAACCTTAGCCAATGTAGTTATGACAACCGGGCTAGACATTTTGACATCGGCTAATCCTAGAGACCTGAGCAGAAAGGGCCAACATCAGTTCAAAATAAAGGCCATTGGTGGATGGAGTGGCTACATCACCCAGAAGATGAAGGATGGATCAGTCGGCCACAGGAAACACGCCGCATTCGTTATGATGTGGCTAGAAAAGTTTGTGTTCTGCGGCTCAAGCTGTGGGCCGACTGCCAACTGGCAGGTCATGGCCGAATCCCTAGGCGAAGGAAGGAAGCTTGCTCTGGGCAAATATCTTCTCGGCTATCTGTACCAGACTCTCCATCAGGTCTCGCGAAGATAGCCGCCAACGCTTCTGTCAACACTGGAGGCCCCTGGTGGTTCCTTCAAATCTGGCTCGTGTTGATGACCCAGAAGATAGCCGGTCGACTACCCCTGACCGAAGCCTGTTTCCCCCGCTTGGAGCCGATCGAAGATGATGACGACAACGAGGTCACCACCACCGGATGCATGAGTTATGGAGAAGCGGCAGCCATGCACGCGGGTTCAAGGAAATCAGCTGATCTGCTGGCTGAGTGGTTCATCTCCCTGTACGACGGGCTCTCCCACGACAACCACACTTGGTACTTCTACCGGGACCGAGCATTGTTCGAGCTGCCGATCGACTTCAACTTGGAGGAGATCAACTCAGCCGACAACCCCAAGTGCAGAGAGCTGTTCATTGCCGCTCTCACCCCTTGCATTCTGCCGACGGGGATTCATCAAGGCCGATCAGTGGCCAAGAGCTACGAGTTTTACTACCTCGTGTCGGCTGCCAGGCAGCTTGGGTTTGGGCAACTGCCTATCGGTTGTTATTATGCTGATAAGATCGAGACCAGGGGGTTCGTGGACCGAGCCCTTGTCATGCACCGGCTGCTGAACATAGACGCCCCCTCTCGGCAGTATCGACGAAATGGTGCTGGCGTACAAGAAGAGCGTGGCCTACGGCCGTTGGTGGACCGAGATTAAACAGCACATCTTCCATCAACGGTCTTCTCACTACGTCGACTCGCTGCTGCCCGAAGAAATCCCTTCGGTGAGTTTTGAACTTCAAATCATTCTTCTTCTCGCATCACCGGCTGTCGTAGTTGACTAACACTTGTCTAATTTCGTTCGCAGGAAACGGAAACAGAACGGCCGACGGTGAGCAACTTCGGGATTCCCATCGAGTACCGCCTAGGCGTCCTGCCGGATGGAGGTGGCCTCGCCAAAGTTAGTGTCCCTACTACATGGGCAAACGCGCGAGCCGATAGCCCAGAAGAAAAGGGCTATGCCCCCCACAAAGCCATCGACCGCGCCTGCCCCAAAGAAGAATAAACGGCTGATCACGCCTGTCGATAGCCTCCCTTCAGTGGATCCGAACATCGAGCAATACCTTGAGGAAGCCGTGGCCGACAAACAGATGTCAGCGGCCGTCAAGGCAGCGGTCGATTCTTGCAGTTCGAGCCATCAATCTGCCAGCCCTCCAACCGATAATCCGCCGGCTCCAACTCCTCCCACGAAGAAATGGCTGGTAAGTCTTCACCTTGTCGAGCTTGGCCTTAATATGATATCCCTCTGTACTCAGCCGAACGTGCCCTTTCCAGGTTAAGAAATTGGTTGGCCGCACTCCGCGTCGCGCTCCATCAGTAATTACCTCTTTCGACTTACGCCTCAGCCCACAAATTTCACCCGGCTTAACTGCTAATACTTGTCTTCCTTTTGCAGCCTCCTCGATCTCCATCGGTTGCCCCCCAAGCGTCGAGCAAGTGCACAACGTCGGCCGTGGGTGACCAAGGAGTTGGAGACACCCCAGAGCCGGTCGAAGCTAAAGCAGAAGCCGACCCAGTACCCGCGGCGAAGTTAAGTTCACTCTTGCCCTCTTTCTTGCAATATCTTGAGCAATCGACCATTTGATCTAATCTCGCTGTTCCTTTTGCGCAGTCTCTGGCCGATCTGCTTTCCTTCGACATCAAGGAGTTCCTTGGTGAAGATGAGGGAGAGGCAGCCAGTCCTAGCGAGGCCCCAACCGACGAGCTCAAGGAAAGGCTCGAAGATATACACCGGCGGCTGGACATAAACATCGACAGGCTCGTGGAGGAATGTGGATCGGCTAGGAGCCGATTCTTCGAGATCGAGGGCCAACTCCCAGACGACCTAGATGCAAAGATGTCGGCCGTAGTCTGCATTGATATACATCAGTCAAGGCTTGGACGTGCCATGCAGCGTATGGTTGAAAGGCTTGCCCAAGCCGACATAACTGCCAAGATCCGAGACACGGTTAAGACTGTGGAGGCCGAAAAGGCAAAATTGAATGAGCTGGAAGCCGGCCCAAGCACTTTCCAGGTCCGGATTGCTAATCTGAAGAAGAAAGAGGCCAACTTGATGAGGCAACTGGAGGATTGCCACGCCGAGATCGCCGCCGAGGAGAAAGCACTGGCCGACTTGCCCAAGACTACCGAAGATCAAAAGGGCAGGTTGACAGCCACGATCAAGTATTTTAAAGAACTCCACAAATCGGCTAAAGTGCTCCCCGGCTCCGATGCTGAAGATCAAGCCGTCGTCGACGAAGTCAATGCGATAAAGGCCGCAGCAATATCGGCCATAGACACATTTTTGGCTCAATAGCCGATGTAACAGATAAACTTAAACCAGATTATCCCGTAATCGACTTTAGCTCTTTGTAATCGACCGCTTGAAACTTTTATAATCGGCTTCGGCCTTCTGTGAATATTTACCAACTTTTGTAATCGGCGTCGGTTCTTTGAACACTTAATATAACTTGTTAACTTCTGAAACGGTGTTTGTGAATGAAATCGGCTTCGGCCTTATGTATCGTCTTTAATTTAACCGTCGACTCCAAAACCACTTACACCGAAACTTAGGGATTTCAGCCTTGTGCGTTAGATCATGTTTGCCGATTCAAATCGCATCGCGCTATCGTTCCCAACACTTGCATTACGGCCGATCATCCCAACCGCTCAAAAGTTCCTTACGTCCATGTTTTGCCTTCTCAGAATCGGCTTAGATCCCGTGCTCAACCTGATGCCATGCTGATCCCGAAACTTTTATATTGATCGCCGATTACGATGACTGCTGATAACCAAGCTTGAAAAATGTCTGATTTCTGTGATCGGTCTTCTGTAATCGGCTTTCTGTAATCGGTCTGATTCTTATGTATGTATCTACCCCCCTAATTTTGTTGATGTCTTCGATGTCGACAAAATTATGAACTCAATGCAAATTTCACTTCGTTGTAGTCGCTATCAGCCAATAGCACCCGATTATAGAAATTAGGGGAAAAACGTGCCATAAAAAATGGCCTAAAGGCAATGCCTGATTGAAATAGGGCATCGGCTAGCACGGATCGGCTAAACAAACAACCGAATCACGAGTTGATCCATACGCTTGGGTAGTTTTTTTCAAGTATTTTCCATTAAGAGCCCTTCCAAACACTTCTCCATCTAAACCTTCTAGCATATAAGCTCCTTTAGAGACGCACCTGTGGATCTTGAAAGACCCTTCCCAATTTGGTGACCACTTGACAAATTTATTGTCTCTGGATCCAATCGGCAATATCAATTTTCAAACGAGTTCGCCCTCTTCAAAAGATTTAGGCACAACTTTTTTATTATAATATCTGGCTACTCGTTCTTTATCCCTTGTAACTTTTTCCAAGGCCCTCATCCTGGATAACACTAAGTCTTGTGATTCGTCCACCATCAAGTGATAATAATCATCGGCTGTGAGTTGATCCTGTAGTTGAATGCGCCTTGAGCCGATGACGCTTTCCCATGGTAGGACTGCCTCGTGCTCGTAGACTAGCTTGTATGGAGGGACTTGAACTGATCCATGGCATGCCATCCGATATGCCCACAGTGATTCGGCTAATCGGCTGTGGCATTGCTTGGGTACTCAGAGATCTTTCTTTTAATCATATTTAATCAAACTCTTATTTGAAGCTTCGGTTTGCCTGTTGGCCTGTGCGTAGTATGGCGAAGAATTAAGTAGCTTGATCCCCATGTCGTCGGCAAACTGAACAAATTTGTCTGATATGAATATAGATCTCTGGTCCATTATAATTGTTTGTGGGATGCCAAACCAGTAGATAATATGTTTTTTAGTGAACTCGATTGCGTCTTTAGAGTCAACTTTGTTCAAGGGAATTGCTTCCACCCATTTTGTAAAATAGTTTGTTGCCACCAGAATAAACTTATGCCCTTTGCTTGAGGGTGGATTGATCTGGCCGATCATGTCAATGCCCCATCCTCTGAATGACCAAGGCTTGATGATTGGATTCATAGCCGATGCTGGTGCTCGTTGTATGGCGCCGAATTTCGACAATCTCGGCAACCCTTGTAATACTTGAAATGTCCTCCAAAGCATTGTCGGCCGTAAATATCCCGCTCGCCGAAGTAGCCACTTCATCTTATGAGCCGATTGATGTGTGCCGCAAATCCCTTCATGCACCTCTCCGATAGCCACTTTGGCTTGATCGGTTCCCAAACACTTAAGCAATACACCATCAATCGTTCGATAATACAGATATTCATCGAGCAAAACATATCTTAGTACCTTGTATCGTAGTTTCCTTGTAGCCGATTGAGAGGGGTCCTTGAGATAGTTGTAGACTTCAAACCTCCAATCATTGGTTGTAATGACAGCAACTTCGATTCTAATATCTTTTATCATCGGCCTGTAGCTGGATGCCCCTTGAGCTAAATCATTGGCCTCAATATTCTGTTCTCTGGGGATATGCTTCAACGTGACTAGCCAAAAACCTTCCATCAATTCCCAGCATTGTTGATAGTAGATCATCAGCGCATTGTTTTTGCATTCGTACTCTCCTGACAACTGGCTGATGACCAACAGTGAATCTCCCATTATTTCGATGGCGTCGGCTTCAACTTCCTTGAGTAGATGCAATCCTTTAAGTACGGCTTCGTATTCAGCTTGGTTGTTTGTAGCATGGGGGTTAATAGCGAAAGCAAATTTAAAACTTGCCCCCCTAGGCGAAATAATGACCAAGCCGATGCCGCAACCATTGGTGCAAACCGAGCCATCAAATGTCAATGTCTAAGGCATGATTTCTACTGAGCTGATTGAGTCATTTCTGTGCTCCATGATAAAATCGACTATAGCTTGTTCTTTGACTGCCCGGTGCTCGATACCTCAAATCAAACTCGTGAGAGCAAAAATCCACTTTCCAATTCTTCCTTTCAATATCGGAGCCGATAGCATGTACTTAACTACATCGGCTTTACAGATTATTATGCACTCGTTGGATAGCAGATAATGCCTTAACTTGGTACATGAAAAATATAGGCATAGGCATAGCTTCTCCACTGGTGAATACCTTGTTTCTGCGTCTAGTAGCCGTCGGCTGAGATAGAAGATAGCCTTTTCCTTGCCCTCAACCTCTTGGATCAAAACCGAGTCGATTGACTTATCATCGGCTGACAGGTATAGCTTGAACGACATTCCCTTTCGTGGAGAGATTAGAACTGGAGGCGAGCTTAAATAATCCTTGATATTGTCTAAGGCTTTCTGCT